>JASAUF010000160.1:8067500-9267500 GCA_030180095.1 Magnolia changhungtana
TCTTTCTTTTTAAGTTTAAATGATAAATAGGCATCCAACACCTTGATAGGTAACATGCACCCAGTGAGTATGGGTATGGGCGCCCAACATGAATATAGGTAAGGATCCATTACTTGTTGATGAATTGGAATAGGAATACCTAACCAAAATACAAGCATCCAATTATTCCTACATTCTGGCGTGACTTATGCTTGTTTATTTTGGCTGTGTGCAAAATTATCCAAACAGGCATATCATGCTAGGAAAGGATTGCAAACAATACATCTCTGCCCACAAAAAATAAAGCACCACCATCAAGATCACCCTATGAGAAAATCATATCAATCCACCAATGAGGTAGGCCACATCTTACATGCATCAGAATAATAGCTCTCTCTCTCTCCCTCTCTCTCTCTCTATATATATATAGAGAGAGGGAGATGTGCAGACATATAATCGACTGTGTGGCCTATCTGATGTCGGCTTGACTTTGCACAATGATATGTTTATAGTTGGGCCTAACTTTCCATGGCTCAGATGTTGGTAGGGAAAAGAATGAAAGTGCACCTGCTAATGCCCTGGTTTGTCAAGTAACGTGTGTGGTGAGTCAAACTGACTGCAGAACTCGATTGGAAGATTATTTCAAGCGTCTGCCTCAACCGGATGTGTGGAAGCTCGCAATAGGTAAATCATAGCCTCACATCCCATGTCCCAAAACACCAGGTAATTAAAACCCTTAAAACAAGATAGACATCTTAGGGTTTTATGGTGAGAAAACTTTTGGTAAAATAGGAAAATCTCTAAGTTTTTCTCGCTCTATCGATAAAAGCACTAAAATGTCCAGCAACTTCACAATATATCTGGACAAATTATCGATGTATCGATACACATATCGATATCATCGATATTCAAATCTCGAGCCCATCGAGAGAGGCTCGATACGATCGACAGGCAGATTTCTGGCACCCCTATTTTTTATTGAAAATCTCAAAATTCTTTGATATATCGATGACCGTCCAATATGATCTGAATTCAAATATCGATAAGATCGGAGATCCATCGATGATATCAACAGTGGTCGCTCATTTCTTACAACATTTATTTCAGGTTATTTTTAACTATGATCGGGGGCCCTTCGATTTAATCGATATTCAAATATCGATGATATCAACACCAGATCAATTGCATCGAACGATGCCATAATCTGTTTAACAAGTTCAAAGATAAATCAGCTGGATTTATAGATACCTCGACTCTGATCTCTATGTCATCGACATTCAAATTTTGATGACCTCGACGGTTTCCCCGATCATTCATGAAAACCTGAAATATCTCAAAGTCAAGTCTCTCTCATTTTTCAAGTGTCGATGGATCGAACTTGTCATCGATGGAATCAGAGTTCGAAATCCGATGACATCAACAATAGTTTTGATTCATTGAGCATCTGGCAAAGAGTTTCAAAAGCGTATGACATTGAGTCCGAGTCATCGAGCAGACCATCGATGCTATCGAGAGTATACGCTCGATGATATCGATCCTGCTCGATGATATCGAACTCTGTCATAAATGTGACCATTTTATATCCGTTGGAACTTTTTGCCTATTTATAGAGGACTTGTCTTTTGTTGCTGTGAGAGAAAGCAAAGAGAGCTTTTGAGTGTTTAACCTTAGATCATATACCTTAAGCCCTTTCTCTCAAGGGAGTTCATCCTCCAATCCACCCTCACCTTTGATATTCAATAGAGTGGATTGGGGAATGAACTTCCGCATTCAAGGATCCTCTAGTTACTACCTTAATGGCAAATCATTATGCTGGGATGCCTTGAATGCATAAGAGTGGAACTACTCTACCTTCCTTATAGGTAAACCTTTAGAGAGTAGGATTTCATCTTTATCTTGACCCAACCTTAAGCCTAGTCTTGGTATATCTTTTGTGTTATGGATCAAGGGAGTAGAAGACTCTTCGTCAACAAGGAGGAAGAGATCTTCGGCGTTGTGCTTAACGGGACTCATCAACTTATCTGTAAGTATCTAGAGTCCATGAGGACACTTGTGATCATTCCTTTCTAGGATTGGGTCTTAAGTGGTTCTCACCCTTAGAAGCCCTCGTAGGAGGCCTCCGACGGGAGTGTACGCTGTGGGTGCATAGTGTGGATCCTTGATCTTGTGTAAGGCATAAACCGTTAGGTCCTTGTGTAGGTCCTTGACCTGTGTGGTCTAAAATTTGAGTGCGTTGTGTGGACCCTTATTCTATGGGGAGCATAAACATCTGGTTAGGAGTGAACTAGCAAAACTATGGATTTGAGGTGAACCACATAAAACCTCTGTAAAGGTTGAAGGTGAACCTGATTTAAAACCTTAGGTTTGAGGTGAACCCTGGGAAACCTCCTTAGTGAAATTCGGTACACTCAAGGGTTGAGTACGACAGCCGGGAGTGAAGTAGACAAGTAGTTGAACCATTATAAAAATGACTGTGTGAGATGATTATTCTCTTTCAATTATGTGATTTCCTTGCATGCCTTTATATCTGATTATCTGAGATCACACCTTATAGACACACGTAGTCATATCCTTCACAATCTTGTCTGCAACTTGTTTATCTTACAAGTAAGTTGTGATTGGATCCTCTACAAGGCTTGGAAGCCAATAGAGTTAATTTGAGTAATCCTGAGAATTACATACATAATAGGATTAGAGTGATAGGATTTTGAATAAACTGTAAAAACTTTAAAAAGTCATATTCACCCCCCTCTAGGACATATTACATATTCCAACTTCTACTCAAGCGGTCTTCACCGCTATTTCAAAGAAGTGGCATGCTACTTGAGTATTCTAAGTGAGTTGCGATATGACATTATGACTATACAACATCGACCAAATGATCGGACAGACTTGATTTTTAGTTTACCAGATCTTCATGTGGGGTGCACTTATGAGTGGATTGGACAAACTGTTATACACACAATATGTGGTCCACCATGGTGACTTCATTAACTTTTTAGAAAAACTATAAAAGAGTGTTTGATCATTTTACATCTCCTGCATTTCATTATTCAAAAGTACTGTATGATGAGGTCAGTGGATCCCACAAAATTTTGCAACAAAAAGCACTTTCAACCAAGGCAGATTAGGTGTGACCTGGATCAGTTATTATAATTAGAACCTTATAATCAGACCCTATACATTCTTGGGTTATTTAACTGTACTTTAATCGTTCTCAAAACTTCTAATTATACATATCAATTTTGGGATATGTATTAGAACTGTAATTGTTCCCGCGATGTGTAATCGAACCATAATTGTTCTACGTATCTCTAATCGGACCGTAATCACTTTCAGTATGTATAATCAGACCGTGATCATTTTTGAGACATGTTATCATTCCTGGGACCTGCAATCAATATGTAATTGTTCGTGGGACCTATAATCAAACCATAATCTCTTTCGGGTCCTCTAATCGGAGTGAAGTCATTCTCGGAATGTATAATTGCACTGTAATCATTCTCTGTACCTCTTATTAGACCATAATCGTTCCCACGATCTATTATCAAACCATAATCATCTCAGGACATGTAATTATACCGTAATCATTCTTAATAATTATAATCGGACTACAATTCTTCCTGAAATTTATAACTAGATGGTAGCCGCTCTTTAGACTTATAATCAAACCGTAATCATTTCCAAAGCCTGTAATCACGCTGTAATTGTTCCCAAGACCTATAATTGGACCTTAACTATTCATAGGACCTAAAATTGGATTGTAATGGTTCCTGGGAACTATAATTGCACCATAATCATTCTTGGGACCAGCAGTCGGATCGTAATCATTCACTAGACTTGTAGTCGTACCGTAATCATTTTAGGGACCTAGAATCAGACTGTAATCATGCATGGGACCTGTAATCGGACCGTAATTATTCTCGAGGCTTATAATCATACTATAATCATTTTTAGGACCTATAATTGCATAATAATTATTTTTTATACATGTAATAAGACTGTAATTGTTCCTGAGACTTATAATCATACCGTAATTATTCTAAGGATATCTAATCGGACCGTAATCATTCCCGTGACCTATAATCAGACCATAATTGTTCCTGGGACATGTAATCATACCGTAATCATTCCCGGGACATACACTTAGATTGTAATTGCTCTCTGGACGTATATTCAAACCGTAATCTCTCAGGACCTCTAATCGAACTACAATCATTCCCAGGATGTATAATTGCACCATAATAATTTTTTGTACCTCTAATCATATTGTAATCATTCTTGGCACATTATTGGGCCATAACTAATCTTGGGACATGTTATGTAATTGTTCTCGAGAACTATAATCATACCATAATCATTCTTAAGATCTATAATAGGATTGTAACTGATCCTTAGACTTCTAATTGGATCGTAATCAGTCATAGTACTTGTAATCACACCATAATTACTCTCATGACCTATAATTTGATCGTAATCATTCTTAGGACCTATAATCAAACTATAATTGTTCATGGAACCTATAATCATAACGTAATCATTCTTGAGATTGTATTTATTCCCACTACTTGTAATCATACCATAATTGTTCCATAAACCTATAATGGGACTGTAATATTTGCGGGACCTATAATCAGGTCATAATCATTTTTTAGATCTATAATTACATAATAATCATTTTTGGGACTTATAATTTGACCGTAATTGTTCCCGAGACCTACAATTGAACCATAATTAGTCTAGGGACCTTTGAGTGGACCGTAACTATTCCCGGTACTTATAATTAGACCGTAATCATTCCTCGGACATGTAATCGTACCATAATCATTCCCAAGACCTACAATAATACCCTAATTTTTTTCCTGGGATCTATAATTACATTATAATCTCTCTTGGGACCATTAATCAGAATGAAATCATTCCTGGGATGTATAATAGGTTTGTGATCGTTCTTTAGACCTCTAATCGGACCATAATCATTCCTAGGACCTATTGTCGGATTGTGATAATTCCCTACACATGTAATTAAATTATATAAGTTTGTAGTTTACACTTAATGGTCCATTAAAATGGAAAAGTAACGGTATGAAAGGTTTATATGCATCTACTAGACACGATGATTCATTCACATCCTTGGATGGTCGAGGACACATGTGAATCAAATGGTTCTAAGATGAAATCACAAAGATGAAGTGGTCAAATGAGGACAAAACCAGTTGCATATATAGATCTAATGTCATCTTGATATTTATATGGTCGATTTAGTAATCAGATGAGTATAAGGTTGTTTTTAAATGGCTAAAGGTGACTTTTAGTGTAAAAGTGCACATACGTGAAAGTGTACACATTAGATTTTCTGCACACATGTCGATTTAGATAGGAAAAAGAAAATTTTACACATAAAGAAAGGAAAAGACTAAAACTACCCATTATAATGGACATAATATTATATTGCAAACACACTCGATGAAGAAGGCCAATCACGATGTGAAAAGAGTTGTGAATAGATGCCAGTAATGTCACAAAGTGCATGGAATATCACAATGTTTTTCTCACGCTCCAGCACACCTGAGTTTGTCTTTTAGTAGATGATCATTCGATAATGATACTTTGGTTAGAATACAACCAACAACGTCTATGCCTAATTAAGATGGTGGGGTGTCCACTAGCTTTAGCATATAGTTGCCCATAACCTTTGCTAAAGAGGGGAATCTATAGACAACCCACCTAGGATGGTAAAGACTACTTTGGAAGAACTAAGTCAAACATTGAAAAGGGTCCTGTTTGGCCCAAAGAAGCACCAGAAAACTAAAAGGGTTAAACAAAGAAAACCCTAATGCCCTCCTAGAGCTAGTTAGGTGAAAGTAAAAAAGAAGAAGGAAAAGGCACCAATGGGAATCAGATTCTATTTGCCCATCATGGTCCACCAGGGGATGTCACTTAGCATCCAGATGCCTTATGTGGCAAACGACACCTCAAAAAATGTGTAATGTATGATGATAAGAATCGAATTACCATCGGTGTCCAACTTCAGCCAACGTTAGTATGACAATTTCTATTACACCAAAGAGCCCTCAAGAAGAGTGAACTTCCACATAGGCAACTGGAAGTAATTTGATTGTCGCTAACATCGTATATAAAAGCAGCTCATTTCTCGCATTAAAAGAGAGAGAGAGAGAGAGGGAGAGAGAGAGAGAGAGAGATGAAGAAAAAGAGAATGGAGAGACCAAAAGGGATATTTGGGAGAAGAGGAAGGATTTAAAAATTTAACAAAGAGAGAGAGAGAGAGAGAGAGAGAGAGAGAGAGAAAAAAAAGGAAAGGAGATAAAAATGGAGGAAAAGAATGGAAAAAAAATAAAAGAAAAGAGAGAAACGAAAAGAAGTATGCTTGAAACCTGCGTGTATGATCAGAATCAAGGATATCCAACCATCTCTTCCATCAATGAGTGCATAATATTTCCCTTTTCCTCTCAAATCTCAACAAAACCTACATTTATTTTTTGCACAATTATTTAGTTTTTTTAGACATTAATTGAGTTTGACATTGAGTGCACAATCACTAAAATCCTAGTCATAGTTTTGTATTTATTACTATTCCTTTCATTCTCTGGTAGGTTTGGCATTGAGCACACGGTCTCCATAGTCCTAACCCCGAATTTAAATAAACTTTAGAGCTTAATTAATCCCTAAAAATTTCCAATATCCCATAAAGTATAGACAAAGTAATTATCCAGGAAAAAACTGTTGCTTAACCCCTTCCTTTCCTACCACCGAGGCCCTTACTAGAAATCTTTAATTGCAAACCAACTGCACGAACCACTTGACTTAAGGGAGTGTTCTAATTCCCTATTATAAGCAATTATACAATGTCTATCTAATCATAAACTCAAAGCTTCATTGTCTAGTAGCGACCCCAAGCCAAATATATCATTCTTGAGTTAATACCACACTCTCTGCACACATTTGAAGAAGAGAAGCAAGGGATGAGCCCACCACCCTCGTAGAGCATTCACACTAGCACAACAACAGCTTGAAATTTACTTTCATGATTTCATTTTTAAATTCATAAGAACCATAAATGTAGTTGGCCTGAACTTTCAACATCAGTCCAGCAACATCATCATTAGAATGTAATATAAAAGAAATATCTAAATTTGCATTATAGTTGAGGAAACCATCCATCATTAGTGGAAGAATCCATTGCAACAAAAATGTCAAAATTAGAGGTTTGAATAGCAAGAAATAACCCAGGTTACACTTAGTTAGATGTACTTCTCATATTTATTCATTAAAATGTTCCCAATTGGATCCATGTAAGGTCACAAAATGCATAAGATAACTACCTCACTCAACACCCATACTAGCAGCCCATCTTAGGGTGACTATGAAGTAAGGGATATAGGTAACCTTTCTCGATTAAAGTGAAGTAGTTGGATCCGTATAAGTCCACAAAAATCATAGCGATGTATATTCAGGGGAATTACTACCAGCTCATTTCTAAAAGGACTATTGAACTTGATGAGGCCATGTTGAACCTTCACACTGCCCCGGGTATTTGGGAGTTTCTTCTTCTTATATTCCTTAATTTTCTCTTGGAGTTCTTGTTGCTTCGACTTCTTTTGCTGCGTCTTCGAAAAGGATGGTGATGGGGTGTCTTCTCTCACCGGGGATCTAGTGATGTCACTGCAAAGATTAGCGGTTAATTTTAATCACACTTCCCAATCGATCTCTCGACCTTGTTTCGGAGGTTCGGGAAGGTCTCCAGCAATGATTGCCTTGCATATCGGCTAAGCGATCATTTTTATTCTATCGAAAAAATTGAGGACTGGAAGGATAGGTTCTTTTATGTAGGAGGGTTGTTTCTTGGTTACCTTTACTCTTTTTCTGGGATGTTCCTCAGGAGTGAAGGGGGAAAAGCATATTCAGGATTTGAAGAAGGCATGGGGGCTGAAGGAGAAGGTGCAGAGACTGGAGGTGAGGATTCAGGGTTCTGAGAAGTGCTTGGAAGACTGGCATGAGAAGGTTGATCAGTAGGTGGTTCCGTGAGGCGGTATGTTCTTTTGGTACAGGCCATTACAGAAAGAATGGAGAAATGACAAAGTATGTAGGGTCAGATAATTAATTAAGTCTAGGCAATGGAAAATTGGGCAGAGTTTCAGGATGAAAGGATTTCACACTAAGTGCTGGCGAGTTGTGCGGGAAGACAAGTAGCGTGATAGGCAAGTTGCACAGGAAGACAAGTAGCGTGATAGGCAAGTTGCGCGGGAAGACAAGTAGCACGATAGGTGAGTTGCATGAGTTTTTTGGAGTAGCACAGAAACGAGGTCTGGGCTATGAGAATTTCAGAATAAAGTAATGATTGGGAAGTTGATATTTATAAACCCGTTCATGAGTAGCGCGAAGAGAGTTGCGCAGGTCCGCGCAACTCAAGATCATGAGGAACAAAATTTTGATACTTTTGAATTAACTTGATGAGTGGTCAAATCTTGGATAAAGGGGGCATCTGTTGGAACATAAAAAATGGTCAAGGAAGATCAAAGAATAGTGAGTTACGCGGGTATCAAGTTGCGCAGATACCAAGTTCCACAGATGGCAAGGTGCACGGGTGATGAGTTACGCCGACATATGAGTTACACAGGTTCGCGCAACTCATCATGGGTGTGTGGGTCCGCGCAACTCTTTTCAGAGATAATTGGATAGAAAATGCGAAGTGGGGTCCACAGCTCAGGATTCGTGGACCCACACATGCGGAGGCCTATAAATACCCCCCTAACCCCCTCATTTGAGGGATCGGGTTACCAGAAGACCAGTACCTCTTATAGGTACTAGATGGGAGAGAGGGAGAAAGAAAGTGGAGGACAGACCGCGCTACTCTTTATGAGTTGCGCAGGCCCACACAACTCCTCGACCGCACAACTCATGGATAAGTTGCGCGAGTGCTTTATGAAGCGACAACATATTGATTTTTCAGGGGTTTTCTAAGTCATTGTAAATATTTCAAAGGATCCTGGCATTTCCTTTTATCATATTAATGAAGGAAGAAGTGCAAGGAAGATCCACACAACTCATCTCAGATGGAGATATGAATGATATGAGCCGGAATACTATTGAAATTCATATTTGATTCTATTTCAATACTTGTATTTTGTAATAAGAATTATATCCTAGAATCAAAGGATCAAAAGGATGTAATAAACTTAGAATGAATAAATTTGATGATTATTCTCTTTATCTATTGTTTTATCATTATTAAATAAGATAATTCCCTCGAATCAAATGCTTTTCATTTCTGGTCGAAACAAGAGTCACCTTCAGCTACCATGAATCCACATTAATGGGCCAACTTACATAGTAAATGTCCGAAAGGTATTGCTATGGAGTTAGACACAAATCTTAAAATGATTTCATCGTATATTATAGTAGGAAACCATAATGGTTCCCCTTTACCAATGTGATATAGGGTCTCCACCATGAAAGGTGTAAGCTCGGTATGATTACCATATTTAGGACAGATGTTGGAAAAACAAATCAAATGGAGTATATGATAATCATGAGACATACTTATGGCCGGTAATGCATTCCTGTGATGCCGTGGTACATTGCTCCCATTGCACAAAAATTTGGTCCAAACAACCCTTTTTGCTTTAGTGGGTATGTTTAATTTAGAGGATTGTTTGGAGCTCAAAGGTATTCTTATAAGGGTTAAAATGCGATATGGGGTGATTTAACTATTTGATCATTGCAATCAACTTTGAGACCCCTAGATAATGTGCAATGAGATAAAAATGATTAGAACAAGGTTTTATTAAATGGCCCTACAAATGACATAACTTGTAGCCATCCTTGTCATTAAAGAATTTCCTGCACTTCAAATTTTTTTAAGACAGTTCACATCTACTTTTCTTTCACCTACAATCATTCTCTTCAAAAATCTAACAGCAATGGGATTGGTAGAGATAGGGTTTGAAGAGGACGAGGGTCTAGATGATTGGTTAGAAGATCGTCCACGCTTTGAAATGCAGAGTTTTTGCCTTGTTCTGGTTGAGTCTTCTCTGTCATGCTTCTTCTCGGATCCGTTTTGTCTAAGTGTTGATGACTCCATTTAGGGAAATGAAGTGGAATGATAAAGACCTATCAAGAAGAGATGAACCTAAGGTAAGTGATCCTAATTTTTTGAGATGTAAGGGGAAAACACTAGGGAATACCTTAGATTTTGTCGATTTTGGTTACACAGCCTTTTCGCTAAACTAGGGTAGAAACAAGAGAAGTGATACAAAACTGAGCAGTGAGGGATTTTAAGTAGTTTGACGTGGCTCAATTTCAGTAGCACTAAAGGTAAGTTCGGTGTTACCGAAGTATCCCAGCAACTCAGAGGTTGTTGTGACAAATTTTCCTCATGCGCACATGTGTTCATGATATGATTTGAACATAGAATTATCAAAATGTTTAGAGGTAAAGAATCCTCAGATTTAACAATTAGACCAATCATAAGGCTTAATCCTTTGGTTTGACTCTAATGCTTATATAGGAGGCATGCTTATATATCAAAATGTCTACCGTATGCAGAGTTCGCCTACAATAACAATTTTCAGGCAAGTATTAGCATGGATCCTTTTGAGGCCTTGTATGGATGCCCTTGCCGAGCGCCGCATTATTGGGCAGAGGTCAGCGAGCACAGTTTGATTGGTCCATAGTTATTATAGGCAACCTCAGAGAAGATCGACATTATCAGGCATCGACTATTGACATCCTAGAGCAGACAGAAGAGTTATGCCAATACGAGGCATCGATCGCTTGAGTTTAAGGTTGAAGATCATGTATTCCTCCGAGTTTCCCACATGAAGGGAGTCTTACGTTTTAGCAAGAAGGGGAAACTTACGCCACGGTTCATTGGCCCATTTCAGATACTTGACTGAGTGGGTGTGGTGGCATACTACCTGGCTTTGCCCACTTCACTTGCCGATGTGCATAACGTATTTCATGTTTTCATGCTAAAGAAGTACATTCCTGAACCTTCCCATATCATCAAATGAGAGCAGGTGCAGTTAAGCGAGAACTCTACGTATGTACTGCATCCGAAGCGTATCTTAGACGGGAAGGAGCAGGTGTTGCGTAGCATGGTCATCCCACTTGTGAGGGTATTGTGGACATATCATACTGAGGAAGAGGCTACTTGGGAAACTGAAGCGGAGGTCAGAAAGAACTACCCTCAAATTATCGAGGAGTACGATAAGGTACTAATTTTGAGGATGAAATTTTTCTTTAAGGGGGGTACATTGTAACGTCTGGAAAAATTCCGTACAAAGACCCGAGTACCACCTCAGGAAGAAATCACTCAGGACCAAATCCTTTAGAAATTAGATGAGTTTAACTAAGTGTTAAACTAGTTTAGATATGAAATCCACTTGAATCACTTTAATACGATCTGCAAGACCCAAAACTTGTAAAATCATTGACGCTAGGTTACCCAGTTGCTCTCGGGAGTACATTGAAACTCCGTATCGGATCTGGACTGCACATCGAAAATCTAAATAATTTGAAGTTATATAATTAAGACAACCTTGTTGGGCTTGACAACCATCTTAGAAATCAACTCCAGATAGTGTCCCGAGGCTATTCGTTTGAGCCCAGAGCGAAGAGTATGAGAAAATATGATTTTCTTTATAAATTAAATCTCATTTAAGTAATCTGAGACTTGTCACTTGCGAGCTAAATATAAACAATCAGACTATCAGAATCTGACCTAAATACACCCTCAGATCAGGAGAAATTTCATACACACGGTAGTGTACTTGTAACCCTGATCGAGTTCCGTGACTGTTAAACTAAAACTGGTCCACCAAGTGTGATATGGGAACCTGACTGGAATGAAAACTTAACTTGACCTAGATCCATAGTCAGGGAGCTTAAGTCAGACCTCTGGCTTAAGGGGGGCTCCGGAAGTGCTCCATTGAGCTGAAACAGATGCCCTTTGGATATAACTTAAGTATACCTTGGCCCTGGGGCCAATTTCATCAGTTTTAGGCCTATATAAGGACCTTAAACCCTCTCTCATTCATTCCATACGAATTTAAGAAAACCCTAGGAGAGAGAAGAGAGTAAAGAGTGAGAAAGTGTGAAAGAAGTAGGAGGAGATTCCTGTTGCTCTATCCTGCTATTCTACATGCCTATCTATCACTACCGTATTGCTTTTCTGACAATTTTGATTCCATTTTTGGGTAAGAAATCCTAACCATAATCAGTTCTAGAGATTCAACTAGTGTAACTGATGAAATAACTAACCTATTTCATGCCATAGGTTATCGTTCTACCGTTAATAAAGACTTAGTGTTTAAACTGAGTCCGTTACTCGCTTTTACGGCATAAGGTGCAAATTATAGACACTTAGGTTATGATTTTCAATGCTTTCAATGTCGGATAATCATAGATTCATGATCTAGGTGTTATTTCACATGCAAAATGCGATGTTCGTTTTGGGATTCAGTTATGTATGCAAATTGTGGTGTTTAGTGTATTTGGTATAGTTGTAGAAAATATCATATACGTACAAAATATGAAAGTGTGTTTGCCATAATTAATTACTGTGTGTATATGTGTAACACTTACTCGGCGAAAGAATTCACCCTAATACATATTTTGGCCAATATGCGTTATGTATGTTAATAACTGTATTCCAAGTGTTTGTGAAAATGCTTGTAAGAGTAAGTGCTTAGATGATAGTGCTTAGGGTAGGTGTTGAGATAGGATTCTCAACTACCTTAGAGATGTATATGATTTCCTCCATGTGAGTTGTTTAATTTAATCGCTTACTTATGAAATGTATGTGTTTGTATTCCTACTTACATTGTGCTTTATAACATGCTTGTTAACATGTTTGAATTACTTTGTTAATTCTTCTTTGATTACTCCACATATTTTCTAGTTAAGGATTGAATGTGATTGGGGCTATGTTATAGTCCAGGCAATCGGTAATAGGCTTGAAGTCATGGCTGAGATTCATTCGCCACGTAGGACATGTTTGAAGAACCCGAGTCGTACTAAAGTTATCGGTAGTGGTTAAGCCACACGGAGAGCTCATGCACTTCATATCGATCAATTTTAGGTGTGCTCGTGCTAATCGAGCCCATCAAGTAAACCGATGTGCCGATGTATGTTCACTATGTATGGACGCTACTGATTGAAGCTAAGGTACCAAACTCACCAGTGGAATCCCGTTAACCTTGGTACATCGATCCGCTAAGACTCATGAGCCGGACATGGTGGTATGGAACATCGTGGTCGAGCTGTCGGCCTACGCTAGGGCGACGAGCCTCCCCGTAGTGACCAGTGAGTAACCCAGACTCGTGAGCCGAATACGGTGGTATGGGACACTGTATTCGCGCTGTCGGCCTACACTGATTTGGTGACGAGCCCTTTGTAGTGACCACGAGTATACTTTGAGTCTGTGTAGAGGCGACGAGCCCTTTGTAGTGACCACGAGTATACTTTGAGTCTGTGTAGAGGCGACGAGCCTTTCCATAGCATATAGAGTACAAACTAGGCTTGCACTGATTTGGTGACGAGACATTTACAGCGAACTACAACCATAACATCGTATGAGATTTCCTAGGATTGACGACCCTAGAATGGATCACTGTTTGGGAAATGATATAAGGGAGGTACATTAGTTTCCCAACCCTACTGTATGAAAAGGACTAATAAGAACTTGGTAATCATATGCATGCACTGCATTACGCGTGCGTTCAGGCGTAGCAGGTCAAGCACTGAGGCAATGTTGTCCATGCACGATCGTGAGATGAAGTCACTAAGGGAGAGTAGGCGAGGGCAGGCATCATACATTCATACCATTCTAGCATTAACAAGAGTACTTAGGGATGTCTGATTTACTGCTTTATCATTATTGATTAATTGAATTGATAACATGTTAACCTTTGCTTTATTATTTTACCGAGTTGATCACTCACTCCCACATTACGGGACGGTGTTTTAAACACTAACCAGACTCTGTCTTAATTTCAAATGATGACGTGACCCCAGAGGTAGAGTCTGACTATTACGATGATCAGGACGAGTTCTCTTATATGCAGTTCTCCGGCGGCTTCGCTTAGGCTATCCGGATTGATGGGGCTACAGGGATTATCATTGTAGTTGTACTATTTTGATATTTTGATTTTTGAGACTATTACATGTATATGGTGACTCAGTGATGGATTCATACTCTAGAGACCGATCATGATCTTTGACTTATATACATGTATATATGTCTTTCAGTCTTCCACTTGCGTTTTACAACTTGATCTGGAGTATGAATTATTGTTAGGTATAATCCCACTCATGAATAATGCACTAACACAGACAACATTGAATCATAAGCATATATGTTGCATAAGTGATGTTTTGAAACTCGGGAGTTGAGTTACTGCTCGACCCCCGATTTTCAGGGCATTACAGAACCTCACCAGTTTATGCTCCCATGAGCAAACACAAAGCACCCAAGTTTTAGACCACATAGGTCAAGGACCTACACAAGGACCTAAGAGTTTATGCTCTCCACAGAGCAAGGGTCAACACAAAGCACCCCCACGTACACTCTCACCGGAGGCCTCCTATGAGGACTTACAAGGGGGTGAGAAACACCTTAGACCCAATCCTACAGAAGGAATGATCACAAGGGTCTTCTGGACTCTAATGACTTACAGATAAGTAGATGAGCCCCATTCAGTGCGTTGATGAAGATCTCCTCCTTTGATGATGAAGAATCTTCAACTCCCTTGAACTGCAACTCAGAAGATGTACCAATACATGGCGACAGGTTAGGTCAAGGTTATGATGGAATCCTACTCTATTAAATATTTTCCTATAAGGGAGATAGAGTGATTCCAATTATCTATGCATTCAAGGCATCACAACTTAATGATTTGCCATTAAGGTAGTAGCTGAAGGATCCTTGAATGCGGAAGTTCATTCCCCAATCCACTCTATTAAATGTTAATGATGAGGGTGGATTAGAGGATGAACTCCCATGAGAGAAAAGGCTTAGGGTATATGATATAGGGTTAAACACTCAAAAGCACTCTCTATTTTCTCTACCAACAACCAAGGGCAAGCTCTCAATAAATAGGCAAAAGGTTCTAATAGATATAAAATGGTCATATTTTTGACAGAGTTCGATATCTCAAGCAAGATCAATATCATCGAGCGTATACTCTCGATAGCATCGACTGGCCACTCGATGACACGAACTCAATTGTTAAAGCACTTTTGAAAACTTTTGCCAACTGATCGAAGAAATCGAATGTGCGTCGATGTCATCGGATTTCGAACTCCGATTTCATCGTGCGAGGTTCGATTCCTCGACATTTGAAAAAGAGAGAGCAGTTGCAATTGAAATATTTCAGGTAAATGATATGATCGAGCATCACTCGATATCCTTGGAATTTGAATATCGATGATATCGAGGGCAGTGTCGTGTCATCAATAATTCCAAGGAATTTTCCTATAAGCTTGCTGGATAGTTTTTATCCACTTTTGATGGCATCAACCATGCCTCGATATGATCGATATTTGAATATTGATTTTATCAAGAGACCCTCGATCCAAGAAAAAATAACCTGAAAACTTGCTTGATAGATTTGTGTCCCAATTCAATATCATCGAAGGGCTTCCGATATCATCGAGATTTAAATTTTGAGGATATCGAGGAGCTCTTCGATATATCGAGGATTACATGATTTGCCTTAGTAGAAATTTGGACACAACAGACCAAATGTCAATTTTATCGAGTTGGCTCGATGGACTCGAGATTCAAACTTCGATGATATCGATGAGTTCGTCGATCCATCGATAATTCAGTCCAGATTCTTTGTGGTTTCTAGACATCATAGGTTCTCATGTCGATAAGATCGTGTGAGCTTCAAGGACATCGACAATAGGGTTCGATTTCATCAAACCACTTGTCGATAAATTGACAAAGGTAGAAAACTTAAAATTTTTCCCGAAGTTTGAAAAGGTTTTCTAACCAAAATCCTTAGGGTGTTCTATTCAATTTTAAAGGTTTTAATTACCTGGTGTTTTGGGATATGGGATGTGAGGCTAAGATTTACTTGTGGCGAGTTCGAGCACACATTCAGTTGAGGCAAACACTTGATCATTCTTCCTATGGGGCTCTTTTATCTGGCTGACTCAACACTCACACTAATTGACAAACCAGGGCACTTTCAATCTCCCCCTTTGTCAATTACGCGACAAAATACCAAAACACCCTACAACAACTTCTAGACAAACACCCTAAATTGTGTGTACATGAACTTTACGCAATTTTACAAAGTTACCTAGTGAGCACACACACACATTCAATAATCTCCCCCTAATGGTAATCTCCCCCTGTCTCCTTGCAGTTGCTTCCCCTAACACTTGCACCACCATCCACACACACATATACACACAATTTTCCATTGGGGTGTGGATTTGTTCTCCCCCGTTTTGTCAATCATTGACAAAGGATAATATAACAATATATATTAATTGAAGTTGAAGCATATGGGAGAACTAAAATTCAAGGAGCATAAGTATAATAGATATAAAAGGACATCCCTTAGAAGCATATCAGTTCATAGAAAAGCTGCGATGACTAATAAGTATGAGAATGAAGATCAAGCATCACAAACCACCGTTGATATAAGCCAGATAAAACAGGGGATCACAAAGTATAAACATGACAGTAAATAGATACGAATTATAACCAGCCATAAAACACATTATCCAAAATATGTACTGCCCTAGGTTGGCAGTAGTATGACCTCCATCCTAACCAAAATAAAAATCAAGCCCATCCATGGGCAAGTAAAAACTAGTATTTGCCTCATGCAGAGGATATTCATAAGCCAAAAAAAAAAAAACTGTTAGACCTGTCAGTTAGATAGCCGTCCCATACACACATAAGAACGCACGACAATAAAAAAGATATCCATGCCCATATGTTGAGCTAAGTATCTGGTGTATGAGATGGCATGAAGAGCATTGATGCTACGGTGGAGGGGCTGATGAAGATGGTGTTGCATCATCTCGTCAGCATGTAATCAGATCAATCAATTGCTACACCAATTGTTGTACGCTGGACATCATCCTCTCTAATGTTGAGAACCTCGTATCATGTCCCCCTAGCTTGTCTTATATCCGAGCTAAACCCCGCTGCGTTGCACCAACCCTATCTTGATGAAACTTGACACTTTGGGTTGGAGCCGAACCACTTGGATATGGAGCATGCTGTGGCTCCACAGGATCTGCGCCAATTGGTGTTGTGCCTTCTCTTGTTTCTCCACCTTCATGAATAGCCTCCTCAGAATCCTCTACCACATAGTCGTGAAATTTAAGGTCCAATTTTCGTATATTGACCTTGTTAAAGTGTTGGAGAGGATGCTCAGGATCATTTGTTTGAGGAATACCAATTGTATCATAGATTACATGAATGGTGTGGGGAAAGGGAAATTATACTGCTCTGGACTGGTGGATGACACTTGCTAATTGGTGAAGGATCAAGGTAGGCAGACAAAGTTTGACTCCAGTGGCAACACAATATATAATCATGGTTATGAACCCAGTGAGATCAGGGTAATTGGGTCCACGAGGATAAGCCTTTGAGCAGAATATCCCATGCAAGATGCGGTATCGAGGGTGCATATACTTTGTTTTTAAGGTATTCCCTTGATACCATGAGATATCTCGACCTTGACACAGAAATTTTGTAATTGTAGACCGAGTGATAGGATTTTCAAGATCAAGGTCAAACAATCCAACTGGAGATAATGTTAAATCAAGAATGCTAGCGATAGATGCTATGGTAATCTCAACACTATAATCTCCAATTGTGACAGTAAAGGATGGTGGTTCTAGTGTTGGAGAATGACAGTATGCAAATAAGTGATAGGTCTGCTCAATATGGCATGCTCCCCCAAAATCAAGAAGGGGCATCTAGTCGATTGACTCTAATAAAGCTTCTATATTGTAGGATTTTATGCATTCCCTGTCAACCCTATGCTCATACACCAAGCGCCTCCCTGAGTATTTTTCAAGTATGTGTGGAGGAGGACCCACAGCAGTATGTGGTGGTACTGGTGCTTCAGTCGGAGCTTCTCTATGAGACGACTGCTGAGTAGAGGAGCTCTGTGGTCGTGTAGGGGATCGTTGAGACTGAACACTTCCCCTTTCTTTTGAAGCCACGTCTTTCTTTCAGATAGGCTGAGATGACTCACTGATAGCAAGAGACTTTCCAAATAGAAAGACTTTAACACAACAAAGTATACTTTGAGGAATCAAGAATATGTGTTAGAGATTACCTAATTTTAGACACCTTAGATAACATACGGTTGACAAACGATGAGAGTCATGGAAGAAAAACCTAGAAGAATCGAGTAGGGAAGCAAAAATGAATTTTTCACGCTCGTCAAAATTATGTGGTGATTTAGGGATTTGTTTGAAGTGTAGTTCAAATGTTTGTAGGGAACCTACTAGTCCTTCTACTTTCATTTCATCTATATTTCTACACTCTTCAATGGTTGTTACTTTAGGATAAAACCATTCCGGTAATGATCTTAGTATTTTCTAACAAATTTTTTAGACTGAAAATTTTTCACCTAATCCAGCCATGGAGTTACAAATGATGTTTAGTTTTGTGAAAAACTCCATGAAGGTCTCATCCTCTTCCATTCTGAGACTTTCAAACTATGATGTTAGGAGTTGCAGTTTGAATCTCTTCACAGTGCTTGTTCCTTCATTGGTTGTTTCCAACAAGTCCCATGCTTCTTTGGTTGTCCCACACATACTGATTTGATTGAAAACTTCTTAGGACACAGCACGGTAGATAACATTCATAGCTTTAACTTCAGATGTTTGTTTTTCTTTATAAAATGTTGTCCACATTTCTTTGGATTTTGGTTTGGTAATAGTCGTGCCATTTTCAAGTACTATTATTTCGATTGGTGGCACATATCCTTTTTCAACAATGTCCCAAACATCATGATCCAAAGATCTCAGAATGTAATGCATTCTAGCCTTTCAATATGCATAATTTGATCCATCAAATACTGGAGGTCTAGTGATTGATGAGCCCTCTCCCTTGGCCATATTACCAACTTCAGTCAAGATCACTCTCTAGGCGGTGAAGCCCTTAAGAGAGACCCTCTCTGATACCAATTGAAATTGTGGTAATGACTGCTTTAGTTGAAGTGAGAATATGCCAATATGTCCTATAGGAGGGTGAATAGGAATTTTTAATATTTTATGGTAATTTAAAAATCCTATCAAACTTATCCTGAGAAAATATGCATATATCAAGATTTCTTCAAAGTAATTTTAATGGCTTCCAAGCTAAATAGAGGATCCAGTCATAATACTATTTGAAAGATGAACAAGATGCAAGTCATAGATTATGATGGATGTGACTGTGTGTGAGGTGTGATCTCAGATAAACAAATACGAAAGCATTTAGAAAAATCACACAAGTAATGAAAGACAAATATTAATCTCAAACACGGTTGTTTTTATAGTGGGTCTACTACTTGTCTGCCCCACTTCCGATGGACACACTCAACCCTTGAGTGTACCGGATCTCACTAAAGGAGGTTTCACAACAGGTTCACCTCAAACCGGAGGTTTTAAATCAGGTTCACCTCTAACCAGTACAACCTACACTTATGCTGACACAACGTGTCTACACGACACAGTTTATGCTCCCATGAGCAAGGGTCAACACACAACACCTGACTTTTAGGCCACATAAGCCAAGGATCCACATAAGGAACCTCATCAGTTTATGCTCCCATGAGCAAGGGTCAACACAAAACACCCAAGTTTTAGACCATACAGGTCAAGGACCTAAGAGTTTATGCTCTCCATAGAGCAAGGGTCAACACAAAGCACCCTCATGTAGACTCCCACCAGAGGCCTCCTATGAGGACTTGTAAGGGGTGAGAAACACCTTAGACCCAATCCTACAGAAGGAATGATCACAAGGGTCCCCTGGACTCTAATGACTTACAAATAAGTAGATGAGCCCCATTCAACACGTTGATGAAGATCTCCTCCTTTGATGATGAAGAATCTTCAATTCCCTTGAACAACAACTCAGAAGATGTACAAATACATGACGACGGGTTAGGTCAAGGTTATGATGGAATCCCACTCTATTAAATGTGTTCCTATAAGGGAGATGACCGATTCCAATCATCTATGCATTCAAGGCATCCCAACTTAATGATTTTCCATTAAGGAAGTAGCTGAAGGATCCTTGAATGCGAAGGTTCATTCCCCAATCCACTCTATTAAATGTCAATGATGATGGTGAATTGAATGATGAACTCCCATGAGAGAAAAGGCTTAGGGTATATGATATAGGGTTAAACACTCAAAAGCACTCTCTATTTTCTCTACCAACAACCAAGGGCAAGCTCTCATTAAATAGGCAAAAGGTTCCAATAGATATAAAACCATCATATTTTTGACAAAGTTCGATATCATCGAGCTGGATCGATTTCATCGACCGTATATCTCGATAGCATCAAATGACCGCTCGATAACATGAACTCAACTGTCAAAGCGCTTTTGAAAACTTTTGCCAACTGGTCGAGGAAATCGAATATACGTCGATGTCATCGAATTTCGAACACTGAGTTCATCGACACGAGGTTCGATTCCTCGACATTTGAAAATGAGAGAGCACTTGCCTTTGAAATATTTCAGGTATACGATATGATCGAGCATCACTCGATATTCTCAGAATTTGAATATTGATGATATCGAGGGTAGTGTCGAGTCATCGATAATTCCAAGGAATTTTCCTATAAGCTTGCTGGACAGTTTTTGTACACTTTCGATTGCATCGACCATGCCTCGATATGATCAATATTTGAATATCGATTTTATCAAAAGACCCCTCGATCCAAGAAAAAACAACTTGAAAACTTGCTGGATAGATTTGTGTCCTAATCCAATATCATTGAAGGGCTTCCAATATCATCGAGATTTGAATTATGAGGATATCGAGGAGCTTTTCGATATATCGAGGATTACATGATTTGCCTTGTCAGAACTTTGAACACAACAGACCAAATGTTGATTTTGTCGAGTCGGCTCGATGGACTCGAGATTCAAACTTCGATGATATCAATGAGTCCATCGATCCATCGATAATTCAATCCAGATATCTTTGTGGTTGCTAGGCATCTTAGGTCCTCATGTCGATAAGATCGAGTGAACTTCAAGGACATTGACAATAGGGTTCAATTTCATCGAACCACTTGTCGATAAATCGACAAAGGTAGAAAACTTAAAGATTTTCCTGAAGTTTGAAAAAGTTTTCTAACCAAAAACCTTAGGGTGTTCTATTCAATTTTAAGGGTTTTTATTACCTGGTGTTTTGGGACATGAGATGTAAGGCTAAGATTTACCTGTGGAGAGTTCGGGCACACATCTAGTTAAGGCAGACGCTTAATCATTCTTCCTATAGGGCTCCTTTGTCTGACTGACTCAACACTCACACTATTGACAAACCAAGGCACTTTCATTCTCTAGTAGTGACCTTGGAGTTAAAACGTTTCGTTAGGGATCTCAAAAATTTCCTACATATTTTGGGTACCAGAATTCTTTCTCCAAGTCCATCCATGGAGTTGCATATGCCATTTAATCTTGTGAAATACTCCATGAACGTGTCATCTTCTTCTATCTTTATATGTTCAAACTGAGATGTTAGAAGCTAAAGCCTTAACATTTTCACTGTTTTAGTTCCTTCATGGGTCGTTTCTAATAACTCACATACTTCCTTAGAGTTTGCACACATACTTATCTGATGAAATACTTCTTGTGAAACTCCGCAGTGAATTGCATTCATGGCTTTGGCTTCACACATTCTCATTTCTTTGTCATACTGGGTCCATTTGGCCTTTGGTTTTGGTTTAGATATTGTTGTGCCATCCTCGAGAACAATTTGTTCTGTAGGTGCAATATATCCATTTACAACAATCGCCCATACATCATCATCTAAGGCTTAGAGAAAATATATCATTCTAGCCTTCTAGTATGTATAGTTTGTACCATTAAAGATGGGTGGTCGTGAGACGGATGGTCCCTCTCCTTTGCCCACATTTCTTTCTTCAATCAAGATCTTCCTCTACGTTGTTAGACCCTTTCCAGAGGAACCTAGCTCTGATAGCAATTGAAATTGCGGTTTATACCACTGATACTGAAGAATGAATATGAGGCAATGACCTAGAAGGGGGTGAATAGGACATTTCAAATATTTTACCTATTTAAAAATTCAAATAGCCTAACTTAAATAATTATTCAGTTTAAATCAAGTAAGGCAATGTAACTCTAACGGCTTCCAAGCTAGTTAAGGGTTCCAATCACATAGGCTATTAAAGATATGCAGATACGACAACTAGCCTAGTGTTGTGAGCTTATGTGTGGAATGTGCTTCCTATTAATTCATAACATTCATTCAATCATGTATAAGAAGTTAAGACGTTCAAGCATATATAAGCATGATTAAATAGATGTGCAAATGACAATTTCAAACACAAGCATTTATAGTGGTTCGGCTACGTGCCTACTCTACTCCCGGCATCTACACTCAATCCCAGAGTGCACCTGATTTTACTAATAATGGGTTTAAAACTGGTTCACCAATAACCTTTATAGTCCTACACTAAGGACACCAATTTATGCTCTCGGCAAGAGCAAAGGTCCTACACCTATAACCCACGTTTGGGCCCACCGGCCAAGCTCTCACATAAGGCACCTCTTGTTTAGGTCCACCGACCAAGGTCCCACACAAGGCACTTATGTTTAGGCCCACCGGTCAAGGTCCCACACAAGACACTTATGTTTAGGCCCACCCGCCAAGGTCCCACACTAGGAACCTTATCAAGTTTGTTAATAGCAAACTCTTAGTCTCAATTCTACACAAGGAAAGAGACTAAACTTTGAACTCTTTAACTATGACACTAACTTGTCGGACAGAGTTCTCTTTTGTAGCTTGTCTTAGGTTGCTTGATCTTCGCACTTCCGTTCTTGAATTAGCACCCTGATGCTCCCCCGATCGCGTATCTTGGATTTACCTATTTGGTTTGGCTTCACGATCAAGAACCTTGCATAAGATGTACCTATAAAGGTGACCAAGGTAATGGGAGTTGGTTAAATGTCCTATTTAGGATAATGAGTGGATTTCCTAAGGGATTCAACCAATGGATGCTCTAGAGTATCAAAAGATAAAGGATTTTCCTATTGGTTTAGTCTTTGTACTGTAGAGAAGGCATGAGTTCATGTTCTTCATTAATAGGAGCTTTAAATGCTCATAGAAGTGAAAGATCACAACGAAGAAAGCATGAAACTCATGTGGATAGAGTTTAGATGGTCTAAGATATGCTTGGGGTACACTAGAGACTCTATGGTGCCTATTTCCACTGTTCTTACAAGTTTCCAAAAGCCGCTTTTATAGATAAAAAGTTTCAACGGATAGAAAATAACTAGTTTACGATGCTACCGAAGCCAACTTCAGTATCACCGAACTTGCTTCGGTGGTATTGAAATATCTTTCGATAGTACCAAATTAATTCCATAAGTTGTTGACTGAAAACAGTCTCTTTCAGCGGTGCCGAACTTTGTTCATCGGTAGTAGTCGGTGTCATCAAAATATCTAGTCGGTGATACCGAATTAACGTTTTAACCTTGCTGGACTATATTGAGCTCCTTCGGTAACACCGAAGATGCTATTTAATGGCACCTTCTTCCTACCAAAAGTGGACAGATTTTCTTGTTTTGTCCATTTAATCATTCATCAACTTAGGACTTGCTATTGGCCAAGACTATAAGATATAAAAAATGAACTTAGACTTGGCTTTGAATAGATGACCCGAGTAGGTTTTCCTATTTGAGTTGGGATCATCTATTTGTAAGATTAAGATTTTAGAAGCAGTCCTTTGTCTTCAATATGGATTTGAAGCTTCTGATCCAGTTGCATCGCAGATCTTCTCTTGCCAAGAACTCATCCAAGTACTCGACACAACTAGTCACATGATTGACAAACAAGTGTGTAAAGGTGGGTGCACTTACATCAAAGTCCATGTATACTCATTCATTATGTATGATTGAGTGTGAGAGTTTGAATTGTCAAATCAACAAGGTTCTGTGTAGGAATTTGATTCTTGTGTAAGACATAAATCAAACTCCTTGTGTAGGCCACCAGACATGGGTGTGGGGGCGTTAGTCTCTAAGGGAGACTCCAGCGGCAGTAAACATAGGTCCTTGGATTAGGATTGAGGCTGTTTGTTAACTGTTAGAAAACCAACCCAAGTCTCTTGCGGAAGGCTCCGACAGGAGTTATGCTAGGGTCCTTATGTATGGTTATAAAGGTTAGAGGTTGACCTAATTTAAAATATCCGATAATAAAATCTCGTACACATGGGTTGAGTGTGTTCGTTGGGAGTGGAGTAGGGAAATCAAACCACTATACATGCTTGTGTTTGGGATTGTCTTGAGTACTTGTATAATTATGCTTATATGATGATTGTTTAATTATATGTATATATGATTGTCTGGTTTAGTTTAATTTGCATATTAGTTTAAGTAGGCAATTGTGTTTAAAAGGAGAAATTTTTATTTAGTCTTAATCACCCCTCCCTGGGACATAGTCATCATTCCTTAGCTCTGAAATGGAGAGCTAACAATGTCCTAGGGGGGTGAATAGGACAATGCCAAATAATCAAAATAAATGTGAAATATTTAAAGATTATAAAAATCTCAATCACTTGAGTATTAAAACCTTGATTTCAAATAATTCGTAGGACAACCTTCACCTAAAATATTAGGCAAGACAACCTTATTTCACAAATGTCTTTAAAATCAAAATTTTAAACTAGCAAGAGAATATAAAATGATTACAAAATTCACTTTAAGAATGAAATAAAAAGTGACATCCAACACCAAAAAGAATAAAGCATTTACCACGCGGCACAAGGAGTAATAGTGGTTCGGTGCTTAAAACAACCACACCTACTCAACTTCTAAAATTACTACCCTCGTAATTTTGGCTTTCACTGTAATAAGGTTTTCACAAGTTCACCTTAACAACCAGATACAATTCCTTGTGATTTTCATGGGCTCACCACAATAAAAACTCCTTTTGTGATTATCATGGGCTATCACAAATAGAAACCCCACTGAGATTTTCACAAGCTATCTCAGATAAACCTTACTAAGATTTTCACAGGTTATCTTAGAAAAACCTAAAATAAAATACAGTAAATGTACTTATCTTCGAATAAAGATTATAAGATGTGGCAGAAGCTTGTAGTAGAATAACATCTTTCTTCAACATAGATGATGCAGTGTTAGGGTTCTATAGGTTTTATAAATGGAAAACCCAAATGCTACTTGATTCAATTCTCTTATATCTCAAAGAAAAGTATAGATTACTCTCTTAGAATAAGATTAAAAATATCTCGAGATAGGGGAATTGAATAAGCTATAAATTGAATTTATAAATACCACACTGATAGCTTACAGAGGACTTGAGCTTCTCTCTCTTTTTCTTGCAGAAGGATTATAGTAAATTTTCACTATTGTTTAGAATGAGAGAAAGCCTTAATTTATAGGTAAAAAGGTTGGAACTTCGGCTAGCCTTAGACTGGCTTCAGCAGACCGGATTCCACCGGATTCATTCCAACGGCTCTCAGATCGCGCGGGATAAGATTTATCCAAAATTTGACTCGCCTAAGGTCAAATTCAGTTGACTGAATTTTCCAATCACTACGTGAAAAATGGAAAAAAGGATTTAGAGACGGTTTTGGACCATCTCTAAAGTTGCTTGGTTTAGAGACGCTTTAGAGACGGCCGTAAACTGTCTCTAAAATTTTAGACAGCCCTTGACTGTCCTTAATATTGTCTTAAAAATTTGAATGTCCACAAATCATTTAAGACGGTCATTGACTGTCTTATATGGGTCATCTGAGACGGTCATTGGCCGTCCACCTTAAAGACGATCCTTGACCATCTTATATGTGGTCATCTGAGATGGTCATTGACCATTTGCATTAGAGACAGTCATTGGCCGTCTTTTACTTGCAATCTGAGACTGTCAAAGACCGTCTCTATTAGAGACGGTCCTTAGCCATCTTACAACCCTGTTAAAGACTGTCTCTATTAGAGACCGTCAAAGACCATCTCTATTAGAGACTGTCAAGGACTGTCTTTATTAGAGACAGCCCTAAACTATCTTATAGCCCTGTCAAAGACCGTCTCTATTAGCAATGCTTAGGTCAAAAATGAAAAAGATAAAAAAAAATTATGAATTTCGAAAAAAATAAATAGTTCGGAAGCTTAGAAAAATAAATAACAATGTTTAAGAAAATTTTAAATTTTGAAAAAAAAAAAAACAACAGTAATTTTATAAAAATCTAGATTTTGAAAAAAAAAATTAAGAACTTTGAATAATGTTGATAATTTTGAAAAAACAAATCGATAAAAATATGATATTTTGAGAAAGAAAATTTTAAAAATTAAATAAAATTGTGAAAAATTTGATAAAATGTATATATATATATATATATATATATATATATATATATATATATATATATATATATATATATATATATATATATATATATATAAGAAAACTAGATTTTGTATTTTGACAACAAAAATTGAAAAGTTATATAACAAAAATGAGATTAAAAAAATGATATTTTGAAAAAAAAAAAAAGAAATTAAACAAAATTGTGAAAAAATTGACAAATTGTAAAAAAAATATATATTTTTTAAAAAAGAAAACTAGATTTTGTATTTTGATGATGTGTTGTATATCCTTGCCGCCCATATGTTTCTCCAACCCATTTTTGGGCCAGGTATAAAAAATTGTGTAGATTTAAATCTTAAGTGGACCACACCATTAGAAAGAATGATAATATAGTACCTCATTATTAAAAATTATAAAGAGCCCATCATAAGGTTTTAGTAATGTTTATTTGCAATCCAACTTGTTGATAATGTAAAAGAGATCTAAATGAAGGTAAACTACAAAGTTCAAATTGATCCAAAACTTTTGTGGCCTTCTAAAGGTTTTTAATGGTTATTCATCATTGTTTTGATTGGTATAGCCCACTTGAGATTATTGCGTTCTTGTGATTTGAAATCACATCCTAAAATATGATGGAAAAATATATGGACGGTGTCGATATACATAAAATATATCAAGGTGGGCCCTACACGGTTAGAGTAGCACCCATGAAGGAGTTACCTAAATAGTGAAATAGCACTATAAGGTCACCTCATGGGAACTTCCCATGAGGTTAATCTGTGTGGGCCTTACCATGATGTGTATAGAACATTAACACCATGCATTTAATGTGTCCCCTTTAAGTTCAAAAATCAATCATATAGGAGACTTGGGTGGACCATAGCATCTAAAACTATGTGAAGACATCCCTAAAACATATAAAAGTATTTGGTGGGGCCCACATGAGTTTTGGATGGGTATGAAACTTGGTCTGACTCCTCATCCAAGTGGGACACACATAATGAATGGGCTGGATCTATGAACCACATCTAGGTGGGGCCAATAAATGATTATGAATGTTTTAATGGGAGGGTAACCCTCTCAACTATAGTATGTGGTGTGGCCCACCCAAGTCATGGATTGACTTTATTTTTAAGCTCGTGGCCTACCATGGAATGGTGCATCTGATTGACGGGGCAAATCCAAAGTTCAACTGAACCCACCATAGAAAAGAGCGGGACAGTGACACCCACTATTGAAACCTTCTTAGGGCCCGCCGCAATGTTTATTTGAGATCCAATCTGTTTATAAGTGAATACAAACATGGATGTGGTTGAAACTTGGTCTGATCCCTCATCCAAGTGGGACACACATAATGAGTGAGTTGGATATGTGAATCACATTTAGGCAGGCTCAATATATGATTATAAATGTTTTAAGGAAACCCTTCTCTACTACATTTAGGTGAGTTACTTGTTACCCTTACCTGAGTAAACTCTGTGGGGTCCACTGTCATTTATTTATTTTATCCACTCCATTCATCCATGTTAACAGATAATTTGAGGTCTAAAGAACAAAAAGGAAGCATATCCAAAGCTCAAGTGGACCACACCACAGGAAATAGTGTGATTGAACCTCTACTATTTAAAATTTCTTGGAGGCCATAGAAGTTTTGGATCAAGCTGATGTTTATGTTTTTTTATTCATTCATATATTTTTGATATTATGAACAACCTTTAACCATTTTTGGATAATCTGATCAGTCCAGATTGAAGAGTAATAACTTCAAATGTTTAAATTAAAATTCACTCAAATTGTTGATCAATCTTGTTTGCCCAATATCTTTCTCATATGTAACATGATCGGGGCGAGTAACTAGTCAATTTGAGGGTAATGATTAGTAAAATAGAATGAATGAACCAGACATGTAAAATGGGTTAAATATTCTAGTCAAAATTGTGACCTAGCTTATTGACACCCTGAGACTCTAAGAATTAATGTTAGTAAGTTTTGTGGGGCCTATCATGATGTGTGTCGAACATCAACACCATGCATTTGATAGAAGTTTTAGATCAAGCTGATGTTTGTGTTTTCACTTCATTCATATCTTTTTGATATTATGAACATGTTGGATGGAAAATAAACATTATTGTGGGCCCAAGGAAGGTATCAACGGTGGAAATCATTATTCCACACTGTTTTGTGTGGCATGGTCCACTTGAGTTTTGGATTTACCGAAAATTTGGGATTAACACACACCGTTCATCCATTTTTTTAGATCATTTTATAGAATTATCTAAAAAATGAATCATATCCAAAGATTAAATGGACCACACCATAAATAAGGGGAATAAATTGGCTACTCCCCCTAGACCATCCAATGGCTGGTGGTTGGTGCTGTGTGGGCCCCACCATAATGTATAGCCCCACAAACCATTTTTTTTAGTTTTAATTTCTTACTTTTGAACTAGTTAGATTTCAAATAAACATTACGATGGGTCTTAGGATAGTTTCAACGGTGGGAATCATGCTCCCATTGTTTTCTGTGGTGGGGTCCACTACGGATTTTTATCTGTCTCATTCTTTTGCTCGTGACTTAAAATGATATCTCAAAATGGATGGACGATGTGGATATAACAAATACATCATAGGTTTTTATATTTTTTTAATATTATATATATATGGAAAAGGTTCTATACGTCGAGCTCATGGGAACTCCCCATGAGGTCGATCTGTGTGGGCCACACCATGACGTGTGTCAAAAATCAACACCGTGCATTTGATGGGTCCCCTTTAAATTATGGGATATCCCAAAAATCAATGGTATACAGAACTCTGATGGGCCATACCATCTAAAATCATGTGAAGACATGCCTAAAATATATAAAAGCACTTAGTGGGGCCCCACCTGAAATTTGGATGCATCTGAAACTTGGTATGACCCCTCATCTAGGTGGCAACACATAATGGATGGGCTATATTTTTAATGGTGGATGTCCAATCACTATTGTTTTTGCATTGTGTCATCCACCCAAGTTTTAGTTCACACTCGTTTTTTGAGATAGATGATAAAATTATGTTGAGAAATGGATGGACGGCATGGATGAAACAAATCGATCATGGTGGGGCCACAAAGCCATACTAGATCCAAAGCTTAACTTACGTTTTCATTTTTCTATTTTTCATTGTGAGTTTTATATTTAATGTAAAATAGTGGTGACTTGTTCATAACAATAGTGGCTAAGATATAGAGTTATCCAGACCATCCAAATAATCAGTATAGTTGTAAATGGTAAATATTTATACATTTTTATTATATAATACAATCTTAACCATCCAGAAATTGATCCCATACATGTACGACCATTAATAAAGTTTGTGTTATTATTTAGTGGAAAACTCACATCATACGGATTTCAAAATTTTATCTTATTTGGAAGAGGATTTCCATATCCATCCCAAATCGATCGAGTGCCTCTCTTTTCCTTCTTTCATCTTCCATCAAGCGCCCACATTGAAACGGCCATATCGATCGCTTTTTCCGACACTAGATCGGCATTCTCCGGTGCTAGTGCTCAACTCCCATGTCTGATCTCAAGCCCAAGACTGAGATCTCATTTGCGGGAACGTTCGCTAGCAATGCTTTCACCGCCTATGTTGCAGAGGTAACGATCCTTTTCTTTTCCCTATTCTATTTGATTTCGAAGTTAGATTGAGTGGAATTTGGTTGGGTTTGCTTGATCTTGTTGTTTTGATCTTGATCTTGTATTTTTGGCCTCTTTTTTTTTTGCATTTTACTGTAAAAATTCGGTGATTCATTTTAGTTTGATTGAAGAGATGTTCTTGTTTGATCTTGTTCTTTTGACCTTGAATTTATATATTTTTACAAATTTTCTTGCATTTTCTGCTCATCTAGTCGAATTTAATCAGTTTGGATTTTCTCTTTTCTTTTTTCCTATTTTGCTGGATCTTTGGTGGACTTGTAATAGTTTGATATTTTTAATTGTAGAACTTTGGATCTTCATGCTACATTTGCCTAAATTTTCAGCATTTTCGTGTTACATTTGCTGTTTAATTAACGAATTTTGAAATGCATGAATTTTCTAGTTTTCTTTTTCTATTTCTTTTTTCCTTTGATAGATAGCAGAGAGGGCAATGGCTTGCATTTGATAGATAGCATAGGGGGCATGGATTTATGGAGGCTTGCATTTAGGAAATCTATGGATTTGACAATCCCTGCAAACAATAAATAGGGGAGATTTGAAATCTATGGATTTCACAAATCCCTGCCAAAAATCCCACGCCCCAAACAGCCCCTAAGTAATCAAAGTAGAAAAAATAGTGAACATGTTGATTAAGTGATGGCACATGGAAAAGAAAAAGAGACTGTTACATCAAAAAGATTTCACACCCGAATCAATAATGCTAGTTCAGAAACACCCTCAGTGCATGAGTCACTGAGACTAGACTGCCTTGTCTATCTCTAAATGTACACAGTGGAAAGAAGTAATCAAGAGGTGTTGCAAGAATCCATACTTCCTCTTATATTTTCATAAATCTTCCTGTTTTTAGATACCTTTCAAGATGTCGTCAGGTGTGTATCATCTTTAAGGCCTAGCTGTCCTTTATAATATGGTTTTGAAGGGTGTGCTCTTTGGTGAGCATGGGTGTGACTTGTGAGGATCAACTATGGAAAGGTTGAGTCAGGGGTCCTCTAAACTCTGATTTCATCGGACAGTTATGGCAAGGATAGTTACAATTCACAACTATAGTTGTGGGAAATGATTTCCGTAACAAAATTTACATGCATGATTAGCCCAGCTTGTATGTACCTATATCTTGGTTGCATTCTGAACATTTCACTAGTCAAAAGATTCTTTTCCAGTGTTCTTGATCCGATGCTTACAGAAGGGGAGAGAGATCTTAGTCCAACTTCAGAAGGGCATGGAACAGAACCCTCATAGAAGCATTGCAGTAATGTTGTTGATCCTTAGCTAAACCCTGATCAACCATGGTTCTGTATTTCATATGATAAATATTTTTTAGAGGTTTTTGCATATACGACCCTTCCTTTTAGCAATACAAGACAAAGCCCCCTCTAGTTTTCATATTTGTAATAACACCATTCCTTTTTGTCCTTTATAAACAAATCCCCAAACTGTGACTGTTTTAAGATGATAACATAACTAGTGTTAGCTAAGCTACTAAATTAAGTTTTTATCCCTTCTGATTTGGAAAACGTTAGTTACTCTACTAGGTTGTTAAGGTGATATTCATGATGTCAAAAACTGCACAAGTGGCATGGTCGCAACTTAAAACTGTTTATATTGCTGATCCTATTTTAGCAGTAACTTAAACTAATAATTATAATAGTTTAATTATTATTCAGCCGATTGATCTTCAATTTTTTTTTATGATCAATGAAAGGAAGTGGGTGGTCATTTGCAGTTCCCTCCACTTCTTTGGGCCATGCTTCTTAAGCTAATAAATATTTCATTCATCATTTCAGAGTATTGCAGTGGCCTTCATGTTTCAGTCCCCTCCACTTCTTTGGGCCATGCTTCTTAAGTTCCCGTTCAAAAGTGCATATTCAGTTGATGTAAGAGCATTTAATCTTTCTTTTTATTTTACCATGATTTAGAAAGGAATTATAGATAGTGAATGTCATTTGCAGTTCATAAGATGGAAACAAAGGGTAACCATGCCTTGGTTATTTTACTGACATCTTTAATATTTGACCAAAAAAAAAAGTAGTAAATGAATGTGCATGTATCAATCATCATCTCTAAATATGATGGGAAGGAATCTAGAATGTATTCCTAAAAAAAAGAAACCTCTTGCTTTTATTCTATTTCCCAAACTCCACCTCATTTTATGCATGACTTGGAGCTGCTTACATTAATAGATCCTTAATTAGTCAACTGAAAAAGTCAGTCTTGCCCTTGGTTAAGCACAAATATCATTATTTTGCCATGCATTTGAATTAATCTTCTTTTATATACTAAAATTTAATTTGGTCTGGCATGAGCCTAGGTCCGGGCCTAGCCTGGCCTTGTACATGTGGCATATGACTCGAGAATCAACCTAACAAGTCCTGATTTAAAGCCCAATGTTTAAAGTAAAGATGGATTAATGTTGAGTCTTGCCAATGTCTATTGATATTAAATTCCATGACGTTCAAGGGAAGAATTACCGTTGTGCCATACTGAATTTTTATTGGTAAGGGTTTAGCCAATCTTAATAATTTTTATGGATGTAGAGGCTAATTAAATGTTTTGAGAGAGTAGCTGAAAGGTGTCACATGGATTCACTATCCAGTATAGTTGCATCATATTCTTGGGGTAAACATGTCACCGTTGGCACAGGAACACCTTTCAAAATTATGTGGAGCAAGAAAGAAGTTAGTTTTCTTCCCTTTACCATTGTTGTTTGATTATTAATCCATGCAACAATTATTTTTTTTATGCCATAGGTGTTGGCACTTGATATTTTTCTTAAAATTTATTAGTTTAATAACCTAGCTGTGTAAACTATTAGACTTTGTTTCATAAGCATAAATATGAATCACCTTCTTTCTTCTTTTTGCCAGGTGGCATAAAATCTAGATGTCGTAACTGATGTGTATGATTTCCTACATTTGGTAAGCACTATTTCTAGTGAAAAAGAAGTAAGCAATGAATGTCTAGGTGAAGATGTTGATGAAAAAGAAGTAAGCAATGAAGCAGCCCGTTCAATCTGATCAATCTACTCCCTGGGGAGGTTGGAAATCAAATAATGCAGGAAATGAGAGGGTTCAAGATGTTAAATCCTAAGATGTAAATTGTTGGAACCAACCGAATGATTCATCTGCCAAACCACATGTTTGGGATAAGGACAAGATGCATGGTCAATCTAATTCTGTCTGGGGTAGTCAGAACTTAAAGGGTACCCATACGGAGAGATCTTCATATATTGGTGGTTGGATTGAAGACAAAGGACAAGATGAGTTGAATCAACCAACAAGATCTCCTGTTTGGAGTTCTTCCCCTATTGAGAAGTCTTCAGATGATAGCAGTTGGAAAGAAAATATAGCACAAGCTTGATTTCTATCGACCAACCAGAGCTCCTGGATGGGGTTCTTCGAGTAGATTCATTACACTCAATAATAAAAGAGATGTAGATTCATTACACTCAATTCAGGTATGGTTTGCACCAATTCAAGAGACTATACATTAGGCATTCAATATATAAGACCGGAGTGAGACTGATTAGGCATTTAAATGTGTTGCAGGATGTTGTTTGAATTACTTGTCCTAATAGGTGCACAAGTTGGGATGGATTAGACTTTTATCTTGAGAAAACGCCATAATTTCAGGTAGTTATTATTGTAATGGAAAGTTAAAAAATTAAAAGAGAGAGATAATGAATTCATGGAAAGAAATGTTTGTGTTGTGTTTGCTTATTTGTTGTATCCATTTGATATGTTTTCTTAGTGGGTATAATTTGGATCTCATGATTGGAAAGTTGTTCAATCCATTAGTGAGTACAAGATTGGCAATGTAGTTTTCTATCACAGGTCTGGGTTTTTAATATGCCAATATTTTCTGCAGATTCTGTAGCTATGCCAAAGTAATCTTGCTTATCTGCCTTCTAATCCTCGGACTATGGGCATCCTTGGTTTGCTTGCTGAGATCTATGCACTACCAAACCTTAAAATGAACCTGAAGTTTGACATTGAGGCATACAAATGTAAATACATGCAAATACATATAGATAGGTAGAGGAGATTGATACAGTTAGGTAGATAGCTTCTATGTGGTTGTATTGAGAACATGAATGGCATAAATAAATCGAAGGATGCAATTTGGGGGTGTAAACCAGCCACCATACCAAATTGTGTTAAAGGAGCGACCATATCAAAACCTTTGTGGAAAATGCTTCTTGTGGGAAAATCCAAAACTGTTATAGCCTTTTTCAGGAAAAATTGAAACTGTTTAACTAAAAACAACCACATTTTTTAGTTTCCAATATACCCTTGACTTCATTTGAAATTTCTTTCAAAACCCATTGAGTATTGAAAGTTTTTTGCCCTAGGAAGCTAATTGTGGGGACAAAAATGTCCAAAAGCTACTCAAGCTAGGTCACACTTTTTAGAACTTTTAGCTTAAAAATCAAGTGTTTCCTTCCTCAAGTTTTTAGAACTTTTAGCTTAAATCTCTAGTATTCCCATCATGAAGTAGGAGAAACCACCAATTACAATATCTGCAATGAACAGTATATTGCAACAAAACCATGTTTCTTCTTTTAGCCAATACTATAGTTTTTAGAAGTAAGTAATGATTTATCATAACAAATTGTGGAAAAGAATAGAAATTTGTGGAAAAGCTCTCCCTTGACTTTTTGTAGCTAAAATGCATGAATTTGCTAAAATATGTGATGTCTAATTGCCTATGTATACGATGTGTATATGTAAGCATCTTTGATGTGCATGTGGATGATTGATGGCATTCTTTTTCTTAGTCAATGCACTATAAAATTCAAAAGGATGAAGATGATGGAAACATCCTTTGGTTGTCCATTATTACGATGATTCACTTTCATATTTGAGGAAATGAAATAAATATATAACTACACATCTCATCTCAAATTGCATCAGGCTCTAGCAATAGGAACACTAGAACTTGCATATTCCCTATTTTTTTGTTATATATATGATTTTATTTTAATTTTTAGAAAAAAAAAAGGTGCTAGATAGCATTTGAACCTGTCCTTTTCCTCAAATTTTCAATTAAATACTTATATTTTTAAATGGAGATTAATCACTTTGAGAAGAGTAAATTCCATCAGTTACGTAGCGTTTTAGCTTTTAGGTGAAGTTTTAGAAGAGTAAATTACATTTTTTTATTGAGGTGTTTTGTTTTTTCATTTTTCAATTTCAATTGTAATTAAATTGTTTGTAGCCTTTCCTTCTCCATCATCCTTCAGCTATTGAGCATCCTTAGTGGCATATATATTTTGGGTTTTTGCAGGCTGCTGAATAGGATAATGAAAGAGAGAAGCTTAATGAAAGAATAACAAAACTCTCTGGTGGTGTTGCTGTCATTCAGGTATTCTTTAGGAATCTTCTTCTCCCTCAAACACGATGGTTATGATTGAACTACAAATTGGTATAAGTGTGTTCAATTCCCCTATATGTATGCATGCATGCATGGATATTTTTTTTGTATGGATGCATCATGCATGGTTTTATGATAAAACACATGTATGTATGTGTGTATATGTATGCATGCATGCATGGATGGATGAAACGTATGCATGCATGCATGGATGGACAGATTATGCATGTGTGTGTATGCATGCATGGATGCATGGATGGATTTATGTGTGTGTGTATATGTATGTATGTATGCATGCATGGATGGAAGGCGGGATGGATGGATCATCACGCATGTGTGTATGTGTGTATGCATGCATGGATAGATAGATGAATTGTTAGATCATGGATGGATGGATCATCTGAAAAGGCCAAGCTATAGGTCCTAGAGGGGGGGGGGGGGGTGAATAGGACAATGCCAAATTTAACTTAAAATCAGCGGAAATAAAGTAAACCAATAGCCTTACAATATAAATCAATTCACAATGCTAAATTTTAAATCACCTTGATAAATAAGTATTGAGAGATTGATACAAATTTAGTTCTAAGGACAACCTTACACCATAATAAACAAGGGCTTATGGTAGGACAACCTTATTTCTAGAACCTCTTTTGGATCAAGGACTCAATTTTAATATAAGTAAATAAAATAACAAGGAATTGAAATTAAATACAGAAGTATAAATCTAAATTATTACAACAATCCCCACACTTGCTTGAAATGTAAATAATTACAACATTCACATCCACTTATACATTCCACACAACCGAATGATAAAAGATATGAAAATTAAGCAAGCATTCAATCCACAAGACAAAGAGTTATAGTGGTTCTTTGTGTGTACATCAACTGCTTTCCAACATGACCACACAGAATGCTACTCTCCACAACTAATATCCTCACTGGGGGATATTAGCGTTCACTATCAAATAGGTTTTCACAGTTCACCAAAAACCTTTACAATTGTGTCTTTTTCACTTGGGCTTACACAATTCAAAAACCCCTCTTTTTCGAGTTTTGGTTTTCCTCAGACAACCAAAATAATGAGATTTTTCTGGCTCAACCTCCAACAAAACCAATACAATGAGATTTTTTCGCTTAACCTCAAACAAAACCAAAAGTAAATAAATTTTAGAATTGTAAAATACCTGGATTTCTCCTTTTCTTAGCAGCCCGGTAGAACCAATCGGAGTAGATGATTGAATGTCAAAGTTCAATTTCCAATACTCACATTCATAAGGTTCTAAATTCTAATAGATTTTAGATTTAACTCGTTGGGCGTAGCTATATTTGATTTTGATTCCAAGAAGAAGAAATAAGATAATTCCTCTTTTCAAATAAGATTGGAATATAGAAACAAAATCAAATTAAATAAGCTAGCAAAAAGGAATATTAAATAAGCACAATGTAGCTTAAAATAAACACAGACTTATCTCAGAGTGATCACTTGAAAATTCTTGAATAGAATAGAGTTGAAGTGTGAAAACTCTGAATTTCGTGTTCAATTTATAGAAGCAAAAATCGTTCCTACGACTGGTCTTAGAAACCTTGGACTGGTCGTAGCTCTAACAGATTTTTGAAATATTGAGCGCGATCTTTGAAAGTCGTTCCACGACTGGTCGTGAGTACCCTACGACTGGTCGTGGGTCACCTACGACTGGTCGTAGATCCCTACGACTGGTCGTAGGACCATAGATAAAGTTGCTGGATTTTGAGTCGTAAATCCACGACTGGTCATGGACGAGTCGAAGCCACACCTACGACCGGTCGAAGGACCTCCAGGACTGGTCGTGGGCGTACCAAAAATTCTGAAAAATCTTCAACAACTTAGGACTGGTTGTGGAATTTCTTGGACCAGTCAAACCAATGCCAGGACTGGTCGAACAAGAGCTAGGACTGGTCGTAGAACAGACCAAACTTATGTAAAATAAATATTTGATTTATGTATCCAAAGTGACCTACTTAAAGGGTCAACCTAAGGTCATTCAAACCTAAATCATGTCGTATGGACATTGAACTTCAACCATTCAACGAATGTAGTTTGTTTGAACCATATCAGGCTTGAGATCTTGAACTTGTTGTAGCTTCAAACTTGAGATCTTCATCAGCATAACAACTACTTCATGCATTACTTATTAGTCTTGAAGTCATGAGACTTGAACATCAACATTGTAGCTTCTTGAGACTTCAACATGTAGCTTCTTGAAAAGTTCAACTTGTAGCTTCTTGAAGTATTTATGCAGTGTCTTGAATTCATATAAATCATCATACAAGCACAGGACATAAATAGATGTTTTGACACATCACAAATTTGACAATCAAAGAAGCATGAGACCATAACACTTACAATCTCCCCCTTTGTCAAATTTGTGACAAAACACCCAAGTAATAATAATACTTCCAATAGACATAAGAGAAGTACAAACAGGTTCACAATAGAGAAGCATGCATAGATATGTTAAGTAATAACTAGCATCATTCTCCCATAACTACCCCGAGAAACTTAACTCCCCCTGAGTAATAGCCTGAGTAATAGGAGCACATCATAAACAAATCATCAAAGACCAAAACTTCTCCCCTTTTTTGACACAAAATGACAAAGGAAGAAGAGCATCAATAGAAAAGAAAATAGGAGTTGATTCAAGAAAACATAGTGCATAATCCAAAAAGTCAGTAAGCATGTAAAGTTCAAGAAAAATATTACAGACCCATTAAAAATTCAGTCAGAACCAGAAGAGGGTGCAGGATTAGATGGATCAATTTTATGTAAACCCTTATCAATCCGCCTCATATATTTGTGTAAATATGAAAATTGTGTGTCTTGGGTAACACGAATTTGAGCCACCTGCTCTTGAAGTGAATTCAATCTTTCATCAAAATCAGAAGGCTAAAAATCAGGATCATCAGCCGAGTCTGATTCAAGTTCTTCAAATAAATCATCCATATTCACGTCTTCAGGAAGATCATTAGCTTCAAGCATTTCTCGCTTCAAAGACCATCTTGCAAGCACAAGATCCACTTGGCCTTCAGCCAATTCTAAATTCATCTTGTTAAGATTGGAATTATTAAAAGGGAGATTATGGATGGGTTTTCTCTAGTAGGCATAGCCACGAGCATATGATTTGCCAAAGACATAGTCAATAAATAACCAAAGGGTATATCACTGTGTCCAGGATGGTGACGAGACAGAATAATGGAATGACAAATTAAAGACGGTAGACATATTTTTGCACCAGAGACTACAGAATGCAAAACACGAACCATGAAAGCAGTGAGTTCGGTTTTATTACCAGATCATGGATAAAGATTTGATATGAATATCTTATGAAGTACACTGTGTCTGGGTAACAAATACCTTGAGGGAAGTACATGACCTTTATGAGTCCAATGAACATCCAAATTACATAAATCTCTAGTAAGCATTTTTCGTTCAGATTCTGAGAGACTGTCATGTAAAATATTAATTGGAATGCTCTCATCATTGACAGGTATTTCCATAATGTCAGCAATCAAATGTCGATCCACTAAAAACAATCCTTCTTGAGTATCAACTTTAAAAGTAAAATCCTCAAGAGAAAAATCACAGATACATGCAAACATGGATTGGGCAATGGACTGGTATGCAGCTCCACCCCAATGTAAGATGTTCTCCCATCCCACAGATTCCAACAGAGGAAGGATACCAAATGAAGCAATGTGATTAATATTAACATGACGCTCAATAATAACATTGCGCATACGCAAATCCCGAGCATCAGAAGAATCATTTTCGGGAGAGCGAAGATGACGTTGTATAATAGAAGCTGATCTAGATGAAGAGGGACCTCGAGTAGTTTTCTTTTTACCTCTAGCATCCATTTTCAAAGAAGGATTTCAAGGAAACAACAAGATGCAAGATAAAAGAAATGAGGTTTAGATAGAATAGATTTTTCAAGATAAAACCTCAAACTTGCAATGAACGACCAAATAGATTCCACACGAATGAGATTTGAAACACTAATAGCAAGAATCTACAAAGAAAATGTAAAAGAACCACTAACCTTGAAGTACTATGAAGGTGGGTTCGACCGGTCGTAGCTAGAACCGTTGGAGGGTAAAAAGAAATGAAGAAGAAGAGTCAAAATCCCCAAATTAAAGTGAAATCCCGAGTTTCACGACTGGTCGTGTAAGTGCTCGACCGGTCGTGGCACGACCGGTCGTGTACACTCACGACTGGTCGAGTACGACATAAAATATGCAATTTTTAAATAATTTTCAAATTTAAGCAAATAAAACATCAAATTTATGTACATTATGATGCACCAAATCATGCAAATTCAATTTAAATTGCACATACCGAGATCAAACTTTAATTTATTAAACCTGCTTTTGTCGAGCGGTTTAGTGAAAATGTCCGCAAGTTGAGTCTCGGTTGGAATGTAATCCAAATATATTAATTTTTCTTCCACTAATTCACGAATGTAATGAAATCTAATGTCAATATGCTTAGTACGTGAATGCTGAATCGATTTTTAGAGATATTTATTGACTTTGGAATTATCACAAAATAAAATCATAGAATCCAGAGTAATTCCATAATCGCTTAACATTCGTTTCATCCAAACAAGTTGAGTACATGCATTTCAAAGAAGAATGTATTCACCAAATTTGTTGATAGCGATATAGAACTTTGCTTCTTGCTAAACCAAGAAACAAGACAATTTCCAATGTAGAAACAACCACCATGGTTGATTTCCTATCATCAATGTTTCCAAAGTCAAGATCTGCGTGCCGGCTAATTGAACATTAGTCTCATGTGGATACCAGAGACCCGATTTAGTAGAACTTGCGACATATCGCATTATCCGCTTAACAACAAGCAGTTAAGTGAGATTCTTTAGGATTTGATTGATAACGAGCACAAATACCAACACTCAAAGCAATATCGGTCTACTAGCAATGATAAAGCAAACTACCAATCAAACTACGATACAATTTAGGATCCACATCATTACTGTAGAGTCTTTTGAGAGTCTCAAAGTTGTACTCATCGGAGTATCATAATTTTTACCTTTCTCAAATCCAAATTTCTTAATTAAACTCGAGCATATTTGGTTTGTGAGATAAAAATTCCATCAAAGTTGTTGTTTTACTTGCAACCCTAGAAAATAGTTTAATTCTCCAACCATGCTCATTTCGAATTTAGACTTCATTAAATCGCAAACTCAACAAATCATGTTAGTACAAAGTTGATCCATAAATAATATCGTCAACATATATTTGAACCATTAGAATATCATCGTTATGTTTCTTAACAAAGAGCGTCTTATCAACACACCCCATCCGAAAATTATGACTCAAGAAAACTTAGTCAGCTTTTTCATACCATGCTCGGGAGCTTTTTTGCACCATAGAGAGCCTTCTCAAGACGATACACATGATCGTAGAATTTAGGATCTTCAAACCCTGTAGGTTGTTCAACATATACCTCTTCATGTAAATCACCATTCAGAAAGGCACTCTTTACATCTATTTGGTAAATTTTAATCTTCCTAAAACATGCAATGGAGATAAAAAGTCTGATTGGTTCAAGACGAGCTACAGGAGCAAATGTTTCATTATAGTCAATACCTTCAATTTGTGTATACCCCTATACAACTAGTCTTGCTTTATTTCGAATAATATTTCCAAGTTCATCAGATTTGTTTTTGAAAATCCATTTTGTTCCAATAATATGTTTATCTTTAGGTCTAGGAACAAGATGCCAGACATCATTTTTGACAAACTGATTAAGTTCTTCTTGCATCGCAAGAATCCAGTTTTCATCCGAAAGTGCTTCTTTTACGTTAACCGGTTCAATCTGGGATGTAAAGCATACGTAGTTACATATGTCCTCTAATTGTCTACGAGTGCGCACACCGGTGAGAGGGTTTCAAGTATTTGAGAAGTTGGATGATCTTTAACAAATCCTTAATTCTCGGATTAGTTTCACTTTATGAAATTTCTTGTTTTTCAAGTATAAGAACTTCATCATTATCGAACTAGGGGACGGTGTATTCAAAAGATCATCAATCACAACATTTATTGACTCTTGAATCACACCGGTCCTGTTGTTCAGAACCCGATATGCACGACTGTTTAAAGAATATCCTAAAAAGATCCCTTCATCACTTTTAGTGTCGAACTTTCCCAAAATTTCACGGTCACGCAAAATATAGCACTTGCTGCCAAAAACTCGAAAGTATTTGACAGAAGGCTTTTTCTCAAACCACATTTTATAAGCCGTTTTATTATTAGATTTACAAATATAAACACGGTTAATAATGTAGCAGGCAGTATTCACTGCTTCAGCCCAGAGATTCCTAGGGAGCTTCATGCTATTTAACATAACATTTCCCATTTCTTGAAGTACTCTATTCTTCCTCTCGACAATTCCATTTTGTTGAGGAGTTTTAGGTGCAGAGAATTCATGCGATATTCCCTGATCGCTACAAAATTTCTCAAAACCGCTATTTTTGAACTCGGATCCATGATCACTACGGATCTTGCTGACTTGAGAACATTTTTCAGTTTGAATCCGTTTTATAATCTTTTTCACTTCATCAAGAGTTTCTGATTTATCTCTCAAGAATGAAACCCAAGTGTATCTTGTGTAATCATCTACTATAACTAAGATGTACTTTTTGCCACCTCGACTTTCCATTCTTATTCGTCCTATAAGATCCATGTGGAGAAGCTCGAGTGGTCTTGTGGTGATATTGGAGTTCACCTTTTTGTGAGAGCTCCTGGTTTGTTTACCATACTGGCATTCACCACAAATCTTGTCTACCTTTTGCATCTTAGGTAGTCCTCTAATTAGTTCACTTTTGCTCAATCTGTATAAATTTCGGTAGTGTACATGTCCAAGGCGTTTATGCCATAATTCTGTCTCATCGGTATGGACCATGTAGCACGTTTGTTCAGATGAGCTACCATTGCTTACTATATAGCAGCTTTTGAAGTTCTGCGACCAGTTAATATTACGAACCTTTTTCATTTATAATTTCACAACCTTGATTAGAAAATTTAACATTATAGTTGTTATCGCATATTTGAGATATGCTCAACAGGTTGTGTTTTAAACCCTCAACATATAAAACATTTTTAAATAAGGGAAGGTTATAGAGTTGAACCGTACCTTTGCCAATTATCTTGCAGCTTGTTACCATCACCAAATGTGACTGACCATCATCATCATATCTTTAAGATCGGTGAATAGAGCTTTGTCGCTCGTCATATGTCCGAGCATCCACTGCCTAGGTACCATTTTGAATGGCTTGTAGCATTGAAAGTGAAAGCGGTGTGAGCAACCAAACAGCAACCTTAGGAACCCATTTCAAGATCTTGTTTTGGGTTTAGGAGAATAATTGGTCTTCTTTTGTTTATAGTTATAAGAGTGACCTCTTGAGTTAGATTTTAATAGCTCCTTAAGTAAATCAACAATTTTTTCACTAGTGGGTTTCGAATCGATTTTTGAAATTTATATAGTCGCTTTTGTGTTTTTGAAAAGTTTTTGTATTTTTAGAAAAACTTGACTAGTACCTTTTCCTTTTGAGTTAGAAGTCTCTCCTTTCACAAAATTGGAAGGAGTATTCTTTGTTTAGGAGATGTGTTTTTATCAAAGCCCAACCCGGATCGATCGCCACATTTTCTTGATCCAGGATAATAATTTTTCTAATTTTGGATCACCTTGGGCATATCTCCATGTGTCCTTCAAACTCGAAGAGAAGATACTTCATTTTTAAGTTTCTCATTTTCGATTTCAAATTTTCAATTAGGGAGGTTTTGAATTCTAGATCACACTTTGATTTTTCAAAACAATCGAAATTTGAGATTTTTCTAAAACAAGGGTTTCAAAACATTCTTTAAGTTTAAAAACTTTTCTTTTGAAGTTTAAGTTTGACAAAGAATTTTACAACTTTCCTTATATAAGGCATTGTAAGCATCTTGAAGATCTTCATCATTTTCATGATCACTATCCAAATTTTCTTCACTTGTTGAATCATCGTGATCGGAAAAAGTAAACTTGGCTAGAGTCATAAGGGCCTTAAATTCATCGCCGACTCGGTTTTGAATTTTTCGATTGAGAAGAGGCTTTTAATCAGACGATTCATCCCAAGTAGCCAACATACCCTTCCTTTTGGATCTGTCCATTTTAGGACATTTGTTTGCTAAATGCCCATATTCTTGACAGTTGTAGCATTGACTATCTTTCAATGATTTCCAAGTTTTAGACTTAGGTTTAGTACGTTTCTTTTCATTTGCCTTTTGAAAGTCGACTCTTTTCTTACTTTTGAAAATCTTATAAAACTTTTTCGCCAAAAGAGCCATATCATCTTCAGACTTTTCTGAATCTGAATTTTTTTGAGTAATACTTTTAGATGACTTCAAAGTAATAGATTTACCTTTAGGAGCTTTAAAACTTAATTCATAGGTTTGTAAAGAACCAACTAATTTTTCTACCTTCATATTGTCCGTATCACGAAGTTCCTGGATTGCGGTTACCTTAGAATTGAACCGTTCAGGAAGAGCGTAGTATTTTTGCACACACTTTACTTTCTGGGATCTTATCGCCAAGACCCCACATTGAGTTAACAATGTCATTCAATCTAGTGAAAAAGTCCATAAACATTTCATTTTCCTCCATATGAATTTATTCAAATTTAGTTGTGAGGAGTTAGACTTTAGATTTCTTGACAATTGATGTACCTTCGTGTGTCATTTCTAAAATATCCCAAGCTTGCTTTGCAGTATCACAGGATATGATTCTTTTGAACTCATCCGGTGATAGTGCGCAAGTGATTGCATTTAGTGCTTTGGCATTAGCACTACTCTCATTTTTCTGAAGTGTGGTCCATTGGTAATTCGGTGTAATTTTCATAGATTTTGAACCATCAACACCAGTTACTTTCATGGTAGGAGGATTCCATTCAGTCACTGTGGCTTGCCACACACTTTCATCCATTGATCTGAGGAAGATCCTCATTCTGGCTTTCCAATAGGCATAGTTAGATCCATCAAAAGGTGGAGGCCTAGTAACTGAAAGGCTATCAAAATTTGACAACTTTTTATATAGCTTAGAACGTTAGCTCAGGAAATAAATCCAAATAAAAAGCAACGAAAATGAGCTATTAGGCTCTGATACCACTTGAAAAGGCCAAGCTAAAGGTCCTAGAGGGGGGGGGGGGGTGAATAGGACAATGCCAAATTTAACTTAAAATCAGCGGAAATAAAGTAAACCAATAGCCTTACAATATAAATCAATTCACAATGCTAAATTTTAAATCACCTTGATAAATAAGTATTGAGAGATTGATACAAATTTAGTTCTAAGGATAACCTTACACCATAATAAACAAGGGCTTATGGTAGGACAACCTTATTTCTAGAACCTCTTTTGGATCAAGGACTCAATTTTAATATAAGTAAATAAAATAGCAAGGAATTGAAATTAAATGCAGAAGTATAAATCTAAATTATTACAACAATCCCCACACTTGCTTGAAATGTAAATAATTACAACATTCACATCCACTTATACATTCCACACAACCGAATGATAAAAGATATGAAAATTAAGCAAGCATTCAATCCACAAGACAAAGAGTTATAGTGGTTCGCCTGTGTGTACACCAACTGTTTTCCAACAGCCACACAGAATGCTACTCCACTCCTAATATCCTCACACATGGGATATTAGCGTTCACTATCAAATAGGTTTTCACAGGTTCACCAAAAACCTTTATAATTGTGTCTTTTTCACTTGGGCTTACACAATTCAAAAACCCCTCTTTTCTGAGTTTTCTGGTTTTCCTCAGACAACCAAAATAATGAGATTTTTCTGGCTCAACCTCAAACAAAACCAGTACAATGAGATTTTTCTGGCTTAACCTCAAACAAAACCAAAAGTAAATAAATTTTGAATTGTAAAATACTGGATTTCTCCTTTTCTTAGCATGCCAGAGAACCAATCGGAGTAGATGATTGAATGTCAAAGTTCAATTTCCAATACTCACATTCATAAGGTTCTAAATTCTAATAGATTTTAGATTTAACTCGTTGGGTGTAGCTATATTTGATTTTGATTCCAAGAAGAAGGAATAAGAAAATTCCTCTTTTCAAATAAGATTGGAATATAGAAACAAAATCAAATTAAATAAGCTAGCAAAAAGGAATATTAAATAAGCACAATGTAGCTTAAAATAAACACAGACTTATCTTAGAGTGATCACTTGAAAATTCTTGAATAGAATAGAGTTGAAGTGTGAAAACTCTGAATTTCGTGTTCAATTTATAGAAGCAAAAATCGTTCCTACGACTGGTCTTAGAAACTTTGGACTGGTCGTAGCTCTAACAGATTTTTGAAATATTGAGCGCGATCTTTGAAAGTCGTTCCACGACTGGTCGTGAGTACCCTACGACTGGTCGTGGGTCACCTACGACTGGTCGTAGATCCCTACGACTGGTCGTAGGACCATAGATAAAGTTACTGAATTTTGAGTCGTAGATCCACGACTGGTCGTGGACGAGTCGAAGCCACACCTACGACCGGTCGAAGGACCTCCAGGACTGGTCGTGGGCGTACCAAAAATTCTGAAAAATCTTCAACAACTTAGGACTGGTCGTGGAATTTCTTGAACTAGTCGAACCAATGCCAGGACTGGTCGAACAAGAGCTAGGACTGGTTGTAGAACAGACCAAACTTATGTAAAATAAATATTTGATTTATGTATCCAAAGTGACCTACTTAAAGGGTCAACCTAAGGTCATTCAAACCTAAATCATGTCGTATGGACATTGAACTTCAACCATTCAACGAATGTAGTTTGTTTGAACCATATCAGGCTTGAGATCTTGAACTTGTTGTAGCTTCAAACTTGAGATCTTCATCAGCATAACAACTACTTCATGCATTGCTTATTAGTCTTGAAGTCATGAGACTTGAACATCAACATTGTAGCTTCTTGAGACTTCAACATGTAGCTTCTTGAAAAGTTCAACTTGTAGCTTCTTGAAGTATTTATGCAGTGTCTTAAATTCATATAAATCATCATACAAGCATAGGACATAGATAGATGTTTTGACACATCATAAATTTGACAATCAAAGAAGCATGAGACCATAACACTTACATCATCATGCATGTGTTTATACATGTATGCATGCATGCATGGATGGATGTATCATCATGCATGTTTATATGCATGTATGTATGCGTGATCCCAAACCTAAACCCCAGGTATCCAGATGCTTTCAGAGTACAGGTAGTGATAGAAATTGTTGGTCAATTGTGGCTAGTAGACAAAGAGATGAGTAACCAACAATACAAATATGGGAGGCCTTCCCCGGGTATCCAGATGTTTTTAGATGTATTTATATTATTTTTAAATGCATTAGCTCGAAATTGATGGAGCAGACCCGGATGTGCGTCGGAGCTATCCGGATGAGCGGGGGTCCTTGGAAGGTGGGAGCCGCTATTATGACCATGATGAAACTGTCTATTTCCTATGGACAACATTGGAGGGGCCTAACCATTTGGACAGGCCGTGTTTATGTATTTGCTCAAAATTAATGGAGCAGACTCGGATGTGCGTCGGAGCTATCCGGAAGAGCAGGGGTCCCTAGAAGGTGGGAACCGCTGTTATGACCATGGTGAAGTTGTTCATTTCCTATGGGCAACATTAGAATGGCCTGACTATTTGGACAGGTCGTGTTTATATATGTACTTGTAGGGACCACACTCTTAACCTAAACCACACCCTAAACCATTAACCTAAACCTATTCTCAATTACCTAAACTTATAACCTATAACCTAAACCTATTCTCAAATCCGGAAAGCTATACTTATAACCTAAACCTAAACCTATTCTCAAATCCCAAACCTAAACTCGATCCCGAACCCGACCCCGATTTCCTAAACCTAAACTTTAACCTATTCTCAATTCCCTAAACCTATAGCTTATAACCTAAACCTAAACTTAAACCTTAACCTAAACCAACACCTATGACCTAAAACCTTAACCTATAACCTATAACCTAAACTTAAACCTATAACCTAACCTTAACCTAAACCTAAAACTGTAACCTATAACCTAAAACCGAAAGTTAAAACTAAAACCTAAATGTATTCTCAAATCCCTAAACCTAAACCTACACCTAATCCTAATCTCAACTCCCTAACCTAAACCTAAACCTAAACATGAAAACCTAAACCTAAACCTAAACATGAAAACCTAAACCTAAACCCGATCCCGAACCCGAACCCGATTTCCTAAACCTAAACTCGATCCCGAACCCGAACCCGATTTTCTAAACCTAAACCTTAACCTATTCTCAATTCCCTAAACCTATAGCTTATAACCTAAACCTAAACCTAAGCCTATAACCTAAAACCTTAACCTAAACATAAAACCTAAATGTATTCTCAAATCCCTAAACCTAAACCTACACCTAATCTTAATCTGAACTCCCTAACTTAAACCTAAACCTAAACTTGAAAACCCAAACCTAAACATGATCCCGAACCTGAACCCAATTTCATAAACCTAAACCTTAACATATTCTCAATTCCCTAAACCTATAGCTTATAACCTAAACCTAAACCTTAACCTTAACCTAAACCTATAACCTAAACCTATAACATTAACCTAAACCAAAACCTACGACCTAAAACCTTAACCTATAACCTATAACCTAAACTTAAACCTATAACCTAACCTAAACCTAAACCTAAAACCTAAACCTAAACCTAAAACCTAAATGTATTCTCAAATCCCTAAATGTATTCTCAAATCCCTAAACCTAAACCTACACCTAATCCTAATCTCAACTCCCTAACCTAAACCTAAACCGAAAGCCCAAACCTAAACCCGATCCCGAACCCGAACCCGATTTCTTAAACCTAAACCTTAACCTATTCTCAATTCCCTAAACCTAAACCTTAACCTAAACATAAACCTATAACCTTAACCTAAACCAAAACCGATGACCTATAACCTATAACCTAAACTTATAACCTATAACCTAACCTAAACCTAAACCTAAAACCTAAACCTTAACCTATAACCTAAAACCTATACCTAAACCTAAAACCTAAATGTATTTTCAAATCCCTAAACCTAAACCTAAATGTATTTCCTAATCTCAACTCCCTAACCTAAACCGAATCCTAAACTTGAAAACCCATACCTAAACCCGATCCCGAACACGAACCCGATTTCCTAAACCTAAACCTTAACCTATTCTCAATTCCCTAAACCTATAGCTTATAACCTAAACCTATAACCTACACTTATAACCTAAACCTATAACCTGAACCTATAGCCTATAACCTAAACCTAAACCTAAAACCTAAATGTATTGTCAAATCCCTAAACCTAAACCTACACCTACACCTAATCTTAATCTCAACTCCCTAACCTAAACCTAAACCTAAACTTGAAAACCCAAACCTAAACCCGATCCCGAACCCGAACCCAATTTCCTAAACCTAAACCTTAACCTAAACCTTAACCTATACTTACAACCTTAATCTAAACTTATAACCTTAACCTAAACCTATTATCAAATCCCAAAACCTATACTTATAACCTAAACCTATACTTACAACCTTAATCAAAACTTATAACCTTAACCTAAACCTATTCTCAAATCCCAAAACCTATACTTATAACTTAAACCTAAACCTTAACCTAAACCTATAACCTATACTTACAACCTTAACCTAAACTTATAACCTTAACCTAAACCTATTCTCAAATCCCAAAACCTATACTTATAACCTAAACCTAAACCCTAACCTAAACCTATAACCTATACTTACAACCTTAACCTAAACTTATAACCTTAACCTAAACCTATTATCAAATCCCAAAACCTATACTTATAACCTAAACCTAAACCTTAACCTAAACCTATAACCTATACTTACAACCTTAACCTAAACTTATAACCTTAACCTAAACCTATTCTCAAATCCCAAAAGCTATACTTATAACCTAAACTTAAACCTTAACCTATAACCTAAACCTAAACTTATAACCTTAACCTAAACCTATTCTTAAATCCCAAAATCTATATTTATAACCTAAACCTAAACTTTAACCTAAACCTATAACCTATACTTACAACGTTAACATAAACTTATAACCTTTACCTAAACCTATTCTCAAATCCCAAAACCTTAACCTTAACCTATAACCTAAAACCTAAATGTATTCTCAAATCCCTAAACCTAAACCTACACCTAATCCTAATCTCAACTCCCTAACCTAAACCTAAACCTAAACCTAAACTTGAAAACCCAAACCTAAACCCGATCCCGAACCCGAACCCGATTTCCTAAACCTTACCCTTAACCTATTCTCATTCCCTAAACCTATAACTTATAACCTAAACCTATAACCATAACCTAAACCAAAACCTATGACCTAAAACCTTAACCTTAACCTAAACTTATAACCTATAACCTAACCTTAACCTAAACCTAAAACTTAAACCTTAATCTATAACCTAAAACCTAAACCTTAACCTAAAACCTAAATGTATTCTCAAATTCCTAAACCTAAACCTACACCTAATACTAATCTCAACTCCCTAACCTAAACCTAAACCTAAACTTGAAAACCCAAACCTAAACTCGATCCCGAACCCGAACTCGATTTCTGGAGCTAAACCTTAACCTATTTCTCAATTCCCTAAACCTTAACCTATAACCTAACCTAAACCTAAACCTATAACCTGCACTTACAACCTAAACCTAAGCCTAAAACCTAAACCCAAACCTAAAACCGAAATGTATTCTCAAATCCTTAAACCTAAGCCTACACCTAATCCTAATCTCAACTCCCTAACCTAAACTTAAAGCTAAACTTGAAAACCGAAACGTAAACCCGATCCCGAACCTGAACCCGATTTCCTAAACCTAAACCTTAACCTTGACCTATTCTCAATTCCCTAAAGTTATAACCTATATACTATAACCTATAACCTAAACCTAAACCTTAACTTAAACCTAAACCAAAAACCTATAACCTAAACCTTAACCTGTAACCTATAACCTAAACCTTAACCTATAACCTATAACCTAAACTTATAACCTATTACCTAACCTTAACCTAAACCTAAAACCTAAACCTAAACCTAAAACCTAAATGTATTCTCAAATCCCTAAACATAGACCTCCACCTAATCTTAATCTTAACTCCCTAACCTAAACCTAAACCTAAAATTGAAAACCCAAACCTAAACCCGATCCCGAACCCTAACCCGATTTTCTAAACCTAAACCTTAACCAATTCTCAATTCCCTAAACCTTAACCTATAACTTAACCTAAACCTAAACCTATAACCTACACTTATAACCTAAACATATAACCTAAACCTAAGCCTAAAACCTAAACCTAAACCTAAAACCAAAATGTATTCTCAAATCCTTAAACCTAAACCTACATGTAATCCTAATCTCAACTCCCTAACCTAACTTTAAACCTATACTTGAAAACCCAAACCCGATTTCCTAAACCTAAACCTAAACCTAAACCTTAACCTAAACCTAAACCAAAACCTATAACCTAAACCTTAACCTATAAACTTATAACCTAAACCTGTAACTTATAATCTAACCTGTAACCTATAACCTAAACCTAAACCTAAACCTAAAACCTAAAACCTAAACTAAACCTAAAACCTAAAACCTAAAACCTAAATTAAACCTAAAACCTAAATGTATTCTCAAATCCCTAAACCTAGACCTACACCTAATCTTAATCTCAATTCCCTAACCTAAACTTGAAAACCTAAACCTAAACCCGATCCCGAACTCGAACCCGATTGCTGTAATAATGTAGCCCAATCACATGACAACAAACAAGAATGTATCCCTTTTAACACATGCCCCTTTTTACAAAGCTTTAATTTTTGTTGTTGTTTCTATTACATTGAATTGAAACACTTTTTTACATTATTTGCTTGCATTAGTTTTATTTGAATGATTAGTTTTATTTTAAAAAAGTGCCCACTTTTTTGGAAGAAGTTTCTGCAATTCTTCATGATTCTGAATTATAATGTTTTGTTGGTTGAATATTTTTTTATTAGATGAAAGACGCAAAAAGAAAATTGTTGCTAATTTTTTTTTCTTTTTTATTTATGACGTTAAATTTATATGTATTTATGCGTGGATGAATGTAATGTGGATAAGATTGTTTGTGTTTGGATGGATGTAGTTTATGTTTGGATGAATGTAGTTTATGTTTCGATGGATTTACGTAGTTTGGGTATAGATGGATGTGAATGTGAATATGATGAAATATATTATATAACAGGTGTATATCAGGAAGAATACAATGAAATATATTGTAATAGGTGTATATTGACCGTCTCAAATTTGAAAGTCCTTTTAAGGGTCATAAGAGACGGTTTATAGCCGTCCTTTTAAAGGACGATCCATGACCATCCTTTGAAGGCTCATAAGAGATGGTCTATAGTAGTCCTTTTTAAGGACAGTCCATGACCGTCCTTTAAAGGCTCATAAGAGATGGTCCATAGTAGTCCTTTTAAAGAACGGTCCATGGCTGTCATTTGAGGGCTCATAAGAGATGGTCCATGACAGTCCTTTTAAGGACAGTCCATGACCGTCCTTTTTTCGTAATAAGAATGATGGTTTTCAACCGTCCTTTAAGTAATACGACACGTCAAAATTTGACGGCCCATGCGATGTTCCATGACCATCCTTTTTGGTCATTTGAGACGGTTTTGGATCGTCCTTTTTTCGCTATTTTGGCGTAGTGAATCAACTAGTTGAATTCTCGTAAAAATAAAAGATTTGCATTACTGAAATTTCTATCGAACTTTCTTGAGCAAGTCGAATTTCAAGCTTAGGCTAGCCGAATTCCAAAGCAAAAACACTAATTAAAGCCCAATATAATGAAGTTTTAAAAGATCCTAACCTAAGGTTTTTTTAGGGTTATATCATGTGTTTTAGCAAATATATGGGTCACTTTGTTTGGAACTTTGACTTAATCTTGTCTTGAATTAGGGCGTCGACTTCTTGAGAAGATGTGCCGATCTTGAGTTTGATCTTCAGGCATGTAGAGCAGTTGTGATTCCATACTTGTGATCTAACCTTGAAGTACTTTTGTCTTACGAAATTTGACAATATATGTGTACTTAACATAAAAGCACTTACAAGTTCCACAAAGCTTCCGCGCATTGCCCGTGGGCCCAACATGTGTAATTTCATTTTCTTCTTTAGAAGTGACCAAGTGTCCCTAAATGAACAAGTCAACCATACCTTCAAATTTAGGTCAAAGAGAGATAGTAGAAATCTAATTTTTGTTACTTGTAATTTTCTATATATAAAGAAACTTCATAAGAAATGGATGATCTGTTAAATCTTTAGATCAGGTGAATCACCAGTAGTGAAAATTGGATTTTCACTTTTAGTGACTCACCTAATTATGAGACCAATTCTCAATTTTCCTAATTTCCTTATCACACCCACACTTATATATTAATATAATCCTTTTACACTCGTATTTCTAAAAAATCACAAAAAATATAATCTTTTTTACCCTTCATCTAAATTGTTGACCCTACTACCCTTACTAACCTATAAGAGAATGCTACATTGTAAGGCCTTTCAAGCGCTAATCACAAGTTATGTGGTATTTTGTCCATAACATTCATCCAAACTACTGGAATAACGTTACCCTCACATTTATAAATCCCTCACCCAACTAATTTTATTTAAGGGCCTGTTTGATTTTCTATGTCAAAGGTAATTACACTGTAAATGGATAATAATTATTTACTGCATTGTTCCCGATGTTGATGTTGTCTGCTTACCTTTTCAGCGTTAAAATCAAGGACGACGACCAAATGAATGTGAGACCCACTATGATGTATGTGGCTTATCCACACCGTTCATCTGTTGTGTCAGCCGAACTTAGGGCATTAAACCAAAAATGAGGTAGATCCAAAGCTCAAGTGGACCACACCATAGGAAACTGTGATAAATTGTTTGCCTACCGTTAAATACTTCTTGGGGCCTAGAGGTTTTCGATCAAACTGATATTTGTGTTTTCCCCTTATCCATGTCTGTGTGACCTTATGAACAGTTTAGATGACCAATAAACTTCAATGTGGGCCCGATGAAAGAAATAGCTTTCAATGATGGACATTTTATGGACACTGTTTCTTTTGGTATGGGCTACTTGGGAGTTGGATCTGGCTCTTTCTTCAGCTCATGCCCCAAAATGTTCTGTTAAAATGGATGGACGGCATGGATATGTTACATACATCACAGTGCAACCCACAAATTTAAGTCAATCTTTTGGACCACTTTTCAAAGCAAAAATACAAACGAATTATAAACAGGCTTAAAAAGCAATAATTATCTATTAACAATGTATTTACCACTCAGATGAAAAATCAAACCGGCCCTAAATCTCAAGCCTAGCTATAAGCTTCAACCAAAAGCCTCTCCCATAGGTTCTCCCATAAGCCTCTTTCATAGCTTCTCCCAAGCCTCTCCTGTTTGCAATCCGTTGGCTACACGATACCCTACACACACAACAACAACAACAATTCTCCACCACCCAGAGAGAGAGAGAGAGAGAGAGAGAGAGAGAGAGAGCACTACCAGAATATTACAACCTCGGAGGTCTAGTCGATGGACAGTGCTCTGATCTGTCTGTCTAAATACAACTTACAATCACAAATCTAAATCTTCCTCAGGAAGATCAGATCCATATGCTAACTGCTAAGATATCATCATTGAAATACAAATAGAGCCAGAAATCCATGATCGGAATTGTGATGTGATGAGATCAATTTTCTTTAGATGGAAAAATCACAGGTCTAGATGTATGAATTTTAATTGTCTCTAGCCATTTCTACATAAGGTCATTGGACAATCTGTCAGTGCTTCCTTCTTTAAGATAAGGATGTTGGACATCAAGCTAACCTCATGATGATCTGATTTGACTAATCAGGTGATCGATCTAATAGTTGATATGCGACTTCTGACCACAGTATATCAAACCAGGCCATCAACATTAGGATAGGAAGCAAAGGTTCTTTCGCAGTAAACCAAAGATTATTTCTGATTTCGTCCAATATATCAGTGTTTATTTCTTCATCATCGCCGATGTCCAGATGCCGGTCAGACCATTAAAGTGTCTGCTTTTATATGAATCGTGTCCAATCTTCAAGTTGGGGACCTATTGATTGATAATTAAATAATTATAGGTGTTTTGTTCATGTACTGGAATGGAAATTTAGTTAACCGATCTTCCTGCTTGATGTTAATGTCATGTAAAAACTAGAATCTATCTATGTCAGGGACAATTTAAAAAATGGATCCTCATCTCTGTGCATGTGTTCATACACGATCACCTTACATGCATGCCATCAATCAAGAGGTACGATCTTTTATCTAGGGCCTGTTAGTTTTTCAAATCCCACAGAAAATGCAATGTAAATCAGTAATTATTTTACCCATATATTTATACCGAGTAGCCGCCTCTTGACAATGACCTGATGTTAACTTAAAGCATCTTTGAAGAGCACTTGTACCGACCTGATGATGACTGGAAGCATCTTTGAAAAGCACTCGCACTGGACTAAAGAGGGCAAAGATTTATTTTTATTTTTATATTTTCACTAAAATACATGGAGTCCACTGTTATGTATGATCTTGATCTACTCTGTCCGTTCATTTTTCCCTCTCACTCTAGGGCATGAGCCCAAAAATAAGACATAAAAAGCTCATGTGGGCCACACCACAAGAAATAGAGAGAAATGAATGCTTATTGCTCAATTTTTCTTTGGGGCCATAGAAGAAGTTTTAGACCAAGCTTATTGTTTTTGTTTTCCCTTCATCCATGTTTGTGTGATGTTATGAATAGGTTGGATGGAAGATATACATCCTTGTGGACCATAGGCTCGTTTAAAATTTCAACGGTAGACATTCAATTCCTCATGTTTTCTGTGTTGTGGACCACTTGAGCTTTGTATCTACCTCATTTTTTGGCTCATGCCTTAAAATGAGAATGTAGAACATATGGTCGGTGTGGATCAAACACATGTATAGAAATGGACCCCACAAATTTTACCGCCATAATTTTGGAAAGATCTGCGCTACGATTTCGACGTGAAATTATAACCTCATTTTTTTTTTTCTTTTCCTATTAGGTAGGAAAAGTAATAATTACCCATTTACATTGCATTTTTTTTTACTTAACCATGATTTTCTATTACTTTAAGATATGAGAGAATGAAAGGCTCTGCATCAAACCTAGCAAACGTGGCTACATTCCGACCATTGGATGTCAATTGTTTGGGTTCATTCCACACACCACCGGCCCAATTGGTGTGGGTAAGTGTCTTGCCGAGCACCATTACTCCTCAAGCTATATAAATGGTTTAAAGGATATCAAAGTTACATGGGACTCACAATGATGTGTTTATTATATCCACACTCACTTCACCAAAATAGTCATTTAGGAACGGTTTAACCGTTCCTAAATGAGGCATTACTATCAAATTTTAGAAACGGAATTTTAGCAATGGTTTTAAACCGTTCTAGTGCCAACGGTCTTTAGGAATGGATTTAAACCGTTCTTAATGTTGCCAATGGTCAAATTTTTTATTGGAAATTTAGGAACAATTTCAAACCCTGATAAACACGAAATTTAGGGTCAAGGGAAATAAATTAACAAAAGTTTATTGCATTCCATCAAAATAGAGATTAATCCAAAGAAAAACATAAGCTAATCTATACAAGGCATTTCTAAAGTCATGAAATAAGCAAACATCATGAACATCCTTCGACAAACTTTGAAATAAGAAAGGTCCCTTACCATGAAAGAGATTTACTTTCAATAAAAGATGATTTATGTCCATAACCCTTCATGTACAAATCAAGAAGAATAATGCCATACCCACCGCTACTTGTACAATTCAAGTGAAGGATCTAGCATTATACATCTAGCACCTTGTTAAAAAAGGACACCCTAAAAATTTCAAAATGCAGAAGCCCAAAACGACCGCAAGAAAATATACAATGGAAGAGAATAAAAAACAAAAAATAATAAAAGAAAAGGTGGAGATTGATTAAAATCTACAATGAAATACCTTGTTGTCAATAGTATCAAATTTTGTCAGCAAGATGTCATCTATCAATCTGGCGCTAAGTGTATCTGACAGGTCTGTTAATTTCTGTACAAGGTAAGAAAATTGCTCAATCCACACGTGTCATCAATTAGCTAAATAAATCATAACAAAATTGTGGGAAAAATCTCATTAATTTGAAATATGATCTCAATACAACATATAAAACTCGACAAAGAAAAGCTATTCATGAAGGACAAAAACCAACTAATAATAAAGTTAGCTCAAATAGCTAACAGAAAAAAGAAAAAGAAAAGAAAAATATAACTTAAGCAGCCATCCAATAAATAAATAAAAAAAACACAGTAGTCTAATCTAGATAAAGCAATCTAAGAGATACTGAATCAATGAAAAAAGAAATCCAAACTCACTTGGCTTGTAGTTGTTTATAGAACGACACACTTCCCCTTCCTTCGTGAGTCAAGATCAACATTGGCACCATCTTCCTCAGCTTCATCTTCTAGGTTCATTTCCAAGATCTAAAAAAGTCGATGAATAGCGATTAAAATGCTTGTCATGACTATCTACGGAAAGCCTAAAAAGCATATAGAGATCAAGCAACATAACATATTTAAGAAGGCTTAAACTCTAGTCTTCTAAGTTAAAAATAATTGTTTTATTTTTTGAACCATAATCTCATTTTCTGTTTTACTTTGGGAATCATGGTTCCAATCATGTATTGATAATTAGTAAAAAGAATTTTCGATCAAACAAAAGTCTCACTTGAAAGAAACAACTGAATGCAAAGACAAAGTTCTATGAGACGATTATATTACATGACTAGGGTTAAAATTATCTGGAAGAAACGTGGAAAGAGAAGATGAAGAAAAGAATGGTTGGACTAACCTTTATCATCAAGAAGAATGTGTCCAAGGTCTTCATGAATACATTATTTCCATGCAAAATAGAAAAGAAAATTATTAGCATACAAAATTTACACCTTTAAAGTTTCAATAGCTACAAATTCATAATCAATATCAAAACTGTGTATATGGCCTCAGTGATGAAACTACAACAGTTACTATACCAAACATCCACAAAAATAACACATAATGCTTCAAAGTGACTAAGTGTATGACAAAAGTTAAATTTTGTAAAGAAATGAAGAAGGCATGGATTATGTTAATAGTTTCAGTGGATTGACTAAAACATTAGTTTAAGCAAATAAACCTCAAAGGGAGGGAACAAAGGAAGGAAGGAAGGAAGAAGAAGAAGAAGAAGCAATTTCTTGGTTTCATCTTGAAAGGCAGTCACTAAGACACCTAAGATACAAAAGAACCACCCTATTATGGTTAAATTTTAAAACAATGTTGCCCCTCATGTAAATTCAAATATGGGAAGCACAAACAATATCACCTAGTAGAAATTAATTGAGATTGATGAATACATGCTAGAAGATGGAAGCCAATAATATAAACCAAGCCTAGTACAGGGCATCTCATAGGGAGGTAAAGAGAAGATATGATGGCCCTCCAATCTCATGGGCCACCAATCCAAACAATGCAGTCTATTTGATTAATGATGGCCCACCAACTTCAACATCTTATGTAATGCATAACCAAATATATGCTATAGGTTCATGGACCAAGATATCAACATCTTCATGCAAATGGATCTCTGATACATGACTGTCTTCTCTTAGACAACACCTCTATACTAATCCACAATTAGGGAATTGACACTACAAATCCCTAATTAGGGATTCAAAACTCAAAAATTTTCAATACACAAATCATTGCATAATGTTACTTGAAGGAATAAAAAATGCCAAAAAATGCCCAAATTGATATGAATAGATAAGGAGAGAGAGAGAGAGAGAGAGAGAGAGAGAGAGAGAGAGAGAGAGTGACCTGATGTTGTAGCAAAATGCTCCTTGATGTGTGGTAGATCGAGCGGAGAGAGAGATACATGATGGATCTTTGATACATGATTGCCTTCTCTTAGACAACACCTCTATACTAATCCATAATTAGGGAATTGACACTACAAATTCCTAATTAGGGATTCGAAACTTAAAAATTCTCAATACACAAATCATTGCATAATGTTACTTGAAGGATTAAAAAATGCCAAAAAATGCCCAAATTGATATGAATAGATAAGGAGAGAGAGGGAGGGAGAGGGAGAGAGAGAGAGAGGGAGGGAGCGAGAGAGAGAGAGAGATACCTGATGTTGCAGCAGAATGCTCCTTGATGTGCGGTAGATCAAGTGGATAGAGAGATACATGATGTTGCAGTAGAGGGCCAAGGAGATAGAGAGAGAAAGAGGACTAGGGTTTTGAGGGAGAGAGAGAGAGAGAGGAGGGATAGAGAGATTGAGAGTGAGAGCGAGCGGAGAGGGAAAGGCGAGGGAGAGGGAGGGAGGGAGGGAGGGAGGGAGGGAGAGGGCCGAAGACGGAGAAGGAGAAGCAGAGAGAGGGAGCGGCAGAGAGAGGGAGAGAGAGCGGCACAAAGAGGGAGGAAAAGGAAGAGCGAGTGGAGAGGGAGCGGTAGAGAGAGGGAGAGAGTCGTGTGAGAGTGAGAGTTAGGTTAGGTTTTTTTTTCTTTTTCTTTTTCTTTTATACATAGGGGCCCTGCTAGCAGCCGTTAAAACTAGCAGTCGGCAAATGGTCGGCCCATCGGTCGGCTAAGGCCCTCTTTCTTATAGTGTGCGTCTCAAGTCTTCTTCTTCTTCTTCTTCTTCTTCTTTTTTTTTTTTTTTTTTTTTTTTTTTTTAATTTAAATGCTCAGAAAATAGACTATGGTTTGGACATAACACATACCTCGTTATGGGACCCACATAACTTAGTGACGTCAACACACCAGCCATGACGGTGGTGTGTGGTACAGCCAATCCGCTTCCAGGATTCTTATTGCATAGGGTAGAATACAGCACCGATGTCAACCAATGTGAGTATTGTGTACACGTGGCAAAACCCTGTGAGCCCTACTATGTTGTATGTGTTTTATCCATGTCGTTCAATCAATATGCTAGATTATTTTAGGGCATGAGCCGAAAAAATGAAAAAATGAGACAGATCCATAGCTCCAGCGGACCACACCACACAAAGCGGTGGAGATTAAACTATTACTATTGGATACTTCTTAGGGCATGTTGGATCAAACCGATATTTGTATTTTCCTTTCGTCAATGATTGTGTCATCATACGAACAGTTTGAAAAGCAAATAAACATCATGGTAGCTATACCCAGAGCCTAGCTCAAGTGGTAGACTGAGTGAAAGATAACACTGAGGTCTTGGTATCAATTCCCAATGGGGTGGCTAACAGTGAAGTGTCAACTGACACTGGGGTGTACTAACAAGCTAACAAAAAAAATAAAAAATACACGACAGTAGCTTTACTAAGGTTTACAAGATGGTGTCATTGTATATCCCCACTCCTTCATGTGGTGTGGTCCACTCGAGATTTGGATCTGCCTTATTCTTGGGTCGATGCCCTAAAATAAACGGAAGTGGATTGGCTGGTGAACCACACAACAGCGCGAAGACGAGCACCAATGCTCCTCGAGGTCGGAGTTGTAAGAATGGTTCAAAGGAGATTAAAGTTACATGGCCCCACAATTATGTATTTATTATATCCACACTGTTCATCTTTTTAGAGATCATTTTAGCGCATTAGACAAAAAAATGAATCATATCCAAAGCTCAAATAGACCACACCAAAAATACCAAAAATAGTAGCGAGGGTAATGATTTTCATGGTTAAAAAATAATCATATCCAAAAGGGTTTCAATGGTATACGTTCAATCCCCCACTGCTTTTTGTGGTGTGGTTCACTTGATATTTAGATCTGTCTTATTTTTTGTCTCAAAGCATTAAGACTATCTCACCAAATGCATGGAAGGTTTGGATATAACACATACCTCGTGATGGGACCACAAAACTTGTTGACGTGAATACACCATATATATAGCAGGTGTGTTCTGGAAACGGATTTGCTACTCCCCTGCCATGAGCCAATGGCTAGTGGTCGGTGCTCCATGGGCCACACAATGATGTATGTGTTTGCCCCATTTATTTTTCTAGATCATTTTATGCTATGATACCGAAAATGAGGTATATCCGAATCTCAATTGTGCCACATTACAGGAACAGTATTGAATGAACGTTACCATTAAAAACTTTTTGGGGGTTATAAAAGTTTTGGATCAAGCTGATGTTTGTTTTTTCCCTTCATCTTGGTCTGTATGACATAATCAATAGATTAGATGTCAAATAAAATGTATAGTGATCCTTAGGAGGATTCTAATGGTGGATATCCAATCACTATTGTTTTCTTGTGGTGTGGTCCACCTGAGATTTATAACCCTCTCATTTTTTGGCATCAGGCTATAATGATAGGAAAAAATGGATGAAACACATACATTATGGTGGGTCCCACAGAGCACCGACGACCAGCCACCGGGCTGGTGGCAGGGGGAGTAGCCAATCCGTTTCCGTTTGTTCTAACCACCCAACGTCAGGAAGGAGGCCCCCGCATGGTTGCTATAACGGGGGACCACGCATTCTATCAAACCTCGTTAAGCCACGTGAACTTCTGCCACGTGAACTTCTACCTTACTGAAATGGTGAGGCAACGAGAGAAAGGGTCATAGAAGTCTGCCGACAAAAATTTGAAAAAGTAAACGGCAGTATATGACTTCTTCCTTCGCATTAACCTTCGTATAGTGACTTCTGGCATCCTTCAACTCAGTGGTCCCGCACTCACCGATTTCTTTGAAAAAGACAAGAAAATAAAACGCAAAACGTGGATTCTTCACCCACCAGGATTGATACGTCCGGACTCGGATTGGATAGTATCCCCGGCTGTCTCGATTCCGGAACAGTCTGGGTCTTTGAGCGTACCACTATAATGTATGGGTTTAACAACACCCTATATTAATTTTTGCCACATCATCTCAGGGCATAAGCCATAAAATATGGTAGATCCAATGCCCAAGTGAACCACATGACATGAAGCAGCGGTAATAATGACACTAACCATTGAAACCCTTAAGGCTCAAAACTCCAGAAGCTCCCAAAATGTTTTGAACAGTAGGCATTTAATCACCACTTTGTAATCCACTTGAACCTTTGATCTGCCTCATGTAAAAATAAATTGATGGTGTGGATAACTCCATACATTATGGTTGGCCCCTCGTAGCCCCAGCCTGTCCTAAGCTTGGGAAAGGCAGGGAAGTACCCATTGAGTCCGATGCATACCGTAGCGGAGGGATGCAGATGGGGTACCATCCGCTGTAATCCCTGGCTAGGAGCAAATATGGGCTCTATGGGTAACTGAGATGTTGAAAATCCATACATTATGGTGGGCCCTCGTATTTCTATTTTTCCTTCATGGACATCTATACGACCTTATGAACTGGTTGAATGGAAATTAATTATCACAGTGGGCCCGGGGAAGGTTTCAATTGTGGGTGTCATTATCACTACTGCTTCCTGCGGTGTGGTCTACTTTAGCCTTATATATGTGTCATTTTTATTTTTATTTTCGTACTCTAAAATGTTATAGCAAAATGGATGGATAGTATGGATAAAATGATTGGGTCCGCTTCTCAATGATGGATGTGAATATGACTAATGATCATCTTAAGATTGAGTATCTATGTAATCTCATTCGGCATACTAAGATATAAAATTAAGAGTTTATTAAAGAAAAGTGGCCTTTTTAGATTATTCGTTTCAGTAGTGTAGCGTCCGAGTATGATAGAGAAATCTGGATGCGGATTGGGTAATAACACCAGTTGTCGCATCTTGGCATAAGTAGCCAGGAGCTTTGAGAGCTCACCCTTGTTGGGGTTTTTGGCCTGCCGAATCACACAGATCTAGATCTAGGATAGCAATCCAATGACACCAAGCATACAAGAGAACACAGATTTAACGTGGAAAACCCTTGCGGGAAAAAACCAAGGTACAAAGCGACAGATCTCTACTATGAAAGCATCAATTACAAAGAGAAAGGACTTACCCGATTCGAACAACCTCGAATCTCACCCTTGCTACACCCTTTGATAACCCTAAACTCTTTTAGGAACCCTTAGAACTACTTTAGAAAGCCTTATCATTACTTAGAAAAATCATAGGAACACCTATTTATAGTTCAGGAAACTTTCCTTCCGCATCCCAGTTGCGAAAGGACTCAAATCCACAGTTTTGCGCAAAATCACGAACAAACTGCGTAACTTATGACTAGTCGAGCTGAGTCTTCGACTGGTCGTAGGACCCCTTCGACCAGTCGAGCAACTCAGACACCAAAATCCCATGTCGCTGGACTTTGAGTCGTGCAAGTCACGACCAGTCGAACTATTCCTACGACCAGTCGTAGCTACAGTAAAAAATATATTAAAGACTTTTTCCTAATAATCTCCACCAAGTCTTCAATCTTCAACCGTGTAGCTCCTTTACCTCTTCACTTATCTCTGCTTTATATCATAGCTCAAGATCACATTGGCCAACCAGTGCCAATCACGGATTTAATAGACACCTGTTATACCGTCGGCGTGAATATCTCTGAGAAGCCGATCCTTTCTCTCTGAGTATAATCCTTCGCTACCAACCTCGCCTTGTATCTATGTTGTATCCTCCTAAAGATCCACCTATATCCAACTGCTTTCTAGCCCACTGGAAGCTCCACCAGCTCCCATATGTCGGTCTGGTACAACGAATCCATCATATCGCCCATAGTCACCTTCCAATTCTCAGCATCAGGCTCACCTAGAGCCATTTGAATAGAAGATGAATCCCCTGCGATATTGGAGTCGTCCATGTACCTCGCCGATATCCTGCGATCATGTCGTGTGGTTCTTCTCACAGGTGGCTGCTCCACCTGCTCTGTATCCATGTCCACATGTCTCAGCCTTCCTGCCCTGCCTGTTCATATGGCCATGCCCAACATGCCACACATGTGTAGAGGTGGAATCCACTACATCTACTGTAGCTCCACCGTTTGAAGTGCTCCCGATCAACCTGTACAAGTTACCGAGTCGTTGCGCTTTCATGATTACCCGTGCCCCCTTGGATACTGTAAGAGCACCATCAATACCTGTGTACTTGCATCCTTTTACCTCAAGCACACCAAGAGAAATCAGATTCTGCTTCAAATCAAGAATGTGCCTGATATCAGTCAAGGTACACTCCACCCCATCAAACATCCTGATGCGCACCGTACCAACAGCCACAACATTACAAGTAATATCATTGCCCATAAATACCTGTCCACCATCGCACTCCCTATAACTGGTGAACCAACTCTGATGAGGAGTCATGTGAAAAGGTGCCCCTGTGTCTAGCATCCACTCGTCCTTACGATCATTGTATGGCCGTCTGAGCGAAGACACAGACAAAACATCACCATCACATCCATCTGACTTGATAGTGTTGGCCTCCCTGCATAAAGCCTCGGAATATTCTCTCTTCGATTTAAGATTTTTATAATCCTTCTCACATGTCCTTCATTCCCACAATTCCAGCACTTTACCTTTCCTTTGCCCTTGCCCTTGGATTTGGATCCATAACCTGAAGAACCTGTACCTTGTCCAGAATTACTATCCACTGTAAACAGTGCATCAGAAGATGTCCACATGTCGCTGTTTAGTTATCTCATAGCCTTCCCTTGAAGAGCTGAGATAACGGTATCGACACTCGGGGTTTTGTTCGTGTTGCACATAGTGTCCTTGAATGCTTCAAAAGACGCCGGGAGAGAATTTAGCAACATACATGTCTGTTCTTCATCTTTCATTACTTCCTCCATATCCAGTAATTTGTAAACTAATTTATTAAAGTTGCTGATGTGAGCCTCTAGATCTCCACCCTCTGCCATCTTAAAGTTATACCATTGCCGCTTCAAGTGCAGGCGATTTTTAGAGGATTTCTTCGCATAGACATCCTCTAACTTCGCCCATAACTTAGCCACAGTTTTCTTCCTCATGACGTTATAGAGAACCTCATCCGTGAGACATAAACGGATCGATGATAAAGCCTTCTTATCAAGAGGATTCCAATCACCATCAGTCATAGTAGACTTCCGCTCTTCAAGAGCACCATCTTCGCCTTGTTTGATTAAGGAACTCATCATTTTGATCTTCCATAACTCAAAATTATTTTTCCCTGAGTACTTCTCAATATCATACCTAGCGCTTGCCATTATTACTAATCCCTCAGATTCAGATCTGTACCCCAACCAATTACTTTGATACCACTTGTTGGGGTTTTTGGCCTACGAAATCACACAGATCTAGATCCAGGATAGCAATCCAATGGCACTAAGTATACAAGAGAACACACAGATTTAACGTGGAAAACTCTTGCGGGAAAAAATCACGGCACAAAGCGACAGATCTCCACTATGAAAGCATCAATTACAAAGAGAAAGGACTTACCCGATTCGAACAACCTTGAATCTCACTCTTGCTACACGCTTTGATAACCCTAAACACTTTTAGGAACCCTTGGAACTACTTTTGAAAGCCTTCTCATTACCTAGAAAAACCCTAAGAACACCTATTTATAGTTTAGGAAACTTCTCTTCCACATCCCAGTTGCGAAAGGACTCAAATCTGTAGTTTCACGCAAAATCACGGAACAAACTGTGTAACCTACGACTAGTCAAGCCAAGTCTTCAATTGGTCATAGGACCCCTTCGACCAGTCGAGCAGCTCGGACACCAAAATTCCATATCGCTGGACTTTGAGTCGTGCAGGCCACGACTAGTCGAACTATTCCTACGACTAGTCGTAGCTGACCCTCGACCAATCGTAGCTACAATAAAAAAATATATTAAAGACTTTTTCCTAACAATCCTATTATAAGGTTTATTTACACCATCCATTCATTGTATCCTATGATTATAGGATGAGAAATTTACCACCGTATGACCCATTCCTGGCCCATTTACCCGTTGAAGCCCACCTCATTTTACCTGACCAGAATAAGCCCCGGCTGTACGAACGACATGCCAAAGGTCGAAAATGCCTGCTTTTTCCTTCAACGGATCGGCTGATGCTCGAAGACGGGCGCTGACGCTCCTCGAACTCCGAGTTGTACAAACGATTCAAAAGAAATCAAAGTTACATGGCCCCCAGTTATGTATTTATTTTATCCACAACGTTCATCCATATTTGGAGATCATTTCGGAGCACTATCAAAAAAAAAAATCATATCCAAAGATCAACTGGACCACACCACAAAGAGCAGTAGAAAATTAATTTTCACTGTTGAAACTTTTATAGGGCCCACCATAACATTTATTTTCCATCCAATCTATTCATAAGGTCACAAAGACCTGGATGAATAGGAAAAACAAATTTCATAATGATCCAAAACTTCAGTGACCCCTAAAAGATTCAACGGTGGACGTTCAAAGTATAATGGTAAGGTCGTAAGCTACGGTCAAACCTATGGCTACGGATTATACCTATAACATTGGATACCCTAATCCGAAGCCATAGAGGACTATTCGGAGTGGGCTCGCCGAACTAGCGGTCCCCACGCCAGTTGCTGGCCTGTTTGGCGGGGCCACCTTATCTGGCGGCCCCTATGGCTACGGATTATAACCGTAGCCATAAACGAACTATCGTGACGACGGTATGTGCATTTTTTATCTTTTACATGGAGAACTTTATTCTACCTATAATTTTCTCTAACACATATTTATATAAATATGTATATAAAAGCATATAATTTTTATCTCTCTTTTCTTCATTTCTTTCTTTATTAATTTAACAAGAATATCTTCTAAACTAAAATTAGTTACATGATGTACCCTATATGATTTTGGGGTAAGAGAAGCTACTTTAATCAACCAACTTGGTTATTTTCCAAGATTCCATCTGGTCAATGGTCGAAAATCCATTTCATTCACTTAGCGGTCAGTTTCATTCATTTCATTTACTTCATGATCAATTTCATGTATTTCACGGTCAATCCCGGCGATTCCGTTATTTTTTTCACGGTCATTTCCATGCATTTTACGGTCAATTCCCTTCACTTCGGGGTCATTTTTATTCATTTCACGATCATTTCCATACACTTCACGGTCATTTCCATGCATTTCACGAACAATCCCGACGATTCTGTTTTGATTCACGGTCATTTCCATGCATTTTATGGTCAATTCCCTTCACTTCATGGACATTTCTATATATTTCGCGGTCAATTCACTTCACCTCACGGTCATTTCCATGCAATTCACAGTCAATCCCGACGATTCTGTTTCATTGCACGATCATTTCCATGCATTTCCTGGTCATTTCCCTTCACGCTCATTTCCATGCATTTCACGGTCAATCCCGACGATTCTGTTTCATTTCACGGTCATTTTCCTTCATTTCACGGTCATTTCCCTTCATTTCAGGGTCATTTCCACGCATTTCATGGTCAATTCACCTCACGGTCATTTCCATGCATTTCACTGTCATTCATGTCGATTCCGTGTTGATTCACGGTCATTTCCATGCATTTCACGGTCAATTCCATTCACTTCATAGTCATTTCCACGAATTTCACGGTCAATTCGCTTCACTTCACGGTCATTTCCATGCATTCCACAGCCATTCTTGGTGATTCCATGTTGATTCACGGTCATTTCCAAGCATTTCACGGTCAATTCCTTCACTTCACGGTCATTTCCACACATTTCAAGGTCAATTCCCTTCACTTCACGGTCATTTCCATGCATTTCACGGTCATTCCCGGCGATTCCATGTTGATTCGCGGTCATTTCCACAGTTTCACGGTCAATTCCCTTCACTTCACGGTCATTTTCACGCATTTCACGGTCAATTCGCTTCACTTCACAGTTATTTCCATGCATTTCAAGGTCATTCCTAACGATTCCGTGTTGATTCACGGTCAATTCACTTCACTTCACGGTCATTTCCATGCATTTCATGGTCATTCCCAATGATTTCGTGTTAATTCACGGTCATTTTCATGGATTTCACGGTCAATTCCCTTCACTTCATGGTCATTTCCACACATTTCACTATCAATTCGCTTCACTTCACTGTCATTTCCATGCATTTCAAGGTCATTCCCGGCGATTCCATGTTGATTCACAGTCATTTCCACGCATTTCACGGTCAATTCCCTTCACTTCACGGTCAATTTGCTTCACTTCACTGTCATTTTCATGCATTTCACGGTCATTCCCGGCGATTCCGTGTTGATTCACGGTCATTTCCACGCATTTCACGGTCAAGTCCCTTCACTTCACGGTCATTTCCATGCATGTCCTGGTCATTCGCGGTGATTCCGTGTTGATTCATGGTCATTTTCATGCATTTCATGGTCAATTCCCTTCACTTCACGGTCATTTCCACGTATTTCACAGTCAATTCGCTTCACTTCACAAGAATGACCGTGAAATACATGGAAATGACTGTGAAGTGAAGTGAATTGACCGTAAAATGACCATGAAATGCATGCGAATGACCATGAAGTGAAGTGATTTGATTGTAAAATGACGGTGAAAAGCATGAAATTGATCGTGAAGGGAAGGGAATTGACCGTGAAGGGAAGGGAATTGACCATGAAATGCGTGGAAATGACCGTGAAGTGAAGGGAATTGACTGTGAAATGCATGGAAATGACCATGAATCAACACAGAATTGCGGTGAATGACCGTGAAATGCATGGAAATGACCATGAAGTGAAGCGAATTGACCGTAAAATGACCATGAAAAGAATGGAAATGACTATGAAGTGAAGGGAATTAACCGTGAAATGCGTGGAAGTGACTGTGAAGTGAGGGGAATTGACCGTGAAATGCATCAAAATGACTGTGAATCAACACGGAATCGCCGAGAATGACCGTGAAATGCACAGAAATGACCATGAAGTGAAGCGAATTGACTGTAAAATGACCGTGAAATGCATGGAAATGACTGTGAAGTGAAGGGAATTGACCGTGAAATGCGTGGAAATGACCTGAAGTGAAGGGAATTGACCGTGAAATGCATGGAAATGACCGTGAATCAACACGGAATCACCGAGAATGACCATGAAATGCATGAAAATGACCTTGTAAGGAAGCGAACTGACCGTGAAATGGGTAGAAATGACCGTGAAGTGAAGGGAATTGATCGTGAAATGCATGGAAATGACCGTGAATCAACACGGAATCACCGGGAATGACCGTGAAATGCATGAAAATGACCGTGAAGTGAAGCGAATTGACCGTGAATGTTACGTCCTAGACTCGACAAACGGGCTCACAAAATTTTCAACCCCGAATCCGGCGCCGATAGCCTCCGTAGTGCCCCATTCTTGGATTCTGGCACTCACATGACAAATTTCAATCTTGGGATCTTATAAGGAGGATTTTCAGTATGATTTTTTTTAATGGAGCATAACCAAGTCGCAAAACAACATCACCACATATCCACTATATAAAAAAATGAAGTACAATGCAGAAAAGGTAAATACAAGGTGATCAAAAACTCCAAAATAATCCAATGCGCGTTCCTGCCTCAGCGTTGCTGTGATCTAATGCTACCTGCATGCAAAAGTCGTGCATAGGCTTACAAAAGCTTAGAGGGTGGTGTAAGTGTGTTCACAAGGCAAGCGCCAAGTGTACAGTATTAGAGTAATGCGGACATATGCGATAAGTCTATGAACGCTATCAGCTGTACTAAAGCTATGTGATGTAAGGCATGAGTGTCATTGGCCATACCAAGGCCATGCGATGTAAGACCTATGTAGCCAAATGTCATATGTGAGATGCAAAGCAAGCATGCTAGTATTCATCAAGTACACATATCAGTATAGTTCCTCTCTGGGATATTACCGGGGTCTATTACACTTCACAATGACTACCTCCTCGCTAGCTACACAGCCAAGCAAGTGGAATAGACCACACTATCCGCCTGACCAGTAGTCTTCCAATACCTACCCGGCTAGTCGATAGTGGACTCATTTGTGAGCTGGTTAAACTCAGCCTAGCTTATAGCCCCCTCACTCAGGCAGATAAGGCCACACCCCCTTCCAACTGACCACGACACAGTGGGAGACGAGGCCTACTGGTATTCGGTACTCAGGCGGTCATGTATCCACTCGGTCTAGACGTTGGAGCACCTCCTGGTACCAAAAAGGCTCCAAGACTTTTACCCAATGACATCTTAAGTGTCCACAATGCTAAAACTAAGTATTTTCGATATTCGATACGGCCACCCATGATGTACCTGTGGAGCCATGGCCCTGATGTCACTAGGGGTAACATGATCAGGTCACACATATGCGAGATGCATGGGTCACACTTTACAATCATGCAATAATCCCACGTGTACCATCCTCTCATGTGGGGCACTCCGTCTCATAAGGAGTCCCGTAAATGTCTCAGCCCAACGGCTTATGTTATGATCACACATTCCTCATATCAAGCATACATATGATGCGTATGGGCATGAATCATGGAGTTATACTAAGCATGTAATAAAGTGATGAATTGTCGTTACAATGAAGATGGGCTTAGATGGCCTACACAACAAGTATGGGCCTATCAATGGGCCCTAGGGAGATTTATAATGCGGACATTAAACCAACATTATTCTTACAATGTGGACGTCAAAACAACATTTCTCCCAAGGCATGGCCTGCTATAAATATCATTACACAAACCATGGGGGAATCACACATTGTAATGGACCCTAAGGACATCCCGTTGGGCCTCGACCAATGGGCCTTAGATACATCAAATGAGCTGCATCATATGGGCCTTATATAAATTAAGTGGGCCACATCAATGGGCCTTATGTTCATTGCAATGGGTCATAACCCCCGGGCCTTTAAATACATCACAATGGGCCCTCATACGGTAAGTGGGTCACATCACATGGGCCACATGTATATCAAATGGGCCACACCAATTGGGCCCCATATGTACATCGAATGGGCCACACCCAAATAAAAGTGGTGATAATGATTTCCACCATTTAAAGTTCCTACGGCCCACCATAACATATGTTTCCCATCCAACCTGTTCATAGATTAATATAATGATCGATGAAGTGTAAACAAATGTCAGCTTAATAGGGAACTACTATGGCCCTTAGAAATTTTGAATGGTGGACGTCATTGTCCACTACATTAAATGTTGGGGTCCACTTGAACTTTTGATCTGACTTATTTTTAGTCTCAAGCCTGTTAAGACAAGCTCACAAAGTGGTTAGATGGTTTAGATGCCACATGCATCAAGGGTGGGGTCTATAGGCAAGCTTGCCAAATGGTTGGACGGTTAGAATGCAACACATGCATCATGGTGGGGCCCACAAACATGGCCCACCAATTAAATGGATGGTGAGGATATAACACAGACACCAAAGGTGGGGCCTACTGGCTGTCCAGCAAGTTCCTGGACGACATTGATAAAACACATATATGGGGGGTTCCATCGTCCACTGCCATGGACGGTGTGAGCAGAACACATACATCATTGTGGGTCCCACGTGGGGCCCACCATAATGCTTATTTACCATCCAACCTATTGGTAAGGTCATACAGACCTGTAATGAAGAGGAAAAACAAATTTCATATGATCCAAAACTTCTGTGAACCCAAAAATGGGTTTCAATGGCAAATAGTTCAACCCCACTATTTCCTATGATGTGGGCCAGCCGAGCTTTAGATGGGACTGATATTTGGAGGGGGGCCCACTACCTTAAGGGCCTACAAGATGGACGATGTGGGTATACAAAACACATCACGGTGGGGCCCACATATGGGACTGTGGTCCCTGGGCCAGACGCAGCAGCATCCTGCTGTAGCTTCAGCAACAACAGGCACTGCATGCATTATTTTTTTATTTCATTTTGAAAAAAGTGGTTTTTCCATGATTTTTCGTAGGTTTTTCCATGGTTGGGTGGCGTGGAACAACATATATATAAAGTGGGCCCCACCTACAAATGACATGGATCAAATACATGCTTCATGGTGGGGTCCATCTGGGTGGGCCACATGGACATATCATCACATAAAAAGAAAAGGGGGAGAGAGAGAAAGAGAGAGATCGAGAGAGAGAGAGAGAGGACACATGTGATGAAGGGGTCCGCCACTATGAGCCCTCCCTTGCATTTAATTATACATCAAGTCGGTCCCAATACATGTGGGCCCACCAAATCAAAGATCAACAGTAGAGGTTCCTTCTCCATCCAAAATGGATGGTCTAGATGACCTCTTTTTATGAAAGGAAAATAAACATCATAATGGGGTTCATGGAGAATGGCCCCATCATGAAATGATCATGAGAATCAAGGTGGTCCATTGGCCACATCAAGGGTCCAAAGTGAGATCCATACCATCAATCGGCAGGCCACACTTGGCCCATCATCAAAACATGAAATATCTAGCCTAATAAACACCCACCATTCGATCTTCTTGGTCCGTTGGAATGCCGAGCTCCTTGTGTTTTACTTTGATGGAGGATAATGAGAGATGAATGGCTAGGATGAAAGATTTTGGGATGGAAAGTGGACCACACAACTCACACCTTTTCTCTCATGGAAGAGCTTGGACGTGTGATGCTTGTTGCTTAAGAAAGAGAGAGATGAGAAATGTAAGAGAGATGAGAAAGATGAGAGATGAGTGATGGATGTGAGTGATGGGTGAGGAGATGGGTACTTGACATATATGGGTGTGTAAGAGAGAGGGTGAGAGAGAGTTGACTTGGTAGTTGCTTGACTTGGAGAGAAGAAAGCATGGGTTGTATGTACTTGACATGATGTGATTGATTGATTGATTGATGGGACATGTTATAAAGATTCTTTTGGGATTGCAAATGCACCGCATTTTCTTCGAACTGAACGCCGACTCACATCTCTTAGCCAGGGTATCGGATCAGTGCGCGAGTCGCAGTGTTAGAACTGCGACAACGGTGCGGTCGCAATAGTACAAGTCTCAAATTAAGATGACTCAAATCTATGGGATACGACTTAGGGTCACACGTAAATGTTAATTATAGGTTGTAGGTTGCCAAAATTTGACGGGAAGGATCGCGGGAGTCGACGGAACAATACGGACTAGGATATGGGCCTTACAGTGAAATGCGTGGAAATGACCGTGAAGTGAAGGGAAATGACCAAGAAATGTGTGGAAATGACCGTGAATCAACAGGAACCGCCGGGAATGACTTAAAACGCATGGAAATGATATTGAAGTGAAGTGAATTGACCGTGAAATGCATGGAAATGACCGTGACTCAACACGGAATTGTCGGGAATGACTGTGAAATGCATGGAAATGACCGTGAGGTGAAGCGAATTGATCATGAAATTCGTGGAAATGACCGTGAAGTGAAGGGAATTGATTGGGAAATGCATGGAAATGACCGTGAAGTGAAGAGAATTGACCATAAAATGACCATGAAATGCATGGAAATGACTGTGAAGTGAAGGAAATTGACCGTGAAATGCATAGAAGTGACTGTGAAGTGAAGGGAATTGACCGTGAAATGCATCGAAATGATCATGAATCAACACGAAATCGCCTGGAATGACCGTGAAATGCATAGAAATGAAAATGAAGTGAAACGAAAAGACCGTAAAATGACCGTGAAATGCATGAAAATGACCGTGAAGTGAAGGGAATTGACCATGAAATGCGTGGAAATGACCATGAAGTGAAGGAAATTGACCATGAAATGCGTGGAAATGACCGTGAATCAAAACAAAATCGCTGGGAATGACCGTGAAATGCATGGAAATGACCGTGAAGGGAAGCGAATTGACCGTAACATGCGTGGAAATGATTGTGAAGTGAAGGGAATTGACTGTGAAATGCATGGAAATGACCGTGAATCAACACTGAATCGGCAAGAATGACCGTGAAATGCATGAAAATGACCGTGAAGTGAAGCGAATTGACCATGAAATACTTGGAAATGACCGTGAAGTGAAGGGAATTGACTATAAAATGTGTGGAAATGAACGTGAATCAACATCGAATTGTCGGGATTGACATGAAATGCCTGGAAATGACTGTGAAGTGAAGCGAAATGACCGTGAAATGCGTGGAAATGACCGTGAAGTGAAGGGAATTGACCATGAAATGCGTGGAAATGACCATGAATCAACACGGAATTGCCGAGAATGACCGTGAAGTGAAGCGAATTGACCGTGAAATGCGTGGAAATGACCGTGAAATGCTTGGAAAAGATCGTGAATCAACATGGAATCACCGAGAATGATAGTGAAATGCATGAAAATGACCGCGAAGTGAAGCGAATTGATCGTGAAATTTGTGGAAATGACCATGAAGTGAAGTGAATTGACCTTGAAATGCATGGAAATGACCGCGAAGTGAAGCGAATTGATCGTAAAATGACCGTGAAATGCATGGAAATGACTGTGAAGTGAAGCGAATTGACCGTGAAATGCGTGGCAATGATAGTGAAGTGTACGGAATTAACCGTGAAATGCACGAAAATGACCGTGAATCAACGCGGAATCACTGGGAATGACCATGAAATGCATGAAAAGGATCATAAAGTGAAGTGAATTGACCGTGAAATGCATGGAAATGACCGTGAAGTGAAGGGAGTTTACCGTGGAATGCGTGGAAATGACCGTGAATCAACATGGAATCACCGGGAATGACCATGAAATGCATGGAAATGACCTTGAAGTGAAGGGAATTGACTGTGAAATGCATGGAAATGACCGTGAATCAACACGGAATCTCCTGGAATGACCATGAAATGCATGGAAATGATTGTGAAGTGAAGCGAATTGACCGTGAAGTTCGTGGAAATGACTATGAAGTGAAGGGAATTGACCATAAAGAGCAAGGACATGACCATTAATCAACACGGAATCGCGGGGAAAGACCGTGAAATGCATGGAAATGACTGTGAGGTGAAGCAAATTAACCATGAAATGCGTGGAAATGACCGTGATGTGAAGGGAATTGACCGTGAAATGCATGGAAATGACCGTGAATCAACACGGAATCACCGGGAATGACCGTAGATTGCATCAAAATTACCGTGAAGTGAAGCAAATTGACCATGAAATGCGTGAAAATGACCGTGAAGTGAAGGGAGTTGACAGTGAAATGCATGGAAATGACAGTGAATCCAAACGGAATCACCGCGATTAACTGAGAAATCCCTAGAAATGACCATGTTATGAAGGGAAATGACTGTGAAATGTTTGGAAATGACCATGAACTGAAACAGAATCGCCCGGATTAAATGTGAAATGCTTGAAAATGACTGTGCAATGAAACAGAATCGCCAGGATTGACCATGAAATGCATGGAAATGACTGCGAAATGAAAGAAAATGGCTGTGAAATGCATAGAAATGATCGTGCAAAGAAACGGAATCGCCGGGATTGACCATGAATTGCATGGAAATGACCGTGAAGTGAAGTGAATTGACCTTGAAATGCATGGAAATGACCGTGAAGTGAAGGGAATTGACCATGAAGTGAAGGGAATTGACCATGAATCAAAACGGAATCGTCGGGATTGACCGTGAATTGCATGGAAATGATCATGTAGTGTTGGGAAATGACTGTGAAATGCATAAAAATGACCGTGAAGTGAAGGGAAATGACTGTGAAATGCATGAAAATGACCGTGAATCGAAACAGAATCGCCGAGATTGACCATGAAATACATGGAATTGATCACGAAGTAAATGAAATGAATGAAATTGAGCGCTAAGTGAATAAAATGGATTTTCGACCATCGACCTGATGGAATCTTAGAAAATGACCAGGTTGGTTGGTTAAAGTATCTTCCCCAACCCCAAAATCATATAGGGTACATGAAGTAACTAATTTTAGTTTAGAAGATATTCTTGTTAAATGAATAAAGAAAGAAATGAAAAAAAAAAGAGAGAAAATTTTTTTATATGCTTATATATACATATTTATATAAATGTGTTAGAGAAAATTATAGGTAGAATAAAGTTCTCCATTTAAAAAATAAAATAAAATAAACGGTAGTTCGTTTGTGGCTACGTTATAATTCGCAGCCATAGGGGCTGCCAGATGGGAGTGGTCCCTCCAGATCGGCGTAGCCCCGTCGGACAGGCCAGTAATTGGCATGGGGGCCACTAGTTCGGCGAGCCCACCCCGGATAGACTTTTATGGCTACGGTTATAATTTGTAGCCATAGGTCTGATCGTAGCAAATGGCTTTATCATTCTGCTTTAAACGTCTACTGTTGAAACCCTTTTAGGGGTCATGGAAGTTTTGGATTATTATGAAATTTGTTTTTCCTCTTCATCCAGTCTTTGTGACCTTCTGAATAGATTGGATGGAAATTAAATGTTATGGTAGGCCCTACAAAAGTTTCAACGGTGAAAATCAATTTTCTGTTGCTCTCTGTGGTGTGGTCCAGTTGATCTTTGGATATGATTTTTTTTTCGATAATGCTCCGAAATGATCTCAAAATATGGATGAACGTTGTGGATATAATAAATAAATAATTGTGGGGCCATGTAACTTTGATTTCTTTCGAACCGTTATACAACTCGGAGTTCGAGGAGCGTTAGCGTTCGTCTTCAACCACTAGCCGATCCACTTAAAGGAAAAAGCAGGGGCATTTTCGACCTTTGGAAAGTTGTCCGTATAGCTGGGGCATATTCTAGTAAGGTAAAATGAGGTGGGCTTCAACGGGTAAATGGGCCATAAATGGGTCGTACAGTGGTAGTTTTCTCATTATAGGATATAAGCACAAAAATAGGTAAATGCAAGGTTCAAGTGGACCACAACACAAAATGCAAAAGTGATAATGATGCTCACTATTGAAACCGTCCTAAGGCCCACCGTGATGTTTATTTACCATCCAACTGGTTGATAAGGTCATGACCTAGAATTGGAAGAACGGAAAAATGCAAATATCATCTTTATCCAAAACTTTTATGGCCCCAAGAAGTTTTCAATAGTAGTTGTTCAATCCCTACCATGTGGTCCACTTGATCCTCGGATCTGCCTCAGTTTAGGAATTTTTTCTTTAAATGATGTGGAAAAATGGATAGATGGTGTGGATAAAGCCATATATTACAGTGGGCCCCTCAGAGCCCCTGCATTTGCCGAGCTAGACACAGATGGAGATTGTAACTAATCCGTGTCCAAGCAATCACTCTGCAGGTAGATGAGGTAGAGTTTCCTATAAGTCCATGTTGTCCATCAAACTGCTCAGGTCATCATAATTTGGATGAAAATGTTTCAAAATTAGACAACTCTACCAATGTGCTTAATGGACTTTAAATCGACCGTGAAGAAATTAATAAAATAAAAATTAGAGGAAAATGACACCTATAGTTCATGATAGTTTAATATTATGGACTTTGCCAAAGCATCCCTACAAAATGTACGTGGCTTTTACCAAATAGTGTTTTGAGTAAGAAAATTTCCTATGGTGTTAATTTAATAAAATACCCTCTTTTACTTTTTATTTTTAAAGTGATAAATAAGAAAAATGTGTAGGGGTGTGTGTAGAGGGTGGATCAAGATTAATGTTGATGGCTCCTCTCAAGGGAACCTGGCCCCCTGGGGGGAGGTGGGGTTCGTAGAGGGAGCGAATGTGAGTTTGTTTTCGCATTTTCTTCTAGATACGGTTTTGGTTTGAATTCTCTAGTAGAAGCATGGTTGTTATATGAGGGGCTATCCTGAAGGGTGAGAAGAGGCTTCATGAAAATTCTTATTTAAAGTGACAATGTTAGTGTACCTTGTTTGTCAATCACGTGAGTCAGTGTGTTTCAGGGAGTCGGTTGAGACCTTATAAGTTGAAGATCAAATACGTAAGAAGATTGGAGTATCAATGTGTGAAGAATAGGTATATGAGGTGCCTTGGTGACCCCAACCTTGACCCAAAATAACCCTTAGCCTCTAGATGATCCTAATATTTTTAGGTAAACCTTATTTAATAATCCATAACCTTAGGAACTTTAATTGGAATATGATAAGTAAGGCTAGAAGAGGTGTGAAACTTCTGTGAAATCATATGCCCAAAACAATAGTTTTTTAGTTGTCCTTGATCTCATCGACAGGTTGTCGATGGGTCTCGATGACATCGAAGATCCCCTCGACGGTATCAAGTATGAAATCAAAATTATCTAGCAATAATTGCCCTATATATCTAAGCTTCTTAATGGAAACGAGATATCACTCGATGTTAATGCACTGATTTGTGCATCTTGTTTATCAATCACGTGAGTCCATGTGTCATGTAGTCAGTTGAGCCACTGTAAGTTGAAGAGTGGAGATACAATAGAGCATGAGCATTAAAGAGCATTGAACTAGTAAATAAGGTGTCTTGGTGATCCTAACCCTTGACCCAAAATAACCATTAAACCTCTAGATAGTTCTAATCATATAGGTAAACCTTGTCGATCATCTATTGGCCTTAGGGTCTAATTGGAACATGATAAATAAGAGTAAAAGAGGTGTAAAGTTGTTCTAAAATTGTATGCTCAAAATAACAGTTTTTCAAGTAGTGCTAGATCTCATCGAGCATTCCTTCAAGGGTCTTCGATGGTATCTGTTAGGTGAAAATTTAAATTAGTTTAATAGGTCGACCTATGGAATGGACCAACTCTACTAATCAGCATGGACCGAAAGGGATTCGAGCCTTAAGAGACATCTACTTCTGAAAATAGGCCAACGTTTAAGGAGGTCAGTGCAACTGTAAGGATACTCTAAGAGGATGCAACTGTAAGTCCACTCAAATGGCCAATTGCCGACCTAACCTATAGGTCGGCCATAACTCGGCCATAGGTTGGCTATAGCTTGGCTCTAGGTCAGTCATAGCTCATCCATCGCTCGACCATAGCTCAATCATAGCTCGGCTATAGCTTGGAATAATATTTAAAATAAGGCAAACGCCAATTCAACGGAAACTCAATATGGCTTGTACGATCTTCTCCCGGATCAACAATCCGAGAATCTCTCTAACGGCCCAAAGATCTCTCCTAAGATCTTCGGAGGATCAAATCAGATCCCAAGAACCTCGAATGACGATAATCTCGAGAAGATCCCGGATAAATTTTTGAACGGATTCGTCTCTGGTGCATAAAAAATGATCCTCCTTACTGCTGTCTTCCTTCTCCTATAAATATAGGTACCCCCAACCAATGTAAGGTAAGCATTCCATATCCCTATACTCGATTGGTGACTCTTTTCCAAAAGAGATCGTACCTTACAAAAGACCCAAGGTCCTGACTTAGGCATCGGAGGGTCCCCTGTATAAGCCATGGTCTCCTTTGTCTCTTGTTTTCGTCTATGCAAGTCCCAAAGGTTTAATCGGGGAGGTTCTACCAGAAAACTGCATCAATAGTTTGGCGCCATCTGTGGGAACGACGTCTTAAGCCATTACATCTTTACCAAATAAACTTCGGATAAGCTACAATGTCGAGAGAGAAGAAGAGAACTTGAGCCTCTCCAGTTTCACCTGAACATAACGCCACCCCCGTAACAACCTGAGCAATCGAAAAATCATCAGGGCTCATCATCATAATATCAGGTGAATTGTGCTTTTGGGAGGTAGGGTCAGCGATCTCGTGTAAAGGGAGGTCAGTTGAACTCCCTCAAAAAAGGGGTCGAAATGATCATTGAGAACATGGGCTACATGAGACAGATGTTAGAGCAACTGCAGCCCCAACATGTGTAGAGAATCGATAGGGAAGATGAACAAGGGAGCAACAACCCTCTTCAACCTTCCTTCACGCGAGCAACATCTCAGAGAAGCTGCCCACCCTCTCAAAAGAGCCAGTAACATAGCTCGACCAGACCATCCCCATCTCATGTTTCGAAAACTACGACTTTGCCCTCTTCCAACATACGCCAGAGCTAGATCAGAAGAAGAGCAGTAAGGCCCCAGTCGAAAGTAGTGCTGAAAATGGTGAACCCTGGGAGGTCAAGCAAAAAAAATTTGCGAGATAAGACTGGAGACATGCAGTAGGCTTATCGAACCAGCATGCCGATGCAGGCCACAATGGAGGATCTGACCCTCCCTTTACTATCGACATTATGCAGGCGCGACTGCCAGACAGGGAATTGACCGTGAAATGCATGGAAATGACTGTTAATCAACACGGTATCATTGGGAATGACCGTGAAATGCGTAGAAATGACCGTAAAGCCTCCGTAGTGCCCCATTATTGGATTCCGGCACTCACATGTCAGATTTTGATCTGGGATCCTACAAGGAGGATTTTTAATATGATTTTTTTTTTGTAATAGAGCATAACCACGAGCATAACCAAGTCACAAAACAACATCACCACATATCCACTATATCAAAAAAATTAAGTACAATGCGAAAAGGGAAATACAAGGTGATCAAAAACTCCAAAATAATCCGACACGCGCTCCTACCTTAGTGCTGCTGTGATCCAATGCTACCTGCACGCAACGGTCGTGCATAAGCTTACAAAAGCTTAGAGGGTGGAATAAGTGTGCGCGCAAGGCAAGCGCCAAGTGTACAATATCAGAGTAATGTGAAAATATGGGGTAAGTCCATAAATTCTATCAGCTGTACCAAAGCTATGTGATGCAAGGTATGAATGTTATCAACCGTACCATGGCCATGCGATGCGAGGCCTATGTACCCAAATGTCTTATGCAAGATGCAAAGCAAGCATGCCAGTACTTATGAAGTACACATATCAGTATAATTCCTCTCTGGGATATCACCGGGGTCTAGTACACTTCTCAATGACTGCCTCCTCCCTAGCCGCACAGCTAAGCAAGTGGAATAGACTACACTATCCGCCTGACCAGTAGTGTGCCAATACCTACCCTGCTCGTCGATAGCAGACTCATTTGCAAGCTGGTCAAACTCAACCTAGCTTATAGCCCCCTCACTCCGGCGGATAAGGCCACGTCCCCTTCTAACCAACCACGACACAGTGGGAGATGCGACCTACTGGTATTTGGCACTCGGACGCTTGTGTATCAACTCGGTCTAGAAGTTGGAGCACCTCATGGTACCAAAAAGGTTCTGGGACTTTCACCCAAGGACATCCTAAGTGCCCACAATGCTAAAACCTAGTATTTTTGGTATCCGATACAGTCACCCATGATGTTCTTGTGGAGCCACGATCCCGATGTCACTAGGGCGTACAATGATCAAGTCACACATATGTGAGATGCATGGGTCACACCTACAATCATGCAGTAATCTCGCGCATACCATGCGCTCATGTGGGGCACTCCATCTCATAAGGAGTCCCGTAAATGTCTCAGCTCAACGACTTATGCTATGATCACACATTCCTCATACCAAGCATATATATGATGCGTATGGGCATGAATCATGGAGCTATACTAAGCATGTTATAAAGTTATGAATTGTCCTTACAATGAAGATGGGCCTAGATGGCCTTTACACAACAAGTACGGGCCTATAAATGGGCCTTAGGGAGATTTATAATGTGGACATTAAACCAACATTATTCTTACAATGTGGATGTCAAACCAACATTGCTCCCAAGGCATGGCCCATTACACAAACCATGGGGGAATCACACATTGCAATGGACCCTAAGGACATCTCATTGGGCGTCGACCCATGGGCCTTAGATACATCAAATGGGCAGCATCATATGGGCCTTATATAAATCAAGTGGGCTACATCAATGGGCCTTATGTTCATTGCAATGGGCCATAACCCCTGGGCCTTTAAATACATCACAATGGGCCCTCATACGGTATGTGGGCCACATCACATGGGCCACATGTATATCAAATGGGCCACACCAATTGGCCCTGGATGTACATCAAATGGGCCACACCCAAATAAAAGTGGTGATAATGATTTTCACCATTCAAAGTTCCTAAGGCCCACCATAACATATGTTTCCCATCCAACCTATTCATAGATTAATATAGTGATAGATGAAGTGGAAACAAATGTCAGCTTAATAAGGAACTACTATGGCCCTTAGAAATTTTGAACGGTGGACGTCATTTTCCACTACATTAAATGTTTGGGTCCATTTGAACTTTAGATTTGACGTAATTTTAGTCTCAAGCCTGTTAAGAGAAGCTCGCCAAGTGGTTGGATGGTTTGGATGCCACATGCATCAAGGGTGGGGTCTATAGGCAAGCTTGCCAAATGCACTACTAGAAAGAGAGTTTTTAGTGACGAAACTTTTAGCGACAAAATAAAATTTCATCGCTAAAAGTGTACTTTTAGCGACGAAAATTTTCACAGCTACAAATCGTAGATGGGACTTTTAGCGACCAAAATTTTCATCGCTAAAGGCTGTAAACAAATTTTTGAAAATTTTGAATGGATTACTTTTAGCTACAAAAAGTTTCGTAGCTAAAAATCATGTATGAGACTTTTAGCGATGAAAATTTTCATCACCAAAGGCTACAAACAATTTTTCAAAATATTCGAATGGATTACTTTTAACTACGAAATATTTCGTAGCTAAAAATCATGGATGAAACTTTTAACGAAGAAAAATTTCATCGCCAAAAGCTGCAAATAAATTTTCAAAATATTCCAATGGATTATTTTTAGCTACGAAAATTTTCATAGCTGAAAATCATGTATTAGACTTTTAGCGATGAAAATTTTCGTCGCTAAAGGCTCCAAACATTTTTCTGAGAAAATCCCATTTGAGACTTTGAATACATTAGTTTTAGCTACAAAAACTCTTGTATGAGACTTTTAGCGACGACAGTTTTCGTCGCTAAATGCCTCAAACATTTTTAATTACTTTTTTCTACAAAAATTTTCGTAGCTAAAAATTCTTTAGGAGACTTTTAACGGCGAAAACGTTCGTCGCTAAAGGCTCCATGCATTTTATTACTTTTAGGTACGAAAATTTTCGTAGCTAAAAATCCTGTATGAGACTTTTAGTTATGAAAATATTCGTCGTTAACGTTTGTGAACAGATTTTTAAAAAAATCCATAGGTTTACTTTTAACTACAAAAGTTTTCATAGCTAAAAAAATGTAAACGAGACTTTTAGCGACGAAAATGTTCATTGCCAAAGGCTATAAACAGTTTTTTAAAAAACCCAACGGATTACTTTTAGGTACGAAACTTTTCGTAGCTAAAAAACATAGATGAGACTTTTAGTGACGAATATTTTCATCGCTAAAGGCTGTGAACAGTTTACTGAACAAATTAGAAGGTTTACTTTTAGCTACGAAATTTTCCGTAGCTAAAAAATATGGATTAGAGTTTTAGCGGCGACTATTTTCGTCGTTAAAGGGTGTGAACAGTTTCTGGAGGTTTACTTTTAGCCACAAAAAATTTTGTAGCTAAAAAACATTGATGAGACTTTGAGCGACGAAAAGTTCCATCATTAAAGGCTATAAACAGCTTTTAAAGAAAAACCAAAGGTTTACTTTTGGCTACGAAAAATTTCCTAGCTAAAAAATATGTATGAGACTTTTAACAACGAAAATTTTCTTCGCTAAAGGGGTTATTTAAAAAAAAAAAATAATATTCCATTTAAAATTTCTTGATATACACCTCTTTGAATATAATTCATCATATTCTTCCTGATATACACCTGTTATATAAAATATTTCATCATATTCATATTCATATTCATATTCACATCCATCTAAACCCAAACTACGTAAATCCATCCAAACATAAACTACATTCATCCAAACGCAAACAATCCTATAGGAAAAAAACAAATGAAAAGAGAAAGAACATATGAGAGGTGATCTAGAGAAATGAAAAGAAAAACAACCAAAACCTATAACCTACACTTATAGGTTTAGGTTTAGATTTAGGTTTTAAGTTTAGGTTAAGGTTAAGGTTATAGGCTATAGGTTTAGGTTTTGGTTTTAGGTTTAGGTTATAGGTTATAGGTTATAGGTTAAGGTTTAGGTTATAGGTTTTGGTTTAGGTTAAGGTTATAGGTTTTAGTTTAGGTTAAGGTTTAGGTTTTGGGTATAGGTTAAGGTTGTAGGTTAAGGTTTGGGTTATAGTTTTGGGAATTGAGAATATGTTAAGGTTTAGGTTTAAGAAACCAGGTTCGGGCTCCAGATCGGATTTAGATTTGGGTTTTCAAGTTTAGGTTTAGGTTTAGGTTAGGGAGTTGAGATTAGGATTTGGTGTAGGTTTAGGTTTAGGGAATTGAGAATAGGTTTAGGTTTAGGTTTAGCAAATCGGGTTCGGGTTCGGGATCGGGTTTAGGCTTGGGTTTTCATGTTTAGGTTTAGGTTTAGGTTAGGGAGTTGAGATTCGGATTTGGTGTAGGTTTAAGTTTAGGGATTTGAGAATAGGTTAAGGTTTAGGTATAGGTTTTGGAAATCAGGTTCGGGTTCGGGTTTAGGCTTGGGTTTCAAGTTTAGGTTTAGGTTAGGGAGTTGAGATTGGGATTAGGTGTAAGTTTAGGCTTAGGGATTTGAGAATAGGTTAAGGTTTAGGTTTTAGCTTATAGGTTTATGTTATAGGTTTAGGCTTTAGTTTTAGGTTTAGGTTAAGGTTATAAGTTTAGGTTATAAGTTATAGGTTATAGGTTAAGGTTTAGGTTATAGGTTTTGTTTAGGTTAAGGTTATAAGTTTTGGTTTTGGTTTAGGTTTAGGTTTTAGTTTATAGGTTTAGGTTATAAGTTTAGGTTTTGGTTTTAGGTTTAGGTTAAGGTTATAAGTTTAGGTTAAGGTTTAGGTTACTGAGGATTTGGTTTAGGTTAAGGTTATAGGCTTTGGTTTAGGTTAAGGTTTGGGTTTTGGGTTTATGTTAAGGTTATAGGTTTAGGTTAGGTTTAGGTTATAGGTTATAGGTTATAGCTTTGGGAATTGAGAATATGTTAAGGTGTATATTTAGGAAATTGAGTTCAGGATCGGGTTTAGGCTTGGGTTTTCATGTTTAGGTTTAGGTTTAGGTTAGGGAGTTGAGATTGGAATTTGGTGTAGGTTTAAGTTTAGGGATTTGAGAATAGGCTAAGGTTTAGGTTTAGAAATTGGGTTCGGGTTCGGAGATCGGGTTTAGGCTTGGGTTTTCAAGTTTAGGTTTAGGTTTTGGTTAGGGAGTTGAGATTGGGATTAGGTGTAGGTTTAGTTTAGGGATTTGAGAATAGGTTAAGGTTTAGGTTTATAGGTTATAGGTTTAGGTTTTGGTTTTAGGTTTAGGTTAAGGTTATAAGTTTAGGTTATAGGTTATAGGTTTTATTTAGGTTAAGGTTATAGGTTTTGGTTTAGGTTTAGGTTTAGGTTTTAGTTATAGGTTTAGGTTATAGGTTTAGGTTTTGGTTTTAAGTTTAGGTTAAGGTTATAAGTTTAGGTGAGAGGTTTTAGTATAGGTTAAGGTTATAGGTTTTGGTTTAGGTTAAGGTTTAGGTTTTGGGTTTATGTTAAGGTTATAGGTTAAGGTTATAGGTTTAGGTTAGGTTTCAGTTTAGGTTATAGGTTATAGGTTATAGCTTCAGGAATTAAGAATAGGTTAAGGTTTAGGTTTAGGAAATCGAGTTCGGGTTCGGGATCGAGTTTAGGCTTGGGTTTTCATGTTTAGGTTTAGGTTTATGTTAGGGAGTTGAGATTGGGATTTGATGTAGGTTTATGTTTAGGGATTTGACAATAGGTTATGGTTTAAGTTTAGGAAATCGGGTTCGTGTTCGGGATTGGGTTTTGAAGTTTAGGTTTAGGTTTAGGTTCGGAGTTGAGATTGGGATTGGGATTAGGTTTATGTTTAGGGATTTGAGAATACATTTAGGTTTTAGGTTTGGGTTTAGGTTTAGGTTTTAGCTTATAGGTTTAGGTTTTGGTTTTAGGTTTAGGTTAAGGTTATAAGTTTACGTTATAGGTTATAGGTTAAGGTTTAGGCTGTAGGTTTTTGTTTAGGTTAAGGTTATAGGTTTTGGTTTAGGTTATAGGTTTAGATTTAGGTTTAGGTTTAAGTTTTAGTTTATAGGTTTAGGTTATAGGTTAAGGGTTAGGTTACTGTGGTTTTAGTTTAGGTTAAGGTTATAGGTTTTGGTTTAGGTTAAGGTTTAGGTTTTGGGTTTATGTTAAGGTTATAGGTTAAGGTTATAGGTTTAGGTTATAGGTTATAGGTTATAGGTTTGGGAATTGAGAATAAAGGTCTAGGTTTAGGAAATCGGGTTCGGGTTCGAGTTTAGAAGTTTAGGTTTAGGTTTAGGTTTAGGTTGGGAGTTGAGATTGGGATTGAGATTAGGTTTAAGTTTAGGGATTTGAGAATACATTTAGGTTTTAGGTTTAGGTTTAGGTTTTAGGTTATAGGTTTAGTTTATAGGTTTAGGTTTTGGTTTTAGGTTTAGGTTTAGGTTATAGGTTAAGGTTATAGGTTTAGGTTTGGTTTAGGTTTAGGTTATAGGTTATAGCTTTGAGAAGTGAGAATAGGTTAAGGTTTAGGTTTAGAAACCGGGTTCGGGTTCGGGATCGGGTTTCGGTTTAGGTTTAGGTTAAGGAGTTGAGATTATGATTTGGTGTAGGTTTAGGTTTAGGGATTTGAGAATACATTTAGGTTTTAGGTATAGTTTTAGGTTTTAGCTTATAGGTTTAGGTTTAGATTTTAGGTTTAGGTTAAGGTTATAGGTTTAGGTTATGTTTATAGGTTAAGGTTAGGTTTAGGTTTAGGTTATAGCTTATAGCTTTAGGAATTGAGAATAGGTTAAGGTTTAGGTTTAGAAAGTGGGTTCGGGTTTGGGATCGGGTTTATGTTTGGGTTTTCAAGTTCAGGTTTAGGTTAAGGTTAGGGAGTTGAGATTAGGATTTGGTGTAGGTTTAGGTTTAGGGATTCGAGAATAGGTTAAGGTTTAGGTTTAAGAAATCGGGTTCTGGTTCGGGATCGGGTTTGGGCTTAGGTTTTCATGTTTAGGCTTAGGTTTAGGTTAGGGAGTTGAGATTGGGATTTGGTGTAGGTTTAGGTTTAGGGATTTGAGAATAGGTTAAGGTTTAAGTATAGGTTTAGGAAATCGGGTTCAAGTTCAGGAACGGGTTTAGGCTTAGCTTTTCAAGTTTAGGTTTAGGTTTAGGTTAGGGAGTTGAGATTGGGATTAGGTGTAGGTTTATGTTTAGGGATTTGAGAATAGGTTAACGTTTAGGTTTAGGTTTAGGTTTTAGTTTATATGTTTATGTTATAGGTTTAGGTTTTGGTTTTAGGTTTAAGTTAAGGTTATAAGTTTAGGTTATAGGTTCAGGTTTTGGTTTTAGGTTTAGGTTAAGGTTTAGGTTACAAGTTTTGGTTTAGGTTATAGGTTTTAGTTTAGGTTAAGGTTATAGGTTTTGGTTTTAGGTTTTGGTTAAGGTTATAAGTTTAGGTTATAGGTTATAGGTTTTGGTTTAGGTTAAGGTTATAGGTTATAGGTTTAGGTTTAGCTTTAGGTTTAGGTTTTGTTTATAGGTTTAGGTTACAAGTTTAGGTTTAGGGATTTGAGAATAGGTTAAGGTTTAGGTTTAGGAAATCGAGTTCGGGTTCTGGATCGGGTTTAGCTTGGGTTTTCATGTTTAGGTTTAGGTTTAGGTTAGGGAGTTGAGATTGGGATTAGGTGTAGGTGTAGGTTTAGGGATATGAGAATACATCTAGGTTTTAGGTATAGGTTGACATTTAGGTTTTAGCTTGTAGGTTTAGGTTTTGGTTTTAGGTTTAGGTTATAGGTCATAGGTTATAGGTTATAGGCTAAGGTTTAAGTTATAGGTTTTAGTTTAGGTTAAGGTTATAGGCTTTGGTTTAGGTTATAGGTTATGATTTAGGTTTAGGTTTAGGTTTTAGTTTATAGGTTTAGGTTATAGGTTTAGGTTTTGGTTTTAGGTTTTGGTTTAGGTTATAAGTTTAGGTTATAGGTTATAGGTTTAGGTTAAGGGTGTGGTACCGGCAAATACAAATATAAACACGGCCTGTCTAAATGGTCAAGCCCTTCCAATGTTGTCCATAGGAAATGGACAGCTTCATCATGGTCATAACAGCGGTTCCCACCCTCCAGGGACCCCCACTCATCCGGATAGCTCCGACGCATATCCGGGTCTGCTCCATTAATTTCGAGCAAATACATAAATATGGCATGTCCAAATGGTCAGGCCCCTCTAATGCTATCCATAGAAAATGGATAGCTTTATCATGGTCATAATAGTGGTTCCCACCTTCCAAGGACCCCCACTCATCTAGATAGCTCTGACGCATATTCGGGTCTGATCCATTAATTTCGAGCAAATACATAAACTTAGAGTGCTAACAATTTTTAAGTAAATTGTACGAGGTTTATAGTAATCTTAGAGTGTAATAAATTTTCAACTATGTGCATTTCAGTCCGAGTTATTTCTATAATCACAATAGCCTTGAGAGGGTTGATATGAGGGATGAGTTGATTGTAAAAGGGCTTATTAAAACTGTAACGTCCTGAAAATTGGGGGTCGAGCATAAACTTAACTCCCGAGTTCCAACGCATCACTTATGTAATAAAATGAATGATGATTGAATGTTGTCTGTATTAGTGCATTGAACATGAGTGAGATTAAGCCAAAACAGCATATCATACTCTAGAGACAAGTGAGATAGTAAGCGGAAGACTGTGATAGATAAATAAAATATATAAACTGTGGTGAGTCTCCAGAGTGTGATAATGTTACCAGGTCAATTCATTACAAATACAATTTCAAATTATACCAAGTTGTGTAAGGTCATCTAGTCACTATCCCAGAAAGCCCCGTCGATCAGGACACGGCTTATAGGAACCCGCCTGAAACTGCATAAAGAAGGAATCCTCCTCATCCTCATAAAAGTCCAGCTCCGCTTCGCAGCATCGTCATCATTTGAAACTCAATCAAGTCTGGTTGGTGTGTACAACACAGTCCCGTAACGTGGGAGTGAGTGATCAACTCAGTGGAACAATAAAACATATGTTAACATGCTATCAAAACAGTTAAGCAGTAGTAATAAAGTAGTACAATTAACAATTCTAAATACTCTTATTAATACAAGTATGAATGCAGTCATGATGCATGCCCTCACCACATACTCCCTCATACGACACCATCTTACATTCGCGGCATGCTTGCATTCCTCAGTACTTCACATCTTCCAGGAACATGCAATGCGTTGATAAGCATGATTACCAAATTGTTATTAGTCAATTTCAAACAGTAGGATTGGGAAACTAAGGTACCTCCCTTACATCATTCCCAAACAATGATCCATTCTAGGGTCGTCAGTCCTAGTTAATCTCATACGATGGTGTGTTTCTAGGTCGCTGCAAGGGCTGCCAGGGCTATTACACGAAAATGTTACACCACTCTCCCATCACCCTTTTAACGGTTCATCACTAAATTAATACAGGCCTAGTTCATACTCTATTCACCGCGGCAAAACTCGTTGCCTCACCGCAAATTTAGAGTATGCTCGAGGTCACTACAAAGGGCTCGTCACTAATCAGTGTAATCCGACAGCTCGAATATAGTGTCCCATACCACCATAATCGACTCACGAGTCTGGTTGCTCAATGGACACTACGGGGAGGCACATGGCCCCAATGTAGGCCGACAGATCGACCATGGTGTCCCATACCACCATGCCCGGCTCATGAGTCTTAGCGGATTGAGGTACCATGGTTAACGAGATTTCACTGGTAAGTTTGGTACCCTAGGTTCAGCAGAGGCGTCCAAACATGGTGAACATACATAAGACAGATCAAGTTGCTTGACGAGCTCGGCTAGCTCAAGTGCATAACGAGTTGAACGATATAAAGCACATAAGTACTTCGTGTGGCCAGCCACTATCACCAACCGAAGTACGACTCGGGTTCGTCGAACACATCTTATTTGGCGAATTAATCTCAGCCACTAATTTAATTCCATTACCGATTGCCTAGACTATAATCATAGCCCCAAACACAACCCTTATTTAAAAGCATGTGGAGTAAAGCATAATAAACAAAGTAATTCAAGCATGTTAACAAACATGTCATAAAGCATGTCATAAAGCACAATATAAACAGGAAATAGAAACACATATATTGCATAAGTGGTTAAACTAAACAAACAACATGGAGAAAATCATACACATTACTAAGGTAGTTGAGAATCCTATCTCAACACCCCAATACATTACAATTTACTAACTACTACTCATACAGACATTCCAACAAACATTTTAAATTACATATATCAACATACCTGATGTATGTTGATCACATAAGTATTTGGCCAAGTCCTTTCACTAGGGAGTTGCCCCAATTTTAACACACGTGCACCCACGACGGCTAGTCATGGCAAGCAGGAATCCAAGTTCCATGTTCATTCAGTCATTTCCACAAACACTTGGGCCACACGTTTTAGCATATATAGTGTATATTGGCCGTGGCGTGATTTAGGGCAAATCCTTTCGTCAAAGGGGTATTACCAATACAACAATCATATATACATGATAATTAGTCATGGTGAGCATGAATGAGAATTTTATACTCATTCAGTCATTTTCACAAACACTTGGGATACACTCTTTTAACATACATAACGTATACTAGCACAAACATGTATTAGGGCGAACCCTCTTGCCAAGTAAGTGTTATACACATATATAATATGTTCATATAATAAATAATCATGGCAAACACATTTCTAAAATTTATACATATACGGTACTTTCTACAAATACCTAGAATCACAAAATTCCATATTCTTCGTATTTAATCGAAACGGAAAACAGACAGCACTTTGTACATGTGCAATTGCATGCAGATCATGAATCTATCATTATCTGACATTAAAAGTATTGAAAACCATAACCTATACACCTAAAGTCTGCACCTTTTTTCATGGAATCGTAACGAATTCAATAGATTTGCTAGGCTTTCGCCTACGATGATTTGGCGGCTTAGAGAACGAAGTAGGTTATCTATTTCATAACCTACAACTATCAAAACCCCAAAATAGATTAGGGTTAGGGTTTCCTATCTAGAAATGACGCCGAAATCGCTAGGAAAGCAATTAGAATGGAGTGGTTAAGCTCGTGTAGCGGCAGGGAAGCATGGCAGGGAGATGCTCCCACTTCTCTCTCACCTTCTCTCTCTTTTCTCTCTCTTTTCCTAGGGTTTTTCTCAAATTCGTATGGCTAAATGAGAGAGGGTTTTAAGGTTCTTATATAGCCTAAAACTACACCGAAATAGACTCAGGATCAAGATATACTTAGGTTTTGTCCAAAGGGCATCTGTTTTAGCTCAACGGAGCATTTCCGGAGCCCCCCTTGAGCCAAAGGTCGGACTTAAGCTCACTGACATTGGATCTAGGTCGAGTTACATTTTCATTTTGGTCAGATTCCCAGATTACACGTGGCGGACCAGTTTCAGTTCAACGGTCAGTGGATCTCGATCGGAGATTCCGAGTACATGGATATGTTTGGGAAAATATCCCTGATCCGAGGGTGTAATTTGGTCTGATTCTGACGGTCTGATTGCTTATAACTGATCTGCAAGCGACAAGTCTCAGATTTAATAAATTCTTATTTATTTTAGAATTATTTTCATGTTTCTCACACTCCCAGCTCCGAGCTCAAGCGAATAGCGCTGGGACATTATTTGGATTTAATTTCCGAGATGGTTGTCAAGCCCAGCAAGGCAGTCCTAATTCCTTAACTTCGTGTTAATCGGACTTCCGACGTGCGGTCTAGATCTGATACGGAGTTTCGAGATACTCTCGAGAGCAGCCGAGTAATGAGATTGATCTTAGATTTTAGGGTAACCTAGCGTCAATGATTCTACAAGTTTCAGGTCTTGCAGATCGTATTTAAAGTGATTGGTGCTAATTTCATAGGTAGTCTAGTTTAACACATAGTTATTTTGTGAAGGATAAGGTAGTGAAAGTGAGATTTATGAAGGAAATGAGTTAAGAAGTGATTTTAGACTATGGGATTCAGTTTTGACAAGTTAATAAGGTGTTCGAAGCGACCCATTGCCTTGGAACGTCTAATTCCAGGTTGGCAAAAATCCGAGATGTTACAAAAACTATATTGAGTTATCTTGCCGGACATAATGATTTCAGGACCTGGAAGATAACCCAATATAGTTTTAATCGGCCCTTTCGCTGTCAACCCATCCCTCGTATCAACCCTCCCAAGGCTATTGTGATTAGAGATGAAACTCGGACTAAAATGCATATACTTGGAAATTTTCAACACTCTAAGATTACTGTAACCCTCATACAATATATATTCAACGATGTATATAATACAATGTATATAACATGAAATGGTACATAAGTGAGACAAGACAAAGTAACCTTTTATATAGAAGCCAAAAATTGATAGGTTAAGATTGTCCCATCGAGGAGATTCTTAGGCGTTGTCCATCTGCTGTTGGGACAAACAAGCATGGGTTTGGATTATTGGTCCATGAGCCCCACCTGTCATCGAAAACCAAGGATTAAAATCAGTGTATAGGTTTGGATAATTTAGTCTCTCTCTCTCTCTCACTCTGTGTGTGTGTGTGTGTATATGTGGCATCAACAGTTCCACAAAAAGAAGGTTGTCATGGTTCATCCACTTGGATACCTTCTTTAGAAATAACTCGTAGTTCTTCATATGCTGTGAAAACAAATAAGCTTTAAGTATTCCTGGTTCAATCCCCATGATTCAAACAATAAGCTTTGATTTTAAGATGAGAGAAGATCATTTACATCTGGTAATATAATCTTAACATTTGATAGCTGAAGGTTCCTAAGGAATGAATGTGAAAAGCTAGCTGATATAATTTCTCCAATAGGATTCTCTAATTGTATTTAACATACTTATAGATTTTTCCTCTCCATTATTATGAACATTATGGAAACATCATTAGAATTACAACAATTTGGTTGCCTCCTCTTCTATAGACTAAAGGTTTTAAATTCAGTTTGAGAAAAAGTGGAACTTGCTGAATTGTCTCACTGCATACGTTTTGAGAAATCTGTAGTAACATTAAGAACAAGTCAAGCGACCATACACAGTCGGGTGATGTGAATGATAATGATGACAATGATGTCGGCATTTGTATGTATGCATGAACCAGTATGTACCTCAAGAAGTCCGATGATGATTTGGAATTTGTCTTGAATCCATTGCATGTAAACAACTTGATATCAGTCCTAAAGAGATAGTAGCCGACCATTGTCTGTGCTCATGTTCATACTGAAACAACCATTTCAGTAGAAACTTTGATGCAGTAGATGTTACTGCATGGAGGCAAAATCTGATGATACCAAGAGATGCTACATGAAATTAGTACGAAGAACTCATTAGTTTTAAAACTAGGTAGAGAAATAAATTCATAAGTGAAAGAGAAACTACATATATACAACATGATGGAGATTTTAAGACTGTTTTCCACAGTTAAAAATATATGTGCCAAAGAATGTAATGGTTGGTTTAAACTCAGTATCAATTTATGATGAAAAAAGAAAATTAAAGAAACTATCTGATTGACTCCCTTCCAATCTGTGATTCTTTGATGAAGTTGGTGACCTTACCATTGACCGGACTGAGGTATTGAATAAAAAAAATCTGGAGTACGGGCAATCCTCAGGGAAATTGAAAATAAAAATTGCTGGTCTCAGGCAGCAGATCCTCAGGGAAAGTGAAAATAAAAATTGCAATGCCCAAACTGAGCGATATGCATCTTTGTGTATGTATGTAACAACAAAGAGAAACATAAGCTATACATGCGTGACATAGAACTACTACTTTCTTATAGTCATTCTTACGGATGGAAACTATGTGTATAACAACTCAAAAACCCACCACTCCAAAACACCTGGTTCTACATGTCTGCATGTATATATGTATGTATGTATGTATGTATGTTTAAACAAAATTAAAACTCACCTTGCTCCCTTGATTCCATACATATACACACATGCATATATGTATATCTGTATATACCTAAGATGTATGTATATGTATGTATGTATGTATGTATGTATACAAACATCATTTCAAAAGCTGAAAACCATGTAGAGAACACCAAAAACTATTTTAAAACAACAAACTCACCTCTCTCACCTTTCATCTTAAAAACCCACCATTCCAAATCTCACCTTCCTTTCTTCTTCCACACAAATACACATGTATGCATGTGTATGGTATATATGTATGTACTCATCCACACATCATTTCCAAAGTTGAAACCATGTACACAACAACAAAGACCACTTCAAAAAACCAAAACCATCTCTTTTACCATCTCAACTCAAAAACCCATCACCCCAAATCTCACCTTCTTCTTTGTGTCTACACAAACACACAAACAACACAGATTGCCACATGGTATTAACTTACAACTAGGACAGATCATCTAAATCAGCAAGAAAATCAAATGTATTACAACACCCACAATTTCTGATTCTGCAAGTGTCCATCATAAGCCACTTGTAGACACTCATTCAAGTGGGACATGCACAATGGATGGTCTGGATTTCTGAGCCACATCTCAGTGGGCCCTATAAACGACCATGAATATTTCAATTGGCAGATATCTACCCTCATCTGTTGCCTATGGAGTAGCCCCACCTAAGTCATGATTGGCCTATTTTTTAGGCCTATGGAGCACCATTGAAGGGTGCATCTAATGCATGGTATGGATTTCCTAATTAGCTCATGTGGGGCCTGCAAATCTTGACCTTATATCAAGCTCCCATGAGGTCAATCTCATGGTACCTTTCTTTGAGTGAAATGCAAGGAAATCCATGCTCTTGTGAGGAGGTGATTGGCAAAGAACATGCCAATGTAGCATGGATGTGCTAGATCCAGGCTATTCATCATGTGGGGCATCCTATGAACATCCCCTGGTGAAAAAAAAATAATGCGAGCCATCATCCATTCATTAGATTGGGCCACATCAGTATGAGAAAAATGGCGCTGGAAGAGAGAGATTGAGAGATATACACATGACATGATAGAGGTTTCGAATCTAGGGAATCACCCATTTGGCACTGGGGTTTCCAATAATGGGGGTTCCGAATCCAGGGGATTCTGAATCATGGCGCTGAGAGAGAGAGAGAGAGAGAACCACCACTATCAATCGATTGAGGGAACCACCGCTATCAATTGACTGAGAGAGAGAGAGAGAGAAAGATTGAGAGAGAGAAAGAGAGCATTACCTGATCTTCGTGAAGAGATCGACAACAAGAGAGAGGTGGGAGAAATCTCTAGGGCCGACGTTGGTAGACGGACAAACGGAAACGAGAGTGCGTGGATGAGAGGGAGAGAGAACAGGGGTTCCTCATTTTAAGGCACGTGGATTTCGTGCCAAAGGAGGCGTGCTCGCCTATGCACCTATGCACGTGCGCACCTTTGCACACGTGTTATGGGTATTGAATCTGAACGGTCCATAATATGTAAAATCCCATGAAATCTTAGGGGATGAATTTTCATCCTGATTTAAGATTCTGGTAAGGCATAGAAAAGAGAAATGTAAATCAAGGGAAGAAACTATTTGCATTTTTCATGGCCCACCGAAGTCTTAGTTCAAAGTAAAAATTGATACCAGGGGTTTATTGAGGTTCTGCTTCATTTGGACCATTCATATTTTTTAGACTCATCATGTGTGATGAGTTCTCAAAATCGTTTTACGTAGTCAGTGCGAACTGGTTCGCATGTGAGCGTTTTACGTTTGCAGATAAGTTCCTGTGCAATGATGCTGGGTGGGGCCACCACCATGGTTGTGGAAAATCTACTTCGTTAATCTATTTATAGAGCTCATTTTAGAAAAATATACCAAAAACTAAGTGGATCCAAAACTCAGGTGGGCACACGAGATGAAATAGTGGGGATTCAGTGAGAACCATTGAAAATTCTTACGGCCATAAAAAGCTTTGTTTCAGGCTTTTTTTTTTTCTTTTGTATTTTCACTTCATCCCAATATTGATGACCTTATCAACTGTTTAGATGGCATATAAACATTAATGTGGACCCACAGAGCACCGACCACCAGCCACAGGGCTAGTGGCAGGGGGAGTAGCCATCCCATTTCCCGCCAAATGAAAGAGATGAATAGTTGACTTACATCAACAAATTCTGTGGGTCCCATCATGAGGTATGTTTTATATCCAAATCACCTATCCAACTGGTGAGCTTGTCGTAAGGCTTGAGACAAAAAAAAAAGACAAATTTAACCATCAAGTGGACCACACTGAAAAAAGCAGTGGGGGAATGAACGTGTACCATTGAAACCCTTTTGGGGGCCATAAAAGTTTTGGATCAAGCTGATCTTTGTTTTTACCCTTCATCAGGGCCTGTATGATCTAATCAACAGATTGGATGTCAAATAAATAGTACTGTGGGCCTTAAGAGGATTTTAATGGTGGATATCCAATCAATATTGTTTTCCTATGATGTGGTCCACCGTAGGTTTATATCCCTATCATTTTTTCGATCAAGCCCTAAAATGATCAACAAATTGCATGGCAAACAAACATTACCGTGGGCATTAAGGTGTCCCCAGGACTTTTTTAATGGTGGGTGTTTAATCACCCAACTGTTTCTATGGTATGGTCCATGTAAGCATTGAATGTACTTTATTTCTGGGTTAGTGTCATAGAATGAGATGAAAAAAAAAGGATGAACTGCATGAATATAGAATAAATACACCAATGTGGGCCCCATGAGCTGCACCATGTTGGGTGAGTGCTTGCTTTCTTTTCCTAGAAGCGGCAAATGAGCCATCAATATGTGTCAGAGATTGTCGATGGAGCGCGGGATTGCCGCCCATCTGACTTTCATGTGTTTTTATACACTTTAAAAATCCTAGGACTCACCAAGATAAATATGTCATATCCATGCCTTTCATTTTTTCCACAAGATCATGGGCATAAGGGCCCGTTTGGCTGGGCAGATTGGAAGGGATTGGATGGTATTGGAAGTTAAATCTCGAGATTGGCCAGTCGTGCGAAACGGACTAGGTGACCTGATCCCGGGATATAGCAATCCCATGGATCTTAAGACAATCCACTGACAACACCATCATTACCTTTAAATCCCATCCGGTCTACCGTAATCCGTTCAAATTTACCCGAGACGTGTTTAATTAGAGGGATTGGATGGGATGGGAAGGTTTAATCCCGGGATTGGTTGGGCATGCCAAATAGGCTCGCAACACCATCATTGCCTTGAAATCCATGCCATCCACCCTAATACCATTCAATCCCTTCCAATCCACCCGGCCAAACGGGCCCTAAGTGTAAAAATGAGTCGAATCAAAAGGTTAATTAGACCACGTTACATAAAATAGTGACTCTAATGGACCTCAACCGCAGAAAGTAGTGACTCTAATGGACCTCAACCATAGAAAGCCAAAACCTTGCCAGGGCTATAATAATCTTTATTTGTCATCCAACCTTTTCATAAGTCATATATATGGGATAGAGGGAAAACATAAATATCAGCTTGATCTAAAACTTTTGAGCCCTAAGAAGATATCAACGATCGGTATTCAATTCCTTATCGTGGTGCGGTTCAATTCAGCTTTAGATTTAACCTCGTTTATCAGCTCATTCTATAAAATGATTTGGTGGAACAAATGAACAACTTGTATATGGCAGGCCCCAGCATAGCCCTACTAATTGTACCATAGGGCCCATCAGATGAGCAGCGCAGTCAACTATTATAAGCCTAATAGCTGATTGAGATGGACCGTTATAAAATCATCTTAATACAAATTTAACTAAAAAAGAAATGTTATAATAAGATTATGGCTTATCCTTTCACAACCATACATTTGTTCGGTTGACTGAGGTGAACGACCTGATTTTTGGGACATGGACTCTTTGTATTTTTCCCTTCATATAAGTCTGGTTGACCTTATTAAGGTCTGTAGGCCTTAGGAAGTTTTCAATGGTGAGCATTCGATCACCACAATTTCCCCTATATGTGGAACGATGTCCTATAATGGACTAGTAACACCACAATTTCCCCTAAATGTGGTCCACCTGATATTTGGATCTGTTCAATTTTTGGAACCAGAATGGACTAGCAATACCACGTCCTATGGCCTATAATGATTTTTATTTTTCATCCAACCTGTTCAATAGATCACAAATACATGGATGAAGGGAAAACTAAAATATCAACTTGATCCAAAACTTCAGTGGCCTCCCAAAAATTTTCAATGGTAGACGTTCAATTTATACTATTTCCTATGATGTGGTCCACTTCAAATTTTTATAGGCTTCATTTTTTAGCTTATGTAATAAAATTATATGTTAAAATGGATGGATAGAGTGGATAAAATGAATAAATCATGGTGGGCCCCACAGGATTTACTTAGTACGCTTGGAACGGATGGGCTACTCCCCTGACACCAGCCAATGGATGGTGGTTGGTGCTCTGTGGCCCCCACCATGATGTATGTGTTTCATCCATGTCGTCCATATATTTTTACAGATAATTTTACAATATGAGACCAAAATGAGATATATCCAAATCTCAAGTGGACCACATTACAGGAAATAGTGTTGAATGAGCGTCGACCATTAAAAACATTTTGGTAGCCATAAAAGTTTTGGATCAAGCTGATTTTTGTTTTTTCCCTTCATCTGGTCCAGTATGACCAAATTAACGGATTGGATGTCAAATAAACAGTACAGTGGGCCTTAGGAGGATTTTAATGGTGGATATCCAATCACTATTGTTCTCATGTGGTGTGGACCACCTGAGATTTAAATCCCTCTAATTTTTAGGATCAAGTCATGAAATAATATTTAAAAATGGATGAACGGAATGGATGAAACACATACATTATGGTAGGGCCCACAAAGCACCGACCACAAAGCACCCGACATTGGAGCGGAGGCAAACCGCTCCCTAAAACATTGTTCCCGCTCATGCCCATTTCATTTTCCCTCTCTCTGTTCCACTCCACCGCCTTCCCTCTCTCTCTCACTCCACCCCCTACCCTCTCTCTCTCTCTCTCCATCTCTCATCTTCCAGCAAGTCTCTCTCTCTGGAGGATTACCTCAAAACTATTATTCCTTTGCAGTTCATCGCCGAGGGAGGCTCGATTCTCATCGTCAGAAATCCATGTAAGGAAAACCCTAACCGTGCATCTAATGCATCACCCACCTCCATGGTAATTTTCCTCTCTTCCTCAGTTTTAACATTTCAATTCTTTTTTTAGTTTAGTCCTGAAACAATATTCTCCCTTGACTCCAATCTCTCTCTCTCTCTCTATTTTTTTTTAATATATAGAAATGTATGCATGTGTGAAGGTGGGGTATTTTTACGGCACCTTCTCTTTCTATATATTTTTAAAATTTTTGTAATGTGGATTTTCAATGAATGAATGGGGTTTGGGTTTGTTTGGATGCTTGGAATGGTCATACATTTGGATCATCTCAAGTCTAGATGATCATCTCATTTTTGGGCTCAAGATGATCCAGATGCACAAGGTAACTTGGTTGACTGACCTGATTTCTAGTTTATGATTACATATGGAAATGGTCTTCTAATGACTAAACTTTGTGCTGTGTATAATAGATTTGAAGGACAATATCTTAAGAGTAGGGGAAAGGAAGATTTCAATGCCATTTTTGCAAGGTTTACAACTTCAAGAGGGGTGTTTTAGGTGGATGTTGCTAATATTTATAATAAAATCTCCCTACTATATTTCATGCATGCTAACTATTTGATAAAATGGCTCAACAAGGAGTGTTTTGTGTGGATGTAGCTGATATTTATAATACAATCTCCCTCTTGTATTTCATGCATGCTAATTGTTCGATGAAATGGTTCAAGAAGGATTGAGAAGTTAGCACTACTATCATTAAGCTATGATCTGACTAATCCTTGATCTTGGGCGTGTGGAGAAAAGTTTATGAAGATTGAGCAGGTTTCAATTTTTATAGTGATGCCTCTTATAATAGCTATTTCTTTCTTTGTGTTCTGAAACACTTTTTACTAAGATTATGATGACACCTATAACTTGGAAGTGGTTAAGTTCAGCAATATGGAAGATTGAATGATCCAAATATTTAATCAAGATGGTCAGACCTTTTTTATCTTTGAACAAGACCATTGGATGGGCCTTATCTAGGTCTGATGTCCAAAGCTTTGGTTGACCATCTCATGTAGCCATTTGAGGCCCATCTGATGGTGATGAATGGCCCTGTCAGATGCATCATAAAATAAGTCAGCCCAATTCAATAAAGAAATGGGTAGAAGGTTAGTTTGCTATAAATTGAAATTAAAATCATGCCCCATCTGCAATGAAAGCCTATAAATCATGAAACAGTTTCAATAAAAATATCTTTCCTTTCCTTTTCTTTTATGGAAACCTATAGTTAGAGTTCCACTTCATGCATTTAATTGCATCAGATTGCATCAAACTATTGCATTGGATCGACTCATTGAACAATATAACTTGAATTGCAATTTAGGAAACCTAAAAAATGAACTATGCCTACCTTGCCGAACAGGATCCTTCAACAAGTGTTGAGCTGCAAACTGTGAATTCAAATTAGAAGTGGTCAAACTGTGAATCAGATAACTATTTTATATGTATGCATATGTATATAAAGAAAGATAATCCGCACTTTATTAAAAGCAGGAGAAAAAACACTAGGAAGACTAGGTAACACCACATCGTAGAGGGCTAGCAGGCGAAGTTGGGTCATGGTGGGTGGTAGCTAGGAATACCTTTGAGCACGAGTCACACACAGGGAGTGCGATGCTTGAGTACATGCTCAAATGGCTATCTTCCCATAAAAATAGTGAAGTTGTTGATCACTGTCTGCTCAGTGATTTGTATCAGGTACTCAATCCTTTTTTCAAGCTTTACATTATGTGAATACAAGTTTTCATTATACACAAAACAGGCACTTATTTGTACAAAGTGTGGGAAGCAACAACAAATTTGGGTGTGAGAGCATGTAATTGTTAGTTTCAAAATGGCAGCATGTATAAATGCTTAAATTTTTCCGTTCTTTTGAAAAATTATTATTATTATTATTATTATTATTATTATTATTATTATTATTATTATCAATGACCTTTGGAACCACAAACACCCACATGCATCCTAGAATTTATGTGCATTTTCTGCTTAAATATTTGGTTTTCATGTTTTGACAGGATCAAGTTGACCCAAGTCTATTTTTTTGGGTTTATGCATAATGGAAATCAATGAATTTAATTCCCACACTGGTTTCTACTGAAATCAGTGGGAATTCTCTTTTCATACTGGAAAGCCAAAGCAGTTTGATATAAATGACTGTAGAAAGAATTCATTTATGGCAAAGTTGTGTCACAACTAACAGTCTATTTGCTATTGGAAAACAAATACTCTTTGCATCCTCTTGCACTTGTTAGGGTTTGATGCAATTACAAATTATTTGTGTGATATGGCATGGTTCTAAAATACAGTGATTTGATTTGAAAAAGTAAAAATCAATGGACTTAGTTTAGTGGTTTTATTAAAATGTCTTAGCATTCTTTTGAACTACAATTTCTTCCAATCATCAAAGTCTAGTTGCCAAGGGAGGATTTAGTTGTGGTCTCCACCCTCTTTTGTTTCATCCCTTGCACATCATGTGGATTTGAGCTGATTTAAGGTTGGGAATTTACTTTTCTGGTTCCAAGTAGTTGAACAGGTCCAGGATTTGGTGTTTTCAACTAATTTGAGATGATTTGTGGGGGTATTTGTGTTATATAATATTTTTGTTGCTCGGCCTAAATTAACAGGGTTTCAGTTCAAAATTGCATTCCACACAGGGACTTTGATTGATCTAGACGATTCAATCCCCATTTGACAACCTGTCCTTTTGTAATGGCTTGCAAGTGGATGGCTAAAAAACAAATATTGCCAATTGTCCACATACAACTGGAAAAGCCTATCCAGTTTATGATTGCGATTTTTTATTTTTATTTATTTTGGCATGCGTGAGTCCATTATCTATACACAATCAGCTTGTCAGATGAATAATCTGGAATTTTTTTAATGGTTTATGAGGTATTAATTATAATTCAAGATTGGGTTTCTCTGTATGAATAATTTAATATTGATTGGCTTGTTAGATTTATCATTCTGAATTGGTAGATTTAATTAGTACAGTTTCTGGTTGAGCGGCTGTGTTTGGGAAGAAGTGGTTTGGATGTTTTTGATGAATTTATAAAGGACAAGCTATTTATTTTGTTCTTCTTTTGTTTGAATCACAAGTTGTAAATTGTTTAAGCTGAAATCTGTTTATAGCAAAATTTCAAAATTCTAGTTGTTAGGCTAAAGTTCAGTTGCAGGTAAATGGAATCGGTTTTTTTTTTCGCACCTATTTTGATTAGTGGGGGATCAGAAGGGGGCTTATGGAAGTGCACAACATGAACTACCATTTGGTGCAAAATGATTAAGGCCTCAAAAGCACCTTTTGAGGGTGTGTCCAAATGGACCCTTAGCATTCATAAAGGGGAAGTAGCCCTCTAGTTGCAGTTACGTTTCTTTCAAATATATCTTGAAAACATTCATAATGGGTCCAAGCAGATACTGGTAAACTCATATCCTATATTATTCTTGTTGTTGTTGATTTTGTCTCTTTTCTTAGCATGATCCGGGTGAAATTCTGATATTGTGGTTTTCTAAGTTTTCGTTTGATGCACTAGGTGGCATCTGTTGATGAATTTAAATTGTCCCTTAGAACTCTGTTTTGATTACATGCCCTGCCCTTTTCCCTATGAAATTCTAATTGTTGATATTATGGACCTCAACTTTGAGGGTGAAAGATATTTGGCACTAAGCCTTAAGAAGGATTCCAAACATGTGGGGCCCATAGTTTGTCAATTTAGATTATTCATATGATGATTTTGTCATGGAGGAGAAATTCCCCAAATGGGAAGATTCAAAACCTTCCATCTTTGGCCTATTTCCCATTGAATTTGCATGTCAAGTCTGATGGCATGTGTGACTGCAAGTATATTCTTTTTAAAGATTTTCTTCTGAACTTCATTAACCATATAACATGAGAGAATCTCTAAATAATCAAGAACACATCAGCTAATTCACCATGTCTCTTTTGCAGAGTTGTGAATTTTGTATCAATGTTTTATATAAACACATCAACAGTTCTTATGTTGTTGTGTTTTTTTTTTTTTTTTTTCCAGCCAGAAGATTTGTTTTCATTCTTTTGAAAGTTCTTATGTTAAGTTCTGTATGTGGTTTTTGTATTTGATATCATTAGCATGTTGTGTTCGATTGTGGACATGAAATTCTTAATATTTGGAATATAAGGCTTATTCATGGATGGTTAAAATGAGACTTATAAGAACCACTAACTTCAAGTGAGAGAGTTTTGGACACAGGGCTACCTACGTGGTAACCCTTTCTCAACCTCCTTTTGGATTTCATTATTTTCTTTTTTCCTTTTTTAGGAGCCACGGATTTCAAGGAATCTTATGGACTGGTCAAAAGAATAGTACTTCAGCTAAGTAGGCACACACATCAACATGATACATGTCAACATAAGACACACACACCTTTGGTATTCATGTTTAAATAGTTTTAAGATTGTCAATTCTAATTCCATGCTTTGTTGTTCTTAGTCTCACTAGTTGAAATTTGAGTAGCATACTCTTGCTTCAAATGCCCATCCTCTGCTCATATTTTGTTATGGACACTTGAAGTTACTGAGCTTGATCAGATAATAAACCTTTTTCTTGAATTTGATGAACATGTTATGTAATGTGTGCATGATCTAAATGGAAACCATGCAGTGAAAAGTAAGGCATGCACATTGAGTTTGTAGAAATGTGCTTCTTTTTCTCATAGAAGAGTGATCTTTTTTATATTGGTCCAAGTCATGTTCATATATAGTGTGGGCTACCTAATGAATGGTCCAGATGTCTGAACCAGCTCTGTATGTTACACATAATTTGTCATCCACTAGTTTATGTAAATGAAGATAAGAGGATTGATTTTAACAGTATGGTCGTCATGCACATAGACAGAAAATGCTTGCAATGAATTTTTATGAGTACTAGGTAGCCTATTAATGAAAAAAAATGTCTTCGTCCATAATATGTCTATTTATGATTTGACCAACATTCAAATATGTATGTCCTTTTGAACCTTCCCTAATTACACAAGTGGCTGAACCATCTCTGTATGTTACACATAATTTGTCATCCATTAGTTTCTGTAAATGAAAATAAGAGGATTGATCTTAACAGTATGGTCATTATGCACATAGACAGAAAATGCTTACAATGAATGTTTATGAGTACTTGGTAATTTTGGAGTCCTTGGTTAGGGTTTGGGCTGAAAGTACGAGTGCTGGAGCCGACGCTTTCAGAGTCCGAACTCATTCTTTTGAAAAATAGAAAAATGAGAATATTAGTAAATATGGATTTTCTTGTTAAGAAGAAAATGGAAGGTACAGAAGAGACATAATTGAAACTTTGGACTGTGAAAAGTAATATTAACCATCTTACTTTCCTCGTTGAATTTGACGTCCATGAAATGGACCTTTTCCAGAAAACCATGGATTTAAAAGCATTAAATCCTTCTCAGAAATCTGAGTTTATTGAACTAAATTGAATTATTACAATTTAATTTTGTTGAATATCCAAACGCAAGGTTTCCATGAATTAGGAAAATGAATTCATTCTAACCCATTTTGTTGAATATCTAAATGCAATGATTTATTATTTATTTATTATTATTATTATTATTATTATTATTATTATTATTATTATTATTATTATTTGTGATATGCAATAGCTTTTCAAAATTTATATGTAGGTGCATACTTGTGCTCATTCACATGGACTTTGACTATCTTTCTTAAATTTCTTTGGTTTTTCTAATTTTTGTATCTAATTTTAAATTTTCAGGCCCTAAAACAAGATTTGAGGTGCCGTCAACAATGCTAACAGAATCCTTCAGGTCAGATTGTTGATTGGACCTGATTTTATTTAAATGATCTTAATAATCCATTTTATTTAAATGAGCAGACCCGGATGTGCATCGGAGCTATTCGGATGTTGAGCGGGGGTCCCTGGAAGGTGGGAACGCTGTTATGACCATGATGAAGTTGTCCATTTCCTATGGACAACATTAGAGTGATTTGGCCATTTGGACAGGCCGTGTTTATATCTATATTTGCTCGAAATTGATGGAGCAGACCCGAATGTGCGTCGGAGCTATCCGGATGCTGAGCGGGGGTCCCTGGAAGGTGGGAACTGCTGTTATGACCATGATGAAGCTGTCTATTTCCTATGGACAACATCGGAGTGGCCTGGCCATTTGGACAGGCTGTGTTTATATCTGTACTTACAGGGACCACACCCTTAACCTATAACCTAAACCTATTCTCAAATCCCAAAACCTATAACTACAACCTAAACCTATTCTCAAATCCCAAAACCTATATCTACAACCTAAACGTATAACCTAAACTCTAATCTACAACCTAACCTAAACCTATACTTATAACCTAAACCTATTCTCAAATCCCAAAACCTATAACCTAAACTCAATTCCCTAAACCTTAACCTATAACCTAACCTAAACCTATACTTATAACCTAAACTTATTCTCAAATTCTAAAACCTATAACTATAACTTAAACCTCAACCAAAAACCTATAACCTATAACCTAAACCTATAACCTAAACTCAATTCCCTAAACCTTAACCTACACCCTAACATAAACCTATACTTATAACCGAAACTTATTCTCAAATCCCAAAACCTATAACTTAAACCTATAACTTGAACCTATAACCTAAACTCGATTCCCTAAACCTTAACCTATAACTTAACCTAAACCTATACTTATAACCTAAGCCTATTCTCAAATTCCAAAACCTATAGCTATAACCTAAACCTTAACCAAAAACTTATAACCTATAACCTAAACTCAATTCTATAAACCTTCACCTACACCCTAACCTAAATCTATACTTATAACCTAAACATATTCTCCAATCCCAAAACCTATAAACCTAAACCTTAACCTAAACCTAAACCTATAACCTAATGCTATAACCTATAACCTAAACCTAAAACCTAAACCTAAACCTACACTTATAACCTATAACCTATAACCTAAACCTAAACCTAAAACCCAAACGTAAACCCGATCTCGAACCCAAACCCAATTTTCTAAACCTAAACCTTAACGTATTCTCAAATCCCTGAACCTAAACTTATAACCTAAACTCAATTCCCTAAACCTTAACCTATAACCTAACCTAAACCTAAACCTATAATCTACACTTATAACCTAAACCTAAACCTAAACCTATAACCTTAACTCCGAACATAAAACCTAAACCTAAACCTATTCTTATAACCTAAACATATACTTATGACCTAAACCTATTCTCAAATCCCACAAACCTATAACCTAAACCTAAACCTTAACCTAAACCTATAACCCAAAACCTAAACCTAAAACCTAAACTTAAACCTATACTTATAACCTATAGCCTAAACCTAAACCTAAAACCCAAATGTAAACTCGAACTCGAAACCGAACCCGATTTCCAAAACCTAAACCTTAATGTATTCACAAATCCCTAAACCTAAACCTACACCTAATCCTAATCTTGACTCCCTAACCTAAACCTAAACCTAAATTTGAAAACCCAAACCTAAACCTGATCCCGAACCCAAACCCGATTTCCTAAACCTAAACTTATAACCTTAACCTAAACCTATTCTCAAATCTCAAAACCTATAACCTAAACCTAAACCTATATAACCTTTACCTAAACCTAAAACTTAACCTATAACCTAAACCTCAACCTATAACCTTAACTTATAACCTAAACCTAAAGCCTAAACTAAATTTCTTAAACCTTAATCTATAACCTAACCTAAACCTAAACCTATAACCCAATCCTGATTTCCTAAACCTAAACCTTAACGTATTCTCAAATCCCTAAACCTAAACCTACACCTAATCTTAATCTCAACTCCCTAACCTAAACCTAAACCTAAACTTGAAAACCCAAACCTAAACCTGATCCCGAACCCGAACTCGATTTCCTAAACCTAAACTTACAACCTTAACCTAAACCTATTCTCAAATCCCAAAACCTATAACCTAAACCTAAACCTAAACCTTAAACTTAACCTATAACCTAAAGCTTAACCTATAACTCAATTTCGTAAACCTATAACCACACCTAAACACGATTCCAAACTCGAACCCGATTTCCTAAACCTAAACTTATAGGTTATAGGTAAGGTTTAGGTTTTAGGTTTAGGTTATAGGTTATAGGTTATAGGTTTAGGTTTAGGTTTAGGCTATTTTTGTTTGTGATGTTAAGCTTATATGTATTTATGCATGAATGAATGTGATGTGGATAAGATTGTTTGTGTTTGGATGAATGTAGTTTATGTTTGGATGGATTTACTAGTTTGGGGTTAGATGGATGTGAATGTGAATATGATGAAATATATTATATAACAGTTGTATATCAGGATGAATATGATGAAATATATTGTAACAGGTGTATATCAGGAATTTTGTGTGGAATTTTGTGCTGAAATATATTTCATCATATTTTAGCGTAGCTAAAAGTTTTGCAAAATAATTTTAGCGACGAAAATTTTCGTAGCTAAAAGTTTTGCAAATATTTTTAGCGACGAAAATTTTCGTGCCAAAAGATTTTTAAGCGACGGAAATATTCGTTGCTAAAAAGCTTTCCTTTAGTGACGATTTAAACTTTTCACCAATAAAACCCTACTACCTCGATCTTTTAGCGACGAAAATTTTCGTCGCTAAAAGTGGGATTTCTTGTAGTGATGGTTGGACAGTTAGAATGCAACACATGCATCATGGTGGGGCCCACAAACATGGCCCACCAATTAAATGGATGGTGTGGATATAACATAGACACCAAAGGTGGAGCCTACTGGCCGTCCAACAAGTGCTTGGACGACATTGATAAAACACATATATGGTGGGTTCCACTGTCCACTGCCGTGGACGGTGTGAGCAGAACACATACATCATTGTTGGTCCCATTTGGGGCCCACCATAATGCTTATGTCCTGTCTAACCTGTTGATAAGGTCATATGGACCTGGAATGAAGAGGAAAAACAAATTTCATATGATCCAAAACTTCTGTGAACCCAAAAATGGGTTTCAATGGCAGATGGTTCAACCCCACTGTTTCCTATGATGTGGGCCACCTGAGCTTTAGATGGGGCTGATATTTGGAGGGCGGCTCACTGCCTTAAGGGCCTACAAGATGGACGATGTGGATATACAAAACACATCACAATGGGACCGACATATGGGACCATGGTCCTTGAGCCAGACACAGTAACGTCCTGCTGCAGCGTCAACAGCAGCAAGCGCTGCATGCATTATTTATTTTTTTAATTTCTTTTTGAGAAAAGTGGTTTTTCCATGGTTTTTCGCACGTAGGGCCTACATCAAGTGAATCTACCCCAGCCAATGGATTCTACAATCCATAACCCATCCATCAAGCCCAATATTGGGCATCTTTCGGCTTGTAGAAAAATTAACGTGAATTTAAATGGTGAAAATCACTGTTTTCAAAGGTATGACATGCCAGAAAATTGGATCAGCTTCATTTTTCAGCTTAACTCCTAAAATGAGTTGGTAAATAGGATGGATGGCGTGAATTGAATCCATACATCCATGTAGGGCCTATAGAGGTGGCTCACCCAAATGCTTATGAATCAAGCTAATATTTGTGTTTTCCCAGTTAACGTCCAGACGCTGGACGGTTCTGGGCAAGACAAATACATTTAAGGTGGGCCCTGCTTAGGTGGGCCACCACATTGTTGGGTGGTGTGGAACAACATATATACAAAGTAGGTCCACCTACAAATGACTTGGATCAAATACATGCTTCATGGTGGGGTCCATCCGGGTGGGCCACATGGACATATCATCACATAAAAAGAAAAGAGGGAGAGACAGAGAGAGAAAGAGATTGAGAGAGAGACGGGACATGTGTGATGAAGGGGTCCACCACTATGAGCCCTCCCTTGCATTTAATTATACATCAAGTGGGTCCCAATACATGTGGGCCCACTAAATCAAAGATCAACGGTGGAGGTTCCTTCTCCACCTAGAATGGACGGTCTAGATGACCTCTTTTTATGAAAGGAAAATAAACATCATGATGGGGTCCATGGAGAATGACCCCATCATGGAATGATCATGAGAATCAAGGTGGTCCATTGGCCACATCAAGGGTCCAAAGTGAGATCCATATCATCAATCGGTAGGCCTCACTTGGCCCAACATCAAAACATGAAAAATCTATCCTAATAAACACCCACCATTCGATCTTCTTGGTTCGTTGGAACGCCGAGATCCTTGTGCTTCACTTTGATGGAGGATAATGAGAGATGAATGGCTAGGATGAAGAATTTTGGGATGTGAAGTGGGCTACACAACTCACACTTTTTCTCTCATGGAAGAGCTTAGACGTGTGATGCTTGTTGCTTGAGAATGAGTGAGATGAGAAATGTAAGAGAGATGAGAAAGATGAGAGATGTGTGATGGATGTGAGTTGCTTGACATGTATGGGTGTGTAAGAGAGAGGGTGAGAGAGAGTTGACTTGGTGGTTGCTTGACTTTCGGAGAAAGAAAGCATGCGTTCTATGTACTTGACATGAGGTGATTGGTTGATTAATAGGACATGTTGTAGAGATTCTCTTGAGATTGTAAATGCCCGGCGTTTTCTTCGAACCGAACGCCGACTCACATCTCTTAGCCAGGGTATTGGATCAGTGCACAAGTCGCATGATGGAACCACGGCGGCAGTACAGTCACAATGGTACAAGTCTCAGATTAAGCCAATTCAAATCTATGGGATATGACTTAGGGTCGCTCGCAAACATCAATCATAGATTGCAGGTTGCCAGAATTCGACGGGAAAGATCGAGGGAGTCGACGGAACAGTACGGACTACGATACGAGTCTTATAGTGAAATACGTGGAAATGATAGTGAAGTAATGGGAATTGACCATGAAATGCGTAGAAATGACCGTGAATCAACACGGAATTGCTGGGAAGGACCATGAAATGCATGGAAATGGCTATGAAGTGAAGCGAATTGACTGTGAAATGCGTGGAAATGACTGTGAAGTGAAGGGAATTGACCATGAAATGCGTGGAAATGACCGTGAATCAACACGGAATCATCGGGAATGATTGTGAAATGCATGGAAATGACAGTGAAGTGAAGCGAATTGACCGTGAAATGCGTGGAAATGACTGTAAAATGCATGAAAATGACTGTGAATCAACACGGAATCACCGGGAATGACCGTGAAATGCATGGAAATGACCGTGAAGTGAAGTGAATTGATCATGAAATTCATGGAAATGACCATGAAGTGATGGAAATTGACCGTGAAATGCATGGAATTGACCATGAAGTGCTGCTAATTGACCGTAAAATGACTGTGAAATGCATGGAAATGGCTGTGAAGTGAAGGGAATTGACTGTGAAATGCATGGAAGTGACCGTGAATCAACATGGAATCACTGGGAATGACTGTGAAATGCATGGAAATGACCATGAAGTGAAGCGAATTGATCGTGAAATATGTGGAAATGACCGTGAAGTGAAGGGAATTGACCATAAAATGCATGGAAATGACCATGAATCAACATGGAATTGTCGGGAATGACCATGAAATGCATGGAAATGACTGTAAAGTGAAGCGAATTGACCATGAAATGCGTAGAAATGAGCGTGAAGTGAAGGAAATTGACCATGAAATATGTGGAAATGACCGTGAATCAACACGGAATCGCTGGGCATGACCGTGAAATGCATGGAAATGACGGTGAAGTGAAGCAAATTGACTGTGAAATGAGTGGAAATGACCACGAAATGCATGGAAATGACGCGAATCAACATAGAATCAGCGGGAATGACCGTGAAGTGAACCGAATTGATCGTGAAATTCGTGGAAATGACCATGAAGTGAAGGGAATTGACCGTGAAATGCATGGAAATGACCGTGAAGTGAAGCGAATTGATCGTAAAATGACCGTGAAATGCATCGAAATGACTTTGAAGTGAAGCGAATTAACCGTGAAATGCATGGAAATGACCATGAAGTGAAGGGAACTGACCATGAAATGAGTGGAAATGACCGTGAATCAACACAGAATCACCGGGAATGACTGTGAAATGCATGGAAATGATGGTGAAGTGAAGCAAATTGACCGTGAAATGCATGGAAATGACCGTGAAATGCATGTAAATGGCCGTGGATCAACACAGAATCGGTGGTAATGACCGTGAAATGCATGGAAATGACCTTGAAGTGAAGCGAATTGATCATGAAATTCGTGGAAATGACCATGAAATGAAGTGAATTAACCATGAAATGCATGGAAATGACCATAAAGTGAAGCGAATTGACCGTAAAATGACCGTGAAATGCATGGAAATGACTGTGAAGTGAAGCGAATTGACCGTGAAATGTGTGGAAATGACTGTGAAGTTAAGGGAATTGACCATGAAATGCATGGAAATAACAGTGAATCAACGCGGAATCATCGGGATGACCATGAAATGCATGAAAATGACCATGAAGTGAAGCGAATTGACCGTGAAATGCGTGGAAATGATCATGAAGTGAAGGGAGTTGACAGCGGAATGCGTGGAAATGACCGTGAATCAACACGGAATCACTGGGAATGACCGTGAAATGCATGGAAATGAAAGTGAAGTGAAGAGAAATGATCGTGAAATGCGTGGAAATGACCGTGAATCAACACGAAATTGCTGGGAATGACCATGAAATGCATGGAAATGACCGTGAAGTGAAACGAATTGACCGTGAAATTCATGGAAGTGACAGTGAAGTGAAGGGAATTGACCGTGAAATGCGAGGAAATGACCATGAATCAACACATAATCACAGGGAATGACCGTGAAATGCATGAAAATGACCAGGAAGTGAAGCGAATTGACCGTAAAATGCGTGGAAATGACCATGAAGTGAATGGAATTAACCATGAAATGTGTGAAAATGACCGTGAATCAACACAGAATCACCGGGAATAATCGTGAAATTCATGGAAATTACCTTGAAGTGAAGCGAATTGACTGTGAAATGCATGGAAATGACTGTGAAGTGAAGGAAATTGACCGTGAAATATATGGAAATGACCGTGAATCCAATTGGAATCGCCTCGATTGAATATGAAATGCATAGAAATGACCGTGATATGAAGGAAATGACCATGAAATGCATGGAAATGACCGTGAAATGAAATGGAATCACTGGGATTGACTATGAAATGCATGGAAATGACCGTGAAATGAAACGGAATTGCTAGGATTGACCGTAAAATGCATGGAAATGACCACGAAGTGAAAGAAAATGACCGTAAAATGCATGGAAATGGTCGTGCAAAGAAAAGAAATCACCGGGATTGGCTATGAATTGCATGGAAATGACTGTGAAGTGAAGTGAATTGACCGTGAAATGCATAAAAATGACCGTGAAGTGAAGGGAATTGACCGTGAATCAAAACAGAATCACCGAGATTGACCATGAATCAAAACAGAATTGTTCACGAAGTAAATGAAATGAATGAAATTGAGCACTAAATGAATGAAATGGATTTTTGACCATCGACTTGATGGAAGCTTGGAAAATGACCAGGTTGGTTGGTTAAAGTAGCTTCTCCTACCCCAAAATCATATATGGTGCATTGAGTAACTAATTTTAGTTTAGAAGATATTCTTGTGAAATGAATAAAGAAAGAAATGAAAAAAAGAGAGAAATTTTTTTTTATATGCTTATATATACGTATTTATATAAATATATGTTAGAGAAAATTATAAGTAGAATAAAGTTCTCCATGTAAAAAATAAAATAAAATAAAATAAATTTCACAGATTGTCATCACGGTAGTCCGTTTATGGCTATGGTTATAATCCGAAGCCATAGGGGCCGCCAGATGGGCGTGGTCCTGCTAGATCAGCGTGGCCCCACCGGACAGGCCAGTAACTGGCGTGGGGGCCGCCAGTTCGGCAAGCCCACCCCGAATAGACTTTTATGGCTACGGATTAGGGTATCTATGGCTATGGTTATAATTCGTAGCCATAGGTCTGACTGTAGTAAATGACTTTACCATTCTGCTTTGAATGTCTACTATTGAAACCCTTTTAGGTGTCATGGAAGTTTTGGATTATTATGAAATTTGTTTTTCCTCTTCATCCAAGTTTTTGTGACCTTATAAATAGATTGGATGGAAAATAAATGTTATAGTGGGCCCTATAAAAGTTTCAATGGTGAAATTCAATTTTCTGCTGCTCTGTGTGGTGTGGTCCAGTTGATCTTTGGATATGATTTTTTTTTCGATAATGCACCAAAATGATCTCGAAATATGGATGAACATTGCGGATATAATAAATACATAACTGTGGGGCCATGTAACTTTGATTTCTTTTGAACCGTTCGTACAACTCAGAGTTCGATGAGCGTTAGCACTCGTCTTCGAGCACCAGCTGATCCGCTTGAAGGAAAAAGTAGGGGCATTTTCGACCATTGGCAAGTCGTTCGTACAGCTGGGGCTTATTCTGGTAAGGTAAAATGAGGTGGGCTTCAACAGGTAAATGGGCCATAATGGGTCGTACAGTGGTAAATTTCTCATTATAGGATATAAGCACAAAAATAAGCAAATCCGGACCACAACACAAAAAGCAACAGTGATAATGATGCTCACTATTGAAACCGTCCTAAGGCCCACCATGATGTTTATTTACCATCCAACTTGTTGATCATGACCTAGAATTGGAAGAAGGGAAAAATGCAAATATCATCTTTATCCAAAACTTCTATGGCCCCAAGAAGTTTTCAACAGTAGGTGTTCAATCCCTACCATGTGGTCCACTTGATCCTCGAATCTGCCTCAGTTTAGGAATTTTTTTCTTTAAATGATGTAGAAAAATGGATAGACGGTGTGGATAAAGCCATATATTACAGTGGGCCCCTCAGAGCCCCTGCATTTGCCGAGCTAGACACAGACGGGGATTGTAACCAATCCGCTTCCAAGCAATCGCTCCGCAGGTACATGAGGTAGAGTTGCTTATAAGTCCATGTTGTCCATCAAACTGTTCAGGTCATCATAATTTGGATGGAAAATGTTTCAAAATTAGACAACTCTACCAATGTGCTTAGTGGACTTTAAATGGACTGTGAAGAAATTAATTAAATAAAAATTAGAGGAAAAGGACACCTATAGTTCCTGACAGTTTAATATTATGGACTTTACCAAAGCATCCCTACAAAATGTAAGTAGCTTTTACCAAATAACGTTTTGAGTAAGCAAAATTCCTATGGTGTTAATTTAAGAAAATACTCTTTCTTACTTCTTTTTTTTTTTTTAAGTGATAAATAAGAAAAGTGTGTAGGGATGTGTGTAGAGGGTGGATCAAGATTAATGTTGATGGCTCCTCTCAAGGGAACCTGGCCCCTTGGGGGAGGTGGGGTTCGTAGAGGGAGTGAATGTGAGTTTGTTTTCGCCTTTTCTTCTGGATACGGTTTTGGTTTGGATTCTCTAGCAGAGGCATGGTTTTTATATGAGGGGCTATCCTGAAGGGTGAGAAGAGGCCTCATGAAAATTCTTGTTCAAAGTGACAATGTTAGTGCACCTTGTTTGTCAATCACGTGCGTCGGTGTGTTTCAGGGAGTCGATTGAGACCTTATAAGCTGAAGATCAAATACACAAGAAGATTGGAGTATCAATGTGTGAAGAATGGGTATACGAGGTGCCTTGGTGACCCCAACCTTGACCCAAAATAACCTTAGCCTCTAGATGATCCTAATATTTTTAGGTAAACCTTATTTAATAATCCATAGCCATATGAACTTTAATTGGAACATGCTAGAAGAGGTGTGAAACTTTTGTGAAATCATATGCCCAAAACAATAGTTTTTTGGTTGTCCTTGATCCCAACGACAGGCTATCAATGGGTCTTAATGACATCGAAGATCCACTTGATGGTAAGCATTGCCCTATATATCTAAACTTCTTAATGGAAATGAGATATCACTCGATGTTAATGCACTGCTTTGTGCATCTTGTTTGTCAATCACATGAGTCCATGTGTCATGTAGCTGGTTGAGCCACTGTAAGTTGAAGAGCGGAGATACAATAGGACATGAGCATTAAAGAGCATTGAATTAGTAAATAAGGTGTCTTGGTGACCCTAACCCTTGACCCAAAACAACCATTGAACCTTTAGATAGTTCTAATCATATATGTAAACCTTGTCGATCATCCATTAGCCTTAGGGTCTAATTGGAACATGATAAATAAGAGTAAAAGAGGTGTAAAGTTGTTCTGAAATCGTATGCCCAAAATAACAGTTTTTCAAGTAGTGCTCGATCTCATCAAGCATTCCTTCAGCGGTCTTCGATGGTATCTGTTAGGTGAAAAATCAAATAAGTTTGATAGGTCGACCTATGGAATGGACCAACTCTACTAATCAGTATGGACATAAAGGGATTCAAGCCTTAAGGGACATCTACTTCTAAAAACAGGACGACCTTTAAGGAGGTTGGTGCAACTGTAAGGATACTTAAAGAGGATGCAACTGTAAGTCCACTCAAATGGCCAATTGCCGACCTAGCCTATAGGTCGGCCATAACTCGGCTATAGGTTGGCTATAGCTCGGTTATAGGTCGGCTATAGCTCATCCATCACTTGACATTGCTCAATCATAGCTCGGCTATAGCTCAGAATAATCTCTAAAACAAGGCAAATGCCCATTCAACGGAAACTCAATATGGCTTGTACGATCTTCTCTCAGATCAAAAGTCCAAGAATCTCTCTAACGGTCCAAAGATCTCTCCTAAGATCTTCAGAGGATCAAATCAGATCCCAAGAACCTTGGACAACGATAATCTCAAGAAGATCTATAAAGGCCAAGCTATGTGTCCTAGAGGAGAGGGGGGGGGCAATAGGACAGTGCCAAATTAAAATTTAACAATAGAATTGAAATACAATAACCTTATAAAAATAAAGAACAATACTTTAAATAAATCAAAGACTGAAATGTAAAGCAAGCTTAAATAAAGAGCTTGATACTAACGTTGTTCTAAGGACAACCTTTGCACCATAAAAACCAAGGGTTTATGACAGAACAACCTTACTAGAACAAATTGAATATCAAAAACTCCAACAAAAAGGAAATAAAGGAAATAGCAATAAATAAATTCTAAACTATTACAACATTCCCCACTTTGCTTGAAATGTAAAGATTACAACATTTACATCCACATATACATTCCATAAATCTGAATGATTAAAGATATAAAAATTAAAAGAGCATTCAAATCACAAAACACACTGATATATAGTGGTTCGCCTATGTGTTCACCAACTATTAAACAACAGCCACACAGCTTGCTACTCCACTCCTAATATCCTCATACAGGGGATATTAGCGTTCACTATCAAACAGGTTTTAGGTTCACCTAAAACCTTCACAATTGTGTCTTTTTAACTTGGGCTTACACAATTCAAAAACCCACAATTTCTGAGTTTTCTGGCTCTCCTAAGATAGCCAACACAATGAGATTTTTCTGGCGAACCTCAAACAAAACCAAAATAAAGGAATTTACAACAAATGTAAAATACCTGGATTTCTTCTTTTGTAGCAGCCCGATAGAACCAATGAGAGTAGAAGTTCGAATTAACGTTCAATGTCCAATACTCACTTAAGTTATGGTTCTAGGTTCTAATTGATTTTAAATTAAACCAAATTGGGCGTAGCTCTATTTGATTTTGATTCCAATGAAGAAGGAATACAATAATTCCTCTTTTTCAAATAAGAATAGAATATAGGAATAAAATAAAATAAGAAAAGCTAACAAAAAGAATATTAAATATGCACAGCGTAGCTTAAAAATGAGCACAACTTATCTCAGAGTGAAGGCTTGAATTTCGCAAATTAATTGATGTAAAACTCTGAATTTCATGCTCAATTTATTGAAGCAAAGATCTCGTCTACGACTGGTCTTAGGAACCTTCGACTGGTTGTAGCACCAACAACATTTTAAAAATTTAAGCGCGATCTGAAAAATCAGTTCTACGACTGGTCGTAGGGACCCTTCGATTGGTCATAGACCACCTATGACTGATCGAAGCAGACCCAGGACTGGTCGTTGAAAACCAGATTTGGTTGCTAGAGTTTAAGTCGTAGTTCTAGGACTGGTCGAAGGACGAGTCGTGACACCCCTACGACCGGTCGAACAATCTCCAGGACTGGTCGAAGAATAACAAAAAAATTCTTAAAATCTTCAACAACTTAGGACTAGTCATGGAATTTCTTGGACTGGTCGAACCAGGTCTAGGACTGGTTGAACAAGGTCCAGGACTAGTCTTAGAACAGACCAACTTCATGTAAAAAGATTCATCTTAAATTATGTATACAAAATGACCTACCCTAAGGTCAACCTAAGGTCTATCATACCTGAAACATGAAGTATGAACACTGAACATCATTCTTTCAGATGATGGTTAACCTTTGAAGCTTAAGATCTCTACTTGATGTAGCTTGAGATTGAGATCTTCTACAGCTTGAATATAAACTTCAACTTGAGTACTACTTAAGTCTTGAACAAACACTCTTCTTATCGATGTAGCTCTGAACATTGATGCATACGGAAGAGGACAAAGTCATAACCTTGCATATCTTGAAGTCGAGCACTGTACTTATCTTGAATCATTATGATGTCATCTTGAATCACATATATATCAACATACAAGCACAAGACACATAGATAGAAGTTTTGGCATACAAGAGGTTTTGGCACCACTATAAAATTTGACAATCAAAGGAGCATGCGACCATAACACTTACAATCTCCACCTTTGTCAAATTTGTGACAAAACATACTTCCATAAGAGAAGCACAACAAGTATAATAAAAAGCACAACATGCATATTAACGAATCATGCACCTGTTGTCATTAAGTAGCACAAACTCATTATAACAAATTCATTACATACTACTCCCCTTGAGTAGCAGCACATCTCACATATATCCATAAGCAAGCAATCAAATCAAACCTTCTCCCCCTTTTTGTCATAATATTACAAAGGAAAGGAAAATTATTGGAGGAAGGAATGTGACAATATATAAGTAAACAGTCATAACTCAGGTACTTGATTAACTAAAAAGTCATCAAACCAAATATAGTGCACAATTCAACATAAGTAAGAGAGTTATTACAGACCAAGAATGAAAATATTTAATCGAATTCTGAAGGAGTAGGAATGGTAGGATTAAGATTATGCATTCCTTTGTTCAAACGCTTAAGATACTTGCACATATATTTAAACTAAAGATCATGAGAAATATTCATATTCTCTACCTTCTCTTCTAAAGCATGAAGACGAGTATCAAAATCAGAAGGCTCAAAATCAGGATTATTTCTGGAATCAGAATCAAGTTCATTGAAAATATCATCCATATCCACATCGTTAGGAGGAAGATCACCAGCTTCAGCTCTACCAACATCCACTTGGCCACGGGCCAATTCCAATTTCATTTTGTTAATATTCGAATTGTTAAAAATAAAATGATGGATGGGAGCTTCTCCAATAGGCATAGCCACAAGTATGTGAGTAGCTAAAATAGTCAAGAGATATGCAAAAGGAATATCACTATGACTTGGATAGAGACGAGAATGAATAATGGAATGACAGATTAAGGAAGGAAGGTAAATTTTAGCACCAGAAATGATATAGTGTAAAACACGAACCATAAAGGTAGTTAATTCAGTTCTATTACCAGAACAAGGATACAGGTTAGAAGTAAAAATCATATGAAGTAACCTGCATTTGGGTAACAAGTACTTTGCGGGGAGCACATTCCCTTTATGAGTCCATTGCACATTCATATTACACAAATCTCTGGTTAGCATATGCTTTTCAGATTTTAAGGGTTTCTCAGTTAAAGTATGAATAGGAATGCCCTGTTCATTAACAAGTATATCCATTAACCCTGCAATCAGATGACAGTCAATTTCAAATAGACCTTCTCTAGTATCAATTTTAAAAGTTAAATCCTCAAAAGAGAATACTGAGATACATGCAAACATGGCCTGTACAATAGATTGGTATGCAGGCCCACTCCAATGTAAAATGTTATCCCATCCTATAACTTGGATTATAGGTAGAATACTAAAAGGAGCAATATGTTCAATACAGACAGACCGTTCAATAATGACATTGCGCATACGCAAATCCCATACATTGGAGGGATCATCCTCAGGTGAATGAAGATGGCGCCTAGCAAGAGGAGATGATTTAGAAGAAGATGGACCATGAGAAGTTTTCTTTTTCCCCTTAGCATCCATTATCAGAATGAAAATCAAAAGATGTAGTCGATACAAAAGATGTGAAAAATGGGTTTTGCTAGATCAGATTTTTCAATAAAATGCCCCAAAATGTCAAGGAATCTCAAAATATATTACTCCAAGAGTGAAAATGAAGTAATAAGAACTCGAATCTACAAGAGAAATACAAATGATACACTAACCTTGAAGATCTATGAAGGTGGTTACGACTAGTCGTGCCTCGGCTCGTTGGAGAGTGAAATGAAAATGAAGAAGATGAAATTTTTTCTCAATTTTAAAAGATGCCAATGTGCTACATGACTAGTTGAAGACCGTTCTTAACCGGTCGTACCACGACTAGTCGAGCACGTCCTCAACTGGTCATGAAAACACAAAAATATGCATTTTCCATAAAAATTTGAAATTTAAGCAAATAAATTATCAAATATATATACACTATGATACAAACATGCATGAATAATTAATTTAGAATGCACATTCCGAGATCAAATTTTAATTTATTAAACTTACTCTTGTTGAGCGGTTTAGTGAAAATGTCGACAAGTTGAGTCTCGATCGGTATATATTCCAATGATATTATTTTATCTTCCACTAATTCACGAATATAGTGATACCTAATGTCAATGAGCTTGGTACGTGAATGTTGCATTGGATTTTTTGATATATTTATAGCATTGGAATTATTACAATATGATATCATTAATTCCTGTGCAATTCCATAATCGCTTAACATACGTTTCATCCAAACAAGTTGAGTACAGGCATTTCCTGCTGCAATGTATTCAGCCTCAGTAGTTGAGAGTGATATAGAACTTTACTTCTTGCTAAACCAAGAAACTAAATAGTTTCCAATATAGAAACAACCACCACTAGTTGATTTTTTATCATCAATATTTTCAGCCCAATCAGCATCTGAATACCCAGCCAATCGAACACTAGTATCAAATGGATATCATCAATATTTTAGCAGAACTTGTAACATATTGCATAATCCGCTTAACAGCGGATATATGTGACTCTTTAAGATCAGACTGATATCTAGCGCAAATCCCAACACTTAAAGCAATATCAAGTCTACTAGCAGTTAAGTAAAGTAGACTACCAATCATACTACGATATAATTTAGGATCTATATTTTTACCTGTAAAGTCTTTTGAGAGTCTTAAAGTTGTACTCGTAGGCGTATCAAAATTCTTACCATTCTCAAATCCAAACTTTTTGATTAAGTACAGAGCATATTTTGTTTGAGAAATGAAAATGCCATCTGGTTGTTGTTTTACTTGCAACCCAAGGAAATAATTTAATTCCCCAACCATGCTAATTTCGAACTTAGATTTCATCAAATCTACAAACTCAATAGTCATGTTAGTACAAGTTGATCCATAAATAATATCATCAACATAGATCTGAACCATTAAGATATCATCGTTATGTTTCTTAACAAAAAGCATCTTATCGACACTACCCATTTGACAATTATGACTTAGTAAAAACTTAGTCAATTTTTCGTCCCATGCTCTAGGAGCTTGTTTTAAACCATATAGAGCTTTTTTAAGACAGTATACATGATCAGTAAACTTAGGGTCTTCAAAACCTGTGGGTTGTTCAATATATACTTATTCACGTAGATCATCATTCAAAAAGGCACTCTTTACATCCATTTGATAAATTTTAAAATTTCTAAAGCATGCAATGGATATAAAAAGTTTGATTGATTCAAGGCGAGCAAATGGGGCAAAGGTTTCATCGTAATCAATGCCTTCTATTTGAGTGCACCCTTGTACAACCAGTCTTACCTTGTTTTGAATTATATTCCCAAGTTCATCAGACTTATTTTTAAAAATCCACTTAGTTCCTATAATGTGTTTATCTTGACGTCTAGGAACAAGATACCAAACATCATTTTGAACAAACTGAATAAGTTCTTCCTGCATAGCTACTATCTAGTTTTCATCAGAAAGAGCTTCTTTTATTTTTACAAGTTCAATCTGAGATGTAAAGCACACGTAATTACATGTCTTCCAGTTGTCTACGAGTGTGTACACCAGTGAGAGGGTTACCAAGAATTCGAGCGGTTGGATGATCTTTAACAGTCCTTAATTCAGAATTATTTTGACTTGATGAAGTATCGGGTTTGTCAATTAGAAGAACATTATTATCTGAACTTGGGGCAGGTGTATTCAAATGATCGTCTATGACCACATTAATTGATTCTTGAATAACACTGGTCCTTTTATTCAGAACACGATATGCGCGACTGTTTAAAGAGTATCCTAAAAAGATTCCTTCATCACTTTTTGTGTCAAACTTTTCCAGATTTTCACAGTCACATAAAATATCACACTTGCTACGAAAAACTTGAAAGTATTTGACAGTAGGATTTTTATTGAACCACATTTCCTAAGTGGTTTTATTATTAGATTTACATATATAAACCTGATTAATAACATAGCAGGCAGTATTCACAGCTTCAGCCCAAAGATTTTTAGGGAGCTTCATACTATTCAACATTACAGTTCCCATTTCTTGAAGCACTCTATTTTTCCTTTCCACAATTCCATTCTTTTGAGGAGTTTTGGGTGCAGAGAATTCATGCAATATTCCCTGATTGTTACAGAATCTCTCAAAACTGCTATTCTCAAACTCAGATCAATGATCACTACAGATCTTACAAACTTGAGAACCTTTTTCAGTTTGGATCCGTTTGAGAATCCTTTTAACTTCATCAAGGGTTTCAAATTTATCCCTTAAGAATGCTACCCAAGTAAATCTAGAAAAATCATCCACGATTACCAAGATGTATTTTTTGCCACCTCGACTCTCTATCCTGGTAGGTCCTATAAGATCCATATGGAGAAGCTCGAGTGGTCATGATGTGGCATTAGAGCTCACCTTTTTGTGAGAGCTCCTTGTTTGCTTGCCATACTGGCATTCACCACATATCTTGTCTATATTTTGTAATTTAGGTAGACCTCTTATTAGTTCTCCATTGCTCAATCTGTATAAATTACAGTAGTGCGCATGTCCAAGGCGTTTATACCATAATTTAGTTTCATTGGTATGGACAATGTAGCACGATTGATTAGATGATCTACCATCGCTTACAATATAGCAATTTTCAGAAGTCATGTGACCAGTTAATATAACAGAACCCTTTTTGTTCAAGATTTCACAACTTTTATTAGAAAATTTCACGCTATGATTGTTATTGCATATTTGAGATATGCTTAACAGGTTGTGTTTTAACCCCTCAATATATAAAACATTCTTAAATATGGGAAGGTTAGAGAGTTGAACCGTACCTTGGCTAATAATCTTGCAGTTGCTTCCATCACCAAATGTGACTGAACCATCAGTCATATCTTTAAGATCGGTGAATAAAGCTTTGTCGCCTGTCATATGCCTTGAGCATCCACTGTCTAAGTACCACTTCGAATGACTTGTAGCTTTGAAAGCAGTGTGGGCAACCAAGCAAGTAACTTTAGGAACTCATTTCATTACTGTTTTGGGTTTAGGAGTATAGTTGGTCTTCTTGTAATTGTAATTTTTGTATGAGTGACCCACTGAGCTAGATTTTAAGAGCTCCTTAAGCAAATCAACTATTTTTTTCAGCTAAAGGATTTTGGCTTTAAGTTTTATAGTTGACATAATTATTTTTAGGTTTTTGAAAAGTTTTAGCATTTTTAGAAAAACTCTAATTAATACTTTTCCCTTTTGAGTTAGAGGCTTCTCCTTTCACGAACTTAGGAGGAGTATTCTTCTGTTTAGAAGGTACATTTTTTTCATAGCCTAATCTGGATTTGTCGCCACATTTTCTAGATCCGGATAAAAGTTTCTCAAATTTCGGATCTCCTTGGGCATACCTCCATGTATCCTTTGAACTCAAAAGTGAAGAGTTTTCAAGCTTAAGTTTGTGATTTTCAGATTTAAGATTTTCAATCAGGGAGGTTTTGAATTCTAAATCACATTTAGTCTTTTCAAAACAATCTGAAATATGGGATTTTTCTAAAATAAGTGACTCAAAATTTTCTTTAAGTTTTAAAAACTTTTCTTTTTGAAGTTTTAGTTTTACGGTAATTTTACAACTTTCTTTGTATAGGGCATTGTAAGCATCTTGAAGATCTTCTTCATTTTCATAATCACTATTCAGATTTTCTTCACTGGTTGAATCATTATCATCTGAAAAAGTGAACTTGGCTAGAGTCATAATGGCCTTAACTTCATTGCCCGACTCGTTTTCAGAATCTTCTGATTCAGAAGAGGCTTCAGTGCTAGAAGATTCGTCCCAAGTAGCCAACATTCATTTCTTTTTAGGTTTGTTCTTTTTAGGACATTTGTTTGCTAAATGCCCATATTCCTGGCAGTTATAACATTAACTATCTTTCAAAGATTTTCAATTTTTAGATTTTGGTTTAGAACATTTCCTATCATTTGATTTTTGAAAATCAACCCTATTTTTACATTTGAAAATTTTGTAAAACTTTTTAGCAAGAAGGGCCATATCATCTTCAGAATTTTCTAGATCAGAATGTTGAGAAATACATTTGGAAGATTTAAGCGCAATAGATTTACCGTTAGGAGCTTTAAAAGATAACTCGTAGGTTTATAAAGAACCAACTAGTTCTTCTACCCTCATATTGTCCATATCACGAAGTTCCTGGATCGCGGTTACTTTAGAGTTGAACCGTTCAAGTAGTGAGCATAATATCTTTGCACACACTTTACTTTTTGGGATTTTATCACTAAGACCCCACATAGAGTTTACAATGTCATTTAATATAGTGTAGAAATCCATAAACATTTCATTTTCCTCCATATGAATTTCTTCAAACTTGGTTGTGAGGAGTTGAACTTTAGATTTTTTTAACAATTGAAGTGCCCTCGTGTGTCATTTCTAATATATCCCAAGCTTGCTTTACAATATCACAGGATATGATTCTTTTGAACTCATTCGGTGATAGTGCGCAAGTGATTGCATTTAGTGCTTTTGCCTTGGCACTACTCTCACTTTTCTGAAGAATGGTCCATGAGAAAAATGGTGTAACTCTCATTATTTTTGAACCATCAATACCAGTCACTTCAGTGGTAGGTGGGTTCCATTCAGTCACTGTGGCAAGCCACACGTTCTCATCCATTCATTTGAGGAAAATCCTCATTCTGGCTTTCCAATAAGCATAGTTGGAGCCATCAAAGGGTGGAGGCCTAGTGACTGAAAGGCAATCAAAATTTGACATCTTATATATAGCTTAGATCGTTAGCTCAGGAAATGAATCCAAGAATAAAGAAATAAAAAACGAGCTATTAGGCTTTGATACCACTTGAAAAGGCCAAGCTATGTGTCTTAGAGGGGGGGGGGGGATAGGACAGTGCCAAATTAAAATTTAAATACAGAATGGAAATACAATAGCCTTATAAAAATAAAGTAAAGTAAAGCAAGCTTAAATAAAGAGCTTGATACTAACGTTGTTCTAAGGACAACCTTTGCACCATAAAATCCAAGGGTTTATGGTAGAACAACCTTACTATAATAAATTGAATATCAAAAACTCTAATAGAAAGGAAATAACAAGAAATAAATTCTAAACTATTACAACATTCCCCACTTTGCTTGAAATGTAAAGATTACAACATTCACATCCACATATACATTCCACAAATCTGAATAAATAAAGATATGAAAATTAAAAGAGCATTCAAATCACAAAACACACAGATATATAGTGGTTCGCCTGTGTGTTCACCAACTGTTAAACAACAGCCACACAGCTTGCTACTCCACTCTTAATATCCTCACACAGGGGATATTAGCGTTCACTATCAAATATGTTTTACGGGTTCACCTAAAACCTTCACAATTGTGTCTTTTTAACTTGGGCTTACACAATCCAAAAACCCACACTTTCCGAGTTTTCTGGCTTTCCTCAGATAACCAACACAATGAGAATTTTCTGGCGAATCTCAAACAAAACCGAAATAAAGGAATTTACAACAAATGTAAAATACCTGGATTTCTTCTTTTGTAGCAGCGCGGTAAAACCAATGAGAGTAGAAGTTTGAATCAACGTTCAATGTCCAATACTCACTTAAGAAATGGTTATAGGTTCTAATTGATTTTAAATTAAACCAAATTGGGCGTAGCTCTATTTTTTTTTTATTCCAATGAAGAAAGAATACAATAATTCCTCTTTTTCAAATAAGATTGGAATATAGGAATAAAATCAAATAAGAAAAGCTAACAAAAAGAATATTAAATATGCACAGCGTAGCTTAAAAATGAACACAACTTATCTCAGAGCGAAGGCTCGAATTTCTCAAATTAATCGATGTAAAACTCTGAATTTCATGCTAATTTATAGAAGCAAAGTTGTGTCTATGACTGGTCTTAGGAACCTTCGACTGGTCATAGCACCAACGACTTTTTGAAAATTTAAGCGCGATCTGAAAAATCAGTTCTACAACTGATCGTAGAGACCCTTCGATTGGTCGTAGACCACCTACAACTGGTAGAAGAAGACCCAGGACTGGTCGTTGGAAACTAGATTTGGTTGCTGGAGTTTGAGTAGTAGTTCTAGGATTGGTCGAAGGACGAGTCGTGACACCCCTACGACCGGTCGAACAATCTCCAGGACTGGTGGAAGACACTACCAAAAAATTGAGCAAAGCCTACAGAGTATGGAAGCTTTTGTCTACGGATATAAACCGTAGCTATTTTACTACGGATTTAATCTGTAGCTAAAACCTCCTTAATCTGTAGCTAAAACTTGCCTTCCACCCTGATCTTATTAGAGGTTGGTGGTGTTTGAGGGGCTCCATAAGGCCCATTGGAATATATGTGTTTTATCTAAGCCATCCATAAATTTTGATATATAATTTCATTGGATGAGCCCAAAAAGTAGGTAGATTTAAGGTCTAAGTGGACCACACCATAAGAAATAATAAAAATAAATAAATTTGTATCATTAATATTTTATGTGGTCCGCTTACAGCTTTGATCTGACTCATTTTTTGGATCAACCCTTAAAATGATCTTTTAAAATGAATGGATGGAGTAGATACGTAACATACATCACGGTGGGCCCCACAAGACCTAAATCTATGCATATACAAGTGTTGTCCGTCACCCGCCTCCCCCCAAAAGAGTCCCGCGCACACCCATCTCCCAACCTAAATCCCTCACATCTCCCTCGCGTGCCCACCCCTCTCCCAAAACCCAAACCGAGCATTCTCGTGCCCGTGCCTCTCCTTCTTTCTCTCTCTCCTCTTTCTCTCTCACAGCTGCTTTCGAATCTCTCTAGCTGCAGCAACTTGATAACCCATTAGGTATCTAGATCTACTTTTGGATCTATTTTCTGCACTTTGTAAGATTTTTTGACTCGTTATGGTAGGGATTTACTAGATCTAGAACTAGAGTTTGGATTTCAGAAAATGCAAGTGAGAAGATGCTTTCCTTTTTCCATTTTTCATCTGTGAATTTCTTGTGTATTTTTTAGGACTTTCTTTTCCCTTGAGCTGAGAGAGTAAAAAGACAGATCCGGATCTCATTCAACGCTCTTGTTAAAGCAGACGCTTCCTCCTCTCCTTGAAGTTCTCAGCTCACTATCCTTCTCCTCCCCTTGATTTCACAAGTAATTCTCATTTCCCTTTTTTTGTCTTCTCATTTCAAAAAAAAAAAAAATTTTAATTAGTCATTTGATTGAGATTTCCCTAAATTCTAATAATTTAATTCATGTGATTGTTTTTACATTTGTTGGGACCAAACAATCAATCTCTTCACTTGATTTTCTTTCCTATTTTGCCGATGGCAATTGACTGACTCTGATTTGAATTTTGCGTGTTCTGCCCATTCATGCTAACAGAGCCAAGGATTTATTAATAGATTCTTTATGTGGCTTTTTATGATGACATGATTTTGCAAATTTTCTTGTTTGTAGGAAATTGCAAACATGGACACCTATTGCTTTTGTCATGTGTTGGTCATGTATTACTATTAGTTTTGCTTCATAGCTCCATGCCAGTGTATTTCCAAGAGAAGGGGTTTCATACTTTCCTTATGCTTGCCCTGTCCTTTTGTTGGAGACCCAGGTTTTTTCGTTGTGTCCTTACATTACATTGTATAGAGCATGTTCTGCTATAGGTTCTTGTGCTCCCTAGATTAAGTGTTTATTGCAACTTTATAGATACAATGACAGATGGTGTGTGCTCCCACTTTCTTTGAAAAAGCAAAAACATGAAGGAATTGTTAATGTGAAGCTTTCACTTGGTATCTGGGTTTAAGCCTAACTAATCCTTCTGGAGTGCCATCTGTTTGAGGAGCTATACTTATGGAAGGGAATGCTGCCATCCCAAATGTAATTACTTAGTTTCCTTCTCCTGTGGAAATTTTCTTAACTATGAGGTCTTCTCCTTTGTCTTAGATTTGATTGAGATCCTTTTATACTTTTTGTCCCTTTCTAATCCAAAAGTAGAAAAAAGGTGCCTGCATTAAAAACATAGGGTGTAAATCCTTTCTATTTAAGAAAGTCTTTCTAATAATTAAGGAAGGTAAGTAGCAATTTGTGTAGGAAGGCATTTTCTTTTTCTCATTTGTGGGACTCTTCTGCAATTCGAAATTATTTATATGCAAGAATAATTGTGAATATTTCAAAGTCTTGGTTGAGTTTGTGACTTGTAACTTTAGTTCTGATTAATAAGATATAAATTGGCTATCACTCTCAGCTGTTCAGGCAATTTTGGTTGGGTTTGTGACTTTACTATGGTTCTGGTTAATAAGATATAAATTAGTTATCCCTCTCAGCATTCAGGCATTGATAGTTCCCAGTTTTATGAGCTTGTAAGAATTACAACCCAAGTGCAGTATGGCCATGTAATGATGGATGTTGTTTCTTTATTGCAGGCTCCTGTTTACATGCTACCACATTCACGGACATATTCGATAATAGCAAAAGAGGTGGGTAGTTCAATTGCAAGAAGAGAATCATTGCATATCAGTTGCTTTCCATTTGTACAACTTCTCTCTATTTTTCCTTCTAACACAGAATCCATGTTTACCTCCATTTGTACAACTTTTCTCATCTTTTATTTTTTCCTTTTTTATTTTCTTTTTCTTTGGTAATTTACCATGACTGTTTTTTCTGATAATCTTGTAATTTGAGAATTTAGAACAGCTAAAAGCCTTTCAAAAGTTAAAATAAAAAAAAGGCTTTGAAGAGAAAGGAATTGTAAGTAATAGAAGCATTGATTAGACATTGTGTTTTTGTCATTCTCTGTTTGCACTGTCTTGATAAGTAGAGCCTTTGAATTCTAGCAGAGCTTTTGATGAAAACATACAACCAAGGGTGCCCCTAGAATCTTGCTTGGCAAGCTTTTCTGCTCCAGAGGAAGTTCATGGTTTTTACAGCAGTGCCTCGAAGTCCAAGACTACAACAATCAAGTAAGCTTGGCGATATTCCTCACTTGTTCTATATTTGCACATGCATTTATGTGTCAGAATACTTATACTAACTTGGATAGTTACATCACAACAAGTATTTACATATCTATGTTTAGTTGTATTTGCATAAGAAAATTTCCTTGTCTATTTATTCTTGTACTTTTATCTCATGGTATTGTGAAATTTGTTTCTTTAGTTTTTTTAGTATGAGATTCGGTTTTCAAATGATAGCTTCATGAACATGGTAGATACAAATGTGGTACTTACGACCAGGGTTTGTTACTGTCTAAATAGATTCGATGCATGAGCAATTTGGTCTGCATCTTTCTTAAATAACATCAGGGAGAAAGAAGTTCACAACTAGGACTTTTTATTTGGGCGTTTGATTTCCTTCCAAATCCAAAGTGGGATAAATAAACCCTTGATTTGGGCTAAAAATCAAGACATGGACAGTGTTACTGCTGTGCACATTGACATTTAGATGCCTTCCCCAAATCAATACTGAAGCAAATGCCTATCTGTTTTCACTTGCTATTTGGTATATCCATACAGTAGTTCTAGTTTTGATTATATCATTGCTAGCTTATGTTTTATGTGGCACTCTTAGGCAAGTTATGTAAATCTTTCTTGGATGGAAATCTTGTTTGAACTTCTTTTCATGAGCAAGGGACAAGTTTTATGTATGGAGCAAGTGATGCTTGAGTTTCAAAATCCATGATTACAGAAACATGAGTTATTGTCAAATGAAACTGTTTCTGGGCTGTTAATCAAATAAATAACAATATTTTATGCACCAGAGTGCATTGATTTATATAAGGTTTTAAACTTCTATTCTTCAGTTCTCTGTCTCTTGATAACAAAATTTACCTGGCAAGGGATCTTAGCAACACATACAATCCTAAATATGGACAATTAAGATGCTAATGTTGTGTTGAACCATATGTTTGTGCACACGCATACATTCATTTGTATATGTGTGAATATGCATATGAAGAACTATGCATATTGAAAGAAGTAATTTAAAAAAAAAAAGGATAATCAGAATATAATATTAGAAAGCGAGCAGAATACAGAAACAGGTCCATAACGCAGCTCCAGTTCCACCAAACTATCTAATTTGGTAGTACCAAACTGTAGTAGGTAAGGGGACATAATAGATGGTTCTATTTGGGGCTATTTATTTCCAATCAGATCCAGTAGGTAAACTAAAATATCTATTTTCTGTTTTATTTGTTACTAAAATATCCAGTTTATGTAGAAACTAATCAAATGGTAGAAACTTGGCCTTAGAGTCTCAGTTCCAATGATCTTGAGTCTTGACTCTTGGCCTTACTGGGATGTCATTCTCTAGTGAGTAGAGCTCATGATTTGATTGGCTCATGGTGTTTTTATTTGATCGTCATTCTCCTTTTTTTAGGTAAATTATTTTGATGGATGTATTTTATACAGGTGCTGATGTTGGTGGATTTTTTGGCAACCCTAAGCCTAAATTTTTAGTTCACTAGTATCAGTTAGGTGCTTACTATCATTTCTTTAGAGGCCATGCCCATCACGACACTAGAAGGAGAGAACCTTGGCTGTTTGGGTAATATATTTATTTAGTTTAAAAGAATGTTCAAAATGGAAAATTATACTTTGCACTTATATTGCATTGTGCATATTAAATTTCTAGCCTCTGCACTTGTTCCTCATAGCCTCTTTCTTGATTTTTATTTATTTATTTATTTTTTTTATGTCTCTCTTAATAAAAGTTATGTCATATATTAAAACAAATAAACATAAATAATTCCATGGCAATATTTTTCTATCTAAGACACTAATTCTATCTCTATGGTTCCTTTTCTGTTTATATGCATCCTGTGTTTTGCTAGATTTAATGTGTAGATGTGCATTCAAATTTTAATACTTAATTCCTATTCAGACAAAGTAGAGATCTAATTCCTTCAAATTTGTATATGCACCCGAACCCATTCTCAAATCCCAAAACCTATAACCTAAACCTTAACCTTAACCTAAACCTATAACCTATAACGTGAACCAAAACCTATAACCTAAACCTAAACCAAAACCTATAACCTAAACCGGAACCCATTCTCAAATCCAAAAACCTATAACCTAAACCTAAACCTTAACCTATAACCTAAACCAAAACCTATAACCTATAACCTAACCCCGAACCCATTCTCAAATCCCAAAACCTATTACCTAAACTTAAACCTTAACCTAAACCTAAACCAAAACCTATAACCTAAACCAAAACTAAAACCTATAACCTAAACCCGAACCCATTCTCAAATCCCAAAACCTATAACCTAAACCAAAACCAAAACCTATAACCTAAACCCGAACCCATTCTCAAATCCAAAAACCCAAAACCTTAAACAAAACCTATAACCTAAACCAAAACTTATAACCTAAACTCAAATCCCTAAACCTTAAGCTATAACCTAACCTAAACCTATACTTATAACCTAAAACTATTCCCAAATCCCAAAACCTATAACCTAAACCTAACCTTTCCCTAAACCTATAACCTAAAATTAATTCCCTAAAGCTAAACCTACACCTAATCATAATCTCAACTCCCTAACCTAAACCTAAACCTAAACTTGAAAACCTAAACTTAAACCCAATCCCGAACCTGAACCCGATTTCCTAAACCAAAACCATAACCCATTCTCAATTCCCTACAGCTATAACCTATAACATAAACCTAAACCTAAACCTTTAACCTAAACCTAAACTTAAAACCTAAATGTATTCTCAAATCCTTAAACCTAAACCTACACCTAATCCTAATCTCAACTTGAAAACCCAAACCAAAACCCGATCTCGATCCCGAACCCGAACCCAAACCCGATTTCCTAAACCTAAACCTTAACCTATAATCAATTTCCCAAAAGCTATAACCTATAACCTAAACCTAAACCTATAACCTAAACTTAAACCTAAACCTTAACCTAAACCTAAACCTAAACCTAAACCTATAACCTTAACCTAAACCAAAACCTATAACTTAAACCTTAACCTATAACCTATAACCTAAACTTAATTATAACCTATAACCTAACCTTAACCTAAACCTTAACCTAAACCTATAACCTAAACCAAAACCAAAACCTATAATCATATGGTGAGACCATTTCTTTTGTGTCAATTTCATTCCTCTTTGAGTTTTTGTTTTTTTTTTTTTTTTAATTCATTAAGTGAAAAAAAAATGGTTATACATGATGCACTTCTTTCACTTTGTCTTTCTTTTTCCCAATGGTCATTCTAATTTATGAATGACATGACTATTTGTAGGACGATGGAATATACGAAGCTGTTGAAATTTCATAGTGAAGTCGAGCACATTTCTCTAATGAAGCCAAAGATTTGTATTTTCAGCATTATTGTAATTGTAATTGTAATTGATTAAATGAATTGGATTGTAATTGATTGAATGACGGATTGTAATTGTAATTGATTGAATGAAGGATTGTAATTGTTTGTAATTGAATGAATGAATGATTGTACCGGTGGTAATTGAATGAACAAATGATTATATGAAATTTTTTAATGTACAAAATAACTACGGATATTGACCGTAGCCATTAATCTGACAGGTGTAGCCTTTATTAAATTTGGCATATTGCTATGGACTTTTAGCTACAAATAATATCGGTAGCTGTTTGAAGTTTTTGCTACAGATATAATTGCTATGGATTATATCCGTAGCTGTTGGAACCTATAGCTTCGTAGCTACGGGTAAAATCCGTAGCCATAGGTTCCAGACCTATTGTTATAGCACCTATGACTACGGTCATGCTATAGACTAAAACCGTATCCATAGGTCTATGGCTACTAATTTTATCCATAGCCTTTGCCCATTTTTTGGTAGTTATTGCAATGGAATATATCCGTAGTTGTTGGAACCTATAGCTACGGATTAAATCCGTAGCCATAGGTTCCAGACCTATTGTTACGGCACCTACGACCGCGGTCGTGCTACGAACTAAAACCATAGCCATAGGTCTATGGCTACAGATTTTATCCGTAGCCTTTGCCGCTTTTTCTGGTAGTGAGAATAACCAAAAAATTTCGAAAATCTCCAACAACATAGGACTGGTCGTGGAATTTCTTAGACTAGTTGAACCAGGTCTAGGACTGGTCGAACAAGGTCCAGGACTAGTCTTAGAAGAGACTAACTTCATGTAAAAAGATTCATCTTGAATTATGTATACAAAATGACCTACCCTAAGGTCAACCTAAGGTTTATCATACCTGAAACATGAAGTATGAACATTGAACATCATTCTTTCAGATGATAGTTAACCTTTGAAGCTTGAGATCTCTACTTGATGTAGCTTGAGTTTGAGATCTTCTACAGCTTGAATATAAACTTCAACTTGAGTACTACATGAGTCTTGAAATGTACTTGAGTCTTGAACAAACACTCTTCTTATCGATGTAGCTCTGAACATTGATGCATACAGAAGAGGATAAAGTACATAACCTTGCATATCTTGAAGTCGAGCACTGTACATGTCTTGAATCATTATGATGTCGTCTTGAATCACATATATATCAACATACAAGCACAAGACACATAGATAGAAGTTTTGGCACACAAGAGGTTTTGGCACCACTGCAAAATTTGACAATCAAAGGAGCATGAGACCATAACACTTACAATATCTTAGACAAATCTCTGAACAGATTCGTCTCTGGCGCATAAAAAATGATTCCTCCTTACGGCTGTCTTCCTTCTCCTATAAATAGAGGTACCCCCAGCCAATGTAAGGTAAGCATTCTGTATCCCTATACTCGATTGGTGACTCTTTTCCTAATGAGATCCTACCTTACAAAAGACCCAAGGTCCTGACTTAGGCATCGGAGGGTCCCCTGTACAAGCCAGGGTCTCCTTTCTCTCTTGTTTTCATCTATACAGGTCCCGAAGGGTTAACCAGGGAGGGTCTACCAGAAAACCGCATCAACAGTTTGACGCCATCTTTGGGAATGAAGTCTTAAGTAGTTACATCTTTACCAAATAAACTTTGGATAAGCTACAATGTCGAGAGAGAAGAAGAGAACTCGAGCCTCTCCAGTTGCACCTGAACACAATGCCACCCCCAGAACAACCCGAGCAACCGGAAAATCATCAGGGCTCATCATCACAATATCAGGTAAATTCTGCTTCTGGGAGGTAAGGTCAGCGATATCGTGTACAGGTAGGTCGGTTGAACTCCCTCAAAAAAGAGGTCGAAATAATCATAGAGAACATGGGCTACATGAGACAGATGTTGGAGCAACTACAGCCCCAGCATGTGTAGAGAACCGATAGGGAAGATGAACAAGCGAGCAACAACCCTCTTCGACCTTCCTGCACATGAGCAACCTCTTAGAGAAGCCTACCACCCTCTCAAAAGAGCCAGCAACATAGCTTGACTAGACCAGCCCCATCTTACATTTCGAAAACTATGACTTTACCCGCTTCCGACCTACGACATGAGCTAGATCGGAAGAAGAGTGGTAAGGCCCCAGTTGAAACTACTGCTGAAAATGGTGAACCCTGGGAGGTCGAGTAAAAAAATTTTGCGAGATAAGATTCGAGACAAGCAATAGGCTTACGGAACCAGCACGCCGATGCAAGCCATAATGGCTGATCCGACCCCCCATTTACTTCCGATATTATGCAGGCGCGACTGCCAGACAGGTTTCGATTGCCCCAAATCACTCCCTTCTCAGGGAATACCGACCCATCAGTGCACATGGAGTCCTTCAAAGTTTACATGGAACTCCATGATGCCTCTGATGCGGTCATGTACCGAGCCTTTTCTCTAACCTTAGCTGGAGATTCCCGATTATGGTTCAAGCAGATAAAGTTGAACTCCATTAGTTCATTCTCCCAACTCAGCCAAGCCTTCATCAAGAACTTCGTTGGAGGAAAGAAGAGGCTCAAAGCACCCACCCACCTCCTTTAGATAGTCCAGAAAGAGGGAGAGCTCCTGAAAGACTACATTAAGCGCTTCAAGTTGGAAGCCTTGCAGGTTCATAAGCACTTGGAAGAGCTCACCCTCAATGCCCTCATATTGGATTGAGAGACAAGCAGTTCCTCTTCTCACTGGATAAGAATCCTCCTACAACGATGGCCAAACTACTGAACAGGTCCCAGAAATACGCCAATGCTAAGGAATCTCGAATCCTACGAGAGACCGTACAGAACAAAGCCCCTCCGATCAAGGAGCAGTAGACAAGAGCAGAACCAAGTTCGGCCAATATGAATAGCAAAAGGAAGAACGACCAATCGTGGGACAATACTGCCGGAACAAGTGGCCCGATAGTAAGTTTAAGATTTACACTCCCCTCAACAAAACTCCCGAACAAGTTTTGATGGAGATCTAGGATAGGTGTCTCCTCCACTGGCCGAATAAGTTGATTTCCAATCCCAAAAATATAAGTAAGAACAAGTATTGCCACTTTCATCGGGATCACAAACATAACATGAGTGATTGCTTTGATCTTAAACAAGTGATCGAAGCACTCATCCGTAGTGGCCATCTTGGGGAGTATGTTAATTATAGAGGAGATCGAGTCGCAGTGAAAGATAATTAGCCTGTCAGCAATGAACTAACCACAGAGATCTGTACTATCTTTAGAGGCCACAGAGGAAGAGGAGACTCAAACAGCTCGGAAGGTACATGTCAGGAGCATTGGTCGTCCCAAAGATGAAGTCTTACTAATCGGGAGACCTTTAAAAGAACAAAAAGTGGAGAACCATAGCCAGACCTTCACTCAAGAAGATTTTCGAGGAATCCATCATCCACACGATGTGCGCTTCTCATCACCTTGACCATAGCTAACTGAAGGGTGTTCCGTATCCTCGTTGACATCGGATCGTCGGTTGATGTCCTCTTCACTCAGGCATTCGACAAAATGGGGGTTGGTCGATCTCTACTTCATCCCGTTAAGACCCCGTTACTTGGTTTCTCAGGTGGGAAGGTCATATCCGAAGGGTCAATTCAGCTCCCACTCACAGCCAGGGACGGATAAAACCAAGTCACCACAATGGTCGACTTCTTGGTGGTAGATTGCCCATCCGTTTACAACGCAATCCTTGGCCGACCATCTTGGAATGTCCTGCGAGCTGTGGTCTCGACCTACCACTTACCTATGAAGTTCCCAACTGAGCAAGGGGTTGGGTTAGTAAAGGGCGACCAACATGATTCCCAGCAGTGCTATTCAATGGCACTAAGAAACTCACACTAGACTATGATTGTTACTTCACTGGATCCCCATGAAGACTCTGAAGAAAGGGGTCGTCCTGTGGAAGACCTTTTTCCCGTCCCATTAGACGAATTCGTCCCTTCCAAAACCATTCAAATTGGGTCACAGAAGAAGTCAACAAACTCCTTAAAGCAGAACTCATTGAGGAAGTTTATTATCCAGACTAGACAACCAACATTGTGTTGGTGAATAAGGCGAATGAGAAATGGTGGGTCTGTGTGGAGTATATAGACCTAAATAAGGCTTGTCCCAAAGATAGCTTTTGTATCCCCTAAATCGACCGACTAGTCGACAGCACAGCTAGGCACGAGCTACTAAGTTTCATGGATGCATCTCCAGTTATAATAAAATTGTAATGCATTCACATGATAAAATAAAAACTACCTTTGTCACTAACAAAGGCATTTATTGTTTCCGAGTAATGCCTTTTAGATTGAAAAATGCAGGCGCCACTTATCAATGATTGGTTAACAAAATGTTCGCCCACTAGATAGGGTGAACAATGGAAGTCTATGTTGATGATATGCTCATTAAGAACATCAAAGCTACAGACCATATCACTGACCTCGAGGAAATGTTCCTCGTCCTTCGCAAGTACCGTATGAAGCTAAACCTGAACAAATGTGCCTTCGGGGTTAACTTGGGAAAGTTCCTTGGCTTTTTGATTAGCCAATGAGGAATTGAAGCGAACCCCAAGAAAATCAAGACTCTCCTCGATATGCAATCACTAAAGAGGACTAAAGACGTTCAACCACTCACAGGGAGGATCGTTGCCCTGAATCTTTCGTATCCTGGGCTACAGACGAATGTCTCCCCTTCTTCAAATAGTTGAAGGGGAAACAAGTGGTAGACTGGATAGAAGAATGTGAGGTGGCATTCCAATAGCTCAAGCAATACCTGAGGTCACCACCATTGCTCTCAAAACTCGAGTAGGGAGATCCCCTACTGTTATACTTGGCTATTTTTGATGCAGTGGTCAGCTCGGCTATAATTAGGGAACACGAGGGAAAGCAATTCCAAGTATAATACATCAGCAAAGGCCTAGTTTCATCTAAGACAAGATATCCATCCTTGGAAAGATTAGCATTGGCTTTGGTCATTTCTTTTCGATGCCTGTGGCCATACTTCCAAGCTCATACCATCGTCATCCTAACTGATTAACCACTACGTCAAGTACTCTAAAAACTCGAAGCTTCAGGACGACTGACTAAGTGGGTGATCGAGTTAAGTGAGTTCGACATTAAGTACTAGCCCCGAGCAGCCACTAAAGGTTAGGTAGTGGCTAATTTCATCATCAAGCTAACTCCTACACCCAAGCAAATTACCAACCTACCCAGGCTGGAGCCTGTCCTAAGTGTAACTCCGGACCAAATATCTGCTGAATTGTCCAACTCCCATGCACTTCCCGACCCACCCAGGTGGACGCCTTATGTTGATAGCTTATCCAACCCTAAAGTAAGTGGGGTTGGAATATTCCTCGAGACACTAGACCATACATGCATACAATATGCCTTAAGATTTAGATTTCAAGCCTCCAACAATACAACAGAATACGAAGCCCTACTTGTTGGACTTAAGCTGGCAGCCAACATGGGGGATTAGACCTCGAAGTCTTCAGCGATTCACAATTGGTCATCAATCAAATAGCTGAAGCATACAAGGCCAAGAAGGAATGCATGAAAGAGAATCTACGGAAGGCAAAAGAATTGATTGGAAAGTTTTAAAAATGTAGTGTGGCCCTGATCCCTTGGACTGAGAATTCCAAAGCTGACATGCTAGCAAAACTATCCACTGCAAACGAAGACGACATTCTGAGATCCATCCCAATCGAGTTCCTTATGCGACCTAGTATCGATGAGGCTAACCTCGCCACAGTACTTCTAGTAAGCTCGGAACCAACTTGGATGGACCAAATCATCGAATATCTCAAAGAGGGTAAAGTACCCGAAGATCTGATGAAGGCACATAAGTTATGAACTAAAGCGGCCTGCTACACCATACTCAACGACGTCCTCTACAGAAAAAAGATTCTACATCCCCTACCTTAGATGCCTCTGACTGGAGGAAGTAGAGTATGTCCTAAGGGAGACCCATGAAGGGATCCGTGAAAACCACTCAAGACACTGAGCTTTAGCCCACAAGGTCATTCAACAAGGTTATTATTGGTCGACTATCCAATCCGATGCTCGGTAATTCGCTAGGAAGTGTGATAAGTGCCAACGCTTCGTGAATATACCATGGTAGCCACCTGAAGAGCTTGCCCCTATGACCGGACCATGGCCATTCACTTAATGGGGAATTAACATCATTGGTCCTCTCCTGACTGGTAAGGGTCAGACCTGGTTCACTGTAGTAGACTCAATTACTTCACAAAATGGGCAAAAGCTTAACCGTTGGTGAAGATAACTGAGCAAAAGATCATAGAAAGAACATCATATGCAGATTCAAAATTTCTCGGACCATCGTCTCCAATAATGGAAACTAATTTGATAATAAGCAATTTCGAGGGATGTGCGATAATCTCAGAATTCGCAATTTCTACTCTTCGCCATGACATCCGCAGGCAAACGGGCAAGTCGAGGTAGTCAACAAAATCATTAAGCATCATCTCTAAACTAAGCTCGAGAATGCTAAGGGAGCATGGGATGAGGAACTCTCCAAAGTCCTTTGGGCATACCGAACAACTGCCTGGACGGCTACTTGGAAAATGCCTTTTCCTTATCATATGGAGAAGAAGCAGTCACTCCAGTAGAGATTGGACTACCTACAGCTCAGACAGAGTCATTTGACGAACAAGTCAATACCGAACTAATGGCGTTAAGTCTCAACCTTCTCGAAGAAAGGAGAGAGCAAGCTCGGGTTTGAACTACTGTCCACCAGCAACAAGTGAACACGTTTCTAAAATGTCAGGGTAAAAGTTAGAAGATTTCGAGCCAGTGACTTAGTTCTTCGAAGGACCTTCCAAAACACCAAGAAACCAGGATCGGGTACCTTGGGCGTGAACGGGGAGGGACCCTACGTAGTAACAAGTACAAGCCGACCTAGTTCATATTGACTGGAAGATCTAGATGGTTAGCTCTTGCCGCATCCATGGAATGTTGAACATCTCAAGATTTATTACCCTTAGCAGATCAAACGTGAAGCTTATTATGTGACGAACAACTTCAAGCTAGTACTAATAAAGTTGTTACAACATGATCCCTACTTGACCTACTATGTTTGTCGGATCCGACCAAACTCTGATCTACATCTGACCTATCGGATCTGACCAAGGTCCGACCTATGTCCGATCTATTAGATCCAACCAGGGTATGGCCTATTCGAATCAAGCCTGATTCACCTATTCCAAATTAAGTAGATTTACCTAACTTAGAAAATTTCTATGATAAGGGAGATCATTGCAAAAAAGAAACAAGTTTTCATTGATAAAGCCCCGAAGGGTGTGTTTACATTGGTCAAGCCTCTAAGGGCACATTTACATCAGTCTACATTTATGAAAGAAGGAAAAAGTATTACAGAGCTAAGGAAAGGTATTGGTAAGCCAAGGAAAAAACACCGTAGGGGAAGCTGATCTTCAAGCCTCGGGGGGCTGCTCAGGAGCCGCTTCATTGCCTAATACATTGGAGCCTGACTCAAATTTGTCGAAGCTAAAAAGATCCAGCTCCGGGAAGGCCTCCTTCATGGTCTCGATGCACTTGGCATAGCCCTGGCGAAAGAGGGCATTTATGTCCTCCATTATCCCTGGGAAGACTCAAACTCCTTGATTGCGTCCTCCCGAGCTTTATCCAAAGCATCTCAAGTCCCTGCATTAAGCTTCTTAAGCTTTGCCCCTACCTCCCAGAGCTTCGTCTGAGATTCCCTAATCTTCTCCTCCAGCTCAACCTCCTGCTGAGCTAACTTTTGCAGAAGCCTCTTCAAGAAGCTTCCTAGTGGCCTCTAGTTCAGCTTTTACAGTAGAAGCATGATCTTCCGATTGGGCGAGCTTTTGATCAGTCTCACCTACCTGTTCACGCAGTTGAGAAACTTCAGCACGTGCCTTTATCATGCGCAGGGTGAGCTGCAAGATAGAAAAGTTAGGTGAAGTCGAGCAACCGAAAATGAAGAACGACCTAAATTTGAAAGATGTACTTACCCCAAGGAGACTCGTCGTCACAAACACGAGAGCCAATTCCTTTGAGGAGTTGAAAAAATTGTTGAACTCCACCTCAGGCATGTGATGAGTCACCCAAGGAAGGATCTCCTCAATAGTTGGGTAGAGACCCCTAGACTCCTCTCGCGCTCTAGAAGGGCGAGCTACCTCTTCTACCCTTGAAGGGTGAGCTTCCTCGGGAACTCCCTGCACCTTGGCAGAGGAAGTTCCTTCTAGGATGGTCATCCCCACCATTGCAACAGCGTCAGAGGAGGGCCTCACCTCCATTCCTTCTCCTTCCACCTCTACTACAACTGGACAAGAGGGGCCTGAAAAAGCCTAGTTATATGTCCTAGAGGGGGGGGGGTGAATAGGCTTATGCCAAATTAAAACTTTAACAGCGGAATTTAACTGAATAAGATAGCCTTATAAACAAATAAATGAAAGATAGAACTTTAAACAAATCACAGTACTGAAATGTAAAGTAATCTTCAAATAATTAAATAGAGAGGTTGATACCAATATTATTCTAAGGACAACCTTGCACCATAAAAACCAAGGGTTTATGGTAGGACAACCTTACTAGAACAATTTGAATATCAAAAACTCAAACTAAAAGGAAATAAAGGAAATAGCAAGAAATTAAATTCTAAACTATTACAACATTCCCCACAATGCTTGAAATGTAAAAGATAACAACATTCACATCCACATATACATTCCACAACTTTGAATGATAAAAGATATAGAAATTCAAACAAACATTCAACCCATAAAACACAAAGAATTATAGTGGTTCGCCTATGTGTACACTAACTGTTAAACAATAGCCACACGGATTGCTACTCCACTCTTAATATCCTCACACAGGGGATATCAGCGTTCACCATGAAAATAGGTTTCACAGGTTCACCTAAAACCTTCACAATTGTGTCTTTCAAATAGGCTTACACAATTCAAAAAACCCCACTTCTGAGTTTTCTAGCTGTCCTCAGATAACCACTAGTTGAGATTTTTTCTGGCTTAATCTTAAACAAAAACAAAAAATAAGGAAATTTACAATAAAGTAAAATACCTGGATTTCTCCTTTCGTTGTAGCCCGTAAGAACCAATTGGAGTAGAAGTTTGAATATAGAACTTCAATTGTCCAATACTCAATTTGACATGGTTCTAAGTTCTAATTGATTTAACTTAAACCAGTTGGGCTAGCCCTATTTGATTTTGATTCCAAGAAGAAGGAATACAGTAATTCATCTTTTCAATTCAGATTGGAATGCAGAAACAAAATAAAATAAATAAAGCTAATAAAAGAGAATATTAAATATGCACAACATAGCTTAAAAATTAACACAAACTTATCTCAGAGTGATACCATGAATTTACTTGAATTGAATTCTTGAAAAACTCTAAAATTCATGTTCTATTTATAAATGTAGAAATAGCGTCTTCGATTAGTCGTGTGGCCACCACGACTTGTCATAGGTTGAATTGTATTTTGAAATTTTAAGCGCGATCGGATAAAACCATTCAACGACTGGTCGTAGGGTGTCCACGACTGGTCGTGAGGAACCAAGAATGGTTGCTGGAGTTTGAGTTGTAGCTACATGACTGGTCGTGAATGAGTCGACACTGTTCCTATGACTGGTTGATAAGACTCTACGACTAGTCGAAGTTCAACCAAAAAATTCTGAAATTTTGCAACATCTTAGGACGGGTCTTGGAATTTCTCGGACTGGTCGAGTTAGTTCTAAGACTAGTCGAACAAGGTCCAGGACTAGTCGTAAAACAAACCAAACACTTATAAAAAGATTCAATTTGAATTATGTATTCAAAATGACCTACCCTAAGGTCAAACTAAGGTCATTCATACCTTAAATGTGAAGTATGGACATTAGTCTTCATTTCTTTAGATATTGGTTGACCTTTGAAGATTGTGAAGCTTGAGATCTCTGATGTAGCTTGAACTTGAGATCTTCTAAAGCTTGAACTTCATCTTATACTATTATTCTTGAGTTGTACTTTAGACTTGAACAAGAACTTGTCTTCTGATGTAGCTCTTGAAATATTTGATCACTGAAGCTTGCAGAAGTAGACAAATAACTTGAACTTGAACTTCTTGAAGTAGATCATTGTTCTTAGCTTGTAGCATTAATGTAGTGACTTGAACATACAAGTCAACATGCTACACAAGACATAGATTGTGTTTTTGGCAACATAAAATTTGACAACAAAAGGAACAACTAACACTTACAATCTCCCCCTTTCTCAAATTTGTGGCAAAACACACTTAAAAAATATGATCAATATTGTAACATCTCGAATTTTTGCCAACCTGGAATTAGGCGTTCTTAGGCAATGGGTCGATCCTAACACCTTATTAACTTGTCAGAACTGAATCCCACAATCTAAAATCGCTTCTTAACCCATTTCCTTCACAAATCTCACCGTTCACTACCTTATTCTTTAAACGTCTCTAAGTACTTTCATATTAGGCATGAATCCTAAAGTTTAGGTGATGAAGAACAATGCTTTAAAAATCCGTACAAAGACCGTAGTGCCACCTCAGGCAGAAATCGTTCAGGTTCAAATCCTTTTAGAAATGAGACAAAGTAACTAAGTACTAAACTAGATTAGCTACGAAATCTGCTTGATCCACTTTAAATACGATCTGCAAGACCCAAAACTTGTAGAATCATTGACGCTAGGTTACCCTAAAATCTAGGATCAATCTCATTACCCAGTTGCTCTCGGGAGCACATTGAAGCTCCGTTTCAGATCTGGACCGCACGTCGGAAGTCCGATTCACGTGAAGTTAAATGGTTAGGACCGCCTTGTTGGGCTTGACAACTATCTCGGAAATCAAATCCAAATTATGTCCCAGGAGTGAAGAGTGTGAGAAAATGTAGATTTCTTTAGAAATCAAGTCTCATTTATATAATCTGAGACTTGTCACTTGTGGGCCTGTTATAAGAAATCAGACCGTCAGAATCTGACCCAATTACACCCTCAGATCAGGGGAAATTTCATACACATGGCAGTGTACTTGTGGCCCTGATCGAGTCCCAAGGACCGTTGAACTGAAATTGGTCCGCCACGTGCGATCTAGAAACCCAATTGGAATGAAAACATAACTTGACCTGGATCCATCATCAGTGAACTTAAGTCTAACCTTTGGCTCAAGGGGGGCTCCGAAAATGCTTCGTTGAGCTGAAACAGATGCCCTTTGGACATAACCTAAGTATACCTTGACCTTGGGTCTATTTTGGAGAGTTTTGGGCCTACATAAGGACCTTAAGCCCTCACTCTCTCATTCCATACGAATTTGAGAAAACCTAATAGAGAGAGAAGAGAGAAAAGAGAGAGAATGTGTGGGAGTTGTGGGAGGATCTCCCTGATGCTCTACCCTGCCACTGTACAAGCCTAACCACCTCGTTCTAATCACTTTCCCGGCGATTCTGGCTCCATTTTTAGGTAAGAAAACCCTAACCCTAACCTGTTTTAGGGTTTGGATTGATTCAAGTAGCGAAATAGCTAACGTATCTCGTACTATAGGTTGATATACTGCCGTAGACGAAGACTTAGAGATTCTATCGACTCCGTTACGATTCTACGACAAAAGGTGTAGACTTTAGATGTACAGGTTATGGTTTTTAACGCTTTCAATGTCAGATAATGATGGATTCATGATCTGCATGCAATTATAAATGTACAAAGTGTTGTCCATTTCGTTATTCGGTTATACGTTAACTATGTTGAATATACTGTATTCTTCGTATTTGTAGATAATATCGTATACGTACAAATTTTGAAAATATGTTAGCCATGATTAATTACTGTATAAATATGCTATATATATATATGTATAATACTCACTCGGCGAACGGATTCGCCCTAATACATATTTTTGCTAGTATATGTTATGTATGTTAAAAGGGTGTATTCTAAATGTTTGGGAAAATGATCGAATGAGTATGGAATTCGCATTCGTGCTCGCCATGACTAATTGTCATGGATATATGACTGTTGTATATGCGATACCCTTTTAACGAAAGGATTTGCCCTAAATCACGCCACGACCAATATACTCTATATATGTTAAAATGTGTAGCCTAAGTGTTTGTGGAAATAACTGAATGAATATGGAACTTGGATTCCTGCTTTCCATGACTATCCGTCGTGGGTGCACGCATGTTACAAATGGGGCAGCTCCCTAGTGAAAGGATTTGGCATAATACCTATGTCATCAACATACATGATGTATGTAGTACAAAGTATTTGTTGAAATGTCTGAATGAGTAGTAGTTAGTAAATTATAATGTATAAGGGTGTTGAGATAAGATTCTTAACTACCTTAGTGATGTGTATGATTTCCTTCATGTAAGTTGTTTAGTTTAATCAATTACTGGTTTATGAAACGTATGTGTTTGGATTGCCTGTTTGCATTGTGTTTTATAACATGCTTGTTAATATGTTTGAATTACTTGTTTATTTAATTCTGCTCTAACTACTTCACATGTTTAAGTTGTATTCCATAAAATCTGTGAAGGGTGACGGGGGAGTGGTGTAACGATTCCGTGCAACAGCCCTGGCAGCCCTAAGCGGACAATATTGGATATTTGATTGTATGATTTGAAATCTTGATCCACTACTACTTTAACTATTCCGTAATTGAATATGATTGGGGCTATTGTATATTCCAGGCAATCGGTAACGGGATTGAATTCGTGGCTGAGATTCATTCGCCACGAGAGATGTGTTTGACGAACCTGAGTCGTACTTCAGTTGGCAATAGTAGCTGGCCACACGAAGTGCTTATGCACTTCATATCGTCCAACTTGTTGTGCGCTCGAGCTAGCTGAGCTCATTAAGCAACCCGATCCGTCTTATGTATGTTCACCATGTCTGGACGCCTCTGCTTGAACTTAGGGTACCAAACTTGTAAGTGTTATGATTTGATTCTTCTTTGATTGTCAAATTTTATATGTCGAAACTTCTTCATATGTCGTGTGTTTATATCTTGATAAATTTGTTCGAGACACCTCGTCAACACTTGAAGTCTAGCTCAAAGAATTCTTCAAGCTTCATGATAGTTTAAGCTACAATATTAAGAGAAAACTCAGGGTCAAGACTCAAGTTCAAGTGTAAGTCAAAGTTCAAGATTCAAATCTAAATATGGGACTCAAGTACAACTTAAAGTAACATTGAAGCTTCTGAAGTAGTTAAGCTACATCAAGAAGAAATTAAGCTTCGTAAAGATCAAAGTCTAAGCAAATGAAGTATTCAATGTCCATACTTCATGTTCCAGTTTTGATAGACCATTAGATTGACCTTAGGGTAGGTCACTTTGGATACATAATTCAAACGAATATTATTACATGATTTTGGTCTACTCTAAGACCAGTCCTAGACACTGTTCGACCAGTCCTAGTACTGTCTTGACCAGTCTAAGAAGTTACAAGACCAGTCCTAAAATGGTTGCAATTTATGGAATTTTTTGGTTCGCCTATGACCAGTCCTGGAGTCTGCTCGACCGGTCATGAGAAGGTCTCGACTCGACCTTCGACTAGTCATAGGGCTTCAACTCAACTCCAGTAACTAAATCAATTGTTGCACGACCAGTCGTAGTGGGGTCTCGACCAGTCGTGGACTGCCTACGACTGGTCGTACAACAGTCTGATGTGATCGCGCTCAAAAATCAGTTTATTCAAAGACCAGTCGTGGTAACCCTAGGACCAGTAGAAGACGAACTTCTTCTACTATAAATATCACACGAATTTCAGAGTTTTTTAATTGAATAATTAAGTGAATTCAAGGCTCCACTCTGAGATAAGTCTGCGTTTATTTTAAAGCTATTTTGTACAAAATTTCTTTCTCTTTTTAATAGCTTATTTAATTTGATTTTGTTTATGTATTCCAATCTAATTTGAAAAAAGGAATTGACTTATTCCTTCTTCCTGGAATCAAAATCAAATATAGCTACGCCTAACTGGTTTAAATCTAAAATCAATTAGAACTTAGAACCATATTAAAGTGAGTAGTCGACATAGAACTTCTATATTTCAACGTCTACTCCAATTGGTTCTTTCGGGCAGCTACAAGAGGAGAAATCCAGATATTTTACAATTCTGTAAATTCCATTCTATTTTGATTTTTCTGTTTGGGATTTGCCAGAAAAATCTCAACTTGTGTGGTTATCTGAGGAGAGCCAGAAAACTCAGAAGTGTGGGTTTTTGAATTGTATAAGCCCAAGTTAAAGACACAATTGTAAAGGTTTTGGGTGAACCTATGAAAACCTATTTGATAATGAACGCTAATATCCCCTGTGTGAGGATATTAGGAGTGGAGTAGCATTCTGTGTGGCTGTTGAAAGACAGTTGGTGTTCACACAGGCGAACCACTATAACTCTATTTTGTTGATTGAATGCTTGCTTAATTTTCATATCTTTTATCATTCAATTGTGTGAATGTACATGTGGATGTGAATGTTGTAACAATTTACATTTCAAGTAAGTGTGGGGATTGTTGTAATAAATTAGATCTATATTTCTGCATTTAATTTCAATTCTTTGTTATTCGTTTATTTCTATTAAAATTGAGTTCTTGATCCAAAAGATGTTCTAGAAATAAGGTTGTCCTACCATAAGCCCTTGTTTATTATGGTGTAAGGTTGTCCTTAGAACTGAATTTGTATCAAACTATCAATACTTATTTATTAAGGTGATTTGATTTCAACATTGTGAATTGATTTATAATTGTAAGGCTATTGATTTATTTTATTCTGCTGATTTTATTTTAATTTGGCATAGTCCTATTCACCCCACCCCCCCCCCCCCCCCCCCTCTAGGACATATAACTTAGCCTTTTCAAGTGGTATCAAAGCCTAATAGCTCGTTCTATTGTTTTGTTTAGATTTATTTCCTGAGCTAACAATCTAAGCTATATTGATAAGATGTCAAATTTTGATAGCCTATCAGTCACTAGGCCTCCACCCTTTGATGGCTCAAACTATGCCTATTAGAAAGCTAGAATGAGGATCTTCCTCAAATCAATGGATGAGAGTGTGTGGCGAGCCACAGTGACCGAATGGAACTCTCCTACCATTGAAGTAACTGAATCTGACAGTTCAAAAATTGTGTCTATACCTGCTTATTATTTATGGACCATCCTTCAGAAAAGTGAGTATAGTGCTAATGTTAAAGCACTAAATGCAATCACTTGCGCACTATCACCGGATGAGTTCAAAAGAATTATATCCTGTAATACTGCAAAGCAAGCCTGAGATATACTAGAAATGACACACGAGGTTACATCAATTGTCAAAAAGTCTAAAGTCCAACTCCTCACAACCAATTTTGAAGAAATTCATATGGAGGAAAATGAAATGTTTATGGACTTTTACACTAGACTAAATGACATTGTAAACTCTATGTGGAGTCTTGGCGATAAAATTTCAGAAAGTAAAGTGTGTGCAAAGATACTACGCTCACTTCCTGAATGGTTCAATTCTAAAGTAACCGCGATCCAGAAACTTCGTGATATGGATAATATGAGGGTAGAAGAACTAGTTGGTTCTTTACAAACCTATGAATTAAATTTTAATGCTCCTAAAGGTAAATTTATAGCTTTGAAATCTTCTAAAGGTATTTCTCAAGAAAACTCAGATTTAGAAAATTCTGAAGATAATATAGCTCTTTTGGCGAAAAAGTTTTATAAAATTTTCAAAAGCAAGAAAAGGGTCGACTTTTAAAAGGGAAATGAAAAGAAACGATCTAAACCTAAGTCCAAAACTTGGAAGTCTTTGAAAGACAGTCAATGTTACAACTGCCAAGAGTATGAGCATTTAGCAAACCAATGTCTTAAAAAGGACAGACCTAAAAGGAAGGGTATGTTGGCTACTTGGGATGAATCATCTGGTTTTGAAGCATCTTCTGAATCAGAAAATTCTGAAACCGAGTCGGGCAGTGAAGTTAAAGCCCTTATGACTCTAGCCAGCTTTACTTTTTCAGATCACGATGATTCAACAAGTGAAGAAAATTTGAATAGTGATTATGAAAATAAAGAAGATCTTCAAAATGTTTATAATGCCTTATATAAGGAAAGTTGTAAAATTGTTGTCAAACTTAAGCTTCAAAAAGAAAAGTTTTCTAAACTCAAAGAATGTTTTGAAACTCTTGTTTTAGAAAAATTGCATTTTGAGATTGTTTTGAAAAATCAAAATGTGATTTGGAATTCAAAACCTCCTTGATTGATGATTTGGAATCTGAAAATGAGAAACGAGGTATCTTCTCTTCTGAGTTTGAAGGATACATGGAGATATGCCCAGGGTGATCCAAAGTTAGAAAAATTATTATCCGGATCAAGAAAATGTGGCGATAATCTGGGTTGGACTATGAGAAAAATACATCTCCTAAACATAAGTATACCTCTCCAAACTTTGTGAAAGGAGAAACTTCTAACTCAAAAGGAAAAGGTACTAGTCAAGTCTTTTCTAAAAATATAAAAACTTTTCATAAACCTAAAAACCAGCTATATAAATTTTAAAAATCAGAACAAAAATCCTCTTGCTGAAAAAAATAATTGATTTACTTAAGGAGCTCTTAAAATCTAACTTAGTAGGTCATTCTTACAACATCAGACAAAAGAAGACCAACTATGTTCTTAAACCCAAAACAGTTTTGAAATGGGTTCCTAAAGTTGCCTGCTTGGTTGCCCACACTGCGTTCAAAGCAACAAGCCATTCAAAATGGTACCTAGACAGTGGATGTTCCAGGCACATGACAGGTGACAAGGCTTTATTCACCGATCTAAAAGATATGACCGATGGATCAGTCACATTTGGTGATGGTAGCAACTGCAAGATTATTGGCCAAGGTACGGTTCAACTTTATAATCTTCCCTTATTTAAGAATGTTTTATATGTTGAGGGATTAACACACAACCTGTTAAGCATATCTCAAATATGTGACAACAACCATAGTGTTAAATTTTCTAATCAGGGTTGTGAGATTATGGATAAAAAGGGTTCTGTAATATTAACTGGTCGCAGAGCTTCTGAAAATTGCTATATAGTATGTAATGGAAGCTCATTTAATCAAACGTGTTACATAGTCCATATTGATGAGACAGAATTATGGCATAAACGCCTTGGACATGTACACTATCAAAATTTGTACAGATTGAGCAAAGGAGAACTAATTAGAGGTCTATCTAAAGTGCAAAAAGTAGACAAAATATGTGGTGAATGCCAGTATGGTGAACAAACGAGGAGCTCTCACAAAAAGGTGAACTCCAATACCACATCTAGACCACTTGAGCTTCTCCATATAGGACCAACCAGAACGGAAAGTCGAGATGGCAAAAAATACATCTTGGTTATCGTAGATGATTATATAAGATACACTTGGGTTTCATTCTTGAGGGACAAATCAGAAACCCTTGATGAAGTGAAAAAGATTATAAAATGGATCCAAACTGAAAAATGTTCTCAAGTTAGTAAGATCCGTAGTGATCATGTATCCGAGTTTGAAAATAACGGTTTTGAGAAACTCTGTAGCAATCAGGGAATATCACATGAATTCTCTACGCCCAAAACTCCACAACAAAATGGTATTGTGGAAAGAAAAAATAAAGTACTTCAAGAAATGGGAAATGTTATGTTAAATAGCATGAAGCTCCCTAAAAATTTATGGGCTGAAGCAGTGAATGCCGCCTGCTTCATTATCAACCGTGTTTATATTTGCAAATCTAATAATAAAACGGCTTATGAAATGTGGTTTGAGAAAAAGCCTACTGTCAAATATTTTCAAATTTTTTGGAGCAAGTGCTATATTTTACGTGACCATGAAAATCTGGAAAAGTTCGACACTAAAAGTGATGAAGGGATCTTTTTAGGATACTATTTAAACAGTCGTGCATATCGTGTTCTGAACAATAGGACCGGTGTGATTCAAGAGTTAATAAATGTAGTAATTGACGATCACTTGAATACACCTGCCCCTAGTTCAGATAATGATGAAGTTCTTATATATGAAAAACCATATACTTCATAAAGTGAAACTAATTCTGAATTAAGAACTGTTAAAGATCATCCATCTGATCAAATTCTTGGAAACCCTCTCACTGGTGTGCGCACTCGTAGACAACTAGAAGACATATGTAATTACGTGTGTTTTACATCTCAGATTTAACCTGTAAATGTAAAAGAAGCTCTTTCTGATGAAAACTGGATAATAGCTATGCAGGAAGAACTTAATCAGTTTGTTAAAAATGATGTCTGGTATCTAGTTCCTAGACCTAAAGATAAACACATTATTGGAACAAAATGGATTTTCAAAAATAAGTCTGATGAATTGGGAAATATCATTTGAAATAAGGCAAGACTGGTTGTGCAAGGGTACATGCAAATTGAAGGGATTGATTATGATGAAACGTTTTCCCCAGTTGCTCGCCTTGAATCGATCAGACTTTTCATATCTATTGCATGTTTTAGAAAGTTTAGAATTTTTTAAATGGATGTAAAGAGTGCCTTTTTGAATGGCGACTTACATGAAAAGGTATATGTTGAATAACCGACTGGGTTTGAAGACCCTAAGCTTGCCAATCATGTATACCACCTTAAAAAGGCTCTCTATGGTCTGAAATAAGCTCCTAGAGCATGGTATGAAAAATTGACTAAGTTCTTACTAAGTCACAAGTTTCAGATGGGTAGTGTCGATAAGACGCTCTTTGTTAAGAAATATAACGATGATATCTTAATGGTTCAAATCTATGTTGATGATATAATTTATGGATCAACTTGTACTAACATGACTGTTGAGTTTGTAGATCTAATGAAATTTGAATTCGAAATAAGCATGGTTGGTGAATTAAATTATTTCCTAAGGTTGCAAGTAAAACAGCAATCTGATGGCATTTTTATTTCACAAACTAAGTATGCATTAAACTTGATTAAGAAATTCAGATTTGAAAATGGTAAGAACTTTGATACTCCTATGAGTACAACTCTAAGACTCTTAAAAGACTCTACAGGTAAAGATGTAGATCCTAAATTGTATCGTAGTATGATAGGTAGCCTACTTTACCTAAGTGCAAGTAGACCTGATATTGCTTTAAGTGTTGGAATTTGTGCTAAATATCAATCTAATCCTAAAGAATCTCACTTAACTGTTGTTAAACGAATTATTAGATATATCGCAAGTTCAGTTAATATGGGTCTTTGGTATCCCTATGATACTAGTATTCAATTGGCTAGGTATTCGGATGCTGATTGGGCAGGAAATATAGATGATAGAAAATCAACCAGCGGTGGTTGTTTTTACATTGGAAACTGTCTGGTTTCTTGGTTTAACAAGAAGCAAAGTTCCATATCACTCTCAACTACTGAGGCCAAATATATTGGAGTAGGAAATGCATGTACTCAATTGGTTTAGATGAAACGTATGCTGAGTGATTATGGAATCGCAAAAGACTATAGTTTTATACTGTGATAATTCTAGTGCGATAAACATTTCAAAAAACCCAATCCAGCATTCACGTATTAAGCACATTGACATTCGGTTTCATTATATTCATGAATTAGTGGAAGAAAAAATAGTATCTTTAGAATATATTCCTACCGAGAATCAGCTTGCTGACATTTTCACTAAACTGCTTGACAAAAGCAGGTTTAACAAATTGAAATTTGAACTTGGTATGTGCAATTTTAAATGATTGATCATGCATATTTGTATCATATTGTATATAATGTTAATATGTTTAAATTTTAAAATTCTATGAAAATTGCATATTTTTTTCTGGTCTAAGACCGTCGAGAACATGCTCGACCAGTCTTACTACGACTGATCGAGTATGTCACAAGGCCGATCATGCGCGCGGTGATCTTTTTAATTTGGGAAAAACCTTTTTCTTCTTCATTTTAACTCTCCTCAACAACGAGCTGAGCTTCGACTTGTCGAACCCTTGTGTTTGATTCCTCCAGGTTAGAATGATTTTTCTTGTTTTCTTGGAGAATCTTAATCTTTACTCTTAATTTTCTTGATCATTGTTGTTTATTTCATACAAGTCTTCAACTTTTTGGGTTCTTCTTCCTTTTTGTTGAATCTAGAGAAACTCATCTCTATTTTCTTAAACTTTCATTCATTTCTTCAAGAATATGGAATCTAGAGGTAATAAGAAAATTCATAGAGGTGCATCTTCTTCTCGTTCAAATGCAATCACTAGACGTCATCTTAGGGATCCTGAAGATGATCCTCCACATGTACGTGACCTGCGTATGCGCAATGTTATTGTTGAAAAAGCGGTTAATTTAAATCATATTGCTCCTTACGGTCTCCTTCCTCTCATTCAATCTGTAGGATGAGAAAACATTTTATGTTGGGGCGGACCGGCATATCAGTCCACTGCACAGGCCATGGTTGCATGCATATCTGACTTCTCTACTGAACAACTAACTTTTACTATTGATACTAGAGAAGGGCCGTTTCATGTTTATCTACACTTAATTTCCGGCCTTATGGATATTCAAGTAAATGATGATGGTGTTCATCCTAGTGCACTTGCTGAGAAAGTGTCAGAATCGGAAAAACGTATTTTTACTAGAGCATTGTGTAACGTGAATGCACCATAGACTGCAAATGGAAATGCCCTTAAAACCAGATACTTGTTACCCAAATACAGAGTTTTGCATCGTATCTTCACTTCTAATCTGTATCCTCGCTCTAGAAACAAGACTGAGTTAACTTTATTTATGGTTCGTATTCTATACTCGATCATTACTGGTGCTAATATCTGTTTGCCCTCCTTGGTTTGTTCCTCTGTCATTCAAATTCGTAGTCATCCTAGTCATGGTGATATTCCATTTGGATACCTGTTAAATGTATTAGCCACCCACATGTTAGTCGCTATGCCCGTCAATGAGGCTCCTATCCAACACCTCATATTTAACAATTCCAACCTAAATAAAATGAAGTTGGGTTTAGCTCCTGGTCAAGTTGATGTTGATGCGGGTGATGATACTGCTGAAGCTGAAATGGGTGTCGAAGGTGATGAGTTGCCGGCCAATGATATTGACATGGATGATATTTTCAATGAAATTGATTCTGATTATGGAAATGATCCAGACTTTGAACCATCTGATTTCAATGCACATCTTAGTGCATTAGAGGAAAAGGTAGAACAGATGAATGTTGGCCACAATCAATAATTTAAAAATATGTGCAAATATTTTAGGCGCTTACAGAAGAGCCTTCATCAAAGTGATCCCAACATTCCTGCTCCATCTTCTGGTTCCGATTGAGAATGTTTAATCTTTGATCTGTAACAAGTTTACTAAGTTTTTTTTCCTTGGTTGTGTGGATTACTGTCTTAAAACATCACTTGTTAACTCTTTTAATATGTACTCTGACTCACCTTGCTTACTTCTTTTGATCTGTTCTTCACTCTACACTTTTTATCATTCTATCTTTCTGAGTTGCTATCTCTATTTCTGTCTTTCATGTCCTATTTTTGATTCTTCCTTTGTCATATTTTGACAAAAAGGGGGAGAATGTGTGCATTCTATTTATGGAGTATGATTGATATGATGTATACCTATTCAGAGGGAGTTGAGGTGTATTAACTCAGGGGGAGTTGAGTTGTCTCAGTTACTTATTTTATGACAGCTGGTACATGATTTGTTATTATATAATGTGATGCTTATCTTATTGAAGTATAAGAAGTGTTTTGTCACAAATTTGTCAAAGGGGAAGATTTTAAGTGCTATGATTTGATTCCTCTTTCATTGTCAAATTTTATGTGTCAAAACTTCTTCATATGTCGTGTGTTTATATCTTGATAAATTTGTTCGAGACACCTTGTCAACACTTGAAGTCTAGCTTAAAGAATTCTTCAAGCTTCATGATAGTTCAAGCTACAATATTAAGAGAGAACTCAGGGTCAAGACTCAAGTTCAAGTGTAAGTCGAAGTTCAAGATTCAAATCTAAATATGGGACTCAAGTACAACTTAAAGTAACATTGAAGCTTCTGAAGTAGTCAAGCTACATCAAGAAGAAATTAAGCTTCTTAAAGATCAAAGTTTAAGTAAATGAAGTGTTTAATGTCCATACTTCATGTTCCAGGTTTGATAGACCATTAGATTGACCTTAGGGTAGGTCACTTTGGATACATAATTCAAATGAATATTATTACATGATTTTGGTATACTCTAAGACCAGTCCTAGACCCTGTTCGACCAGTCCTAGCATTGTCTCAACCAGTCTAAGAAGTTCTAAGACCAGTCCTAAAATGGTTGCAATTTATCAGATTTTTTGGTTCGCCTACAACCATTCCTGGAGTCTGCTCGACCAGTCGTGAGAAGGTCTCGACTCGACCTTCTACCAGTCGTAAGGCTTCGAATTAAACTCCAGCAACTAAATCAATTGTTGCACGACCAGTCGTATAGGGGTCTCGACCAGTCGTGAACTGCTTTCGAACTGCTTTCGACCAGTCATGGACTGCCTATGATCGGTCGTACAATGGTCTGATGCGATCGCGCTAAAAAATTCAAAAATCAGTTTATTTCAAGACCAGTCGTGGTGACCCTAGGATCAGTCGAAAACGAACTTCTTCTGCTATAAATAGCACAGAAATTTCAGAGCTTTTTAATTGAATAATTAAGTGAATTCAAGGCTCCACTATAAGATAAGTTTACGTTTATTTTTAAGCTATTTTGTTCATAATTTCTTTCTCTTTTTGATAGCTTATTTAATTTGATTTTGTTTTTGTATTCCAATTTGATTTAAAAAGAGGAATTGACTTATTCCTTCTTCCTGGAATCAAAATCAAATATAGCTACGCCCAACTAGTTTAAATTTAAAATCAATTAGAACTTAGAACCATATTAAAGTGAGTAGTGGACATAGAACTTCTATATTCGAATGTCTACTCCAATTGGTTCTTCCGGGCAGCTATAAGAGAAGAAATCCAAGTATTTTACAATTCTGTGAATATAATTATATTTTAGTTTTTTTGTTTGGGATTCGCCAGAAAAATCTTAACTTGTGTGGTTATCTGAGGAGAGCCAGAAAACTCAGAAGTGTGGGTTTTTGAATTGTGTAAGCCCAAGTTAAAGACACGATTGTAAAGGTTTTGGGTGAACCTGTGAAAACCTATTTGATAGTGAACACTAATATCTCCTGTGTGATGATATTAGGAGTGGAGTAACATTCTGTGTGGCTGTTAAAAGACGGTTGGTGTTCACACAGGCGAACCACTATAACTCTTCATCTTGTGGATTGAATGCTTGCTTAATTTTCATATCTTTTATCATTTAATTGTGTGGAATGTACATGTGGATGTGAATGTTGTAACAATTTACATTTCAAGCAAGTGTAGGGATTGTTGTAATAAATTAGATCTATATTTTTGCATTTAATTTCAATTCTTTGTTATTCATTTATTTCTATTAAAATTGAGTTCTTGATCCAAAATATGTTCTAAAAATAAGGTTGTCCTACCATAAACCCTTATTTATTATGGTGTAAGGTTGTCCTTAGAACTGAATTTGTATCAATCTCTCAATACTTATTTATTAAGGTGATTCGATTTCAGCATTGTGAATTGATTTATAATTGTAAGGCAATTGATTTATTTTATTCCGCTGATTTTATTTTAATTTTGCATAGTCCTATTCACCCCCCCCCCTTTAGGACATATAGCTTGGACTTTTCAAAACTTACCAGTGAAATCCCGTTAACCATAGTACCTCAATCCATTAAGACTCATGAGTCGAGCATGGTGGTATGGGACACTATGGTCGAGTTGTCGGCCTACGCTAGGGTTTCGTGGTGTTGCGAGTGCGTCAGCCCGAGCCTCCTCGTAGTGTCTATTGAGCAACCAGACTCGTGAGCCGATTATGGTGGTATGGGACACTATATTAGTGTTCTCGACCTACATTGATAAGGCGATGGAGGAGTGGTACAACGATTACGTGTAACAGCCCTCTATAGTGACCTGAGCATACTCTGAATTTATGGTGAGGCAACGAGTTTTGCCGCGGTGGATAGAGTATGAATTAGGCCTGTATCAATTTAGTGATGAACCGTTAAAAAGGTGATGGGGGGGTGGTGTAACGATTGCGTGTAATACCCCTGACAGCCTTTGTAGCGCCCTAGAACCATACTGTCGTATGAGATTATCCAGGTTTGACGACCCTAGAATGAATCATGTTTGGGAATGATACAAGGGAGGTACCTTAGTTTCCCAATCCTGCTGTTTGAAATGGACTAATAATAACTCAGTAATCATGCTCATTATCGCACTGCATGTGCCTGGAAGATGTGGAGCACTGAGGAATGAATGCGTACCGTGGACATAAGATGGTGTCGCATGAGGGAGTATGTCAGTGAGGGCATGCGTCATGACAGCATTTCATTCTTGCATTAACAAGAGTACTTAAGATTATTGAGTGTACTGCCTTATCATTACTACTTAACTGTTTTGATAACATGTTAACCTATGCTTTACTATTCCACTGAGTTGATCACTCACTCCCACATTACGGGACGGTATTCCAAACACTCACCAAACTTTGTCTGATTGCAGATGGCGACGCTACTCCTGAGGCGGAGCCGGACCTTTGTGTCAACGAGGATGATTCATGTATATGTTGTTTTCTAGCGACTTCATTGAGCCGTGTCTTGATCGACGGGATTACAGGGATGTCGACTAGATGACCTTACACAATTTGGTATATTTTGTAAAAGTACTTGTAATTAGTTAACCTGGTAACATTATCACACTCTGGAGACTCACCACAGTTTATATATTTTATATATCTATCACAGTCTTCCGCTTGCTATCTCACTTGTCTCTGGAGTATGATATGTTGTTTTGGCTTAATCTCACTCATGTTTAATGCACTAATACAGACAACATTCACTCATCATTCATTATGTTGCATAAGTGATGCATTGGAACTCGAGACTTGAGTTTATGGTCGACCCTCGATTTTCAGGGCGTTACAAATATGAACACAAAAGAACTCATGCACCAAAAAGTAAACTAGTTACAGTTTGATTAACGAATAATGCACCAGTTGACATTCACAAATTCTTTCATTACTTACTGCCCTTGAGTAGCACACATAAATCCACCATAAAAAAATGATGCTACTCTACTCCCCCATAATCCATATTTATCTCCCCCATATATCCATATTTTTCAAACTTAAAATATTCTCCCCCTTTCTGTCACAATATGACAAAGGAAGAAAGGAAGAAATGGAAGTGGAAGACCAATAAGAGAATAATGAAAGGAATAACTAGTTAAGATCTACAAGTAAAAATAAGCAAATTCAAAGTTCACATAGCATTAACCAGCTGAAACAAAAGTTAGTCATACAAACTCACGTAAAATCAAAGTCCACACACCAACAAAAGTAGTATAAAAGTTATTACAAGCCAACGATTAAAACACTTAATCAAATCCTGAGGAAGGAGCAGGTATGGTAGGATCAAGTTGATGAAGCTCCTTGTTAATGCGCCTAAGATACTTACGAATATGCTTAAATTGCAAATCATGGGCAACATTCATGTTCCCTACCTTCTCCTCAAGAGAACGAAGACGAGTATTAAAATCAGATGACTCATAGTCAGGATCATTTGTAGAATCTGATTCAACTTCATCAAAAATATCATCCATATTTATATTATCAGAAGGAAGACCGTCACCTTCTTCATCATTCCCTGCTTCAGCAACACCACCACCCACATCTCTTCGGCCAGGAGCCAATTCCAGCTTCATCTTATTTATAGTAGAATTGTTAAAAGAAAGATGACAAATATGAGCCTCTTCAACAGGCATAGCAACTAGCATGTGTGAAGCTAACACAATCATAAGATAAGCAAAAGGAATATCACTGTGTCCTGGATGGAGACGAAACTAAATGATGAAATGACATATTAAAGAAGGCAGACAGACTTTCGTACCAGTGACGATATAATGCAAAACTCGAACCATAAATGAAGTTAGTTCAGTTTTGTTACCAGAACGTGGATACATATTTGAACTAAAGATTTCGTGGAGAACCTTATATTTGGGTAACAAATACTTTGCGGGGAGCGCATTCCCTTTATGAGTCCATTGAACATCCATATTGCATAAATCTCTGGTTAACATACGTTTTTCTGATTCTGAGAGTTTCTCAACTAGAGTATGAAGAGGAATACCCTCGTCATTAACAGGTATGTCCATGAGAGCCAAAATTAGATGACCGTCTACCTCAAATGGACCTTCTCTAGTATCAATATTAAACGTTAAATTCTCATATGAAAATTTAGAAATACACATAATCATGGCTTGAGCAATAGACTGGTATGTCGGCTCACCTCAATGTAGGATGTTATCCCAACCTACAGATTGGAGAAGTGGAAGGATATCAAAAGGATCAATATGATCAATAAATACAGTTCTTTCAACAATGACATTACGCATATACAAATCCCATACATGTGCGGGATCATCTTCGAGTGACCGAAGATGGCGTCGAGTGTTAGGAACTGATCTAAAAGATGATGGACCACAGGAAGTTTTCTTTTCCCCTCTAACATCCATTTGTAATATATTAATCAAAGAAACAAGTAGATTCAAAAGATGAGGAGTGAGATTTTGATAGATCAGATTTTTTAAGAGAAACCCCCAAAATTGTAATGAAACACAAAATAAATTACTCCAAGAATCAAAATGAAGTAATATTAACTAGAATCTACAAGAAAAATATAAATAATACACTAACCTTGAGGAATCAGACAGTTGGTCATGCTACGACCTGTTGAAGAAGAAATAAGAAATGAGGAAGATGAGTTTTTCCCCCAAATTAAAAAGGTCCAGTGCGCTACACGACTGGTCGAGGACCGTTCTCGACCAATCGTACCACGACTGGTCGAGCACGTCCTCGACTGGTCGTGTACCAATAAAAATATGCATTTTTCATAAAAAATTAAAATTTTAACTAATAAATTATCAAATATATATACAGTATGATACACATATGCAAGAATAATCAATTTAAATTGCACATACCAAGATCAAATTTCAATTTATTAAACCTGCTTTTGTCGAGCAGTTTAGTGAAAATGTCAGCAAGTTGAGTCTCGATCGAAATGTAATCTAAAGAGATTAATTTTTCTTCCACTAATTCACAAATGTAATGATACTTAATGTCAATGTACTTGGTACGTGAATGTTGGATTGGATTTTTTGAAATATTTATAGAACTGGAACTATCACAATATAATATCATTGATTCATGTGCAATTCCATAATCGCTTACAATAGGTTTCATCCAAACAAGCTGAGTACATGCATTTCCAGCTGCGATGTATTCAGCCTCAGCAGTAGAGAGCAATACAGAACTTTGTTTCTTGCTAAACTAAGAAACTAAACAATTTTTAATATAAAAACAACCACCACTGGTTGACTTCCTATCATCGATATTACCAACCCAATCAGCATCTGAATACCCGACCAACTAAACACTAGTATCATATGGATACCAGAGACCCAAATTAACAGAACTTGCCACATATCGCATAATCCGCTTAACAACAGTTAGATGAGGTTCTTTAGGGTTAGACTGATATCTAGCACAAATACCAATACTTAAAGCAATATCAGTTTTACTTGCAGTTAAATAAAGTAAACTGCCAATCATGCTACGATATAATTTTGGATCTATATTTTTACCTGTAGAGTCTTTTGAGAGTCTTAAGGTTGTACTCATATGGGTATCAAAATTCTTACCATTCTCAAATCTGAACTTTTTAATCAAGTCCAAAGCATATTTGGTTTGAGAAATAAAAATACCATCAGGTTATTTTACTTGCAACCCTAGGAAATAATTCAATTCCCCAACCATGCTAATTTCGAACTTAGATTTCATTAAATCAGTAAACTCAACAGTCATGTTAGTACAGGTAGACAGGTAGATCCATAAATAATATCATCAACATAGATTTGTACCATTAAGATATGATCGTTATGTTTCTTAACAAACAGAGTTTTATCAACACTTCCCATTAGAAAATTATGATTTAGTAAAAACTTAGTCAATTTTTTGTACCATGCCCTGGGAGCTTGTTTCAAACCATAGAGAGCCTTTTTAAGGTGATAGTCATAATCAGTGTTCTTAGGGTCTTCAAAACCCGTTATTTATTCAACATAGATTTCTTCATGTATATCACCATTTAAGAAGGCACTCTTTACATCCATTTGATAAATTTTAAATTTTAGAAAACATGTAATGGGTATAAAAAGTCTGATTACTTCGAGACGAGCTACTAGGACAAAGGTTTCATCATAGTTGATGCCTTCTATTTGAGTGTACCCTTGTACAACCAGTCTAGCCTGGTTTTGATTTATATTACCAAGTTCATCAGACTTATTTTTGAAAATCCACTTTGTTCCAATAATATGTTTATCTTTAGGTCTAGGAATAAGATAACAAATATTATTTCTCACAAATTGGTTAAGTTCTTCCTGCATAGCAAGTATCCAGTTTTCGTCAGAAAGCACTTCTTTTATGTTAGCCGGTTCAATTTGGGATGTAAAGCACACATAATTACATATGTCTTCTATTTGTCTACGAGTGCGCACACCAGTGAGAGGGTTTCCAAGAATTTGAGTGGTTGGATGATCTTTAACAGTCCCCAGTTTAGAATTAGTTTGATTTGATGAAGTATCTGGTTTGTCAATTAAAAGAACTTCATCATTATCTGAACTTGGGGCGGGTGTATTCAAGTGATCGTCAATGACCACATTGATGGACTCTTGAATAACATTGTTGGAGCATGAAAAATTATGAAGGGGAGAAAGATTCAAGATTGAAAGTAGGACATAGAATGAAAGGAATGCATGGAAGAACAGTTTGGTCAGTTACGTGGATCGCAAAACAAAGAAGCTCCGTTGCGCGGATCGTGAAACCAGAAGGAACCATTGAGCGGATCGCGCAACCAGAAGGAACTGTTGCGCGAGTCGTGCAACCAACGAAGTCTGTTGCGTGGGTCACGCAACCAGTAATCACTGTTACGCGGATCGTGCAATTAACAAAAGAAAGATGGTGAGATGAATGGTCTTCTCTAAGTGCAAAGTAGGTCTGAGGGCACGAGAATTGAGGATTGACATGTATGAAGAAGCTATAAATATCCCATTCTCCCTTTCATTTTTGGATCGAAGATTTTAGAGAATAGAGCAGTGCGATTGAAGGTAGAAGAGCAGAGAGAAGGGTCGGTTGCACGGAACCTGCAATGTGTCTATCTGTTACGCGAATCGCGCAACATTTCTTTCAGGTTGCGCGGATCATGCAACACATTTATGAGTTGCGCAGATCATGCAACTGGCATATCGATTGTGCGGGTCGCACAACAGGCTCATGATTTAGCTAAGCATGTTGTGGGAATTGTAGGGAGCATTCAAGTCCAGCCTTTATCTCCACAAGTTCTTCTTTGGAAAGAAGAAATTTCTCCTAAGTATTGGGAGATGATCAAAATAGCACCGAAATGCTGCTGAAATTTCTATCTTATTGAAGATTGGTTGATCAATTCAGCAATTCCTCCTAAGTATTAGGAGATTGCTAAAATAGCGTCGAGATGATGTCGGATTAAGATTAGACATATAAAACTTGCTAATTGTAACTTATTATTTTGACCTATCTTGGAATCAAGGGATATTAAAGGGATGTAAATGAATTTAGTAATAATAATATGATGATTGATCCATGATTCATTCTCTTTGTTATACTCAAATAAGATAATCTCCCAAATAGAATGCATTTGTTTTCTTGTCGAAACAAAATGACGACTCCACCGGGGAATAGTGTTCTTATTTGATATTAACATTGGGATAATTATGGAGCTTTCATTGTATTTTGACATCTTTTAGATGCCAAAATGGCAACTCTCAGTGGGAACATCCTCCCCCTTCATCTCTAAGATAGGTTATCTGGTTAACCAAATACTAATTACATTTGTGTTTTATATTAGGAAGTTTCTGAATCCAACTGCGAAGTACAACCAATGGCAATTTCTGCAAGGAAAGTGAGCTTCCGCTTCACTCCAACTGGATTCGTAATAGAATACATACCGGATCGAACTACAGAATACATGGCTCGAATGACAGTTGGGGTTGTATCTACTTCCCCTCAACCGCTGGAAGGCAATAGAGGATGGACCGTCGTGATGTCTCGTAGGATGAAAATACGAAATTTAAGAAGCCCTAGAATGAATTTGTCTTCATCAAGAGTTAGGGGCCAGTAACGTGCAATGTAGCTAGGAAAAATCCTGAGCTCGCCCCTCCTGCGATATACCCTAAACGAGTGATTCCGCAGTTCGCGTCACGCGACTTCCAAGTGTTGATTACTCCACGAGCCAGATGGACGAAAGAGCAGAAAGGCAAAGCATTGATGACAAGCTTGTTGATACCCGTGTCACCCTAAGAAAGTTCATTGATTGTATGTCGCCCCAATCGATCAATAGCACCAGGAGTGTATAGAAGTCGAACGAAACTTCTTCCTCTCCTCTTTGCATAAGCCCTATTACACCGACATATTCCCGCTCCACTCCAATTACAGCTATGTCAAAGAGTGGAGAGGCCACAATATATATGGCCAGGACAAATCAAGATGATATGCAGACTACAGAAGAGCGTGTGAATGCAATGGCGAAAACACAAAGGACCTTAATAGAAGAGTGCAGGAACCTTAGGGAAGCCTTGGCAACCTTGGCACATAATGTAGCTCAGATAGTATCTCCGCCAACGAATGAACAAGAAAACCAGCCCACAGGCTCTCAACAACAAGGAGCGGGATCAAGAGAGTCTATCCCAGCCACGAGAACCATGACATAAGATGAAGTGAGACAAGTCGTCTAAGAAGCTGTTCGAATCGAGAGAGAACGTGAAAATACGGGGTGTTTTAGATACCGAACACCAAACCCAAGGGAGTTAGAAGATATACCCTTTCTAGCCAACTTCAAGCAGCCAGAATTTCAAAAGTTCAATGGAGAGGAAACGCTAGAAGAACATTTAATGCATTTCATTACCAGTATAGAAAATTTCTCTATGATACCGCAGTATTGTTTACGACTGTTCGGGTCCTCACTGACACACAAGGCATTTCGATGGTACTCCAGTCTAGCCCCGGGATCCATATGTACTTGGGAGCAAATGCAGGACGCCTTCGTGTCAAATTTCTTCTCCTCAGAACGAGATGTTAGTATTACAGAATTGGCCTCTGTGCGGCAGAAAGAAGGAGAACTGGTAGAAAAGTTCATAGACAGGTGGAAGACATTGGAAGCCTCGTGTAGACAATTGCCAGAAGAAAAGGAACAAGTCAAAATATGTTTGAATTCCATGGAAATAGGAATCGCGTTCGGACTCACCAGTGCCGATATTAGGACTTTCCGTGACCTGGCTACCAAGGACCATGCTCTGGAATTGATAACCTGTAAGATGCCAACATTCCACCATGAAACGGCTAGGAGAATACCCTGCAGAATGGCCGTAAATACCATTGATCGTGATAAAAAGAAGCAAAGACGCCAGGGATGTAAAGGAAAAAAGGTCGGAACGAAAAGAAGAATGGAACCAATCAAGAAATATATACAGTGGGAAGAGGTCCAGGATGCTCAATTCTGACGAGGGATTCACATTCGATAAATAAGATGTCATTCTAATGATGACCCAACTGTTGAAGGCCGGCACGCTTGAATTACCAGAACCCAAACGCCCTGAAGATGTGACAAAAACCAGAGAGAGAGAGACTTTTGTCGCTATCATCGTCTAGTGGGACATCCAACAGAAAACTGCTATACATTGAAGTGCATAATACAATGAATGATGGATATGGGAGAAATAGTAATTGGAAAAGAGAAGGAAAGAGGCACAATGGCTATGGTGAACATGTCCACAACCCGAGAAAGGATTCAGGGTATGAAAGAGAAAGGAGACAGTGATACGATGAAAAAGATAGCAGTAATCAAGCTAAGATCAGGAATGAAAATGATAAGCCCAACAAAGCAAAAGTCCGGTCTCACAAGAAAAGAATTCATTGAAAAGCAAAGCAATGTTGATAAAGAGGAGGAAAAGAGCGAGGCAGTAAAGGTGACCTATGATGTGGTAAGCCATTTGAAGGGCATATCGGCTCGATTAAGCATCTATGTCGCTCTCAAATTGTCAGAAGAGTTCTGTTAGAATTTAGTTCAAGCATCGTCCAATCACAATGTCAGGGAAAAACCTTATTGGCAGAGTTATAATGCAAAGAGCATGGGGAGCAAGAGAATTGCCTCCCAGTCATCTGCTTTTCTGATGATGATTTGATTTGTGAAGAAGAGCACAATAGGCCACTGATGATAAAAGGCCACATACACGAGAAGAAGGTCAAGTGGATTATGATAGATAATGGGTCTGTTGTAAACCTTTTACTACTTTTAATGTTGGGAAAATTAGGGTATCGTCGCTTGGACCTACACCCTAGTGGAATGATGATACAGGGCTTTAATCAAGATGGGCAGCATGCACTCGGTAAGATTAAAGTGACACTGGATGTGGGAGAATTAACAACTGATGTTGTGTGCCACGTTATAAATGTTGTGACAACGTACAATATTCTATTAGGAAGGCCCTGGACACATCAGTACAACATTATACCTTATACCATGCATCAATGTTTTAAGTACTGTAAAAATGGGATGAAGTATAAAGTAAAGGCCGACGCGAAGCCATATACAGAAGCTGAGTCTTTCTTCGCAGATGCTAGCTGCTATAAAGGATTTAGTAGAAAGGATAAAGAGAATGATGAAAGCAGAGTCCTGAGGGACATCTCGGTAAATGAGGTTGAAGAAGAAAGGGCAGAATCGTCCAAAACCATAGAAAAAAAGAAGAAATTCTATTTTGTTTTGAAATGTCTGAGACAACCAGGGCAACCGCCGTTAACCTTGTTATCTCACAAGCAGTTGAGAATTTTGTAATCTAATTATATAATGTCGTTGCCACATGTTGAAAGGAATAAACCATTTCTGATCGCTCCAGGAAGATTTCATGTTAAGGCCAGTGCAAAGCATCAGGAGGAACCCATAGAATTTTACACCGCAGAAGTGGCAAGGGTCGGAGAAGAAATCGAGAGTAACGTATATCACGGTAAGCTTACGCCACAAGATCTCGAAAAATACAGTCAGGTGTGCAAGAAGATCATGAAAGGCATGGGTTTTGATTATGAAGAACCCATCATTCTAAATCACGGAAAAGGAATTCAAATTCCTATTGGGGTGAGTCAGGGAAAGAGAAGGAAGTCTCGAGGACTGGGGACAGAATCATCGGTGAACACAGCCACGGCCATGAAGTCATTAGAAGAGAATCCCAAGACAATTGAACACCCTGAAATGGCCCCAAAATAAATAGAAGACGGGGGGAACCGACAATAGATAATTTGCGAGAAGTAAATCTGGGTACGGATGAAGAGCCAAGGAATACATTTATTAGCGCCAGCCTTTCTGAACAAGAGTCTATGGAATATGTGCAGCTTCTCAAAGAGAATAGAGACGTTTTTGCTTGGACATACGCAGAGATGTCGGGCTTGGAACCTTCCGTAGCGATGCACCGATTGAATATATCTAAAGAGAAAAGACTAGTCAAGCAAGCAAAAAGATGATTCCAACCGGACTTGGTTTCTCTGATAGAAGAATAAGTGAATAGGTTAATAAAGGTGGGATTTATCAGGGAGGTCAAATATCCTAAGTGGATATCAAACATTGTCCCTGTGAAGAAGAAAAACGGACAAGTCAGGGTGTGTGTTGATTTCAGAGATCTAAACGAAGCTTGTCTGAAAGATGATTTTCCTCTCCTAATAAATGAGTTACTAATCAATAGTACAACCCAGAATGTTATCATGTCCTTTATGGACGGTTATGCAGGGTATAATCAAATTAGGATGACACCTGAAGATGAAGAAGCAACAACGTTCAGGATGTCGTTGGGAATTTATTGTTATAAAGTAATGTTGTTTGGTCTCAAAAATGCTAGGGCGACATATTAGAGGGTGATGAAGAATATCTTCCAAAACATGATGCACAAGCATGTTGAATGTTATGTTGATGACTTGGTGGTCAGATCAGGGAATCATCAGCAACACCGTGAACACTTGGCTTCAATTTTCCGCTGACTTAGAAAGAAACAGCTGAAGATGAATCCAGCCAAATGCGCATTTAGAGTATCCTCGGGTAAATTTCTTGGTTTTGTTATCCAGCACAGAGGCATTGAAATTGATCAAGGGAAAGTCTGAGCTATTTAAAATATGCAGCCACCAAAAACACTCAAAGAATTAAAAAGTTTGTAAGGAAAGTTGGCATACATCCGCTGCTTCATTTCAAATTTAGCAGGACGATGTCAGCCGTTTTCCCGTCTAATGAAGAAAGACACAGAATTTGTATGGGACCAAGCTTGCCATAATGCGTTCGACTCAATCAAAGAGTTGCTAAAACAGCCCCTAGTATTATCAGCTCCACTAAAAGGGAAGCCATTAATTTTATATATCTCTGCGGCAGAGGGTTCTTTAGGACCCTTATTAGCTCAGGTGAATGAGACAGGAAAAGAAATTGCTCTTTATTATTTAAGCCGAACTCTGATGGGTGCAGAATGCAACTATTCCCCAATCGAGAAAGAGTGTCTGGCATTGATATTTGCGGTATAAAAATTAAGACATTATTGTCTCTCTCACAGCATAACTTTGATTTCAAGAGCGGATCCTATAAAGTTTTTGCTGACGAGACCAATGTTGTCTAGAATATTAGCCAAATGCACATTGTTACTTTCAGAATATGACATTACATATGAGCTAGCAAAAGCAGTAAAAGGACAAGTAGTGGCAGACTTTCTTGCAGCACATCCCGTAGCAAAATACAAAGTTGTTAGTGATGAATTTCGGGATGAACAAGTGTAACGCCCTGAAAATCGGGGGTCGAGCATAAACTCAACTCCCAAGTTCCAACGCAACACCGATGCAACAAAATGAATGATGATTGAATGTGATCGGTATTAGTGCGATGAACATGAGTGAGATTAAGCCAAAACAACATATCATACTCCAAAGATAGTTAAATTTGCAAGCGGAAGACTGTGATAAATAAATAAAATATATAAACTGTGGTGGGTCTCCAGAGTGTGATAAAGTTACCAGGTTAAATAATTACAAGTATGATTTTAAATTATACCCAGTTGTGTAGTGTGATCTAGTCAACATCCATGTAGCCTCGACAATCAAGGCACGACTCTCACGAAGCCGCCAGAAAACAGCATATACGAGAAAGCATTCTCGTCGTCATAGAAGTCCAGCTCCGCCTCAGAAGTAGCGTCGCCATCTATAATTAGACAAAGTCTGGTGGGTGTTCGGAACACCGTCCCGTATCGTGGGAGTGAGTGATCAACTCAGTGGAACAATAAAGCATAGGTTATCATGTTATCAATTCAGTCAAGCAGTAATGATAAAGCAGTACAATCAAACAATTTTAACTACTCTTATTTAATGCAAGTATGAAATGACATGATGTATGCCCTTGCCAAACCACCCTCATGCGACATCATCTTACGTTCGCGAATGCGTTCATCCCTCAGTGCTCCACATCTACCAGGCACATGCAGTGCGATGATGAGCATGATTACCGAGTAATTATTAGTTCATTTCAAACAGCAGTATTGGGAAACTAAGGTACCTCCCTTGTATCATTCCCAAACATGATCCATTCTAAGGTCGTCAGTCCTAGTTAATCTCATACGATATTATGGTTTGAGAGGCGTAGCGAAGGCATCACAAAGGGCTCGTCACCCGTCAGCACGAATATAGATCTCACCATATGCGGCTCAATTGCTGACCGTCAGCTCGAGTACAGGTCTCACTGTACTTGGCTCAATCACTAGCTGTCAGCTCGAATACAGATCTCACCGTACTCGGCTCAACTCATGCTCTAATTGCTGTGAAGGGCTCGTCGCCAATCACAGACCTTAGAGTATACTCGAAGATACTACGGAGGACTCGTCGCCCGTCAGCATGAGTACAGGTCTCACCGTACTCGGCTCTCGCCGTAAGTATCGACAGCTCGAATATAGTGTCCCATACCACCATAATCGGCTCATGAGTCTGGTTACTTACTGGTCACTACGGGGAGGCACATGGCCCCAGCATAGGCGGACTCGACCACGGTGTCCCATACCACCATGCCCTGCTCATGAGTCTTAGCGGATCGAGGTACCATGGTTAAAAGGGATTTCACTGGTAAGTTTGGTACCCTAGGTTCAAACAGTAATGACCAAACGTGGTGAACACACATTAGACAATCGGGTTACTTGACGAGCTCGACTAACTCAAGCGCACAACAAGTTGAACGACATGAAGTGCATAAGCACTTCGTTGGCCAACCACTATCGCCAACCGAAGTACGACTCGGGTTCATCGAACACATCTCACGTGGCAAATGAATCGCAACCACGAATTCAATTCTGGTACCGATTGTCTGGACTATAATCATAGCCTCAAACACAATCAAGTGCAGATAAATAAAGCAGTAGTGAATCAAGATTCAACTCATACAATCGAGGTCTGGTAGTATCCGTTTATGGCTGCCAGGGCTGTTGCATGCATTCATTGCTCCACTCCCCCATCACCCATGACGGATCATACAATGTAAATATAAATTTAAACATATGCATTACATAGTTAAAATCATAAAGCAGTTGAGCATGTTATGAAGCACAACACGAGCATGAATTTGTACATGTGCAACTCCTAATCACACAACTATCCAAGGAGATCATACACATAGTTAGAAGAGGTTGAGAATCATATCTCAACACCCTTATACGTTACAAATTGCTAACTACTACTCATTCAGACATTTTAAGAAATACTTAAACAAACATACATCAACATACATGACATATGTCGATCACATAGGCATTAGGCCAAATCCTTTCACTAGGGAGTTGCCCCAATCATAACATGCGAACACCCATGACGGATAGTCATAGCAAGCAGGAATCCAAGTTCCATATTCATTCAGTCATTTCCACAAACACTTGGGCCAGACATTTTAGCATATATGGTGTATATTGGCAGTGGCGTGATTTAGGGCAAATCCTTTCGTCAAAGGGGTATCGCCATTACAACAATCATGAATCCATGACAATTAGTCATGGCAAGTATGAATGAGAATTCAGTACTCATTCAATCATTTTCACAAACACTTAGAATACACTGTTACAACATACATGGTGTATGTTAGCAAAACATGTATTAGGGCTAATCCTTTAGCCAAGTGAGTATTTTATCCATGTATAATATATTACTACAGCAAATAATCATGATAAATATATCTCCCAATATTTATACGTATACAGTATTTTCAACATACATAGTGTATACAAGCAAACATGTATTACGGCGATTCTTTTCGCCAAGAAATTAATTTATACGCACATAATATATTTATACAACAATTAATCATGACAAACACATCGCTAAAATATACATGTATATGGTACTTCTTACAATACCGTATTTCTACATACATGGTGTATATTAGTAAACATGTATTTAGGCGAACCCTTTCGCCAAATGAGTATTTTATCTATACATCATATATCCATACGACAAATAAACATGTCAAATACATTTTCATAAAAAATACGTATACGGATGGCTGAAATGGGAGAGGGTTTAAGGTCCTCATATAGTCTAAAACTTCAGCAAAATAGACTTTTGGACAAGGTTCACCTAAGTTATAACTAAAGCAGAACTTTCTCAGCTCAACGGAGGACTTCTGGCGGGCCTCCTTGAGCCAAAGGTCGGACTTAAGCTCACTAACGCTGGATCTATGTTCTATTAAGTTTTCGTTTCAGTCGGATATCCAGATCACGCGTGGCGGACCAGTTTCAGTTCAACGGTCAGCGGATCTTGATCAGAGATTCTAAGTACATGTAAATGTGTATGAAATTTCTCCTGATCAGAGGGTGTAATTTGGTCTGATTTTGATGGTCTGGTTGCTTAAAACTGATCCGCAAACGAGAGATGCCAGATTATTATTCAAGATATTTATTTTTAAAGAAAACAAGTGTTTTCACACTCTCTCGCTCCGGACGCGATCGAATGGCCGTGGGACATCGTCTGGAATTGATTTCCGAGATGGTTGTCAAGCCCAGCGAGGTGGTCCTAAGTCCCTAACCTCGTATTATTCGGACTCCCGATGTGCGGTCCAGATCAGATACGGAGTTTCGAGATGCTCCCGAGAGCAGTCGGGTAATGAGTTTGATCCTAGATTTTAGGGTAACCTAGCGTCAATGATTCTACAAGTTTTGGGTCTTGCAGATCGTATTTAAAACGATTCCAATGGATTTCGTAGCTAATCTAGTTTAACACTTAGTTAACTTTGTCAATTTTTTAAAGGATTTAATCCTAAGTGATTTCCGTCTGAGGTAGTATTTAGTCCTTCGCAGTTTGTATCTAAAGTGATCCAAGTTATACTACTTAGCTAGTTTAAGATAGTGTCTAGGGCGAAAGTGCTTTGAAAAATTGAAAGAACAAGGTAGTGAATGGTGAGATTTGTGAAGGAAATGGGTTAAGGATCGATTTTAGACTGTGGGATTCAGTTCTGACAAGTTAATAAGGTGTTAGGATCGACCCATCGCCTAAGGACGTCTAATCCCAGGTTGGCAAAAATCCAGGGTGTTACAACAAGTCATGTTGACTAAGACACAAAACCCATGGCAGATGTATTTTGATGGCAATGCTCGAGCCTTAAGAGCGGGGGCAAGAATAATATTTATCACTCCTCAAGGTGACTTACTACGGTACTCCTTCACGTTGAGTGCCACATGCACGAATAATGAAGCTGAGTACAGAGCCCTCGTTATTAGAATGGAAATGACTCAAGAAATGAAGGTAAGAGCGCTGCATATTTTTGGGGATTCTAAATTGGTTATAAATCAATTGAGGACTGAATTTGAGGTGAGAAAGCAAGAACTTTTACCATACTGTCGGAAAGCATAGCAATTACTAGAACAATTCTATCATGTAGAAGTCAAGCATATACCGCAGACTGAGAATGCAAGAGTAGACTCTTTGGCCAGCCTGGCAGCAGCTTTGTCCTGCCCAAATAGAAGCCCCCTCCAGATAACTATAGAAGAGAAGATTTTTGTCATCCTTGGAGGTCATTGAAGAAATCATCGAAACCGTTGTATCGTGCTTAGAGATAATGACAAATGATTGGTGTCAGCCTTTCATTGATTATCTTAAATACGACATCCTACCAGCAGAGCCAGTGCAGAAACAACAAGTTAAGCAACGGTCAAGTAGATTTATCATATATAGCAAAGTATTATATAGAAGATCTTATAATGGAATATTGTTGTGATGTTTAGATGCACAAGAAGCAAATCAAATGTTACGGGAAGCACACTCTGGAGAATGTGGGGCGCATCAAGCATGACAAAACTTATTCCATCGAATACATCGAATGGGATATTATTGGCCTTCTATGTTCAAAGATGCGATAAATTATGCGAAGCGGTGTCATGAATGTCAGATTCATGGAGATGTTATACACGTTCCCCCAGAAGACTTACATCAGTCAGTTACCTCTTGGTCCTTCTCAGTCTGGGGACTTGACATCATTGATCCTATAAATCTGCCTTCATCTAAGGAAAGCAGTATATCTTGACAGCAATAAACTATTTTTCCAAGTGGACAGAGGCAGTTGCTTTAATCAATGTCAAAGAAAAGGATGGGGTGAATTTCATCCGCACGCGTCATGGTATTCTGAAGAAAATTGTTACGGATAATGGTACGCCATTCAAAACTAGAGGCATGGAAAAGCTGTGTCAGAAATTCAATATTCGTCATTCATTTTCAATACCTTACTATCCACCAGCCAATGGATTAGCAGAGGCGTTTAATAAAACGATAGTCAAGATACTGAAGAAAATAGTGACAGGGAACAAACATGATTGGGATGAAAGTTTACAAGAAGCATTATGGGCATACAAAACCACTCCTCGGACAACGACAAAAGTAACACCATATTCATTGGTTTATGGTGTAGAAGCAGTGATCCCAATCGAAATGCAAGTAGTGTCACTCAGAGTGGCAGTACATCAGTCTATAACAGGGGATGAAAATGCAAAAATAAGGCTGAAAGAGTTAGATTTGCTTGGTGAAAAATGCCTGGTAGCCTAACAACGATTACAATCATATCAAGCAAGAATATCGGCCACTATCGATAAATGTGTTAAATATCGCTCTTTGAAGAAAGGGGATATGGTGCTGATGCTAAAAAGACTCATAGTGGTCACCCGACGATTAAGGGCAAATTTGAACCTAAATGGGATGGACCTTATACAATTAAAGAGGTATACTCCAATGACGCATATAGAGTGGTGAATCAAGATGGGCAAGGTATAAGTATACTGGTCAATGCACACTTTATAGAGAGATATCATCCCTGAAGACTTTACTGATTTTGATCAAGAATATTATCAGCATAATGATTCTGTATCAAAAGGGGGCAAGAATGGGCAGGGCCATGACAATGTATTGACAGATGAATAAATAAAGAAGGATTTCGCGAGCATATCAAGACTACGTATCGACAAGTGTTGCGAAAAGAAAGTGAACATCGTCAGACTAAGAGAGCTCTGATTGTCGAAATTGATATCGTCACTAAGCTGATATATTATAAATAAAACAAATGGATCTTCTTGAAGATATTAGCAGAAGCGGTGACGCATCAATCTCAGTCAGAGATGTTTATCATTTTCACAGCAGCAATGATCACACCTATTATTGTCTCTTGAGGCATTTTAAGGCGGTCTAGTCAAACCCTAAAAGGCTAAGCCTCAAAAAGGGCTAGCTACGTATAAGACCTATCATTTTCACCATTCGGGCAACAATGAGAAGCCAGTGGCCCTAAAAAACTCGTGAAGGCCATCGTACGCATACTTATGTGGGCAGCTGACGAAGCCAGTGACTAAAAGCCTAAAAGGCTAAAAGTCTTTAATGACCAGACATGCATAAGACCAATGCCGTCTGTGTAGCTTTCTGGCAGTGTCACAGGGAACAGAGTAAAATACCCTTCCATGAATGGGCTTGACCTTGCCGACGAAAAAAAAGCGGGGCGCAGTGTGATCTCTTTGGCTATGTCCATAGATAGGCCAACCATACGTAAGAACCCCTATATCTTTGGCTCGATTTTAGTAATAACTCATGAGAAAGGGCTTAAACCTACTCCTTAACGGACTGGTAGCCCAGGATTTGGTACCCCAAAAGTCACCTTATGAGCTATGTGAACTCTAGAGAGTTACCGTGGCCAACCCTATATGTAATTCCAACTGATTTTACGGCCCCGGTAGCTTCACTGGGCCCCTCTGATGGACTGCGGTTTGTGAACTCCCCAGGCAGTGAGAAGTCCAGCGAACTCTTAAGAGTTATAAAGACCATCATGTAAGACCACCCGACTCCATTACGCAAGAGTCTAAGAAACTGCGTATGCTTCACTACTCAAGAGCTTAAACTTTGTGACTAACTAAATTGAAATTTAGTATGCCAATTAAGATAAGGATCATTTAGGAAATCCTTTATTAACAAAGCATAAAAGGATGGCACAAAAAGGCATAAATTAAGCAGTAATCAAAATGAACATTATATTCACAGTAGCAAAATACAATGTATTGAAGTTATACATTTCAAAATTCCCTAATAATTCTTAGTACTGCTAAATATTGTCGCAAACTTTCTTGAAAATTAACTCGAGCAGTTGCATGTTCCAGTCTGGCAGTCGAAATCATTCTTGCAGGATCTGGGATCCCAGCTAACTTTTCCTCCAAAGAAGTAATCATTTCTTCATTCTTAATTAGTTCAAATCTTTCAGAATCCATAGAATGAAGGCTACAATCTATCTATTCTTGCATTCTCTCAATGTTCAGATCGTCCTCTGAACTTTGCTTCTCTAGTTGAGCTATTTCTTGCTTCAAAAGAGAAATGCAATCTTAGATAGCTGTCTTATTATCAGCAAAGGTCTTCAATTGCTCGCACAGAGATAAGTGTTCTTGATCATGGCAAGACACAATCGGAGCAAGCCGAGAAACTTTCTCTTTAGAACATCTAAGTTGCTTCTTGTATTCTAAGAGTTCAGGTGGAGCAATCACAGCTTCAGCTAATGACAGAGCAGCTATTGAATTATGAAACCTGAGAAGAGCATCGCGTACAGAGGAAACATCAACTTTGGCCATTTGTGCGGCACTATCCAGGACATCCAAAGCAGCAGTTAGATCGGACCATTGATCAGGATCCTTGAATATCTCAACAATCGCTAATATGGAGTTTCTAATCAATCCAACTTGTACCCAGAAATCTTCTCGAGTGATGGCACGTTCAGTAATCTAAGAAAGTGTAGACAAGGAAAATGAAATACCTTCCACTGGTATTGGAACAGCAGGCAGTTGCGTCTCTCCAGCAAGGGAAGGATTAGGTACGACCATCTCAGCTAAAGATGGAGCCCTAGCTTTAGTACTCAAAGTGACGATGGTAGAGGTGGGTAAAATAGTCGATCCACCAGAAAAACCATGTCACGTCTAACACTTGAAGCAACGATGGTAGGAGTGGATAAATCAATTGACTCCTCTGGAAAAGAAATCTCGCGTGCCACTGCTCGTGGAGGCATTGAGGATCTTGGTGAGGCTGTTGGTGCAACAGGGGGAAAATCCAGAGGAGAAACACTATCTGCCTCCATATTTGCAACATGATCGCTTGAAATAAGATGTGTAAGACAAGAAATAAAGAAAGACAAAAGTAAATAACAATATCAAGACTTCCTTACATGGTGAATATCCATATTCCCCATAGTCCAGTGGTTCATCTTCGTCCCTTGCCACAGAAGAAGTCTTTGCAAGAACAGCTTCAGAAGTTGAAAGAATATGTCCCTCATTAATGGGGATATCTTCCGCAATTATATCATCTTCGCCACTGATATCCACTTCTCCCTCCTCATAGTCATTCTCCTAACCCTCTCCTCCTATATCGCTTTCCTCGAAGGAAGTATGTCCAGACGAAGAAGTTGAATCTTCTCCAACAGCGTGTTCTATGCTTGACTCCTCGACAACAACCTGCTTTCCTTTAGAGGGAAGAGATTGAGAGATTTTCGGTTGAATGTCTGCAGCAGCTGAAGCCGGAGGAGTAATAACAGTAGTCTCTCCCTGTGGAGAAGCTTAAGGGCATGTACGAGACCTCGTCATCGGAGAAGAAGTTGGCTGCTGATGAGGAATGTCAGTCCTAGAGACAGAAGGAGTTGACCAATGTCGAGAAAAATTGGTCTTGGAAATGGGAGAAGAAATTAGCTATTGCTGAGGATGAATAAAAGAAGAGGGTCGATCTTGAGGATTGGCGATATCATCTGATTGAAGGAAAGCCTCTTCTGCAGTTCTTCATTGTAGATGATGGAGAGGGATTTGTTCAAATTCGTGAATATCACCGTATGTTGTCAATCCTTCAAGGGTATTATCGGGTTTTATTTTACGTATAGGTTCGTCCATAGAAATCTGAATATCGTGATGACCAGCAGTGGGGGCATGACTGGTCTCAGTGATAAAACCAACTCCCACTTTGATGATGCGACCCTTAAGCATGGGAGGTAGAAGTCATATAGGTCTAGACACTGGCAGACTTTTTTTGACCAGGTATGACTGGTGCACCCACCATCTCATATGGTTGTATGATGCTTTCGGGGTATGATCACTCCCTGGAATGATGAATGAAGAAAAGGCTCGGCCCAATAATTGCTTCTAAGTCATCGTACAGTGGCCGGTCCCGTAACTTCGCATTCTGTGGGTCACTAGTCCGCAATCTTTCGGCACAGCCTGATCAAAACCAAATTGACGGGTAAAGCGACTAGGGTAATATGACTCTCGCCAAAATTCGGTCCCTTCTCTCAATGGAAGACTGCACGATCTAATCGATACAAAGAATCCTCTCTCTGATGAAGAGAACGATTCTGTGTCTGCCTTCTCCGTATCTATGATGTAATAAGGTAGGCCAAAGTGGAAATAGTTTATCTTGTCATCCGAGGAAATGGCATCTTTTGCCCAGTTGTAGGATCTCTTTGCCATAAATCTCTTTTGGAAGAAGTGGAGAGGAACTCTGGAAGGGTGGACATAGGCTTTTATGGTATTTCAAAAGTCCAGGGGAAGTAAACACTAAGCCAACCCAGGAAATAATGCCACAGCATGTAAGTTGAGGCAGAACCGACAGAAGGACTTTTTATATGGCAAGCGATCTCTTCGAAACCTCTATAGATTGAATAAAGAATGGGCAGAGCAAGAGAATACTTGGTTCCCTTGGCCATGACACCTGCAATAACAAACAGTGAAGGATGAATAGCATTTGCAGATTTAGAACTGGGGAAGACCACCACGCTTAGCCAGTATGCGATGAATGTTGTCAGTTCCCCATAAATAGAGTATTCAACACGACCTGTTATACTCTTTCTGAGACGTTCGAGTTCTCATGTATAACTGTTGGTAAACTTGAAGGGATAGGTAAATGAAATTATAATTATGTATAGATATATCAAGTCGCCATGAAGAGAGATTGGAGAAGAAAGGAATTACTTGAATGCTCTGCTAAAGTGCGCTAGCCACTACGTTGGAGGAATCTTGTAGATATTTGGGAATTTTGACATCTCCCTAAAGAGTTCGATAGTCGATTCCGAAATAGAGGGGATACGATCAGGAGAGGAGACGAAAGCGAATTCCTCATTAGTGGGAACAAATTCATCAAGGAACTTGCCGGTTATTGGTAAGCCGCAAATCCTGTGAATATCCCAGAGTGTGATACTCATTTCACCCTCAGGAAGATGGAAGGAATTGGTGGAAGGGCACCAATAGTTGAGGAATGCCTTCAAAATAAAAGGTTCTTTACAGAAGGAATTGATGTAGCTTCTATCACATGGAGAATGTTGATCTTCGACAAGGTCATAGCATGCTTCACCAAAACCGCAGTAGCCCACTCAGAATAGTAGTTGCAAGGAGTCAAAAGACCCCTTGTTCTAAATTCTTTCGGACTCCAAATGAAAGGGCGATGACTGAAACGTTGCTTGAGTGTCTCATAAAAGCAAGTTGGATAGAGACTATGAATGTCGTAGGAGGGAACAAGGAATATCATGGGATGAATGTTGCCTATTTCTTGTTGAAGTATTGGTGGTTGCAAAATGCCTTCTAATAGTCTTGGCTCCTTGAATGACCAAGACTTTATGTAGGCTAATCTTTCTACAGTGAGGTGATCCCGGGTTCGCAGACTAACATACAGTGATGGCGGTGAATGTTGATCAAAATTGTGATGATGCCCTATTTATAGAGGTTGTCAAATTGAATGAAACCCTGAACAACACCAACAGATTACCAAGAGTTGTGGAGTTTCTTCCTATTGTGTTCTTTAATCTTCTCTTGAAAATCTTGGGCTTTGTTTCGACGATGCTTCTTGGGTCTGGAAGGAGGAGGGGTCTCTTCTCTAGCAGGCAGCTTTCGACTAATCGTCTGATAATGTGTCGTTGTCTTCAACCATTCATCCCAGTCATATTCGTGACCATGCCTTGGAGGCATTTTCAGATCGCCCATGGCAATAGCCCTGTGGATGGGAGATGATAGCATCTCAATGCGTTGGGAGAAGCGAATGTGGGGAGTACTGGTTCCTTTATATAGGCAGGGCGTCTAACGGTCATTTTAAATCGTTTACCCAGGGGTTGAGCCAGAGACGATGGTGATTCTGTTGCTTGAGGGGTTGTCATTTGATAAGTCTCAATGTTTGGCAGCTCTCGGTGAGAGGGTTGATCAGAAGGAGGATCGACGGCAACGAAAGTTCCTTTGGTTCGGGTCATGTTAAAGATGAGGAAATTGTGTTAAGATCGAGAAGATTGCTGAAGTGGTAGTTACGCGGATCGCATAGCGAACAAGGTGTTACGCAGTTCGCCCAACCGATAATGTGTTGTGCAGGTAGCGTAATGAGTTAAAATCCTTGGCAACGAAGGAATCGTTGCACGGATTGCGCAACAAATATTGGCTGCACTAGAAAAAGTTTTTTTCGTGAGAGCTCCGCTGCAGAATGGAAGGATGAGAAAACGAACCAAGTTTGGAATATTTATAGAAGTTTGGGTCGATTACTGTACTCGGATGGGCGTTGAGCGGGTCACGCAATGGCCTTAAGAGCAACATAAATTGGAAGGAAAACGAGATTGATCCTGATTCTTTGGTTTAGGAGAACAAAGAATGGATCAAGTGGGCATTTGTTGGAGCATGAAAAATCATGAAGGGGAGAAAGATTCAAGATTGAAAGTAGGACATAGAATGAAAGGAATGCATGGAAGAATAGTTTGGTCAGTTGCATGGATTGCGCAACAAAGAAGCTCCGTTGCGCAGATCACGCAACCAGAAGGAACCATTGAGTGGATCGAGCAACCTGAAGGAACTATTGCGCGAGTCGTACAACCAAGGAAGTTCGTTGGGTGGGTCGCACAACCAGTAAACACCGTTGAGCGGATCGCGCAATCAACAAAAGAAAGGCGGTGAGATGAATGGTCTTCTCTAAGTGCAAAGTAGGTCCAAGGGCACGAGAATTGAGGATTGGCACATGTGAAGAACCTATAAATACCCCATTCCCCCTCTCATTTGGGGATCAAAGATTTCAGAGAATAGAGCAGAGCGATTGAAGGTAGAAGAGAAGAGAGAAGGGTCGGTTGGACAGATCCTGCAACGTGTCTATCCGTTGCGCGAATCGTGCAACATTTCTTTCAGGTTGCACGGATCGTGCAACACATTTATGAGTTGCACGGATCGCGCAACTTCCATATCGATTGCGCGGGTCACACAACAGGCTCATGATTCAGCCAAGCATGCTGTGGGAGTTGCAGATAGCATTCAAATCTAGCCTTTATCTCCATAAGTTCTTCTTTGGAAAGAAGAAATTCCTCCTAAGTATTAGGAGATGATAAAAATAGCACCGGAATGCTACCGAAATTTCTATCTTATTGAAGATTGGCTGATCAATTCAGCAATTCCTCCAAGTATTAGGCGATGACTAAAATAGTGTCGAGATGCTGCCGAATTTAAGATTGGACATATAAAACTTGCAAATTATAACTTGTTATTTTGACTTATCTTAAAATTAAGGGTTATTAAAGGGATGTAAATGAATTCAGCAATAATAATATGATGATTGATCCATGATTCATTCTCTTTGTTATACTCAAATAAAATAATCTCCCAAATAGAACACATTAGTTTTCTTATTAAAACAAACACCGGTCCTTTTGTTCAATACTCGATATGCATGACTGTTTAAAGAATACCCCAAAAAGATACCTTCATCACTTTTAGTATCAAACTTTCCCAAATTTTTACGGTCATGTAAAATATAGCACTTGCTACCAAAAACTCGAAGTATTTGACAGTAGGCTTCTTATCGAACCATAGTTCATAAGCAGTTTTATTATTTGACTTACTTGTATAAACCTGGTTGATTGTATGAAGGTATTTGATAGTGAGTTTCTTATCAAACCAAATTTCATAAGCAGTTTTAGTATTAGATTTACATGTATAAACTCGGTTGATAATATAGTATGCATTATTTAAGGCTTCAGCCCAAAGATTTTTAGGGAGCTTCATACGATTTATTATTACATTAGTCATTTCTTGAAACACTCTATTTTTCCTTTCAACAATTCCATTTTGTTGTGATGTTTTAGGTGCAGAGAATTTATGCGATATTCCCTGATCGCTACAGAATTTCTCAAAACTGCTATTCTCGAACTCAGATCCATGATCACTACGTATCTTACAAACTTGAGAACTTTTTCCAGTTTGGATCCGTTTGAGAATCCTTTTTACTTCGTTAAGGGTTTTTAATTTATTCCTTAAGAAGGTTACCCAAGTGAATCTGGTATAATCATTCATGATCACCAGTATGTATTTTTTGCCACCTCGACTATCCGTTATGGCAGGTCCTACATGATCCATGTGGAGAAGCTTGAGTGGTCTTGATGTAGCATTGGAATTCACCTTCTTGTGAGAACTCCTAGTTTGTTTGCCAATCTGGCATTCACCACATATTTTGTCTACTTTTTGAAGTTTAGGTAGACCTCTTATTAGTTCTCCTTTGCTCAATCTGTATAAATTACGGTAGTGTATATGTCCAAGGCGATTATGCATAATTCTGTCTTATCGGTATGGACCATGTAGGACGATTGATTAGATGAGCTACCATTGCTTACAATATAACAATTTTCAGAAGTCCTGCGACCAGTTAATATTACTGAACTTTTTGTTTAAAATTTCACAACCTTGATTAGAAAAGTTCACGCTATGATTGTTATCGCATATTTGAGATATGCTTAATAGGTTGTGTTGTAACCCCTCAACATATAAAACATTCTTAAATAAGGGAAGGTTATAGAGTGAACCGTACCTTGGCCAATAATCTTGCAGTTGCTACCATCACCAAATGTGACTGACCCATCAGTCATATCTTTAAGGTCGATTAATAAAGCCTTGTCACTTGTCATATGCTTGGAGCACCCACTATCTAGGCACCACTTTGAATGGCTTGTCGCTTTGAATGCAGTGTGGGCAACCAAGCAGGTAACCTTAGGAACCCATTTTATAACTGTAAGTTGTTGTAAGACTGACCCACTTAGTTAGATTTTAAGAGCTCCTTAAGTAGATCAACTATTTTCTCAACTAAAAGGTTTCGGTTTTGATGGTTACTTTTAGTTTTGAAAGATTGAAAAGTTTTAGCATTTTTAGAAAACTTCTGATTATTACTTTTCTCTTTTGAGTTTGAGGACTCTCTTTTCACAAACTTGAGTAGAGTATTCTTCTGTTTAGGAGGAATGTTTTTATCATATCCCAAACCAGATCGGTCACCACATTTTCTTGATACAGTTACAAGTTTTTCTAATTTTGGATCACCTTGGGCATACCTCCATGTATCCTTTAAACTCGAAACGGAAGAGACTTCAAGTTTAAGTTTATCATTTTCAGATTTCAGATTTTCAATAAGGGTGGTTTTGAAATCTAGATCACATTTGCATTTTTCAAAACAATCTAAAAGTTAAGATATTTCTAAAACAATAGTTTCAAAATTATTTTTAAGCTTTGAAAATTTTTTTTTGAAGCGTTAATTTTATTGCAATCTTACAACTTTCCTTATATAGGGCATTGTAAGCATCTTGAAGATCTTCTTCAATTTCATAATCACTATTCAGATTTTCTTTACTGGTAAAATCATCATGATCTAAAAAAGTGAACTTAGCTAGAGTCATAAGAGCTTTGACTTCATTGCTTGACTCGGTTTCAGAATCTTCTGATTCAAAAGAGGCTTCAGTGCTAGAAGATTCATCCCAAGTAGCCAGCATTCCTTTCCTTTTAGGTTTATCCCGTTTAGGACACTTGTTTATTAAATGCCCATATTCTTGGCAGTTGTAACATTGACTATCTTTTAAAGATTTCCAAGCTTTAGATTTAGACTTAGATCTTTTCTTATCATTTGATTTTTGAAAGTCTACCTTCTTTTTACTTTTGAAAATCTTATAAAAAATTTTCACTAAGAGAGCCATATCATCTTCAAAATTTTCAAAAACAGAATTTTTCAGAGAAATACATTTGGAAGACTTAAGGGCTATAGATTTACCTTTAGGAGCTTTAAAGTTTAACTCATAGGTTTGTAGAGACCCAACTAATTCTTCTACCCTCATATTGTCCGTATCACTAAGTTCCTGAATCGCAGTCACCTTTGAGTTGAACCGTTCAGGTAGTGAGCGCAGTATCTTTGTACACACTTACTTTCTGGGATTTTATCATCAAGACCCTACATAGACTTTACAATGTCATTTAGTCTTGTATAAAAGTCCATGAACATTTCATTTTCTTCCATATGTATTTCCTCAAATTTAGTTCGGAGGATTTGGACTTTAGACTTATTGCCAATTGATGTACCCTCATGTGTCATTTCTAAAATGTCCTAAGCTTTCTTTGCAGTATCACAGGATATAATTCATTTGAAATCATCTGGTGATAGTGCGCAAGTGATTGCATTTAGTGTTTTTGCATTGACACTAATCTCACTTTTCTGAAGAGTCGTCTAAGAAAAATAAGGTCTCATTGATTTTGATCCATCGATACCAGTCACTTCAGTAGTAGGAGGGATCCATTTAGTCACTGTGGCTTGCCACACACTCTCATCCATTGATTTGAGGAAAATCCTTATCCTGGCTTTCCAATAGGCATAGTTGGAGCCATCAAATGGTGGAGGCCTAGTGACTGAAAGGCTATCAAAATTTGACATCTTATAAATAGCTTAGATCGATTAGCTCAGGAAATAAATCCAAATAACAATTAAAACGAGCTATTAGGCTTTGATACCACTTGAAGAGGCTTAGCTATATGTCCTAAAGCGGGGAGGGGGGGGGGTGAATAGGACTATGCCAAATTAAAACTTTAAAAGTGGAATTTAACTGAATACGATAGCCTTATAAACAAATAAATGAAAGATAGAACTTTAAACAAATCACATTACTAAAATGTAAAGTAATATTCAAATAATCAAATAGAGAGATTGATACCAATGTTGTTCTAAGGATAACCTTGCACCATAAAATCCAAGGGTTTATGGCAGGAGAACCTTACTAGAACAATTTGAATATCAAAAACTCAAACTGAAAGGAAATAAAGGAAATAGTGAGAAATTAAATTCTAACTATTACAACATTCCCCACAATGCTTGAAATGTAAAAGATTACAACATTCACATCCCCATATACATCCACAACTTTGAATGATAAAAGATATCGAAATTCAAACAAATATTCAACCAACAAAACATAAAGAATTATAGTGGTTCGCCTGTGTGTGAAATAGCGGTGAAGACTAAAAGTGCACCTGCTAGTGCCCTCGTTTGTCAAGTTACGTGAATGATAGGTCAGACTGTCTACAGAGCTCGATAGGAAGATCAATTCAAGCGTCTGCCTCATCCAGATGTGTGGAAGCTCGCCATAGGTAAATCATAGCCTCACATCTCATGTCCCAAAATACCAAGTGATTAAAACCCTTAAAACAAGATAGACATCTTAGGGTTTTTGAGGTGAGAAAACTTTTTCAAAATAGGAAAATCTCTATGTTTTTCTCGCCTTGTCGATCTTATCGAAACACCCTCGATATGACCGACTTATTCTGTCTATGTCCTCGATACCTTAACGATACTATCGATAAGAGGACCAAAATGTCCAGCAACTAAATATTAATCTGGGCAGATTTATCGATGTATCGATACACCTATCGATATCATCGATAAAAGTACTAAATATGTCCAGTAACTTCATAATATATCTGGAAGAAATAACGATATATCAATACACATATCGATATCATCGATATTCAAATCTCGAGACCATCGAGACTGTCTCGATAAGATCGACAAGCAAATTTTCGGCACCCCTGTTTTTTAATAAAACTCTTAAAATTCTTCGATATATCGATGACCATCCGATATGATATAAGTTCAAATATCGATAAGATCGGAGATCCATCGATGATATCGATAGTGGGCGCGCATTTCTTACAGCAATTATTTTATGTTGTTTTTAACTATGATTGAGGGCCCTTCGATTTAATTGATATTCAAATATCAATGATATCGACACCAGATCGATTGCATCGAACAAAGCCATAAACTATCCAACAAGTTCAAAGATAAATCAGCTAGATTTATTGATGCCTCGACTCTGATCTCGATATCATCGACATTCAAATTCCGATGACCTCGACGGTTCCCCTGATCATTCATGAAAACCTGAAATATCTCAAAGTCAAGTCTCTCTCATTTTTCATGTGTCGATCAATCGATCGTGTCATCGATGAAATCAGAGTTCGAAATCCGATAACATCGATAACTGTTTCGATTCATCGATCAATTGGCAAGAAGTTTCAAAAGCGTATGACATTGAGATCGAATCATAGAGAAAACCATCGATGCTATCGAGAGTATACGCTCGATGATATCGAATTCTGTCATAAATGTGACCATTTTATATCCATTGGAGCTTTTTGCCTATATATAGAGGACTTGTCTTTTGTTATTTTAAGAGAGAAAAGAGAGAGCTTTTGAGTGTTGCAACTTACATCTTATACCCTAAGCCCTTTCTCTCAAGGGAGTTCATCCTTCAATCCACCCTCACCATTGATATTTAATAGAGTGGATTGGAGAATGAACTTTCGCATTCAAGGATCCTTCAACTACTATCTTAATGACAAATCATTGAGCTGGGATGCCTTGAATGCATAAGATTGGAACTACTCTACCTTCCTTATAGGTAAACCTTTAGAGAGTAGGATTTCATCTTAACCTTGACCCAACCCTAAGCCTAGTCTTAGTATATCTTTTGTGTTAAAGATCAAGGGAGCAGAACACTCTTCGTCAACAAGGAGGAGGAGGTCTTCAGCATTGTGCTTAACGGGACTCATCAACTTATTGTAAGTATTTAGAGTTCAAAAGGACACTTGTGATCATTCCTTTCTAGGATTGGGTCTTAAGTGGTTCTCACCCTTTGAATCCCTCGTAGGAGGCCTCCGGCGAGAGTGTACGCTGTGGGTGCATTGTGTGGACCCTTGCTCTGTGAAGAGCATAAACATCTGGTTAGGAGTGAACCGGTGAAATTCCAGGGTTAGAGGTGAACCGAGTAGAAACCTCTGGGTGCATTATGTGGACCCTTGCTCTATGGAGAGCATAAACATCTAGTTAGGAGTGAACCAATGAAACTCCAGGGTTAGAGGTGAACCGAGTAGAAACCTCCATGTAAAGGTTGAAGGTGAACCTGATTTAAAACCTTAGGTTTGAGGTGAACCCTGAGAAACCCCCTTAGTGAAATTCGGTACACTCAAGGGTTGAGTGCCACAGCCGAGAGTGGAGTAGACTTATCGTCGAACCACTATAAAATGACTGTGTTTGTGATTGCTTTTCTATATGTGTGATTCATGACAATGCATTTATATTTATATATCTGATCACATCTCACACACATACACAGTCACATCCATCATAGACTATAATTGCTTCATGTTTATTATTTGAATAGTTCTGTGATTGGATCCTCTACTAGGCTTAGAAGCCAGTTGAGTTACATTTGAGTAAACCTGAAAATTGAATACTTGTTAGGATTAGAGTGATATGATTTTTAATAACTCGTAAATCTTTAAAAAGTCCTATTCACCCCCCTCTAGGACATATTGACATATTTCAACTTCAATTCAAGCGATCTTCACAGCTATTTCAATTGGTATCAGAGCGGGTCTCTCTTCAAGGGCTTCACTGCCTAGAGAGTGATCTTGACTAAGTTTGAAATATAGCCAATGGAGAGGGCTCATCAGTCTCTAGACCTCCAGTATTTGACGGCTCAAATTATGCATATTGGAAGGCTAGGATGTACTACTTTCTGAGATCTTTAGATCATGATGTTTGTGATATAGTTGAAAATGGATATGTGCCACCAACAGATCAAGTTGTATTGGATAGTGGCACAACTATCACAAAACTCAAATCCAAAGAGATGTGGACAACATTTGATAAAGATAAACAGACTTTTGAAGCTAAAGCTATGAATGCCATCTACTATACCGTGTCCCAGGATATATTTAATCAAATAAGCATGTGTGGGACATCTAAAGAAGCATGGGATCTCCTAGAAACAACCCATGAAGGCACAAGTAGTGTGAAGCGATCCAAACTACAACTCTTGACTTCACTGTTCGAAAATCTCAGAATGGAAGAGCATGAGACATTTATGGAGTTCTTTACAAATCTAAACATTATTTGCAACTCCATGGGTGGATTGGGTGAGAAAGTTCCAGTACTGAAAATTTGTAGGAAAATTCTAAGATCCCTACCGGAACGGTTTAATCCCAAGGTAACAATAATAGAAGAGTGTAGGAACATAGACGAGATAAAAGTAGAAGAACTAGTAGGTTCCCTACATACTTTTGAACTACACTTCACTCAATCCCAAAAATCCAAAAACACTATCCTAAAAACTTCAAAGAAAACAATACATACGGACAGTGGAAGTGAAAAGGAAGATGAAGATGGAGAAGTGGCTTTGCTGGCACAAAAATTTAGAAGATTCTTTCAAAAGAATCGTGGCCATCCCTCTAGAGGGACAAAGGTGGATAACAACTCTCTGCAGGCAAATTTGGTAAAAAGACCAAAGAACCACAATGCTACGCCTATCGAGAGTATGGACACCTATCTATTGAATGGCTAAACAGAAAACCAAGGGCAAGACAATGGCCGCCACATGGGATAATACAGACAAGTCAAATTCAGAATCTAGTGACTCAGAAAGCAATGAAGATAAAAAATCATTGAAAATTCTCATGGTCTCCACTGCTTCGATCATTCCCACTAAATCTGAGAACGAAAAAGAACAGCAAGCCACGGAATCATTTCCATCTGATGATGAGAAAACTGGAAATGAAGAAGAAATAAAAAAGGATAAGTTGCAAGATGCTTACAATCAACTCTATACTCATAGCTTTAACATTCTTAAGAGACTTAGAATCTCAGAAAACAAGAAGGTACTACTACAAAAAGGTCTGGATAAAACACTAGAAATCAATTCACACCTAGTTAATGATCTACAACAATATTATGCAGATAATGACAAGTTGGAAAGAATCAACTTATCCCTAAAAACTGAATCATCTAAGCTTACCAAACAAATTGAATTGCTAGAAGATGAAAATAGGCATCTCAAGAATGAGAATCACACACTCCGCTATGACTTAGAGAAATCTAGAAAATTTGTTGAAATAAACTATAATTTTTCTCATAGTGGTGAAAAGCTTGAAAGGATGTTAGGGATGGGAAGGCCCAAAAAGAACAAGAGTGGCCTAGGGTATGAGAAAACTAAGAAGAAAACAGGAAATGCAGCACCAACAACTAAATCATTGGCTGCTTCAGGAAGTAATATAAGAATCTCTCCAATGTGTCATTTATGTGGTGATATGGGTCATTATGAGGTTGAATGCCTAACACCTAGACGGACTTCACATAACTCTGGACAAAATCACATTGGTAAATTCAAATCGATCAAAGAAACATAGAATGTCAAGAGTCCACCTAGGAGAAATACTCATCTATCACCACCTAAGATGAAAGACAGGATAAAGAAGTCTGTTTCAAAATGGATAGAAAAAGAAAAACAAAATTGTCTTATGACTAATCTTCACATACCCTGAAATTCCAAGCATAAAAGGACAAGTCCAAGTCATGCATCTAGACCTAGATATTTGCTGAAATGATGCAAATTTTACTGAGCTTTAAATGATATATCTGAGGTTCTTGACCTCAAATTTTTATATATAAACATTTTATATGTTTATAATTTTGCTGTGTACAGTGATTGTACATAAATTTGCCAAGTATACTGTTGCTTCATAGAAATATTAAGAGGATACTTGAAGGATCGTCTGAAAAGTTGGAATCATTCATCGACAATTGGACTATCGATAGGACATTTTTTCTATTAAATCGATAGAGAATCAATACTATCGACGACTCCTTATAATATAAAAAGTCACATGATCATGGATGACATCGGGGACATACTCGATAGAATTAATCGGCAACTTCTCGATAACATTGAAACAATGATCGATATGATCGACAAATGGCGCTCGATAAAAGTCTGCGGAGCGAAAAAGGGGTTATTTTTTTGGTCTGTCAGTCGTCTTCTCTGCTCGATCCACTCGGCCAAATTACTAGAAGCCACGACGGACTAACCGAAATCCCTTCACAAATCGGGTAATACCTTTCCATACTACAAAAGGTCAATTCCTCTTTTAGGTATTTTCGATTTTGTCAAGTTTTTGTCGTGTTTCCCAAGTCTTTCAAACCTTTTTTTTATTTATATGGGAAAAGACTAAGGGATAGCATCCGGACAGGGGGAATCCTCAAGAACTACCCGACAAAAAGTTCTTGCCTCCAGAAAAAGGGCGAGAGCACCAGTTCGTGGGACCCCCACTCGGCAAAGATCTAGACAAACCACACGTGGCGAGTCCCAGTCTGATCCATCGGCACCTTCTCCAACACCTCCTCCTCTGGCTAGGCAGCCCACACGTCCAGTGAAATACACTGGTAGGAAGCTGATTCATGAGAGAAAAATTGACAGGGTCTGTTTAGCACCGTACAATTTAGAACCCTTGTTTGCTGTAGTCGGTTGGCTGCCCATCCTAGATTTCAGAGGGCCTTGTCAACTCGAACAAACATGTAACTTCCTTTCTGCGTGTCATTCACTAGTGGCTGACCCTCCTTCATTCATGGTATCTCTGGATGGTGATGATGCGTTCATCACTCCTGCCACACTGGCTGGCATTCTCAATCTGCAAATGGCACTAGAAGGCTTTCCCAACTTGAATCTCGATCTTCCTGATGTCCGGTCCATTATAACTAAGTACCTGTGCAATAATAGAGATATTCCCTGGCAGCAAGGGAATGCCTTAAAATCTAGGTACATGGAACCCCACTTTCGGGTTATGCATGGGATCTTCACGACAAATCTGTATCCAATAAGTACAAATCGATCTGATCTCATGAGTCTTATGATCATGATTGTATACTCTATTGCAAATGGGACAAAGGTCTGCCTTCCATCACTAATTGTCAACCAGTTGGTAAACACAATACATACATCCAGAGATCTACATTTGCCATGTCCATGGATCATAAGCAGGATATGTCAAAGGATTTATTTTCCATCTACCAATGATCATGTACTTCCAGTCCAAGTCTTTAATATAAAGAACATTCGAAAAATGGACCTGGAGTACCACGAGTACAAAGAAGAAGGCATTCAAGGAGGTGAAGCTGAAGGTGTTGGTGATCCTCATGGTGAGGAAACTGATATGACAGGAGATGAACCCTCTGGACCCAATCCAGCCCCATCTACGTCAATACCCGGACATGTAAAAAGATACAAGCTGGACAAGATCGGAGCAATTCAGCGGGATGTTCAATCAGTGCAAGAGCGCCTCACAGTCTTGGAGAGGGTCGTCAATAAAGTACAGCAGTCTGTGCAACAATTGGTAGATTTAATGACCTGCCGACGGGATGACACAACACAATATCACTCTACTCCATAGTACTGATCTCTGAATACTCTCTCAATAGATCTCATTCTTAACTCAACGCATGAACATTAATATCTTTTTGAATGTTCTGCGCCTTCTCGGGTGTATGTGACAGTTCTTTAACCTGATAGGATGTTTTCTTTTGTGGTTGTATATACCCTTGAATGGGCCAATTACTGTCTTTTTGGGTGCCCTCAATTGGGCTTGGTGAATTTTGTTTGGGCAACTGTTAAGCTACTACTGTTTGTGGCAGTATGTTTTTTTTTTTTTTTTTTGGAAATATGGATATAACTGCTAATCTTGGGCAGTTCATTTTGGCTATGACTGAGTATAACTCATATATTTTCTGCCATTTTTAAGATTCCCCCTAGTTTTATCAAAGATTTTGATATAAAATGCATATGAGTTTATTACTTATTTTATTTGCATTCATATCTTCTGAAAATGATGTATGCATATCTTCTGTTGTTGCTCCCACATGCTTCTTCAAAATACAATCAATATCACTTGCTATACCTTTGCCAATGACTGACAGAAAGGGGGAGAACAGTTCAAAACACCCCGAACGGAAAATTTTATATCTAATGTTGTTGCAGGTGTGAGGGGGAGCAGCTGCACCAAAAAAGGGGGAGTTTTGAAGGAAAGGGGGAGCGGATACTTCTAGAATGTGTACATGGGGTAGAAAATTTGTAAAATTGTGTAAATGCATGTACACACAATTTAGGGTGTGTCTAGAAGTGTTCTAGGGTGTTTTGGGTATTTTGTCACGTAATTGACAAGGGGGAGATTGAAAGTGCACTTGTTAATGCCACGGTTTGTTAAGTTATGTGAATGATAGGTCAGAGTGTCTACAGAGCTCGATAGGAAGATCAATTCAAGTGTCTGCCTCATCTAAATGTGTGGAAGCTCGCCATAAGTAAATTATAGCCTCATATCCCATGTCCCAAAACACCAGGTGATTAAAACCCTTAAAACAAGATAAATATCTTAGGGGGTGAGAAAACTTTTTCAAAATAGGAAAATCTCTATGTTTTTTCGCCTTGTCGATCTTATCGAAATACCCTCGATATGATCGACCTGTTCTGTTGATGTCCTCGATACCTTAACGATATTATCGATAAGAGGATCAAAATGTCCTGTAACGCCCAGAAATTCGGGGGTCGAGCATAACTCAACTCCCGAGTTCCAATGCAACACTTATGCAACATAGATAATGATGATTAAATGTTGTTTATGTTAGAGCAAGAAACATGAGTGAGATTATACCAAAACAGTAATTCATACTCTAGATCAACTGTATAAAGGCAAGCGGAAGACTGAACTCTATATATATGTGTGTAAAAGAAACAAAATCATTTCATTCTCCAGAGTATGAACCCATCTGAGTCATCATATACATATATCTATTTAATGTTCAAAAAGTCAAAAATACATCTAAGGATGTAATCCCAGCAAATCCCGTCGATCCGGTAGTCTAGTCGAAGCCGCCAAAATACTGCATAAATGAGAACTCGTCCTGGTCCTTGCCATAGTCCGGCTCAGCCTCCTGAGTAGCCAGCTCATCTAAACCTGAGACAGAGTCTGGTTGGTGTGTACAACACCGTCCCGTAACGTGGGAGTGAGTAGCTAACTCAATGGAACAATAAAGCATAGGTTAACATGTTATCGACTCAATCAAGCAGTAATGATAAAGCAGTATAATCAAACACTTCTAACTGTTCTTATTAATGCAAGTATGAATGCAGTCATGATGGATGCCCTCACCGACAGACTCCCTCATGCGACACCATCTTCGTTTGCGGCATGCTTACTTTCTTCAGTGCTCCACATCTTGCAGGCACATGCAATGCATGATGAACATGATTACCAAGTTATTATTAGTCCGTTTCAAACAACAGGATTGGGAAACTAAGGTACCTTCCTTGTATCATTCCCAAACATGATCCATTATAGGGTCGTCAGTCCTAGATAATCTCATACGATGGTGTGTTTCTAGGTCGCTGCAATGGCTGTCAGGGCTGTTACACGGAATCGTTGCACCACTCCCCCATCACCTTACGAATACAGGCCTAACTTATACTCTGTTACTACGGGAAGGCTAGTCGCCTCACCGCAGATTGAGAGTATACTCAAGGACACTCCACTAATGTCCTACCAACTGGCAGTCTATTTTCGAAGCCCGACTAGTCCCTTACTGAGAATGGGACCCGGATACAATACGACTGAGGACCACAGCCATGCTACACCAGTGTAGGCCGACAGCTCGAATATTGTGTCCCATACCACCATAATCGGCTCATGAGTCTGGTTGCTCAATGGTCGCTACGGGGAGGCACATGGCCCCAGCGTAGGCCGACAGCTCGACCACGGTGTCCCATACCACCATGCCCGGCTCATGAGTCTTAGCGGATCGAGGTAACATGGTTAATGGGATTCCACTGGTAAGTTTGGTACCCTTGGTTCAAGCAGTAGCGACCAAACATGGTGAACATACATTAGACATATCGTGTTACTTGACGAGCCTGACTAGCTCGAGCGCACAATCAATTGAATGACATGAAGTGCATAAGCACTTCATGTGGCCTAACCACTGTCGTCAACTAACGTACGACTCGGGTTCGTCAAACAAATCCTACGTGGCGAAGTAAATCTCAACCACGATCTCAAGTCTGGTACCGATTGTCTGGACTATAAACATAGTCCCAAACTCAATCAATCCTTATTCATAACATGTGGAGTAAAGCATAATATACAAAGTACTTTAAGCATGTTAACAAGTATGTCATAAAGCATGTTATAAAGCACTACATAAATAGGAATACAAACACATATATTGCACAAGTAAACAGTTTAAGTAAACAACCTTATGGAGGAAATCATACATGTCTCTAAGGTAGTTGAGAATCCCATCTCAACACCCTCCTAAGGCATCATCATCCAAACACTTACTCACACAAGCATTTTCACAAACACTTAACATACACTATTTCAACATACTTAGTGTGTGTTAGCCAAACATGTATTAGGGCGAATCCTTTCGCCAAATAAGTATTTTATCCACATATCATATATTCATACAACAAATAATCATGTCAAACACATTTCTAAAATATATACGTATGCGGTATTTTCTACAATACACTATTTCTACATACATAGTGTAAATTAGCATAACATGTATTAGGGTGAATCTTTTCACTAAATAAGTATTCTATCCATATAACATATATTCATACAACAACTAATCATGTCAAGCACATTTCCAAAATATATATATACGGTATTTTCTACGAATACCTAGAATATGTAAAATTCCATATCCTACGTCTTTAATCAAAGCAGGAAACAGAAAGCACTTTGTACATGTGCAATTGCATGCAGATCATAAATTTATCATTATCTAACATTGAAAGCATTGAAAACCATAACCTATACACCTAAAGTCCTCACCTTATACCGTAGAATCGCAACGGATCAGCTAGGTTTGCCAAGCTTCCGTATTTGGCAGTTTGGTAGCCTAAAGAATGAAATAGGTTAGATATTTCATAACCTACAACCAACACACCCCAAAACAGATTTAGGGTTAGGGTTTCTTACCTCAAAACGAAGTCGGTATCATCGGGAAAGCGACAAGAATGGAGTGGTGGAGCTTGGGTAAAGGCAAGAAACAGTAGCAGGGAGATTCTCCCACTTCTCTCTCTTTCTCTCTCTTTTCTCACTTCTCTCTCTAGGGTTTCTCTCAAATTCGTATGGCTATGAGAGAGAGGGTTATAAGGTCCTTATATAGCCTAAAATCTCTCCAAACTAGACTTGAGGACAAGGTATACTTTGGTTATAACCAAAGCAGCATTGTTTCAGCTCAACGGAGGATTTCTGGCCGGCCTCCTCGAGCCAAAGGTCGGACTTAAGCTCACTAACCTTGGATCTACGTGGAGTTAAGTTTTTATCTCAGTCGGATTCCCAGATCATGCGTGGCGGACTAGTTTCAGTTTAACAGTCAACAGGTCTCGATCTGAAATTCTAAGAACATGTAAATGTTTATAAAATTTTTCCGATCTGAGGGTGTATTTGGGTCAGATTCTGACAGTTTGGTAGCTTACAAATTGACCACAAGTAACAAGTCTCAGATCTCTATTCAAGATATTTATTTTGGAAAGAAAACAAGTGTTTTCACACTCCCTTGCTCCGGACTCAAGCGAACAGCCATGAGACACTGTCTGGATTTGATTTCTGAGATGGCTGTCAAGCCCAGCGAGGCGGTCCTAAGTCCTTAACTTCATATTATTCGGACTCCCGATGTGCGGTCCAGACCTGATACGAAGTTTCAATGTGCTCCCGAGATCAGACGAGTAAATGAGTTTGATCCTAAAAGTTAAGGTAGCCTAGCGTCAATGATTCTATAGGTTTTGGGTCTTATAGATCGTATTTAAAGTGATTCAAATAGATTTCATGGCTAATCTAGTTTAGCACTTAGTTAACTTTGTCAAATTTCTAAAGGATTTAATCCTAAGTGATTCCTGGTCGAGGTGGTACTCGAACCATTGTACGGAAATTTTCAAATCGTTACATGTCTAGCGACTAAATATTCATCTGGACAGATTTATCGATGCATCGATACACCTATCGATATCATCGATAAAAGCACAAAATATGTTCAGTAACTTCACAATATATCTGGATGAATTATTGATATATCGATACCATCGGTATTCAAATCTCGAGACCATCGAGAGTGGCTCGATAAGATCAATAGGCAAATTTCGGCGCCCATGTTTTTTTAATGAAAATTTTAAAATTCTTTGATATATCGATGACTGCCCGATATGATCTGAATTCAAATGTCGATAAGGTCGGAGATCCATCAATGATATCGATAGTAAGCGCGCATTTCTTACAGCAGTTATTTCAGGTTATTTTTAACTATGATTAGGGACCCTTCCATTTAATCGATATTCAAATATCGATGATATCGACAACAGATCGATTGCATCGAACAAAGCCATAAACTGTCCAGCAAGTTCAAAGATAAATTCGCTGGATTTATCGATGCCTCGACTCTGATCTCGATATTATTGACATTCAAATTCCGATGACCTCGCGGTTCCCACGATCATTCATGAAAACCTGAAATATCTCAAAGTCAAGTCTCTCTCATTTTTCATGTGTCAATCAATCAATCGTGTCATCGATGAAATCGTAGTTCAAAATCCGATGAGATCAATAACTGTTTCGATTCACCGATCAATTGGCAAGAAGTTTTAAAAGCATATGACATCGAGACCGAGTCATCGAGCAGACCATCAATACTATCGAGAGTATACGGTTGATGATATCGAACTCTGTCATAAATGTGACCGTTTTATATCCGTTGGAGCTTTTTGCCTATATATAGAGGACTTGTCTTTTATTGCTGTAAGAGAGAAAAAGAGAGAGCTTTTGAGTGTTTCAACTTACACCTTATACCCTAAACCCTTTCTCTCAAGGGAGTTCATCCTCCAATCCACCCTCACCATTGATATTCAATAGAGTGGATTGGAGAATGAACTTCTGCATTCAAGGATCCTTCAGCTACTACCTTAATGACAAATCATTGAGCTGGGATACCATGAATGCATAAGATTGGAACTACTCTACCTTCCTTATAGGTAAACCTTTAGAGAGTAGGATTTCATCTTAACATTGACCCAACTCGAAGCCTAGTCTTGGTATATCTTTTGTGTTGCGGATCAAGGGAGTAGAAGACTCTTCGTCAACAAGGAGGAGGAGGTCTTCAGCATTGTGCTTAATGGGACTCGTCAACTTATTTGTAAGTATCTAGAGTCCAAGAGGACACTTGTGATTATTCCTTTCTAGGATTGGGTCTTAAGTGGTTCTCACCCTTTGAATCCCTCGTAGGAGGCCTACAGTGGGAGTGTACGCTGTGGGTACGTTGTGTGGACCTTTGTTCTGTGGAGAGCATAAACATCTGGTTAGGAGTGAACCAGTGAAATTCCAGGGTTAGAGGTGAAACGAGTAGAAACCTCTGGGTGCGTTGTATGGACCCTTACTCTATGGAGAGCATAAACTTTTGGTTATGAGTGAACCAGTGAAACTCTAGGGTTAGAGGTGAACCGAGTAGAAACCTGTAACGACCCGTAAATTTCCATATGTTGGCTCGAGTACCACCTCGACTAGAAATCAATTAGGATTAAATCCTTTAGAAATTTAACAAAGTTAACTAAGTACTAAACTTAATTAGCCATGAAATCCCTTGGGATCGCTTTAAATACGATCTGCAAGACCCAAAACTTGCAAAACAAATGACTCTAGGTTACCCTAAAGTTTAGAACCAAACTCATTTCCGTCTGCTCTCGGGAATGAAACGAAACTTCGTATTAGGTCTAGATCGCACATCGGAAGTCCGATTAATACGTTAAGGAACTAGGACTGACCACCTTGGGCTTGACAATCATCTCAAAAATCAGGTCCAGCCGATGTCCCACGGCCATTCGTTTCGATTCGGAGCGAGGGTGTGTGAAAAACACTATTCACATTCCAAAATAAATATCAGGAATAGTGATCTGGCACCATTTGTTTACGCGTCAGTATTAAGCAACCTGACCGTCAGAATCAGACCAAATTACACCCTCGGATTAAGAAAAATTTCAAGAACATTTACATGTACTTAGAATTTCGGATCGTGGCCCACTGACCGTTGAATTGAAAGTGGTCCGCCACGTGCGATCTGGGAATCCGATCGAGTCGAAAACGTAATCCCACATAGATCCATGTGTGGTGAGCTTAAGTCTGACGTTTGGCTCAAGGGGGGCCACCAGAAACACTCATTTGAGCTGGAAAAGTGACAAATTACCTATATAGGAAATAACCCTTGAACCTGAGCCTATTTTGGGAAGGGTTTTGGCTATAAAAGGAGCTTAGAACAGCCCCTCTCACAGCCATACGAATTTGGGATTAAAACCCTATAGAGAGAGAGAGAAAAGAGAGAGAAGAGCTTGGGATTTGTGGGAGATCTTCCTCCTACTGCTTTCATTCATCACACGGCCTACACCGCTTCCTTCCAGGCATTTTTCCGGCGGTATCCACTCCGTTTGAAGGTGAAAAACCCTAAACCTAGGTCTGATTTGAAGTAGGAAGGTGTAGGGTGTGTAAAGACTAACCGATTCCGCTCTTTAGGCTAGAAAACTCCCGTATACGGAAGCTCAACAACCCTTGCTGATTCGTTGTGATTCTAAGGGCAAAGGTGAGGAATTTAAGTGCATAAGTTACGGTTTTCAACGCTTTCAATGTCAGATAATGGTAGATTCATGATCTGCATGCAATTGCACATGTACAAAGTGCTTTCCGTTTCCTGTTTCGATTAACGTTGTAGAATATGGAATTTCACATACTCTAGTTATACGTAGAAATACCGTATACGTATTTTTTTTTGGAAAAATGTTTGACATGTTTATTTAATGTATGATTATATGATATATGGATAAAATACTAATTTGGCGAAAGAAATCGCTGAAATACATGTTTACTTGTAAATACTACGTATGTTGAAATTGTGTATTCTAGAAATACCGTATACGTATTTTTTTGGGAAAATGTTTGACATGTTTATTTAATGTATGATTATACAATATATGGATAAAATACTAGTTTGGCGAAAGGAATCGCCGTAATATATGTTCGCTTGTAAACACTATGTATGTTGAACTTGTGTATTCTAGAAATACCGCATATGTGTAAATTTTGGAAGTGTAATTGTCATGATTATTTGTGGTATGAATATGGTATACGCGGATAAAATAACCGCTTGGCGAAAGAATAGCCCTGATACGCATTTGCTAACATACATCATGTATGTTGGAATAGCGCACTCTAAGTGTCTGTGTAAATGCTTGTGTGTGAAAAAAGGCTTGAGTGTTAGTGCCTTAGATAGGCGCTGATATGGAATTCCCGACTACCTTAGAGACATGTAGGACCCCCTTCATGTGGTGGTTCGCTATAACCACTCACTTGTGATGTGTATGTAATTGTATCCCTACTTGTATAGTGCTTTATAACATGCTTTACTACATGCTTTACTTCATGCTTTATTTCATGCTTTATAACATGCCTGCTAACATACTTGTATTACTTCGTTATCATGCTTTACTCCACATGCTATTGATGAGATCTGGTTGAGTTTAGGACTAAGTCTATAGTCCAAACATTCGGTACCAGACTTGAGATTGTGGCTGAGACTCTTGTCGCCACAAAGGATGTGTCTGGCGAACCCGAGTCGTACTTCGGTTGGTGATAGTGGTTGGCCACACGGGGTGCTTCTGCGCTCCATATCGCCCAACTTGTGGTGCGCTCGAGCTAGTCAGGCTCGTCAAGTAAACCGATATGTGTATGTGTGTTCACCATGTTTAGTCGCTACTGCTTGAACCTAGGGTACCAAACTTACCAGTGGCGATCCCGTTAACCATGGTACCTCGATCCGCTAAGACGCATGAGCCGGGCATGGTGGTATGGGACACCGTGGTCAAGCTGTCGGTCTAAGCTGGGGCCATGTGCCTCCCCGTAGTGACCATTGCGCAACTAAACTCGTGAGCCGAATACAGTGGTATGGGACACGTATTCGAGCATTGATACTACTACGGCGAGAGCCGAGTACAGTGAGACCCGTGCTCGTGCTGACGGGCGACAAGTCCTCCGTAGTATCTTCGAGTATACTCCAAGTGTCTGTGATTGACGACGAGTCTTTCACAGCAACTAGAGTATGAGTTGAGCCGAGTACGGTGAGACCTGTACTCGAGCTGACGGCTAGTGATTGAGCCAAGTACGGTGAGACCTGTACTTGAGATGACGGCCAGCAATTAAGCCGCATACGGTGAGATCTGTATCCGCGCTGACGGGTGACGAGCCCTTTGCGATGCCTTCACTATGTTTCTCAAACCATAATATCGTATGAGACTAGCTAGGATTGACGACCCTAGAATGGATCATGTTTGGGAATGATACAAGGGAGGTACCTTAGTTTCCCAATACTGCTGGTTGAAATGGACTAATAATAACTCGGTAATCATGATCATCATCACACCGCATGTGCTTAGTAGATGTGGCGCACTGAGGGAGTTAAGCATTCGCGAACGTAAGATGATGTCGCTTAAGGGTGGTTTGGCAAGGGCATACAGCATCATGTCATTTCATTTTTGCACTTAATAAGAGTAGTTAGAATTGTTTGATTTGTACTGCTTTATCATTACTGCTTGATTGAATTGATAACATGTTAACCTATGCTTTATTGTTCCACTGAGTTAGCTACTCACTCCCACGTTACGGGACGGTGTTTGCAATACCTACCAGACTCTGTTGCAGGTATAGATGGTGCCTCGGTTCAGGAGCCGGAGCTCGACTTCGAGGAGGATCAGGATGAGTTCTCCTTTATGCAGTACTCTGATGGCTATGCTTAGGCCGACTGCATCGCGGGGATTCCAGGGCTTATCTACGGAATTGTATTTTGATTTTTGACTTAGAAACAATACATGTATATTGGTACTTAGTTAGTACTCATACTGTGGAGTTCATAAAATTTTGTTACTTTACATACTTTGAATATAAAATATCAGTCTTCCACTTGCCTTTATACAATTGAACTGGAGTATGATTTACTATTTTGGTATAATCTCATTCATGTTTTTTGCTCTAACTCAGACAACATTTAACCATCATTGTGTATGTTGCATAAGTGATGCGTTGGAACTCGGGAGTTGAGTTCATACTCGACCCCCGATTTTCAGGGCATTACAAAACCTCTGTGTAAAGGTTGAAGGTGAACCTGATTTAAAACCTTAGGTTTGAAGTGAACCCTGGGAAACCTCCTTAGTGAAATCCGGTACACTCCAGGGTTGAGTGCGACAGCCGGGAGTGGAGTAGACTTATTGTCGAACCACTATAAAATGACTGTGTTTGTGATTGTTTTTCTATATATGTGATTCATGACAATGCATTTATATTTATATATCTGATTACATCTCACACACATACACGGTCACATCCATCATAGACTATAACTACTTCTTGTTTATTATTTGAATAGTTCTGTGATTGGATCCTCTACTAAGCTTGGAAGCCAGTTGAGTTACATTTGAGTAATCCTGAAAATTGAATACTTGTTAGGATTAGAGTGATGGGATTTTTAATAACTTGTAAATCTTTAAAAAGTCCTATTCACCCCCCTCTAAGACATATTGACATATTCCAACTTCAACTCAGGCGATCTTCACCGCTATTTCAAAGACAGCTTTAGTTGAAATAAGAATATGCCGATATGTCCTTAAGGGGGTGAATAAGACTTTTAAAGTATTTATGGTTATTTTAAAATACTAACAACAAGCTCATATTAGGATTACTAAAAAATAACTCTACTAGCTTCCAAGCCTGGTAGAGGATCCACTCACAAACTATTAAAAAAGTGAACCATATGTAAACTAGTTTATGATGGATATGACTGTGTTTGTGTATGAGGTGTGATCTCAGATATTCAGATATGAAAATATTAAAGTAAATCACACAATCAGAAAGATAGCAATCTTAAACATAGTCATTTTTATAGTGGTTCGACGACCAATCTACTCCACTCCTGACAGACGCACTTAACCCTTGAGTGTACCAGATTTCACTGAGGAGGTTTCACAGCGGTTCACCTCAAACCTAAGGTTTTAAATTAGGTTCATCTTCAACCTTTACAACCTATACTGAGGCTGACTGTTTATACTCTCATGAGCAAGGGTCAACACAACACACCCACTTTTAGGCACAGTGGCTAAGGATCTTCCATAAGACCCTACTGGAGGTTTTACGCGGTTTACCTCAAACCCGAGGTTTCACACGGTTCACCTCAAACCTAAGATTTTGACTAGTTCACCTTCAACCAGATGTTTATGCTCTCCATAGAGCAAGGGTCCACACAATGCACCCACCACATACACTCTCACTGGAGGCCTCCTACGAGAGCTTGAAGAGGTGAGAAACACCTATGACCCAATCCTAAAAAGGAATGATCATAAGTGTCCTCCGGACTCTAGATACATACAGATAAGTGGATGAGTCCCATTAAGTACGTTGACGAAGATCTCCACCTTTGTTGACAAAGAATCTTCAGTCTCCTTGATCCACAACTCAAAAGATGTACCAATGCATAGCGACGGGTCGGGTCAAGGTTATGATGTAATCCTACTCTCAAAAGATTTTCGTATAGGGAAGATAGAGCAATTTCAATCATCTATGTATTCAAGGCATCCCAACTTCGTGATTTGCCATTAAGGTAGCAGCTGGAGGATCCTTGAATGTGGAAGTTCATTCCCCAATCCACTCTATTGAATATCGATGGTGAGGGTGGATTGGAGGATGAACTCCCTTGAGAGAAAGGGCTTTGGGTATAAGATCTAAGGTTAAACACTCAAAAGCTCTCTCTTCTTTCTCTCACAGTAACAATAGACAAGTCCTCTATATATAGGCAAAAGGTTTCAACGGATATAAAACGGTCACATTTATGACAGAGTTCGATATCATCGAACGTATACTCTTGATAGCATCGATGGTCTGCTCGATGACTCAAACTCAATGTCATATGCTTTTGAAACCTTTTACCAGCTGGTTGATGAATCAAAACGATTGTCGATGTCATTGAATTTCGAACTCCGATTCCATCGATGGGAGATTCGATCCATCGACACTTGAAAAATGAGAGAGACTTGCCTTGAGATATTTCAGGTTTTCATGAGTGATTGAGGGACCTTCGAGATCATCGAAATTTGGATATCGATGATATCGATAGTTATGTCACATCGATAAATCAAAAAGATTTTCCATAAAGTTTGCTGGACAGTTTATGTCCGTGTTCGATGCAATCGATACGGCATCGATAATCAAAAGGATTTTCCATAAAGCTTGTTAGACAGTTTATGCCCTTGTTCGATGCAATCGATACGGCATCGATACATTGATATTTAAATATCAATTTTATCGAGTGACCCACGATCATAGATAAAACACCCTGAAATATGTTACTGGAAAAGTTGACGCCCAAGACCGATATCATCGAGGGCCTACCGATATCATCAAGGTTTGAACTTCGATGGTATCGAGGAGACTTCAATATATCGAAGCATATGATATTTTTAAAGAAAAACAGGGGTGCTGGAATTCTGCCTATCGATACTATCGAGTCACTTCCGATAGACTTAAATTTTGAATATAAATGATATCGATAGGTGTATCGATACATCGATAATTTCCTCCAGATATGTATAAGCTTGCTGGACATATTTGATCCGCTTTTCGATGGTATCGATGGAGCATCGATGACTTGACAACGCAGGTTGATCATATCGAGATGTGTATCGATAAAATCGATTAGGCAAGAAAACTTAGAGAATTTTCTTATTTTGAAAACATTTTCTTACCCAAAAAATCGTATGATATTCTAACAATTTTAAGGGTTTTAGTATACCTGGTGATTTAAGATATGGGATGTGAGGCTCAGATTTACCTGTGGTAAGCTTGCACAGATCCGGTTAAGGCAAACGCTTTGAAATGATTTTCCTATCAGGCTCTATAGTCTAACTGACTTAACACATGCTAATTGACAAACTAGGGCACTTTCAATCTCCCCCTTTGTCAATTACATGACAAAATCCCAAAACACCCTAAAGTACTGGACAAACACATCCTAAATTATGTGTACATGCATTTTACACAAATTTACAAGTTCTATTTAACCCATGTACACAGCCCAGTATCTGCTCCCCCTAATTGTAAACTCCCCCTCGCTTAATGCGGCTACTCCCCTTAACACCTGCAACATCATCTAAGCAGATATAAAATTCTCCGTATGGGGTGTTTGGACTATTCTCCCCCTTTTTGTCCGTCATTGACAAGGATATAGCAGTTGATATTGACTAAAGTTTAGAGCACTGTGGGAGAAACAGACAGATATAGATGTATAAAGATTAAACCATTTTAAGCGTACATCATTTTCAAACAGTATGGATGCATATCATATTAGATAAAGCAGTGATATAGTAGATAAACTACTCATTAAAAGAATCACATGCATTCTATATCATAAACTAGAGAAACCAACGGATCTTAAAACATAATCATGGCAATAAAAATATGAATTATATTCAGCCATATTCAAAAATATTATCCAACTATCCAAACCACGTACTGCCACAGATAACAGTAGATTAACTATATTTCCCAACAGAACTAAACCCAAAAAAACATATGTTCAGTCCAACCATGGACATATACATTTTCCAAAATCGTCGGATTCTCCAGATTAGTTAGTTATCACATACACTCATGAATGCATAGAATATTTAAAAAGATACTAATATTCATATGCAACATTAAGAGTGAGGTGTATGTGATAGCACATGGGGATCAGCATCATGGAGCGAAGTGGGATGGTGCAGTGTCATCCTGTCGATAAGTCATCAGATCCACCAATTATCGGACGGTTTGCTACACACTTTGCACCATCCATTCCAGGATAGTCGGTCTCTCTTTCATTGACTCCCTGAGTTGAGAGACATCATGCTGAATGGCGCCAAGCTTGTCTTGATGGAGCCTAAACCTCCTTGCATGCCCAAGTCCTAATGTTGATGGAGCATGTTGAGATCCAGAAGCTTCTTCTTCAGCCATCTCAGCTCCTCCCATGGGAGCATCTCCAGCCCGACCTTCTCCATCAACTTGAATCCCTTCCTCTAGGGGCTTTTCAGGATATTTGTGAAACCTCAGATCTATCCTTCAGATGTTACTTTTATCGAAGGTTTGAAGAGAAAGTTCAGGATCATTTGTAGTTGGGAACCCTATGGCATTACATATTGTATTGATGATCCAGGGATATGGTAGGAGAATGTCTCTAGCCCTATGGAAATCATACACCAACTGATACACAATCAGGGTAGGTAGACAGATCTTGACCCCAATGGCAATTGAGTAAACTATTATGGCCATAAACCCTATGAGATCGGATCGATTGGTACTTCTAAGATATATATTTGTGGTGAAGATACCATGCAGAACCCGAAATCGAGATTCCATGTATCTGGCCTTCAACGCATTCCCTTAATGCCAGGGGATGTCTCTATTATGGCATAGGTATTTGGTTACCATGGATTAAACTTCAGGATGGTCGAGATCCATTTCAGGGAGGCCTTCTGGTGCCATCTATAGATCAAGGATGTTAGCCACTGTGGCAGGGGTGATCAGTGCATCATCACCGTCCAGAGAGACCATGATTGAGGGAGGATCAGATATAGGAGAGTGACACACTGCAAGAAAGTTGCGTGTTTGTTCAAGTTGACATGGCCCTTCGAAATTCAGGACGGGCAACTAACCGATTGCAGTAAACAGGGGTTCCAGATTATATGACATTAAACAATCCCTGTCTATTTTTCTCTCGTGGATGAGCTTCCTGCTCGCATATTTCGGTGGATGTGATGTTGCTCTAATCGAAGGAGGTACTTGTGCCTCATACTGGGACTCGCCATGTCTTGAGCGTTATCTTGTGGGGGTCCCACGTTCCGGGCCCCTTGCCCTTTCTCTTGAGGTGAGCACTTTTTGTCGGGTGGTTCTTGAAGACTTCCCTAGACTGGACGCGACTCCTTTATCTTTTCCCATGTCAACAAACAGAATTTTGAAAGATTTGGGAAAGACAAAAAGACTGACAAACCCGAAAGTACCCAAAAGAGGAATGGACTCTTGATGTGTTAGAAGGGTATTAACGGATTTGTGAAACGATTTGAGTAGTTAGACGTGGCTCCTAGTGATTTGTTCAAGAGGATTGAGTAGATAAAATGACCAAAACCTTTGAGAAAACAAACCCCTTTTTACTCTCCGCTATTTTTATCAGGCGACATCTGTCGATATCATCGATCCTTGTATTGATGATATCGAGATACTCTTGATCGATTTTATAGAGCCTGTCCTCGATACCATTCTTAATCATACGGTTGTTCATATTCTAATGAGTCGTCGATTATATCGACCATTGATCAATCAATTGAGAATGTCATATCGATAGTCGTATGTTTTTACATTTTCAGTATTCAACCGACCCTTCAAGTATACTTTTAGAATTTCTATGAATCACTGGTATACTCAATAAAATTATGTAAAATTTCTGTACACATCAAAATTATAAACATTTGAGTGTTTATATACAAAAGATGGAGGTGAAGAACCTCGGATATATCTTTTAAAGCTCAGCAAAATTTCATCATTTCAGCGAGTTTTTAGATCTTGATGCATGATCTGATCTAATTCTTCTTTACCCATTTCTTGGTAGAGTTTTTTTTTTTTTTTTTTTAGTTTATCCACTTGATTAATTAACTCTTTTGTTTTGTTCATCATTTTGGATGGTGATGGAATTGTGTTTCTTCTATCCATATCTCTAAGTGAACTCTTGAAATTCTGCATTTCTCTAGTTGGTTTGAATTTTTGACTAAAGTCATGTTGAGTCCCTTTAGGTGTCATGCATTCGGACTTATAATGACCAACATCACCACACAAATGACAAACTGGAGAAGTTCTTGTATTACTTCCTGAAGCAGCAGATCTTTCAGTTATTGGTGCTGCATTTCTAGATTTAGATTTAAATTTTCATATCTTAGACCGCTCTTGTCCTTTCTAGGTCTTCCCATCCCTAAGAGTTTTTCTAATTTTTCACCACTCTGGGAAAACTTGTAATTTATCTTGGCGATCTTTCGAGATTCTTTTAAGTCAAACAGGATTGTATGATTTTCATTTTGAAGAAGCACAATTTTGTCTTTTAAGATCTCCACCTGTTTGTTCAATTTCTCAGACTCGTATTCAAGAAAGGTATTAATTCGTTTATCATTATCCGTATGATATTGTTGCAGATCATTTATTAATTGTGTGTTGATTTCTAATGCTTTATCTAAATCTTTTTGTAGCAACTTACTTTTGTTCTCCGCTATTCCGAGTCTTTTGAGGATATTTATGCTATGGATGTAGAGTTGATTTTAAGCATCTTGTAGTTTATCATTTTCTTCTTCTTCTTCTTCTTCTTCTCCAGTTTCCTCGTTGTCAGATAAAAATGATTCAGTGGCTTGCTGTTCTTTTTCGTTTTCAGATTCTGTGGGAATGATTGAAGTAGTGGAGACCATGAGGATTTTCAATGATTTTTTATCTCCATCACTTTCTGAGTCACTAAATTCTAAATTTGACTCTTCAGTATCATCGCACATGGCAGCCATTGCCTTGTCCTTAGTTTTTCTATTTGGGCATTCGGTTGACAGGTGTCCATACTCCTAACAGGCATAACATTGTGGTTCCTTGGTCCTTTTACTGAATTTGCCTGTGGAAGTTTTATTGTTCACCTTTCTTCCTTTAAAAGGCAGGCCACGATTTTTCTGAAAGAACTTCCTAAATCATTGTGCCAGCAAAGTCACTTCCTCATCATCTTCCTTTTCGCTCTCACTGTCCTTATGTAATGTTTTCTTAGAAGGGTTTAAGACAGTTGTTTTGGATTTTTGGGTTTGTTTGAAGTGTAGTTCACAACTTTGTAGGGAACCTACTAATTCTTCTACTTTCATTTCATCAATGTTCATACACTCTTCAATAGTTGTAACCTTGGGATTAAACCGTTCCGGCAATGATCTAAGTATTTCCCTACAGATTTTAGGAACCAAAACTTTTTCTCCCAATCCACCCATGGAGTTGCAAATGATATTTAATTTTGTGACAAAACTCCATAAAGGTCTCATGCTCTTCCATTCTGAGACTTTCGAACTGTGAAGTCAGAAGTGTAGTTTGGACCTCTTCACAGTGCTTGTGCCTTCATGGGTTGTTTCCAATAGATCTCATGCTTCCTTGGATGTCCCACACATACTTATTTGATTGAAGATGTCTTGGGACACGACACAGTAGATGGCGTTCATAGCTTTTGCTTCAGCAATCTATTTTTATTTGTCAAACACCATCCACTTTTCTTTGGATTTGGGATTTAGGATGGTTGTGCCACTGTCAAGTACGATTTGTTTAGTTGGTGGCACGTATCCGCTTTCAACTATATACCAAATATCATGATCTAAAGACCTTAGAAAGTAATACATTCTAGCCTTCCAGTATGAATAATTTGAGCCATCAAATACTGGACGCCTAGTGACTGATGAGCCCTCTCCTTTGGCCATATTCCCAACTTCAGTCAAGATCACTCTCTAGGCGGTGAAGCCATTAAAGAGAGACCTGCTTTGATACCAATTGAAATAACGGTGAAGACCGTTTTAGTTGAAGTAGGAATATGCCGATATGTCCTAGAGGGGGTGAATAAGCCTTTTAAAGTTTTTATGGTTTATCTAAAATCACATTACACTAATCCTAACAACAAGCTTATATTAGGATTACTCAAAAATAACTCTATTGGCTTCCAAGCCTGGTAGAGGATCCAATCACAAACTATTTAAAAAGTGAACAGTATACAAACTAGTTTATAAGGAATATGACTGTGTTTGTATGTGACGTGTGATCTCAGATATTCGGATATGAAAATATTAAAGTAAATCACACAATCAAAATGATAGTAATCTCAAACACAGTCATTTTTATAGTGGTTCGATGATCAGTCTACTCCACTCCCGGTAAATGCACTCAACTCTTGAGTGTGTCAGATTTCATTAAGGAGGCTTAACAGCGATTCACCTCAAACTTAAGGTTTTAAATCAAGTTCACCTTCAACCTTTACAACCTACACTGACGTTGACTATTTATGCTCTCACGAGTAAGGGTCAGCACAATGCACCCACTTTTAGGCACACTGACTAAGGATCTTACATAAGACCCTACTGGAGGTTTTACGCGGTTTACATCAAACCCGAGGTTTAACACGGTTCGCCTCAAACCTAAGGTTTTGACTGGTTCACCTTCAACCAGATGTTTATGCTCTCCATAGAGCAAGGGTCCACACAATGCACCCACCAAGTACACTCCCGCCGGAGGCCTCCTACGAGGGCTAGAAGGAGTGAGAAATACCTAAGACCTAATCCTAAAAAGGAATGATCACAAGTATCCTCTGGACTCTAGATACTTACATATAAGTGGAAGAGTCCCATTAAGCATGTTGACGAAGATCTCCTCCTTTGTTGTAGAAGAATCTTCGGTCTCCTTGATCCATAGCTCAAAAGATGTACCAATGCAAGGCGACGGGTTGGGTCAAGGTTATGATGAAATCCTACCCCCGAAAGATTTTCCTATAAGGAAGATAGAGCAATTTCAATCATCTATGCATTCAAGGCATCCCAACTTCATGATTTGCCATTAAGGTAGTAGCTGAAGGATCCTTGAATGTGGAAGTTCATTCCCCAATCCACTCTATTGAATATCAATGGTGAGGGTGGTTGGAGGATGAACTCCCATGAGAGAAAGGGCTTTGGGTATAAGATCTAAGGTTAAACACTCTAAAGCTCTCTCTTCTTTCTCTCACAGCAACAATAAACAAGTCCTCTATATATAGGCAAAAGGTTTCAATGGATATAAAATGGTCACATTTATGACAGACTACGATATCATTGAGCAGGTTCGATATCATCGAGCGTATACTCTCGATAGCATCGATAGTCCGCTCGATGACTCGAACTCAATGTCATACGCTTTTGAAACTTTTTACCAGCTGGTCGATGAATCGAAACGATTGTCGATGTTATCGGATTTCAAACTTTGATTCCATCAATGAGAGATTCGATCCATCGACACTTGAAAAACGAGAGAGACTTGCCTTGAGATATTTCAGGTTTTCAAGAGTGATCGAGGGACCTTCGAGATAATTGAAATTTGGTTATCGATGATATCGATAGCTGTGTCGATGCATTGATAAATCAATAGGATTTTCCATAAAGCTTGCTGCACAATTTATGTACATGTTTGATGCAATCGATACGACATCGATATCATCGATATTTAAATATCGATTATATTGAGTGACTCCCGACATAGATAAAGCACCCTGAAATATGTTGCTAGATAACTTGGCGCCCAAGACTGCTATCATCAAGGGCCTACAGATATCATCAAGGTTCAAACTTCGATGGTATCAAGGAGACTTCAATATATCGAAGCATATATGATATTTTTTAAGAAAAACAGGGGCGCTGGAATTCTGCCTGTCGATACTATCGAGTCACTTCCGATAGACTTAAAATTTGAATATCGATGATATCGATAGGTGTATCAATACATCGATAATTTCGTCCAGATATGTATAAGCTTGCTGGACATATTTGGTCCTCTTTTCAATGGTATCGATGGAGCATCTAGGACTCGAAGTGCAGGTCGATCATATCGAGATGTGTATCGATAAAATCGACAAGGCAAGAAAACTTAGAGAATTTTTCTATTTTGAAAACATTTTTTTACCCTAAAAACCCTATGATATTCTAACAATTTTAAGGGTTTCAGTATACCTGGTGATTTGGGACAAGTGATGTGAGGCTCAGATTTACCCGTGGTGAACTTGCGTACATTCGGTTAAGGCAAACGCTTTGAAATGATCTTCCTATCGGGCCCTGTAGTTTAACTGACTCAACATTCACGCTAATTGATAAACTAGGGCACTTTCGGTGTGTACACCATCTGTTAAACAACAGCCACACAGATTGTTGTTCCACTCCCAATATCCTCACACGGGGGATATCAGCGTTCACTATGAAAATAGGTTTCACAGGTTCACCTAAAACCTTCACAATTATGTCTTTCAAATGGGCTTACACAATTCAAAAAACCCCACTTCTGAGTTTTCTGGCTCTCCTCAGATAACCACTGGATTGAGATTTTTCTGGCTTAATCTTAAACAAAAACAAAAAACAAGGAAATTTATAATAAAGTAAAATACCTGGATTTCTCCTTTTGTTATGGCCTGGAAGCATTAATCGTAGTAGAAGTTCGAATATAGAAATTCAATTGTCCAATACTAACTTTGGTATGGTTCTAAGTTCTAATTGATTTTAAATGAAACCAGTTGGGCCAGCTCTATTTGATTTCGATTCCAAGAAGAAGGAATACAACAATTCCTCTTTTCAATTCAGATTGGAATATAGAAACAAAATCAAATAGATAAAGCTAACAAAAGAGAGTATTAAATATGCACAGCATAGCTTAAAAATTAACACAAACTTATCTCAGAGTGATGCCATGATTTTACTTGAATTGAATTCTTGAAAAGCTCTGAAATTCGTGTTCTATTTATAGATGCAGAAATAGCATCTTCGACTGGTCGTGTGGCCACCATGACTTGTCGTAGGTCAAACTGCATTTTGAAAATTTAAGCGTGATCGGATAAAACCGTTCCCTGATTGGTCGTAGGGTGTCCACGACTGGTCGTGACCATCCTACGACTGGTCGTGAGGAACCAAGAATGGTTGTTGGAGTTTGAGTCGTAACTGCAGGACTGGTCGTGAATGAGTCGACACTGTTCCTACGACCGGTCGAGCAGACTCTAGGACTGGTCGAAGCTCAACCAAAAAATTCTAAAAATTTGCAACAACTTAGGACTGGTCTTGGAATTTCTTGGACTGGTCGAGCCAGTTCTAGGACTAACGAACAAGGTCCATGACTAGTCTTAGAACATACCAAACACTTATAAAAAGATTCAATTTGAGTTATGTATTCAAAATGACCTACCCTAAGGTTAAACTAAGGTCATTCATACCTTAAATGTGAAGTATGGACATTGAGTCTTCATTTCTTCAGATATTGGTTGACCTTTGAAGATTGTGAAGCTTGAGATCTTTGATGTAATTTGAACTTGAGATCTTCTAAAGCTTGAACTTCATCTTGTACTATTGTTATCCTTGAGTTGTACTTGAGACTTGAATAAGAACTTTTCTTCTGATGTAGCTCTTGAAATATTCTAATCATTAAAGCTTGCAGAAGTAGACAAATAACTTAAACTTGAAATTATTGAAGTAGATCACCATTCTTAGCTTGTAGTATTGATGCAGTGACTTGAACATACAAGTAAACATGCTACACAAGACATAGATTATGTTTTTTGGCAACACAATATTTGACAACCAAAGGGCAAATAATTATTGCACTTACAGGGCTAACCTTCCCCTTGCTCTTGGAGGAGGTCTTCTACCTCTTCCTCTTCGTCACCACTAGCTCTTCTTGGGGAGCGCCTGGAGCTTAGAAGCAGGCCGTAGCAGAGGACAAGCTTCAGCCATCTCTGCAATCGAAACACGAAGAAAATCAGTTATGAAAATCTACGAAAATTTCTAAGTTCTGAAGCTCGGTAAGAGGTCTTACTGAAGTTCTTACCGGTGAGGGCAAGGTCCAGCCCCAACTTTAGGAAAAACTCAGGTTGGAGAAGTACTCTCCAAGACCTCTTCTCCTCTCCTAGTGCTTTTGACCCTCTAATCTGAGCAAGCGATCCACTATCGATCAATGGAGGATGCTTAGGGACAACTACGACAAAAGAAATGAGCAAACAGGTTAATCAAATTCAAAGACCGACAAACTAATGATGAGCTAAAAGATAACTACATCCGAGGAACACTTATTTGGGTCGAATTCTATGGGGACCCAGTGCTGATCCAAGGCCAAAGGTAGGTCAGCTACCTCCCAACATCCAGAAGCCCATAACCACTTATCCCTCTAGTTTTTGTTGGACAACAGAGGGTCGGTAATAAGGCCCCCTCCAGTCCCCTGCTAAGAGGAGAAATAATACCAGTCGAGCTGTAACTTGTTTGGCTTTAGCTGGTACAAATGGAGGAACTCCTTAACTGTCAGCTTGGGCTGTAACTTGTTTGGCTTTAGCTGGTACAAATAGAGGAACTCCTTAACGGTCAGCTCGGGCTGCTCTAGCTTATACCACAAAACTGCGCAGCCGATCAAAGCCCTCCATCCATTGGGAATCATCTATCCCGGGGCCATATTCAGATGAGCGAGCAAACGTCTCACCAGCCCCAACAGAGGAAGCTTCAGGTCGCATTGAAGAGCGACTTGGAAAATAGCTTCAACTCCCTATGGAGGCCGATCAGGTAGCTTGTCCGGCGAGGGGATCCGAAGGACTACAGACTCAGGAATGTGATACACAAGTTTGATTTGAGCTAACTCCTCCTTACTAAGGGTCGAGGGCACAGGACCCCTCGGACCCTCCTCACCAGCAGACTCTTACAGGTCCTCTTCCCCGGAAGGGTCAGGCTCTACATTAACCGACCTCTCTACCGGGGATCGCTACATCACCCGTGATGCCGAAAAATCAACATCGGCCATCATCACCAATGGCAACGGTGGGTTTGACATCACCCGAAGGCTACTCGCCCTGTTGTCACCGCCGGAGGCCCCTTCACGTGAATTTAGAGAGTCTGACATAACAGCTTTTTATAGCTGTTGAGAGTCGTTGATTAAAAAGATAAAAGAAAGGAGGGGGTAAATGGACTTTGAAGCTGACTGGGGAATACAGTCGCTGGAAAGTGCCTGTTCTCACTGGGGAAGATGATAGATAGGGGAGGAAAAATGCAAGCGAAAGTGACTGAGGGTTAGTGCTTCCCTTATATAAGGAAGCCACGTGGCAATGCTCGAGTATGCCCATCAATGTTGGGTCTGTGTGGCGTCCCCTCGATAACCCCCTCCGCACATGTAGCGCGACCCCAAGCGCTACTCCACTCTAATATCGAGTACTAAGCCACATGTCACATCCTCATTGGTTTGTCACCGAAACAACGGCCTGACGCCCCACGTGATCTCGAACCACAAAACGTCACATCGTGTTTAATTAATGACATGCCTCGATTACCGTACTAGCCGCTATACCTGGCATTTATGATGATATGACCCGACCTAAACCACACACAACTCGAGCTAGCCATATTGGACTTACTTTCCGAGCCTCTATATCTCGGCCTGAAAAGTAAGGGGGGCTTACTGTTGGGTGAAAAACTGAGAAAAGTTTGATAGGTTGACTTATGGAATGGACCAACTCTACTATTAAGCATGGACCCAAAGGGATTTGAGCCTTAAGGGACATCTACTTCCAAAAACAGGCTGACCTTCAAGGAGGTTGGTGCAACAGTAAGGATACTCAAAGAGGATGCAACTGTAAGTCCACTCAAATGGCCAATTGCCGACCTAACCTATAGGTCGGCCATATCTCGGCTATAGGTCGGCTATAGTTCGACTATAGGTCGGCCATAACTCATCCATAGCTCATTTATAGCATAGCCATAGCTCAGCTATAGCTCAGGATAATCTCTAAAACAAGGTAAACACTGTTTTTACGGAAAACTCAATACGGCTTGTACGATCTTCTCCCGGATCAACAGTCAAGGAATCTCTCTAACAGCCCAAAGATCTCTCATAAGATCTTCAGGGGATCCAATCAAATCCCAAGAAACTCGGACAATGATAATCTGGAGAAGATCCCGGATGAATCTTTGAATGGATTCATCTCCGGCATATCAGAAACAACTCCTCCTTACGACTGTCTTCACTCTCCTATAAATATAGTTACCCCCAGCTAATGTAAGCTATGCATTCTATATCCCTATACTCGACTGGTGACTCTTTTCCAAAAGAGATCCTACTCTACAAAAGACCCAAGGTCCTGACTTAGGCATCGGAGGGTCCCATGTACAAGTTAGGGTCTCCTTTGTCTCTTGTTTTTGTCTGTGCAGGTCTCGAAAGGTTAACCAGAGAGGGTCTACCAGAAAATAGCATCAACAATATCAAAGATCCCCTCATTAGAATCGAGTAGGTAACTCAAATCTACTCAACAAATAATGATCTTTTATCTGAATTTCTTGATGACATCAAGGACCCATTAAAGGGTCCCCTCAATGCCATCAAAGACCACTACATGGCATCGAGCAGAAGTGTATAAGCAGTCTAACAACATTGTAGTTGAAAACCTGATTTTTTTATGTCATCGAAGGCTTGCTCGATGTCATTAGTATAGCCATTTTCTGCCCCCTTTTTTTTTAATCTTACCATTAGAGGTTAAACTTTATAAATAGGCATTCAGTTTTTGGACATTTGGATGGGATTTTAGTGCAATAGAAGCCTAGGTGATTCCATGCTCATATTTCTCATCCCAAACATCTAAACTAATGAGTTCTAAGCAATTTTCCTTGAGATTAAGATTCTAATGAGGATTCCAACTTCCACCTTAAAGATGAACTTGAACTCCATCATTTTCTAGAGATTAGAACCAGTCATATTGTAATATTATTTATATAAATCATCTAGAAAACTCACCTAGGTGAATCTTCTATGATTACAACATATCATTAGTTTTAGGAGATTCACCCAACCTTCTATCAACTTGGTCACCTCAAAGGAACCCTACATGTAAGATAGTTAATCTTGAAGTTGAAGCTTTGGCAAAGCAATGACATCATGATCGGGGGAGGAAAGGGGAGCCAATTGAAGCATGTGAATGTATTGATCAAGAAACCTAAGACGGCGCATCAATGGGGCTCAAATGACCATTAAGATTAATATAGTGAGTGTGAGACCCATATCATAGACTGTATCATTCCCTAGGCTTCCGTGGTCCTCCCTGTTGAATGCCAGCAACCCGCTACCTGTAATCGACATTTGCATGCAACCCTGAGTCATATCCCATATTCTAGAGTCGGTTCAACCTGAGACTTGTATCCTTGCGACTGCGCCGTCGCCATGGTTCCGACGTCGCGTCTCACACGCCGATACGATACCCAAACAAGGAGATGTGGGCCCGTGTTCATTTTAAGGAAAATGTCGCGCATTTGTAAAACCCAAGAGAACCTTTCAAATCAATTCCATCAATCAAGTACACATCATACTTCAAGTCAAGTACAAGCAACTCATACCTTACCCTTACCTCTCTCTTACGCAAGTACAATAAAGTCAACTCTCTCTCTCTTTCTCTCCATCCATCACCCATCCCTTACATCGCCTCTCTCTCTCCTCATCTCTTTCTTCACTCCCAAGCAACCACACCATGAGAGAGAAAGTCTAAGCTCTCTATGAGAAAGAGCTAGGTGTGGCCCACCTTCCTACCACCCAATCCCACCCTCCAAAGATTATCTCAACCATTAAAATTCATCCCTTGGAGCTCTATAATGCATCGGTGGAAAGAGGAGTCCAAGATCTAATGGTGGATGTTCATAGCATATTAAATTGTCGATTTTGTATATTTGAGGGCCCACATATGGTGGGACCCATCCTGATGTATACATTGTATAGGGAGGGCCCATAATGGCGGGGTCCCTCCCCTTCTCACGTCTCTCTCTCTCTCTCTCTCTCTCTCTCTCTCTCTCTCTCTCTCTCTCTCTCTCTCTCTCTCTCTCTCTCTCTCCCTCCGTGTGTGTTGGCGTGTGGCCCACTTGATCCACGCTGCACAGCCGTGAGGACCCACCTCCATGTATGTGTGCATCCAGCCGTCCATCTGGTGGACCAGCTTGGACGGTGCTGTAGGGCTACACCGTGATGTAGTTATTCCATCCACACCGTCCAAACCATCTGGACGGTGCCGGACTAGCTTGGATGGTGCTGTCCTGCCCCACGAAGATGTACATGTTTTATATCTAAACCGTCCATCCATTTCTGCTGGTGAGTTAGTAGCCAGCAGCCGTAGTTGCTGTAGGACGTCAACAAGTGAGGTATGATCATCTAGACCGTCCACCTATGTTGACCCCACACGCAGCAGCTGTTGCTACACGCCAGCAAGTTCTGTGGGTTTGAGATCACGAGGTATGTGTTATATATCCTTAGTCGTCCATCCCTATGAAGACCACCAGCTTCATAGCTGATGTAAGTGACATCAGCGAGTTCTGCAGGTCGGATCATGAGATATGTGTTATATCCCAATTGTCCACTGATGTGGACCCACCTTGATATATGGATTTCATCCCCACCATCCAGCTACTGGACGGTGGGACCCTCCTTTAATGTATACTGTAGCCACATCATCCACTCGTTGGGATGGTGGGACGCTGCCATGATGCAGTGTTGAATCCACACTGCCCATCTAATTTTCTTAGGTGTGGGGCCACCCCACACATGTGACACGTGTGGAGGTGGGGCCCACATTGATGTATGTATTCTATATTTATGTCGTTCATTCCTGGAGATGTTATGTGGGGACTGCCATGGTGTATGCGTTGTGTCTGCATCGTCTAGATTGTTTGGACGGTGGGAACCCCATGCCTCGTGTGGGGTCTGCCCTGATACATGGATCCCACCTTGATGTATCTGCTGACCATCCATTTGGACGGTGTGCCAGCAGGCCACACTAGCTATATAGCTGTCATACCACTTCAGCAAGTCTGTGAGTCCCGTATGATGTATGGGTTATATCCAAATTGTCCATATATGTTGACCCCACCATCTACATGGTTGTTGTATGATGACAACAAGTTCCGTTGGTCCGACCATGTTTCCAAGCCGTCCGTCTAGGGGCCTGGATGACATTTGATCATGAGGTATGTGTTATATTCAGACCGTCCATCAGGATGTAAGGCAGATTCAATCTCTGGTGGGCCACGTGAGTGGGACCCACCTTTGATGTATGTGTTATATCCACCGTCCACCCTGTGTCCTGATTATTTGAAGGCTCACCATGATATGTATGTTTTATCCTTGCCGTCTATAACTTTTCAGGCCCGACTTGATGTATATATGAGGCCCATTGGTGCGGCCTGTTGATGTGGCCCACTTGATGTTTATATGGCCCATTGGTGTGGCCCGATGATGCAGCCCACTTGACATTTATAAGGCTCATTGGTGCGGCTCCTTGATGTGGCCCGCTTGATGTATATGAAGCTCATGTGATGAGGCCCGATGTGTTGTATATGAAGCCCATGTAATGCGGCCCGATGTGTTGTATTTAAAGCCCGTGTGATGCAGCCCATTGTGTTGTATTTTAGGCCCAAGTGTGAGGCCCATTGTGACTTATTGGAGGCTCATGAGTGAGGCCCATTATAATGTATCTGAGGCCCATGTATCATGACTCATTTGATGTATTTGAGGCCCATATTATGAGGCCCAATATGATGTATGTGAGGCCCATCATGATGTGTATTAAGGCCCTTGGGTGGAGCCTATGATGATGTATATTAGGCCCTTGTGCGAGGCTATGTGCCCCCTATATTTAGGCTCTATGTGGGCCACTCCTTGGGAACAATGTTGGTTAAATGTCCACATTGATGAGGCAACGATGGTTAAATGTCCACATTGTGACCTTCCCTTAGGCCCTTTGTTAAGCCGAGTATCAAGACCGATTATCGAGACCAATTATTGAGACTGGTTATCGATACTGATTATGAGTATGTGACAACATAACATCATGATACATGCCCATACGCATCATCTGTATACTTGTTATGAGATGTGGTTGATCATTGCATATGTCATTGAGCAGGTTGTTATGAGACTCTCTAATAGGCAGAGATTGTCTCACATGAGCGCACGGTATGTGCAGGATTGATGCATGACTGGATTGTATGACTCATGCATCTTGCATTGTGTGTTGTGATTACTGTATGCCCTAGCGACATTAGGGTCGTAGCCTATGGATGGCTAGATGGGACATCGAAAATCTGTTACTAGAAGCAGGGCATCATAGATGTCCCTGGGTGAAAATTCCTAAACTTCTGTGGCCATGAAACGCTCCAACGTCAAGACCGAGTGGATACATGAGCGCCCGAGTGCCGAATACTAGTAGGTCGCGTTTCCCACTGTGTCGTGGTCGGTTGGAAGGGGGTGTGGCCTTACCCTCCCAAGGGTAGGGAGCGTAACTAGGCTGAGTTTGACTAGCTCGTAAATGAGTCTGCTATCGACATGCTGGGTAAATATTGGCTGACTACTGGCCAGGCGGATAATGAGGTCTCTTCCAATTGCATGGTTGCGCGTCCAATGGGTGGCGATTACATGTAGAGTGTACTCACTATCAGAAAAGGGATAAAGGCTACGGATAAAATCCGTAGCCTTAGACCTATGGCTACGGTTCTAGTCCATAGCATGAACGTAGTCGTAGGTATCGTAGCAATAGGTCTGTAACATATAGCTACGGATTTAATCCGTAGCTATAGGTTGTAATAGCTAAGGATATAATTCGTAGCAATTATATCTGTAGCGATAAGTATAAGAACTATGGATATTATTTGTAACTAAAAGTCTGTAGCAATATGCCAAATTTAATAATGGCTATAGTTGTCAGATTACTGGCTATGGTCAATATCTGTAGCTATTTCATACATTAAAAAATATATATAATCATTTGTTCATTCAATTACCACTTGCATAATCATTCATTCATTCCATTACAATTAATTACAATCACTCATTCATTCAATTATAAGCAATTACAATTCTTTATTCAATCAATTACAATTACAATCAATTACAATCCTTCATTCAATCAATTACCATTACAATCAATTACAATAATGCTGAAAATACAAATCTTTGGCTTCATTAGGAAAATTTGCTCAACTTCACCTTGAAATTTTAATGATAAAGAATTGAAAGAGAAGATATATTTTGACGGTATGATATTTTTTTCACAAGTAAATAGGCCTTTTTCATCCATCACCCACCTGAAGAATCAAAAATCAATTGTTGTCCAAGTCCACTCCTTTTCCTTTCAATTTCTTAGTGACCTCTGTAAAATTAGTTCCACGGTCATTTATGTAGTACTTTGAAGAGTTGTCTCAAAATGCAACTCTAGTAATGACAAAGTCTGCAACAGCTTTGTATATTCCATCATCCTACAAATAGTCACGACATTCATAAATCAGAATGACCATTGGGGGAAAGAAAAACAAAGTGAAAGAAGTGCATCATGCATAACCATTTTTTTTCTTAATGAATTAATAAAAACTCAAAGAGGAATGAAATTAACACAAAAGGAATGGTCTCAACATATGGTTTGTACGGCCAAAATAAACGTCTGGACAATTTTTGTAAGGAGGACCATCGGTAGCCACAAGTACCCACTTCCCAAGGAATGGTCTCACCATATGGTTTAGGTTATAAGTTCATGCTAATGGTGTCGGTTATAGGTTTAGGTTTAGGTTTAGGGATTTGAGAATACATTTACATTTTAGGTTTAGGTTTAGGTTTTACGTTTAGGTTAAGGTTACAGGTTTAGGTTTAGGTTATAAGTGTAGGTTATAGCTTTAGGTTTAGATTGGGTTATATGTTAAGGTTTAGGGAATTGAATTTAGGTTATAAGTTATAGGTTATGGGTTTTAGGTTATAGGTTAAGGTTATGGGTTTTAGGTTATGGGTTATGGTTATGGGTTTTAGGGTTATGGGTTTAGGTTATAGGTTTAGGTTATGGGTTTTAGGTTATAGGTTAAGGTTTAGGTTATAGGTTAAGGTTTAGGTTTAGGTTATAGTTTTGGGATTTAAGAATAGGTTTAGGTTATAAGTATAGGTTTAGGTTAATGTTGTAGATTATAGGTTTAGGTTATAAGTTTATGTTAATGTCGTAGGTTATAAGTTTAGGTTTAGGGATCTGAGAATACATTTAGGTTTTAGGTTTAGCTTTAGGTTTTAGGTTTAGGTTATAGGTTTAGGTTTAGGTTATAGGTTATAGCTTTAGGGAATTGAGAATAGGTTAAGGCTTATGGTTAGGAAATTGGGTTCGGGTTCGGGTTCAGGATTAGGTTTGGGTTTTCAAGTTTAGGTTTAGGTTAAGGAGTTGAGATTAGGATTAGGTGTAGGTTTTAGTTTAGGGATTTGAGAATAAGTTTAGGTTTAAGGTTCAGTTTAGGTTTTAGGTTTAAGTTATAGGTTTAGGTTTAGGTTGAGGTTAATGTTAGGTTATAGGTTATAAGTTTAGGTTATAGGTTATAGGTTAAGGTTTAGGTTATAGGTTTTGGTTTAAGTTAAAGTTATAGGTTTAGGTTTAAGTTTAGGTTATAGGTTTAGGTTAAGGTTTAGGTGTAGGTTATAGGTTATATGTTATAGGTTATAGCTTTTGGGAATTGAGAATAAGTTAAGGTTTAGGTTTAGGAAATCGAGTTCGGGTTCGGGATTGGGTTTAAGTTTGGGTTTTGAATTTAGGTTTAGGTTTAGGTTAGGAGTTGAGATTAGGATTATGTGTAGGTTTAGGTTTAGGGATTTGAGAATACATTTAGGTTTTAGGTTTAGGTTATAGGTTTAAGTTATAACTTTAGGTTTAGGTTAAGGTTTGGTTATAGGTTATAAGTTTAGGTTATAGGTTTTTCTTTAGGTTAAAGTTATAAAGCTTAGGTTTAGGTTTAGGTTATGGGTTTAGGTTAGGTTTAGGTTTAGGTTATAGGTTATAACTTTAGGGAATTGGGAATAGGTTAAGGTTTGGATTTTGGAAATCGGGTTCGAGTTCTGGATTGGGGTTTGGTTTGGGTTTTCGTGTTTAGGTTTAGGTTTTGGAAATTGGGTTTAGGTTCGGGATTGGGGTTTAGTTTGGGTTTTCAAGTTTAGGTTTAGGTTTAGGTTAGAGAGTTAAGATTAGGATTAGGTGTAGGTTTAAGTTTAGGGATTTGAGAATACATTTAGGTTTTAAGTTTAGGTTTTGGTTTAGGTTATAGGTTTAGGTTATGGGTTTAGGTTTAGGTTTAGGTTAAAGTTAGGTTATAGGTTATAAGTTTAAGTTGTAAGTTATAGGTTATAGGTTAAGGCTTAGGTTATAGGTTTTAGTTTACGTTAAGGTTATATATTTAGGTTTAGGTTTAGGTTTAGGTTTAGGTTAAGGTTATATGTTATAGGTTATAGCTTTTAGGAATTGAGAATAGGTTAAGGTTTAGGTTTAGGAAATCAGGTTCGGGTTCAGGATTGGCTTTAAGTATGGGTTTTCAAGTTAGGTTTAGATTTAGGTTAGGGAGTTGAGATTAGTATTAGGTATAGGTTTAGGTTTAGGGATTTGAGAATACATTTAAGTTTTAGGTTTAGGTTATAGGTTTAGGTTTAGGTTAAGGTTTAGTTATATGTTATAAGTTTAGGTTATAGGTTATAGGTTAAGGTTTAGGTTATAGGTTTTAGTTTAGGTTAAGGTTATAGGTTTAGGTTTAGGTTTAAGTTTATAGGCTTAGGTTAGGTTTAGGTTTAGGTTATAGGTTTAGGTACACATGCATCTAGCATACATAGACAACAATTAATCATGGCAAGAATAAATCCGAATTTCATATGTATACGGTATTTTCTACAAATACGAGGAATACAGTATATTCAGCCTAGTTAACGTATAACTGAAAAAACGAAACGGACATCACTTTATGCATTTGAAATAGTACCTACGTCAAGAATAAATCACTATCCGACATTGAAAGCCTTGAAAACTATAACTTATACGTCCATAGTCCACACCTTACGCCGGTAAATGCGTAATGGAGTCATTTTAAATACGTAGTTGTTGTCACCGGCAGAATGACTACCTATAGCATGAACTAGGTTAGCTATTTCATCATTCAACTATTTGAAACCCTAGAATAGATTAGGGGTTAAATTTCTTACCTAAGAACGGGATCGGTAGCGCCTGCAGAGCGATACGGAAGTGGTAGTAAGGCACGTAGAGTGATGGGATTGAATCCCAGGGATGGACTCCAACTCCCTCTCTCTTTCTCTCTCTTTCCTCTCTTATCTCTCGTATGGAGTGAAGGAAAGAGGGTTTAAGGTCCTTATATAGGCCTAAAACTGATGGAAATGGCCCCAGGGCCAAAGTATACTTAGGTTATAGCCAAAGGGAGTCTTTTTCAGCTCAACGGAACACTTCCGGAGCCCCCCTTGAGCCAAAGGTCGGACTTAAGCTCACTGACCTTGGATTTAGGTCAAGTTAAGTTTTCAGACCGATCGGATTTATAGATCGCCCGTGGCGAACCAGTTTCAATTTAACGGTTCATGAGCACTGATCAGGGCCACAAGTACACTGACTTGTGTATGAAATTTCTCCTAACCCGAGGGTGTATTTGGGTCAGATTCTGACAGTCTGAATCCTTATATTCAGTCCGCAAGCTACAAATCTCAGATGACTTAAATTTATATTTTTTTTTCTAAGATATCCACGTTTCTCACACACTTCACACTGGGCTCAAGTGAATAGCTTCGGGACACTATCTAGACTTGATTTCTGAGGTGGAGGTCAAGTCTAGCAAGGCGATCCTAATTATATAATTTCATAGTAATTGGACTTTCGACGTGCGGTCCAGGTCCGATACGGAGTTTCAGTGTGCTCTGGAGAGAAACTCGATAATGAGATTGATCCTAGATTTTAGGGTAACTTAGCATCATTGATTCTACGAGTTTTAGGTCTTGCAGATCGTATTTAAAGTGGTTCGCACGAATTTCATAGCTAATCTAGTTTAACACTTAGTTAATTTCGTTTAATTTCTAAAGGATTTGGTCTTGAGTGATTTTTGCCTCAGGTGGTACTCGGGTCTCTGTACGGATTTTTCAGGGACGTTACAGTACCGTTTTGAGCCATCGTGCTCCTCCTTCAGTCTGTAAACCTACTTGTTTTGAAGAGCTTTCTTACCCTTGGGTAGAATGACTAGCTCCCATGTATGATTAGACTCAAGAGAGTCCATCTCCTCATTCATGGCCTGCTCCCACTTAACCCGTGCATCTGACTGTAATGCCTCTTCAAAACACTCTGGTTCACCATTATCTGTTAGCAGTAGATAATATAAGGAGAGTGAGTATCGGACCGTGGGTCTTCTCTCTCGAGTAGACCTCCTCACAACCGGTGTATGTGGCTCTGCCTCATAATGCTCCTATGTATGATCATCCTGTGGCGCTATAACACTCGTGTCCGGTAACTCTTCTATCTCCACAAATTCTTACTTCTTGACCTTATTTTTTGTCACACTGTCCTTATGCATCACTTTTTCATTGAAGACTACGTCCTTGTTTCTGATGATTTTTCTATTTTCTGCATCCCAAAACCTGCAGTCAAAATCATGCTGCCCGTAGCCTATAAACGTGCACCTCCTGGACTTCACATCTAGTTTGTTTATGTTCTTTGCATTAATGTGAACATATGAAGTCCAACCGAACACTCTGAGATGTGCAAGGTTCACTTCTTCTCAGTCCATGTTTCTTCTGGTAACCCACCATCCAATGGTGTTGAGAGACTTCTATTGATGAGATATGCAGCAGTATTCACAGCATCTACCCAAAAGGTTTTGGTCAACCCTGCATGTAACCTCGTGCTCCTAGCGCGCTCAAGGATAGTCCTGTTAACGTGCTCAGCCACACCATTCTGCTGCGATGTCCCTAGAATCATTTTCTGATGTTTGATTCCATTTGCTGCTTAATACTCCTCAAATCTCTTATCACAGTACTCTCCCCCATTATCAGATCTGAGACATTTTACTGTTTTACCTGTCTCGTTTTCTACCATAACTTTCTACTTTTTAAATATATCAAATACATCAAATTTATACTTTGAGAAATAGACCCACAGTTTTCTACTAGCATCATCAATAAAAGAAATAAAATAACATGAGCCACCAAGAAATAATACCTGTGTCGGTCCCCACACATCAGTGTGTACAAGGTCTAACAGATGCGTCTTTGGAACGCGTCCCGTCTTCTTGAAGCTTACCCTCTTCTGCTTATCATACACGCATTCCTCGCAAAATTCTAAGTCAATAAACTTCAGCACTAGTAGCTTCCCCTTTGACAATAACACTTTCATCCATTTCTTACTCATATGTCCCAACCTCTGATGCCATAACTGCCCATTCACTCTTATTGATGCGACTGCGAGTGAACTATATGATCCTGAAGTCACATACAAAGTACCTTCCTTCTTGCCTCGAGATATCACCAAAATGCCTTTTGTGATCTTATAGGAATCACTAATGAATGTCGTCACATAATCGGTATCGGCCAACTGCCCCACCGAGATCAAATTACGTTTCAAACTCAGTACATTTCTGACATCCTTCAATTTAAAAAACGTTCCGTCTTTCTGATTGACATAAATGTCTCCCTTTCCAACAATACTGCACGGCTCATCATTACCTAGGTAGACTCTCCCAAAGTCACCTGACACAATCACGCAGAACTTCCTTACATGAGGTAGCATGAAACGAAGCGCCCGAGTCTATAACTCAAGACTCATTCCTCGCATCAAGAGACAAGATCAATGCCTCTATGTCACTCTCCTTAGATAGATTCACTAAATCCTTCCCACTTTAAGAGCTTCCTTCTTGTTTCTTGAGCACCCTGCAATCACGTTTCATATGCCCCTTCTTGCCGTAATGCCAATACCCATCTCTGTCTTTCGGTCCATTGGACTTCTTCCTCAACTTAGAACGTCTATGTTTATTGCCTCCTTTGTTTAGCAATCTTCCTCTTCCTTCAATATTTAGAGCATTCCCTGAATCCCCTGAAACTCCTGATTCCTTTCTTCTAGATTCTTCGCTAAGAATTAGTCCGGCCACATCATCAAATTTTAGCTTTGTCGACCCTGAAGAATTGATCACAGCAATCACCAAACCATCCCAACTGTCTGGCAGACTGGATAAGATCAATAACACCCTCACCTCATCCTCAAAAATAATGTCAACTGATTCCAACTGGCTCATGACTGTATTAAACTCATTTAGATGTTCAGCCATGCACCCACCATCTGACATCTTCATGTTGAATAGTTGTTTCATAAGATGAACCTTGTTGGATGTTGAGGGCTTTTCATACATGGTGGCTAGGGCTTCATTAATTCTTTTGTAGTTTTCACCTTGAATATATTGAAGGCGATGCTCTTAGACAAAGAAGTGGAGCCACATATGGGGCCGCGCACGACTGGTCGTGGCCCCTGCTCGACCGGTCGTGGAGCCCACTCGACCAGTCGTGACTAGTCGTGTACTGGCTCGATTCAAAGTCCAGCGAGCATAAGATTTTTAGTTTCGAGGTTCTCGACCGGTTGTGGGGTCCTCTCGACCGGTTGTGTAGTCTGCTCGACCAGTCAAGGTTAAGTAGATTGGTTTCCGAATTTGATACAGATTGCGTATTTTGGTCTAAACTATAAATAGGGGTCCCTAGGGCTTTTTCAGGGTTAAGGTGAATATTGGGGAGTTATTCTAAAGTATGGGTAAAGGTTTTCTCTATATTTCCAAGGAAAGGTTAGTATATTGTCTTGTAATCTTCGTTATTCTTCATAGTGGAAGTTTGCATCCGTGGTTTTCTACCCTAGTTTGGGATTTTTCCACGTATATCTTGTCTTGTGGTTTGTTTGGATTGCTTTGATCTGTTTTTAGTTTATATTTCTTCTTGTTTATCGTTTGTGGGTGAGGCTTGAGATTAGATCTCGGCTCACTGCGTTATTGGCGTGTTGCACAACACACAACTCTCCCTTGAACACGTTGTGCAGAAGTCCTTTATAGGTAGTGTTGTGCACTACTTGTGTTATGCGGCGCACAAACCCCCTTGCGCACAACACTCTTCCACTTCTTTCTCCCTACTTCTCTTTATATTGTCTCCCTCTTACCTCTCTCTTATCACTTTCTTTCCTCCTGTCCAAATGAGGCATGAGAGGGAGTATTTATAGGCTTCCTGGTCACTTAAACAATGGTAATCACCACCACTTCTCCAAAAGGCAACAACCAACCTCTCTCCTTATACAATGGTGTTCACCAACTTCCTCCTTAAACAGTGGTGTACAACCTCTCTCCATTAAAATGACACATGTGCACCCTTTATTACCAAAACACCATCTTTAATCATTTTTACTAAAATACCTAAACTACCCGTGGACATGGATTTTTACCAAAATACCTAAAATGCTCCCGGACATGGATTTTTACCAAAATACCCAGAACACCACCAGACATGGATTTTTACCAAAATACCCAGAACACCACCGGACATGGATTTTTACCAAAATACCTAAAATACCCCCGGACATTGATTTTTACCAAAATACCTAAAATACCCCCGGACATTGATTTTTACCAAAATACCTAAAATACCCCGGACATTGATTTTTACCAAAATATAGAGTGAATGACCCTGGGAAAGATCTGCACCATGGAATTCTCTGACCAATGCAATGAAATATTTTTTATGCCTCAACACTCGGTCAGCAGGACCTTGACCAAACGACCTAGAGGTCGGCCTTGGCCAATCGACCTCGGTCTTGGATACCGATCACTAGGGAATACCATTAGTGGATATCTCCTCAATCTACGGAAATGATTCCCTTCCCGAGATCTTCACGGAGGAACATGCTGAAATAAATGCCATATATTTGAGGAGAAATCCCTTCTATGATACGTATATACACATTAGATTCATTGCCATACATAAACATGTATCAAAGAGTTTTAAATAAGGACCCTACCTACAAAAGCAGGTACACTACGTCCCTAACTCCACTATATCCATTGTGCGCTTATTCTAACTTAGGCATTGGATGATCCCTGGCTACAACCAGCCCCTATTGTCACTTAGTTTTGCATATACACGGTGGGTTAGCAGGGACAATTAGATCTCAACTTCAACACTAGCTATTAAAAACTTCCTATGGCCACAGGCTGATATTTGTGTTTTCCCTTCATCCAAGTATAAGTGCCCTTGTCAGTAGGTTGGATGACAAATAAACATGACAGTGGGCTGTAGAAAGGCTTCAATGGTGGGTGTCATTATCCCAACCGTTTCCAGTGTTGTGTTCCACTTAAGCTTCGGATCTGCTTTATTTTTGTGTTCAGTAGCTGAAATGAGCTGAAGAAAACACATGCCTAGGGTGATATAAAAATGCATACATCACGTTGGACCTACAGCGCACACCACGGCTGAGGGTGGTGTTGGCTACACCACCAAATCCGCGTCGGATTTCCCTACCACTTGTACCGTGGAAGCATGGCTTCCTGACAATGTATGACCCACCGCAACGATATCTAACTCGGACACATGTCTATCTACAATTGGCCCCAGTCTCTTATAAAAGGACGCTCTTCTCAAGCTATCTATCCTCAAACAAGCCCGAGATGTCCCTCCTCCCGCACTTGTTGGTATTGCTCCTTGCAGTGGTGGCTCTCACCACTCCTTGTGAGGCTGGCTATAAGCCACCTGAGAAAAAGAAACCGCCACGAACACCTGTCTACAAGCCTCCACCTTTCAAAAAACCACCCCCACTTGAAAAGCCAAAGCCACCTCCCACCCCAGTTTACAAGCCCCCTCCAGTAGAAAAGCCAAAGCCACCACCAACTCCAGTGTACAAGCCCCCTCCGGTATATAAGCCAAAGCCACCCCCGACCCCAGTCTACAAGCCCCCTCCGGTATATAAGCCAAAGCCACCTCCCACCCCAGTCTACAAGCCTCCTCCGTACGGAAAGCCACCTCCCAAGAAGAAGCCACCGAGTCCCTACAATAAGCCACCCTACTACAAGCCTCCACCATATGACCATCCCAACTAAGAGGTCCGTGTTGCTCTAGATCTACATAGAAATAATAGGTGATGCGAATAGCTTCTCATATGGTGGCTATCCTAGTATTATTTTAAAAAACTGTTTTAGTTTTCTTCAGTTTGTTTGGAATGTAAGCTACGGAAGCTCATCACCTATGAATAATTATCCTGAAATTTCATGCTCGTGTTATGTTTCCAAATGTTTGCAATTGATTGGAGGGTTTTGATGGAATGCAGGGACTGGCTTCCCTGTGGGATTGCCAACGTTTTGTTGATCTAGGCTGTTGATTAGGTACCTTTGCAGAACAGACAGGACATATCACAAAAATCGGACCGTACATTCATCAAACGAGTCGCAGAAGTCAGTTGATTTTGTAGCAACCGATTTTAGTTTTTTTTTTTTTTTTCCCTATCATGAATCCATCTGTTGCCGACAAGTGTGATCTGTCTGACCACCAGGCTACTGTCAGTTTGTGGTCCATGGCATGTTCACAGTGTATTAACACTGATGAATTGCCCAGATCTCTGATATGTGCACCATCCAATGGATGGACTTGCTTGATACTGAAATGCAGCTGACACAGGGGAGGACGTGAGGTCGAGCACCGTCTTCCTCAAGAGGATAACTATTCCGAATCCACAGAACTTACCTGGACTCCTCACAAAGACTTCTCGAATCCACGAGAAAAGAAAGTAGAAAATAAAAATAAATTCTAATAAATTCGAAATTGATTAATGAATCCATAAAAACGAGTTCACAACCCTTTAAATAGGAGTAACAAGCAATGTAAAAGAAATTAGAATCAAACTACAACTTAAACTCCTAGAATTCGTGACTTATTATAAATTGTAAACTTACTATTTATAAACGGTTGTAATGTCTACTAGTACGAAAGGTTTTCGGCCAAAAATAGTAAGTGTCCTATTTGACATCACCAAACCATTCTCCTAATTATTCTAAGTTCTTTTCACGTTGGGCGCAACTCCTAAAGCCCGACGGATGAAGAGTTATAATCAAACTAAAACTTACTATCTATAGTAAAAATGAAATTAAAACAGGAAAACGATTGTCGATCCAGGGTTTTTTGCAATTCTGGACGTCGCAACCCGGCATATCTTAATTAGTTAGCTAAAGTAGCTCGTTCTACCCCAAAATCATATATTTTACGTCAGATAACTCATTCCGAATTGCAAAATACGCCCAATCTAAGGTCCAACGGTCCGAATCACTTCTATTGTCGACAAAGCTTTTTATGATTTATCTTGGCCATCAAACTGTCCACGACCCACTCTACATCGGCAGCTCTATATTATATCAAACTCTCCATTTAATGTAGAGGAATTATATACATTTAATGTAGAGGAATTATATAATCTGCCATGTCTGAATACATAGGGCCTGTGTAAATGAGCATTTATTACTTACCCTTGCATTTATGTTTTATAGGTTCGTCTTGATCGCACTTGATGCTGACAGCTTGCTGGTTTTGAACGTTACTCACGTTACTTTTAAAACCACGAGAAAAAGAAGATTTTCATATGCTAATTATCCACAGGGCCACAGTTATCTATATGTTTGATCCACACTCTCTATATATTTTTCCCACTCATTTAAGGGCGTGATAAAAAAAAAAAGAGGAAGATCCAAAGCTCAGGTAAACCACACCGTAAGAAACTAGGGAAATTGAATACTTACCATTCAATTCTTCTCGTGGGCCACAAAAGTTTTGGATCAAACTAATATTTGTGATTTTCCTTTAGCTATGCCTGAACATATTGGGTGATAGGTACATATTTCTACGAGCCTTAGGCTCATTTTAACTATCAACGGTAAGCATTCAATTCTTTTACGGCGTGGTCCATTTGAGCTTTAGGTTTACCATTTTTGGGATCATGCCCTCAAATGGGCATGTGTAGATCAGACATTTACATGAAGGTGGCCCTCACAGGTTTTATAGGCACAATTCCATCCAATTTTACAATATTTATGCACAGTTTTCAAGGCTTATTTATAGGGTGAATCCTGTGTAAAATGTAATAATTACTTATTTATACAATATTTACCATGTAGATAGGAAATCAAACAGGACCATAGCGGGCTTATTGCTGAGGCATCTTTTTTACTTTTTCTTTTTTTATTCGTAAATTCAAAATGAGTATATTAGACGAGAGAACTGTGCAGCATCATTACACAACGTCTATTGGGGCTGCCTTCTGCAACAAAAAGGGGAAGGGGGCCGCTATCGTCACCCTCGTAAGCTAAGACTAAGAATGGGTATCTGGATTTAGGCTGATTTTAACAGCTCCCAGGCCTGCTCCGTCTAGGACTTGGTCTCTTCTAGTGACGGGTGGGAGAAGTGAATGGCCTGTAATGACCATGTTTTGCTGGTCAGCACTGCTTGTAGGAACCGTTGAATGTCACGGAGAAGATAAAATGTTATGAATTTGTGCACTGCTGTCGGTGCTTTGAGAGTGAATAATTGTTTTGATTGAAGGGGGATTTGGCCTTCGGAGGTCATCCGGATCCGCTACTCTATTGGCCTCTCTAGGGGTATGGACGATCAAGATAATAATGGCTACGTTTTTTAAGCGGTTGTAGCACCTTTTCCATTAAAAAGCCATCCACGGGGCTTGGTCTGAGGCATCTAGACCGCTGGTATGATTAGCGTGATGGACTAATCCTTTGAATGCATCAGGTCCAAAGATTTATATTGTAGTGATTAAAATTATGGGTCCCACTTACACGGTAGGTTAGGGTGTTGTTAACATTGTTAAGTGGAAACGGAAATACCATGCTTCTTGGCAATCAAGATCATGGTTCAATTTATCAGACCGTATGTATGATGGGAACCGCAATGGACTGTGAATGCCAGAAGAGTGTTTTCGTTTTCACGATTTCATGGCATGCAAATGGGCACTTAAGAACGGAATTGGGCAAGACTTCAAATTCGAATCAACGGATCTCAAATTTGGATGCCAAGATCTTTCAAATTCCACTTTAAAGTAATTCTACCCCCTGATCAACCATTGGCAGGCCACGTAACAATGGTCAGGATAATTAAATCACAGGCGTCACTCTTATAAAATGACAATCAGAGATACTGTGCCTAACTAGGCACCCAAATACCCTTGTATGATCCGCACAACTGAAATGTTTCTGTGTTGGCCTTCGCTGCCTGTCGAACTGGTCCGAACAGCCAAGTTCGTTTCATGGCCATATGTCCGGAATCATCTGCACCTGTTTTACATGGCACGGTAAAATTGGAAGCGGATTGCGTAGTAGTGAGTAACTCACCGCGCTTAGTGTACCGAGTAAACTCTGTGAGGTCCACCATGATTCATGTACGCTCCATCATCTATTTTATCAAATAATTTTAGGGCTTGAGCCCAAAAAATGAGGCATATCCAATATTCAAATGGACCACACCACAGGAAACAGTTGAATTGAACATCTACCATCTATCATTGAAAAATTATTGGGGGCCACATAAGTTTTGGATCAAGCTTATATTTGTGTTCTCCCTTCATCCATGTCTGTATGATCTTATGAATAGGTTGGATGACAAATAAACATCACTATGGGGCCTAGAAAGGTTTCAACGGTGGAAATCATTATCCCCACTGTTTCCAGCAGTATGATCCGCTTGATCTTTGGATATACTTCAATTTTGGGGTCAACCCCTTAAATTATATGGAAAAACGGATGGACGAGGTGGATAGACCACATACAGTCAAGGTGGGCCCAACTGAGTTTACTCAGTACAATAGGAGCGTATTGAGTAACTCAGTATGCAATCCGATTTCGGTAAAATACCCGCTATGTGGGGACCACCATATTTTAGATGTCCACTCAATAAACTAAGTGAGAACTATTATTTTAACTGTACATAACAAAACAAATCAGCCTGATAAAAGAAGGATAAGCCACATCAATGGGAACCATGTAAAACTGTTCACTAGTTCGTATACCTGGCCTATTTTTATTTTTTGGATCAGACTGATTTTTATATTTCCACTTCATCCCAGTGAGTAACACTAAAGTTTAAAAGCGCAAAAACTCGACTCAATGTCGGTCAGATTAACTCAAGGACTCTCGGTCTTATATTGATTCCACTCAATATTATAGTATATATATGATAAATTCCTGAGGTGATGATTTTTCAAATCTTTGGAATAGTGCATATATTAAATAGCCAAAAGCTATCCAATGCTTGTGGATGAAGGTGATGGGCTTCTACTATATCTTCGCCATTCGGTGGTTATGTTCCTGCGTTACTTACTCAGTCTCTGGATATACGTGTGCTAGCGTGCCAGAATTGAAAATGTAGCTTCAATTCAAAACCGAACAACTATGACCCCAAGTGCCGAGAAAGGGAAATACGTATTGTATGAGCAAGATTTGGTGAGATTGGTTGCCTGTTCAGCCACTTGGTAAATGTGTAAACGGGACCAAGAAATATTCAGAGGGTGGAGTTCGTCTTCAGATGATGGGTTACACCTTTGTCTTCCGCACCAAAGGACTTTTCGATACAGATAAATGGAAATGAGATGTAAGACCCAGCCCGAGTGCATGTGTGTGTGTGTGTGCGCATGTCATTTCTCTTGGTCCCACAGTCCTACTGGTCAAATCCTGACGATCCGCGACCCTCGGATAGTGTTTACAATCATCCTTAAGTCCGGTCACGTTGACCTGACCCGGATCGACCCGAAACCTATGCCATCTTATCCGTATCGACATCGCAGTTCCGATGACGCGTCCCGTGCGTCCATCCAATACGTATATAATAAGTTGTAGGCATTTCATCATTTTAGCCCTTTGATCATGATTGTGTGGCGCACCTAGAGTAGTGTACACATTTTTCCAAGACGGCCCATCCCATTTGCACAATTTCCAACCAACACTACCCAAACATCCATCTTCTACACAACCCACACCACCAACACCATCCATCCCTACCCTATCGCCCCTATATAGCCCTTCTTTTGCTAGCCTACGATGAGTTTCTCTACCCCATGCAACTCTTCCCTAGAGAAACCATGATGGTTTTTCTTCCCAAGCCATTTGCAATGACCATTTTCCTACAAGCTCTCTCCTCTCTCTTCTCTCCCTCGTTTCTCCCTTCTCATTTCATTCTACCAAGCTAGAGGGAGACCTTGGACGTCCCACCATTCCAGCCCTTTTTTCCTCCATTTTCTCTTCATCCATCCATCCATCCATATCCCATCTCACCCATTGATCTTGCTTCCTTGAAGCACTGGGAGTTAGGTGATATAGTTTTGATGGAGATCAAGAGGTGGGTGCTCCTCTATATGTGTAATTTCATTTCTCTAGTATAGATCTTCTTATTCCTTTTATTTGGAAAGTGTAGGACCCACCAATCAATGGTGGAGATCCTACACAACCCCTTGGATGTGGCCAAATGACCTATCTTATGCATACATGTCCCATGCATGGGGTTTTCCCTCCATGGGCCCCATTATGGAGGTTTCTTGGATTTCATAGCATAATGGGTCATCTAGACCTTAGAATCATGGTTGGGATGTCATCCCAACCATTCATCTTGATTATAGTATGTGCATGATGTATGTTGTAATCCTATATCAATGAAGATGTGTGGTGTGATTGTTCTTGGGAGAGCTCATTAGTGGTGGAGCCCTTTCCCTATAGCCAGAATGTTCTTCTTATCTCTCTTTCTCTTATTTTGATAATGATATGTGTGGCCCACTTGGTGGGCTTGGGACGTCTAGAAAATCCAGCAATGTTGGGATGCCCCTACCACCCATTCCTTGATTTGGGGTGTCCTACTTGCTGTATATTTGATGCATGCAAAGTATTTTGGCTTGAGGCCTTAATCTGGACATTAGTGGGGCCCACTAAGGAAGGCCACACCACCCTTGATTTGATGCATATGTCTAGATACGGCCTAATATGTCCAACCATATATGGCTGCCCAGAATTTTAGACAGTTTTATTAGACTGTTGTAGCTGATTTTTGGGATGGAGTTTGCCCATGTTTGTGGGTTCTTTTCTCCCTGATGTGGGGTGTCTTTTGGAGGAGTGGACCCCACCTTGAATTATGTAGAACCCCACCTCCATATGTCCATCCAAATGCACTTAAAAGTGCAGGCCCATAGGGGTGGATGGTCCACCTTGTTTGACTATCCAGCCATTGTAGTTGAATGGAAAACACAAAGTTTAGCTTGATTCTTTGAGGGGTGGGTCCCTTTTGTGGACCCTACCTTGCTGTATTTTACAGGGAAAATATTAACTACTCATCCCTCCCCGTTTAGACAAGATTGGGCCCACTTTATTGGGTGTACATTGTATAGACATCAACATTTTTTTTATGCAGCAAATTTTCTGTTTAGACCTTGTTATCCATGTGGTTGTTTCATGTTTTGCTTGGGCTTAAGGCTTCCTAATTGACCCATCTTGTGGCCCATCATGTAAGGACCCATCTCAGGTATGTGGGCCGCCCTTTTTCCACCTAAAATTGGGGTGTATTGCAGCTGGACAGGAAGCCATAGCTGGATGTTCCAGCTGGGCTGGCGTCCAGCCATGGCTGGCTGTCCACCCTCCAAGCGGCTCACCTTGATGTGTGGTTTTATTCACACCGTCCCTCCTTCCATGTGGCCCACATGGATGTGGCCCACCTCCCAGTGGGACGTCCACATGTGGGGTCTACTTTGATGTCTTTTGGGGCAATCATCCATGGCCCTCATGGATCGTCCACCTAAGGACGCCCACCATATTGGGCTGCTGCTGGACCTCCAGTCCAGTAGCATGGCCCACTTGACATATGTGTGGTATCCACTCCCTTCCTCCGGTGGGACCCACTGCGACATGTATGGGTCACCAGGCAGCAAGAATTTCACTTAAAATAAATTATTGCTGGACTCCAGCGGGCCCAGAAAGTGGGTGGGCTAGAATTATAGTAATAGACCCAAACTTGCTGCCCATAAGTGTCTGTTTTGGGGCAGCATGGCCCACCAGATTTGGGGATGTTTACACACACATCTTGCCCTGTTTCATATCATGCTTTGGGCTTAATTAGTGCACATTTGAGGCACACCCCAATTGGATTTTATTGGGTCCATATTTTCAGCTAATTGTTGGACTTTCAGGCCTTATTAGGCTGGAACTTTCTAGATAGGCCCATTGGACCTTTGGGCCTATATTTATCATATTATTGTGATGGGTTTATGAGCCAAATAACACAAGTAGTAGGGCCTTTGGTTGCCCACCAAATTAACCATATACTTGGGCCAAGTTGTAAGGCCCAAATCACTTGATTTAGACTTAAGGATTGCCCATATAGGTTGAATAATGGGCTGCCCATTAGGCCCACCATAATATGTGGGTTTATGACCCTTATGTTTGGGCCCAAACCCTGCTTATGGGCCCATAATATTGCCTATGAGTTGGGCTTTACATGATTGCCCACTAGGCGCATGATTGGTATAGGCCTTGGGCCTTGATTCATATTTGGTTAGAGGAGTGCTACCTCTTGGGAACCAGTTGAGGTTAGATGTCCTCCTTGGTGATCCTAAGGTAGGCCCATGGGTTTTCTATTGGTGGTTAAAGGCCCACTATAGACCCTTATTAGGACTGCTTATCGGCTCATATATTGTATTCCTTAGCCTTGTGGGCTACCCCAATCTATTGGGCTCCCACTTGAGGATTTCTCCTTGGAGGATCTATCTAAGTGCCTAGACTTGATCCCTCTTTGGTAAAGAGGAGTGTATTCCACGTCATGATTACCGTATGGTGCACCTATTTCACCCTCATGACCCATATGCATCATTGAGTGGTTGGATTGCATTTGTGTGTGGTCATTGGGTCGATATGATAGAGGGATGGATTTTTCCCCTCTTGTGCACATTGAGTGCTTGGAGCTAGTGCATGATTAGTATGCGTGATTCATGCATTTGACATCACATCTCATGGATATTATCGGCCTTGCTTCATCAGGGCCTTGCCTCCATAGGGGTATTTGTGGATGGCCATATGTGGACACCAGAAATATTCTTTTTGAGCATTGAGGTGCATAGGATATCCTTGGGTGAAAGCCCTTAAACCTTCAAGGTACCTAGAGGACGCCTTAACGCTATGACCGAGTGGAAATTATGAGTGCCCGAGTGCCTTACACCATTAGGCCGCGTCTCCCATTGTCGTGTAGACGGTTGAGACGGGATGTGGCCTCATCTGCCTGAGTGAGTGGGCATTACTAGGCTGAGTCTGACCAGCTTGTGAGTGGGTTAACTACCATCAAACCTTACTGGTGATTGGTTGTCCACGAGCAGGTAGTGTGGTCTTTTACACTCGTTTGACTGTGCGGTCTTGAGAGCGGCAGTCATCCCGTAGTGCATTAGACCCCAGTGATATTCCTTATGATGAAACTGTATGGGACATGTGGACTTGCTATGAGCATTGACATTAGTTCGCATTACCTTGGTATCGGCTGTACAAGCCTTATTGCATTGCATAGCCTTGGTATGGCTTCCTGCATTCATAGCTTAACCTGGGTAAGGCTAGTGATATTGACATTGATCATGTTTCCCTTCTGTATCCCCTATTAATCTTCTACGCACCATTGTCACACACTTTCAAGCTTTCTATAAGCATATGCACAATTGATGCGTGCAAGAGATCCTAGGTCAGCACAGTAGCGAAAGAGCTGTGGATTTGGTTTGGTGAGAGCTGAGGACCTGTTGCAAACCTTTCCTTCCCTCTCCTTACATTATTTATTTCCCTGTGAACCTTATACCTGTAAAGTTAAACTCTTAGTGGATTTTGCAATGTGTTCCTTGATTTATTTTTGATATTTACTTGCTATGATCTTGGGTATGTTCTATTGGATTAAAATTGTGATATGAAATCCTCCTTATAGGATCTCAAGATCGGAGTCATGCTTCAGGAGCCAAGAATGAGGTGCTACGGAGGTTGTTGTGGTTGGAACTGACAATTGGGTTCCTTGTGAGTCCGATCATCGAGTCCGGGGCATAACAGGAGTTGGTATCAGAGCATAACAAGTAATTTTGGAGTAACTTGGGATAACATTACATATCTGCTATGAGCTTAAGACAAGTAGTGTCCCGAAAGCCTTTCTTTCGTTTGAGCCTGCAATATTTTGACCCTATGCATCGTCGTCCTTGTTCTTCTGTAGACGATGCTGCCTAAGCGGGGCGCTCGTGCCTGTGGTGCCCGTGGCCGTGGTTCTCATCTTACTCAAGCGACCCATTCTACCCAAGCACATTCAGCTCCTGCTATTGAGTACCCAGCTCCTAAGGTCCCGATTCCACCCCCTGTAGCACCGATTCTCCCATTCAAGCCTATTGTTCCAGTTGTAGAGGCTCCAGTTCCTTCAGCCGCACCCGTGCCTCTCCCCGAGGTGAGTGTCGCTCTTATATTTTCGACAGTTCCATCCGGTGCTGAGCATTTCCAGCAGTTGATGCAGGTCGTCGCTGCTACATTGCAGACCCGTCAGCCTGCTGCCGCTCAGGTTCTCGAGCAAACCAATTTTCTGCGTGCGAACGCAATTTCCAGAGAGTTTCGATAGTATAATCCCCCGAGGTTTAGGGGTGAGCCTGACCCTTCTACCACTGAGGCATGACGTATAGAGATAGAGAGGATTTTTGATACTATGCAGTGTCCGGCCGATCAGCGAGTTTTCTTAGCTACCTTTCTTCTTTAGGGTGAGGCCCGTCATTAGTGGTCGTCCATGTCGAGGATGGTCGGGCCTTAGTTTGTTTGGATGTGGGAGGAATTCATGGTCCACTTTGACCAGAAGTTCTTCCCTAAGCATGTTCACGAGCAGAGGGCCATGAAGTTCAATACTCTGGTGCAGGGCGATATGACGGTGTCCTAGTATGAGGCCCGTTTCTTAGCTTTGTCTAGGTTTTCTCCTTACTTCATCGGCGATGAGAAGATGAGGGCTTGCCGTTTCCAAAACGGCTTGCGTCCCACTCTTCGCAGCCGAGTAATGGGCCATTGCTTGAGGACGTTTGATGAGGTTGTGTACAGAGCCTTAGTGTATGAGGAGGACTGGGTTATGACCCAGAGATAGCGAGAGTAGAGTTTCGGTGGAGACCGGAAGAGGAGAGCATCAGCCGGCAGTTCCCCTTAGCACCGTCAGCAGAGACGGAGGGGCAGATTCGTGTTTAGATAGCCTGTAGCTCAGACGACAGGTTTATCATCATCAGCACAACCAAACGCCCCATCTTCTGGCCCTTTTTCCGGCGTTTGCTATGGTTGTGGGCAAACTGGACATCGGAGGCGCGATTGCCCTCTCCCCTTGCAGCAGTAGAGGCCACCGCAGTAACCTCCTCATCCTCCTCAGTGTCAGCAGCAACATCAGCAGCTAGTGCAACTTCCGGCTCCCACTCCAAGGGCTCCTCCTCAGCAGCAGAGGCAGTCAGGCAAGCTTTCACAGTGGCCACAGTAGCAACAGCAGAGACAGCAGCAACAGTCGAGGGGATATGCACCACCCCAGTCCTTAGGTCAAGTATACATTCCTGCTCAGTAGGCACAGACTCAGGATCCGCAATCTTCAAGCTTGCTTCCTTTACTAGCTCAGGGAAGATTCTATTATGTGTAAAAGGTGCAGTGCCAAGACCCGCAATCATCGACCGGCGGAGTTATGGAGGGTATTCTTCTTGTTTCTGCTTGCATTGCCCATGTCATATTTGATTCCAGCGTTTCTAATTCCTTCGTGGCTGAGCAGTTTTGCCGTTCGACTGGTATTCCATTGGAGTCCATGTCTGAGGCCTTGGCTGTTTCGACTCCTATGGGGAAGTCTGTTCTGTTGAGTCGTCGTTGCCTTTCTTGCCCGGTGCTAGTGGGCGAGATGTTCCTTCCCGTCGATCTATTTGTATTGCCGATGGCAGAGTTCGATGTTTTCCTGGATATGGACTGGCTTGCGGAGTATTATGCCATCTTGGACTATGTCGCGAGGACAGTCATGTTTAATATTTCCGGCTTGCCAGTGTTCCAGTTCGTTGCCAAGCCTAGAGGAGAGCCGTTGTCGAGTTTATTGGCTTATGTCATCGAGGATTCTGTGGTAGGGTGTATTGAGCATCTACCAGTTGTTTGTGAGTATCTGGATGTGTTTCAGGAGATCCTGGGTTTGCCGCCGCATCAACAGATTGAGTTCCAGATTAATTTGGTGCCCGGTACTGCACCTATTTCAAAGGCCCCCTAACGGATGGCACCGATGGAGTTGAGGGAACTGCAGGAGTAGTTAGATGACCTCCGAGAGTTGGGTTTTATTCATCCCAGCAGTTCGCCTTGGGGAGCCCCGGTATTGTTCGTGAAGGAGGATGGCTCGTTGAGGCTCTATGTGGATTACCACGAGCTCAACAGAGTCACTATCAAGAACCGATACTCGCTTCCCCGTATCGATGATTTATTCGACCAGCTACAGGGTACGTAGTTTTTTTCCAAGATAGACTTGCGGTCTGGTTACCATCAGATTTGGGTTCGAGATGAGGACATTCTGAAGACAGCATTCCGGACACATTACGGTCACTTTGAGTTATTGGTCATGTCGTTCGGACTGACCAATGCGCCCGCCGTATTTATACAACTGATGAATGAGGTGTTCCGGCCTTTCCTCGATCAGTTCATGGTGATGTTTATTGATGATATTCTTGTGTATTCGAAGACCCGGGAGGACCATATTGAGCACTTACAAATTGTGCTAGAGACCCTTCGTGGCCACTAGCTGTATGCTAAGCTGGAGAGGTGTGAGTTCTGGTAGGAGGAAGTGAAGTTCCTCTGTCATGTGGTGACGAGGGAGGGTGTTACGGTGGACCCCTCGAAGGTTGATGTAGTGCGTTAGTGGGGCCTGCCCACGAACGCATCCAAGATCCTTAACTTCCTTGGTTTAGCGGGATACTATTGATGGTTTATCGAGGGTTTCTCCCGTATTGCAGCACCGCTGACTCAATTGTCGCGGAAGGGCACTGAGTTTGTCTAGAGTAATGCCTGTGAGGAGGCATTTATGGAGTTGAAGGACTACCTCACGTCCGCTCCTATTCTTACTCTTCCTTATGGGAGTGAGGGTTTTGTTGTATTTACTGATGCCCTAGAGTTGGCTTGGGTGTTGTCCTGATGCATCACGGGAAGCCAGTGGCATATGCCTCACGCCAGCTCAAGGTCCATGAGCTGAACTACCCCACCCATGATTTAGAATTAGCAGCAGTTGTCTTCCCACTGAAGGTGTGGAGGCATTATCTCTATGGGGTTAGGTTCAAGCTCTTCTCGGATCATAAGAGCTTGAAGTATCTATTTTCGTAATCCGAGTTGAACATGTGACAGAGGCGATGGATGGAGTTGTTGAAATATTATGACTTCGACCTTCAGTACCACCCGGTTAAGGCGAACGTGATGGTGGATGCGCTCAGCCGTTAGCCATGAGGCCTGATGGCACAGATGATGGTTCGACAGTGGCAGATACTCGAGTATGTTTCAGAGTTTGACTTTGAGTTTGGTCTGCATTCTTCTATTGTTCAGCTTTCGAGCTTGTCGATTCAACTCTCTTTGGTTGCTAGGGCGATCGAGGTTTAGCAGACGGATGAGTCGCTTCAGTAGTACTGAGTAGAAGCAGCATCCGTGGAGCAGTCAGACTGACAGATTAGTTCCGATGGTGGATTATGCTTCAAAGGCCGGTTGTGTGTCCCAGATGTGCCAGAGTTGCGTCGTGATCTGATAAGCAAGGCACACTGATCAAGACTTACTATTCACCCAGGCTCCACGAAGATGTATAGAGATATAAGGAGGCAATACTTTTGGTCAGGGATGAAGAGCTAGATTGCTAACTTTGTGGCCGAGTGTGACACCTACCAGTGTGTCAAGGCCGATCAACAGAGACCCCCTGGTCCCTTGCAACCGTTGAGTGTTCCAATGTGGAAGTGGGAGCATGTATCGACGGATTTCATCGTGGGTTTGCCGAGGACTTAGCGCGATCACGATACTATCTCGGTTGTCGTCGATCGTCTAACAAAGTCGGCTCATTTCATTCTGATGCGTATTTCCTGGACTATGAACCGGTTGGCGAGGATCTTCATTGAGGAGATAGTGAGACTGCACGACTTCCAGTTTCAATCATTTCTGACCAAGACTTCATATTTACGTCTCAGTTTTGGAGGAGTTTTCAGTAGGTGATGGGGTCTACTTTGCATCTCAGCACCGCTTATCATCCGCAGATGGATGGGCAGACCGAAAGGGTCAATTAGATCCTTGAGGATATGCTCAGAGCACGTGTGATTGACTTTGTGGGCAGTTAGGATGAGCATTTGCGCCTCGCCGAGTTCGTGTACAACAATAGCTATCAGACGACTATCGGCATAGATCCTTTTAAGGCACTCTATGGTAGACCGTGTAGATCTCCTAGCTATTGGACTGAGGTTGGAGAGCGTCGTCTCTTATATCCCGAGCTTGTGCAACAGACGTCGGAGATTATTGATGTTATCAGGCAGATGATGCATACAAGTCAAAGCCAGCAGAAGAGTTTTGCTGATCGTCGGCGTCGACCCCTCGAGTTTGCAGTTGGGGACATGGTATATCTCAAGGTCTCGCCTATGAAAGGCATGGTTTGCTTTGGTGTGAAGGGTAAACTTGCCTCGAGATTTATTAGACCTTTCGAGATTACTGAGTACGTGGACACTATGGCCTACAGACTTATCTTACCTTCTGAGTTGTCCGTGATATACGATGTGTTCCATGTTTCTATGTTGTGGAAGTGTGGGTCAGACATCATATGTGTGATTGATTGACAGCCCCTTAAGGTCCGTGAGGATAGTTCTTATATTGAGCAGCCGATTCGTATTCTTAATCAGAAGGAACAGGTTCTCAGGACCAAAGTCATTCCCTTGGTGAAGGTGCAGTGGAGTCATCATTCGGAGGCCAAGGCATCTTCGGAACGCAAGACCGATATTAGAGAGCGTTATCCCCATTTGTTTGATGATTGATTGATATATGATTGTATGCATTGCCTTCTCTTTGATGAATGTTATATGATGGTGGTTTTTACTTTACATTTTGTCCTGGATTTGGTAAATTTTGGAGGACAAATTTCTTTGTAGTGGGGAGGGTTGTAAGACTCAGCCCGAGTGCATGTGTGTGTGTGTGCATGCCACTTCTCTTGGTCCCACGGTCCTATCGGTAGAATCTTGGCGACCCGCGACGCTCAGATAGTATTTGTAGTCATCCTTAATGGTCACGTTGACCCGATCAGGATCGACCCGAAACCTATGCCATATTGTCTATATCGTCATTGCGGTTCCAATGACGCGTCCCGTGCATCCATCCGATATGTAGATCATAACTTGTAGGCATTTCATCATTTTAGCTCTTCGATCATGATTGTGTGGCCCACCTAGAGTGGTGTACACATTTTTCCAAGATGGCCCATCCTATTTACATAATTTTCAACCAACACTACCCAAACCTCCATCTTCTACACTACCCCCACCATCAACACCAGCCATCCCTACCCTATACCCCCATATAGCCCTTCTTTTGCTAGCTTATGATGAGTTTCTCTACCCCATGCAACTCTTCCCTAGAGAAACAATGATGGTTTTTCTTCTCTAGCCATTTGCAATGACCATTTTCCTACAAGCTCTCTCCTCTCTCTTCTCTCCCTCATTTCTCCCTTCTCATTTCATTCTCCCAAGCTGGAGAGAGACCTTGGACGTCCCACCATTCTAGCCCTCTTTTCCTCCATTTTCTCTTCATTCATCCATCCATATCCCATCTCACCCATTGATCTTGCTTCCTTAGAGCACTAGAAGCTAGGTGATATAGTTTTGGTAGAGATCAAGAAGTGGGTACTCCTTTAGATGTGTAATTTCATTTCTCTAGTATAGATCTTCTTATTCCTTTTATTTGGGAAGTGTAGGACACACCAATCAATGGTGGAGATCCTACACAACCCCTTGGATGTGGCTAAATGGCCAATCGTACGCATGCATGTCCCATGCATGTGGTTTTCCCTCTATGGGCCCCATCATGAAGGTTTCTTGGATTTCATAACATAAAGGGTCATTTAGACCTTAGAATCATGGTTGGGGTGGTATCCCAACCATTCATCTTGATTATAGTACATGCATGATGTATATCTATGTTGTAATCCTATATCAATGAAGATGTGTGGTGTGATTGTTCTTGGGAGGGCTCATTAGTGGCGAAGCCCTTTCCCTATGGCTGGAATGTTCTTCTTCTCTCTCTTTTTCTCTTATTTTGATAATGATATGTGTGGTCCACTTCGTGGGCCTAGGACATCCAGAAATCCAGCAATGTTGGGACGCCCCTACCACCCATTCCTTGATTTGGGGTGTCCTACTTACTGTATATTTGATGCATGCAAAGTGTTTTGGCTTGAGGCCTTGATCTGGACATTAGTGGGGCCCACTAAGGAAGGCCACACCACCCTTGATTTGATGCATATGTCCAGATATGGGCTGATATGTCCAGCCATATATGGCTGCCCAAAATTTTGGACAGTTTTATTAGACTGTTATAGCTTATTTTTGGGATGGAGTTTGCCCATGTTTGTGGGTTCTTTTCTCCCTGACGTGGGGTGTCTTTTGGAGGAGTGGACCCCACCTTGAAGTATGTAGAACCCCACCTCCATCTGTCCATCCAAATGCACCCAAAAGTGCAGGCCCATAGGGGTGGACGGTCCACCTTGTTGGACCGTCCAACTATGCTAGTTGAAGGCAAAACACAAACTTCAGCTTGATTCTTTGAGGGGTGGGTACCTTTGTGGACCCTACCTTGTTGTATTTTACAGGAAAAATATTAACCACTCATCCCTCCCCTTTTGGACAAGATTTGTCCCACTTTATTAGGTGTACATTGTATGGACAGCAACATTTTTTTATGCAACAGATTTTCTGTTTAGACCTTGTTGTCCATGTGGTTGCTTCATGTTTTGCTTAGACTTAAGGCTTCCTAATTGGCCTATCTTGTGGCCCATCATGTAAGGACCCATCTCAGGTATGTGGGCCGCCCTTTTTCCACCTAAAATTGGGGTGTATTGCAGCTGGACTGGCAGTCATAGCTGGACGTTCCAGCTAGGGCTGGCCGTCCACCCTCCAAGCGGCGCACCTTGATGTGTGGTTTTATCTACACCGTCCCTCCTTCCATGTGGCCCACCTCCCAGTGGGACGTCCACATGTGAGGCCCACTTTGATGTCTTTTAGGGCAGCCATCCATGGCCCCCATGGACCGTCCACCTCAGGACGCCCAGCCTATTGGGTTACTACTGGACCTCCAGTCCAGTAGCATGGCCCACTTGATATATGTGTGGTATCCACTCCCTTCCTCTGGTGGGACCCATTGTGACATGTATGGGTCACCAAACAGTAAGAAGTTCACTTAAAATAAATTATTACTGGACTCCAGCAAGCCTAGAAAGTGGGTGGGCTGGAATTTCAGCAATAGACCCAAACTTGCTGCCCATAAGTGTTTGTTTTGGGGTAGCATGGCCCACCAGATTTGGGGATGTTTTCACACACATCTTGCCTTGTTTCCTATCATGCTTTGGGTTTAATTAGTGCGCATTTTAGGCCCACCCCAGTTGCGCTTTATTAAGTCCATATTTTTAGCTAATTGTTGGACTTCTTGGCCTTACTAGGCTGGAACTTTTTAGATAGGCCCATTGGACCTTTAGGCCTACATTTATCATATTATTGTGATGGGTTTATGGGACAAATAACACAAGTAGTTGGCCCTTTGGTTGCCCACCAAATTAACCATATACTTGGGCCAAGTTGTAAGCCCCAATTCACTTGATTTAGACTTAGGGATTGTCCATATATGTTGACTAATGGGCTGCCCATTAGGCCCATCACAATATGTGGGTTTATGACCCTTATGTTTGGGCCCAAACCCTGCTTCTGGGCTCACAATGTTGCCTATGAGTTGGGCTTTGCATGATTGCCCACTAGGCGTATGATTCGTATAGGCCTTGGCCCTTGATTCATATTTAGTTAGAGGCGGGCTACCTCTTGGGAACCAGTTGAGGTTGGATCTCTTCCTTAGTGATCTTAAGGTAGGCCCATGGGTTTTTTATATGTGGTTAAAGGCCCACCATAGACCCTTATTAGGACCGCTTATCCTTCTAGGTTCATATTTTGTATTCCTCAGCTTGTGATCTAATAATAATAATAATAATAATAATAAGGTACAATTTTTAAAGTATCCAATTTATACATTATTAACACCAATTTTCTCGGGCACGAGTATAAACTCTAACTGTGAAAATTCGGGATGTTACACAGCTTCTATGGATGAAGCAAATGTTATTGGATTATGATATTGCTCAATCTACTATGACACTATTCTGTGATAATACTACTGTCATTAACATTTCTAAGAATCTAGTTCAACACTCTCGAACAAAGCACATTGACATTCGACATCACTTCATACGTGAACTTGTTTTAAAAAATGTTATCATATTAGAACATGTGCCTACCGAGCAACAACTTGCCGATATACTAACAAAACCACTGGATACCAACATATTTGGGAATCTTCAAAATTCTATTGGAATATGTGCTGTTTAATCATTGTCTAAAAAAGCCCACTTGTGATTATTATTATATCTGAGGATCTACTACCTCATATTTTTGTATATACGTCTTATACACAATTTTGTTGTCCTTATTTTTATTGTTGTTTGTTGTCCTATTAATTACTCTTAATTATTCTTAACTGTTTTCTAACAAATGATTCCAGTACAAATGGTTAAGGATAAAGGCAAGACGCCTGCTAGAGGAGAAACCTCCACAAGAAGAATTGTCAATCATTTATCATTCAACTCTCATCCTTCCAACATGGCCCTGGCACCCGAAACTGTGTTTGATCATCTAATCAAAAGTTTTTACATAGAACCTTATGGGATTGATTTATTTTTAGGGTCTATTGGGTGCCATAATATACTCTACCTCGGGGGTGAGGTTCAACATGATCTTGTTCACCAATTCCTAAAATCTTGTCATGATCCTCCCTCAATTAGCATCCATCATATGAATATAACCAAGGAAATCACTCCTGAGATGCTAAGTAACCTCCTGAGCCTTAGAGTTACTCGGACTCCTCCCACCAAACGAACACTAAATCATCTTGGTGTCTGGGGAGAAGTAACTCGAGCCCTATGTGATGGCTCAACAATTTCGAGAAACAAACGAAACTTCCTATCCTCTAGATATTTGGACTCAACCTTCAAAGTTCTACGCAATATTTTGAGTACCAATATGTATCCTTATGAAGTTTTCAGAGATATGCTCTCTCCGTTTGTTCTCAATATCTTATATAATATCCATCAAGGAATTGAGATTTGCCTACCCACCCTCATCTTGCGACAATTGATCCTTGTCGTCAAAGGAATACATCGATCGAGTCTCCCATTCCCGAGTCTTATTTGCAAACTATCCAAAATTTTGGAATTACAGCCTACCCATGAAGTTGTGTATCTTACTGTTTATTTCAATTAAGACACTCTAATCACTCTAAAAGTGTTTACAAATATCTATCAAGCTAGCCATGATGACTGGTGTGGGATGATGCTCAGAACACTCCTCTAGCCACTGATTGAGACTCATGTCGCACTCCTATGCCATCCCCAAGTCCAGTCTTAGTGAGTACTCACTAGTTCCTTCGCCAACATGGTCTTATCCAACATCTTCTTGATGGTCAATCAAATGTCGAAGCTCACATCTAGCAATGTGAAAACTGCCTCTCTGAAATAGAATTGCGTCTCGACGCTCTTCAACATACTGGAGAACATATCACAGAATTGCTTCTTAATCGACATGGACACATTCCTCCTTTTGGGGGTGGTCCTTGAAGATGATGTCCAGATGATCTATGTTATTGCTAGATGATACATTCTGCTTTTGTTTTGGACATTTATGCCCTTAAGGGCTAGCTTTTTTTTCTCTTTTTGGATGATGATTATACTACCCAAGCTTGGGATAGTCATTTTGGTTAACTTTGGGATGAATGATGATATCTAATCACTTTCTTTTTGTAAGATTGAAAAATGCTACTTATGATCTATGCTGATACATTTCTCAAAGGCATGCTTAATTCACATTTAGTTCTTATGCTTCATTCTTCTATCTTATAAAATTATGTGATTTTTTTTTATTCTCCCTCTAACCTGAATTTATCTGCAAAATTCATACTTCAGTTGTATTGGTCTACATTTTTCTATAACTTACCATTTGTCAATCACTGACAAAAAGGGGGAGAAACATATTATACTCCCAAGTTTTTCTATTATTTTGTGTTTCTTAAAACTTAATGCAGGAACTTAGGGGGAGCATAAAGGAGAGCATGAACAATTGGGGAGCTACAATCAACTCAAGAATAGAACTAGTTGAAGACTTTTTATGATTTGTGTTGATTATAATAATCTAGGGTTTGTTAGTTTGTTTTTCTAACGTAATTGACAAAGGGGGAGATTGAAAGTGCCCTTGTTTATCAATATATGTTAGTGTTGAATCTGTCTGTCCAAGTGAGTTCTTAGAAGAAGACATCAAGACCTAGGCTCAACAAAAGATGCAAGCCATGATCAAGCTTAAACCTATCAGCCATAGCCTCATCATCTCCCAACAAACCCTAGCAGTATATGACCCCATATAATTCCAACTCACCCTATAAAATGAATTAAAACATCTTCTAGTAGAGTTGGTACATAATGCACCAAGAGTATAGAGGGAAGAAAGAAACAAAACCTAAAAACTTACAAGTCTTGGTCGAGTGCATGGAACTGCAATCGAGGGAGTCTTCAATCCATCAAACATCACTTGATAGTATCGAACGATCGCCCATTCTGTCTAACAATAAAGTGAAAGATATGTTGTAGATCTCGATAGCATCGATTTGTTATTCGATATCATCAAAGTCCATACTTCGATAACATCGAATGACCGTCGATTACTTGAACCTTGAAATTATTCCAATGAAACAGAAAATACTCTAAGTGCTCCTCGATGACATCGAAGCCTCCTCAATGTTATCAAGAGTAAGTTGTCGATAGCATCGAAGTCTATTTGATAGAATCGAAGCTTACTCAGTTTTGTCTAACAAGTTTTTAAAAGAAAATCTGTTTTGTTCGAGTTCATAGAAGACCATTCGATATCATTGAAATTCAAACTTAATAGATCGAAGGGCTCTTCAATAGAATCGAACATGAGACAAAATTGTCAAGCAACCTTTGTGTATTTTAACAAAAGAAATCTCGATGGAATTAAGTATCCCTCGATAAATCGAAGTGCACATCGATATCATCAAAAGATGCTCGATTAAAAACAGTCAGAATCTACTCTACTCCCAAATCAATAAATTGAGTAGAGAGTCGATGTAATCGATGGTGATTCGATGGTATCAAAATTCAAACGTCGATAACATCAAACACCTTTCTATGGCATCGACGATTTCAAAATTCTTCCTTTTTTTTTTCCATTGAGATTTTACTCTATAAATACACAAGTGTTGCTCTTAGTAAAATGAGCTAGAATCCAAGAGAGTATGGGCTTGTTATTCTAAGATCTACAAACCCTCTTACTCACTCTCTCATTCCCATTAGAGTTCATCATTCAATCCCTTGCTTAAGCATCAACTTATCATCTTATATGCTTAGATTGAATTATGAACTCTAGCATTCATGGAGCTTCCAACTAAGTATACCTATCTTTAAAACTCCTGAATGTATAGCTCTTGGGAACCTTCTCTATTGATTTAAATCTTATATTTTAAATAGAAAAGATTTAAAAATCCTAAACCTCACAACCTCGAAGCATTCGCGAAAGCATCATCAGTAGGTTGCGATTCAAAGGGAACTGAAGACTCTTCATCATCATCGAAGATCTGCACATTATGCCAGAATGAGGCTCATCGACTTATTTGTAAGTATTCAAAGTCTGCTATGTCTGAAGACATTTCCTTGTGTAGGATTAACATTCAGAGTTTGAGTGTCAAACTTGCCAAGTCCTAGTTGTAGGCCTCCAACAAGAGAATACGTTGTGTCCTTGTATAGGACATGTAGCCCTGTGTAGGCTGTGCCTTGTGTAAGATTGGTTGCCTTGTGTAAGATTGGTTGCCTTGTGTAGGCTCTCAGTGTTGTGTCCTTAAGTAGGACAAGTCTCCTTGTGTAGGAATTTAAGGGAACCTTATGTAGGTCATTTAGTTAACCTTGTGTAGGTTGTGAAGGTTCATGGTTAACCTGATTTAAAACCATTGGATAATGAAATCTAGTACACTCTAGGAGAGTGTGCATCCACCAGGAGTGGAGTAGGCAAGTAGCCGAACCTAGGGGTGTACACGAACCGAGCTAGCTCGGTTAGCTTGCTCGACTCGACTCGAAAAAGCTCAATTCAACTCAGTTTGAAGCTGAGTTCGAGCCAAGTTGAGCTGATTTTTTTAGCTCGAAAATGAGTTCGAACCGAGTTCGAGCAGGCCCCAGTTCGACTCGACTCGGATCAAATCTAGCTTGAATTGAACTCAAACCGAACCAGTTCGGTGACTCGGTTACTTTGCCATGTTGATCACCAACTGTTTGATAAAATGACTCAACGAAGTGTGGCTGGGGGCAAGGAAGGTATGTACATAAAATAAATACCTATTTTTTCTTAGTTTTTCTTGGTTTTTATGTTGCTTAGAAGGTTTTTGATAAAATACTAGTAAAACCATTGCTTCTATTTCACATACAAAGGGATTTTGAAGGTGTAATCTAGGTGTTTGTGAAAATGCCTTAATGGTGAACTTAGCTCGATCTTGACTCGAACTCGGCCCGAGCTAGCCCCAGCTGCTGATCAAACTAAGTCGAGCTAGCCAGTCAGGCTCGAGGATTGAGCCGAGTTGAGTTCGAGTTGAGGACCGTTAGTGGTCGGGTCGAGTCGAGTCGAGCTGAAGCTAGCTCGACTCGGTTCGACTCGATGTACACCCCTAGCCGAACCACTATACATTATTATGTTTGGGATTGCTTTGAGTACATTTATCTGGTTATGCTTATGTTCTTCATATGTTCACAATGATGCATGATTTAGCTAATGTATAAGTGTTGATAAAAGTCACATCCCACACACAATATTCACTATCCTTATAGGCTTTGCTCTTATATATAAATCTTGTATAAGCCTATGTGAATTGGACCCTCTATTGGCTTGGAAGCCATAAAGTTACTTTGTGTTACTTCCTTTGTTTTAAAATTCAAGCATAGTTTGTTATAAATAGATAACAAGTTTTCAAAAAGTCTTATTCACCCCCCTCTAGGACATTTAGTCGTATTTCATACTTCAGTATTAGCGATTCCAGCGCAATTTCAAAAGTAGGGTGCATATAAACATTAAAAACATGGAGCATGCATACTATGGTCCTTTAAAAGATATACTTATCAAGTAACATGACCAATGATAGTTTTAGCCAAAAACATATGATACCAAAATTAAGCAACTTTAAAGCTTAAATTGCCAAAATGTTAATAAGGCTAAAGTCTTTGAATTTACCTATTAAGCTCACAAAATGAGGTTAAAATGCTCAGACTTGACCATATATGATCGAGATCTAAGAAGAATGGTGGCATATTCAGCCACTTGTAAGATGTTGTTTAAAATAAGCAGGCAATTATCAGAGGGTAGGGTTAATCCTCTGAAAGAGTGTTGCATCTGGCCTTTCATACGAAAGGACTTTCGGATACAAAAGCAAACAAAAAAGAAACACTTACACTCGACCATAGGGAGGAACTGCAAAACACATTTCTGAAAGAATAAGTACTTGTATTACGGTAGAAACCATCCAGTGTATGAGCGTGAACTTATATAAACGCTAAGGATTAATGCTACTAGATTATCGCTACTACTAATTTATGATTAAGCTACTGGTGCTAAGGAACATAAATGACAGATTGTGCTAAGGAATTTAAAGGATAATTGATAAATTTGATTTGTTTGCCTGGGTTGGTATTAGACACTTTGCTACGTTGAGATCATTTGTTATTTATAAATTTCCTTGAGATAGTCATCTCGATGCTTCTTCCCACATTCAATTGGTTACAACAACCACTTCAGCAGCACTCTAGCCTTCCAAACTCTTCTTTGACACCTTTCTTGGTAACCGCTTCTGGTTCGACCACGTTTCTAAGTTTCACTACTTAGCCATGTTTCATCTTCAGATGCGTATTATATACTTCTCATACAATAACAAGTGTCCTTTTTTAATTGGTTGCTCGAATAATAATATTCAAAAAATGATGGAACAGTATGGACCCGGATTGCATACTAACAGTGTGAGTAGTGAGGTGGCTACTGACAATGCTCTATGGGCCCCATCATGATGTATGTATATTATCCAGGCCTTCCATCCATTTTTCCAAAATATTTTATGGCATGAGCCCAAAAATGAGGCAGATCCAAATCTCATATGGACCACACCACAAGAAAGAGTGGTGATTAAATACTCACCATTAAAAACTTCCTAGGGGCCACAAAAGTTTTGTATTAAACTTGTTGAGGTCAAAATCTGGACAACCCTCCACTCAATGTTGTGAACTTGAAACGGACCCTGGTCCTGCACAAAAAGGTGAGCAAAGGAGACCCTGTCTTAAACAGGGGACCCTTCGATGCCTAAGTCAGGCTAGGGAATCTGGCTCTAAGTTGCGTAATGTAGAGAGAGGATGTGAGATATTGCATACCCGTTGCAATGGGGGTCTCTTGGTATTTATACTTGTGGGTCGGGTGGATCGTGTCCATCAATCTCGGCATGATTTACTCAATCAAGCGGATTTTGCAATCATGGAGATATCCTCCACAATCTTTGGATCGTGTATCGCATCACGTCTTAATGAGACATATCACTGGGCGTAATCCTTGGCCTATGTCCATATTTGAACTAATTTACTAGCTTGGTACACTGGGCTCATGGTCAGATGGTCCTCATCCAGACTCAGACTCATCATGTCCAAATCTGCGGCTGGGCACTAGTAGTCGGGGTTCATGGTCAAGGTATTAAGATCAAAATCTATCGAATGTGTCCGTCCGGAGCCTTAATCCTAGGCGTCTGGGTCAGAGATAAGTTTTGCTCGGCTGATTCACAGGCATGAGTCTTCGGATGAGGATGGGTCTTCGGATGAGGATTCCAGCTCGGAATCATGGTTCATCAAGGGAGAGCTCGATTCAGCCTAACCTCTGTAACAAAGGTCTACTCAGACCCGGAGTGATGTTTTCCTTTTGAGGCCTTCCTTTCGAGCTCTGAGCCTTCACTAATCGGCCTGAATTGTCCAGGTCAGATTTCCCCATAACAGAAGCCCCCTACTCTCTTGGTCCGACCTCGGACCTGAAGAGTAAATGCCTGGGGAAATGAAGAGACGCCTTTACGCCTCCACTCATAATGATGGTCGGGATAAGTAAAGTACAATCACTGTGACGAAATCGCTTCGGGTGATATGTGCAGTACAGCGGCCGCAACCCTTCAACTCTTGACCTCTGGACGAGAGACACGTGGAGGCGGTTATGATTCGTAATCAACAGGGCAGAGGAAATGATGTCACACGTCTATAAAAAGGCGAGAGGCCGTTTGCGCCATAAATAACATTTAATGCTGATGGGGCTCAAACCTGGGAACGCGGACTCGAGCATATCGCCTCCTTCCACATGTCCATCAGGTTCAGTGCTGAGCCGTATCGATTTCGGAGACAGTTGTCTACAATGATGACACCGAATGATAGAGGGGTTATATAAACCCTTCATCGCTCTCATTCTCATTCTCCTGCTTTCCATTCCCTTTACTCCTCGAATCGCCTTCTGCTGGAAAGAGGCTTTTCTCATTGGATAAAGGGTGTCCATCAGACGGAAAGGGATTTTGCCCGGAGCCGCCGGAGTAGAGAGAATTCTTGTCGGAGTGATTCGCCTTCGGCGAAGTGAGTCTTCCACCATTTTAACTTAATTCTTTCTTTATGTCGGGCAATTCTGCTGAAGTTGAGGAGATCCGAGGAGTGGGGGCTGACTTTAAGCCAGAGACCACCGACTCGGGGCCTGGGAACTCTGAAAGCCCCTTCGAGGCTATACCACTAAACCCCTCGACCGGGAGGACTACGGGTCAGAGGGCTGAGAGGCGAGGCAAGAGACCAAAGAGGGCACTTAGAGATCCCACGGGATGGTCCAAGGCTGGCCCATCAGGGGGTAGATCAAAGGCAGTGGTTCTCGAGGGCTCGGTTATGGTCGAGTCCCAGATGGCCCACATTCGCACTGACTACCAGATCCCAGACTCGGTGCACATTCAAGCTCCTTCTCCTACGGATCAAGCGGGTGTTCCTTCTGAGGGGGAGATTGCCATATTCACCAGCGCCCTTCAGTGTGGGCTTCAACTTCCCATCCATCCATTTGTGCGAGAAGTTACCGCACAGCTGAGAGTGGCCCCGGGCCAGCTGGCCCCAAACACCTGGTGAATCCTAGTCTCCATTTTCATCATCTGGCTTCAGGTGAAGAATCAGAGGCTGATGTCGGACGAGTTTTGACACTTGTACATGGCTAAGTATGACAGGTCCGAGCCATCCTGGTATTACTTCTTGGCCAGACCCCAATGTACCCCAGGTCTGATAACCCAGCTTCTCACTTCCAACAAAGATTGGAAAGGAAAATGGTTCTAGGCCTCTGAGGATTGGGAGGCACCTGCCTCTGAGCTCAGCAGATTGCGGGTCCAAGGCCCCACCAAGTTCGCCAACCCAGGTTGAGCAATTTTCATTTAGTGTTGCATTATGTATGTCTAACTCACCTTTATGAGTTCTAACTTGTATTCTGCCTCTGCTTGTAGTCCAACTGAAGGGGTCCCCTGATCTCACTCCTCTCCAAAAGGCCCAAGTAGCTAGAGTCAGAGTGCTTGCTGAAGACCAGCGCATTTGGTTCGAACTCATCAGCGAGGAGAACCTAGTGTCGTCCGGTATTTACAGACTTCTTCCTCATCCTTTTGCTTTGGGTAAGCGTGGTAAGGGTCGTGACTGTCTGATTACCCTTCTACGGTTTTGCTTTAAACTGATTTTCCTTTCCTTTCAGGCAGGGATGGAGGCAGGTGGCTCAAGAGGAGGCGGCCGGTTATAACGCGCCCTCTAATGAGCGTGGTCCTCATTGCCGAGTCGAGGATAAAGGTAACAATAAAGAAGAGGAAGACTTCTGCTGTCGAGCCTGCCCCAGCCGAAGCCGTGCCGAGGAAGTCGTCGGGGAGACTCCTGACGCCAATTACCCCTGCGATAGGGAAGCTTCCAAGCTGTAGGGATGCCGATCTTAACTGGGACGATCGCCTCCGAGCCATAAGATAGTGAAAATAGGGTCTCCCCAGTAGATGATTGGGCTATAGTCCTGTAGGCCCATAGGACAAATAGGAGCTCCTCTACCCAGTTACCTTTGGTTCTTTCTAACTTTGTCTTGAGGTGGTGCTTGATGACCTTGTTCACACTTCCACCTACCCGTTAGACTGTGAGTGATGAGGTGAGGAGTACGCATTTGAGATGTTGAGCCCCTGACACATGCTTCAAAATTTGTCATTGTCAAACTGCTTCCCATTGTCAGATATAATGGTGTACGGGATTCCGAACCGACAAATAATATTTTTCAGATCAAGTCGGTCACCTTCTTCTCTATAATCTTCGCCACGGGTTTGACCTCGGTCCATTTGGTAAAGTAGTTAACTACTACGATAGCAAATTTGACCTGGGGGTAGAGGTCCAATGATGTCGATTCCCCATTGAGCAAATGGTCACGGCCCACTCATAGGGGTCATCTCTTCCACAGGCTATCTCGGCACAACAGTGAACCTCTGACACTTGTCACACCTCTAGACATAGCTCTTAGAGTCTTCCCGAATGGTCAGCCTGAAGTACCATTGGCGGAGTATCTTCAGAGCCAAAGCTTGGCCACGGGAGTGATTTTCGCAGATTCCCTCGTGGATCTCTCGGATCACGTAACTGCTTCCTCAGGTCTGAGGCATCTGAGATAGGACTGTGAATGCCCCTTCTTGTATAAAGTTCCATCCAAGACTATGTATTGTGCAGCCTGAATTTTCAGGCATCGGGCCTCCACCCTGTCTTGGGGGACATCGCCAAATGTGAGATACTTATAGATCGAGTCCATCCAACTCGGATTAGTCTCTATCGGATTGACCATTTCTTGATCGACTCGGTCGATACTTGGGCAATCTAAGAATTCCACAGGGACAATCCTAGGAATCTTCCCCTCCGTGGCCGAGGCTAGCTTTACGAGGGCATCGGCCCAAGAGTTCTCCATCCTCAGAATTTAATTAATGGTGCAGCTTCCGAACTTCTCTATCAACTTCCTGGTTTCAGCCAAATAAGCTACCATTCTTATCTTCTTGGCCTCATACTCGGTGGAGATGTAGTTGACGACGAGCTAGGAATCGCATCACACCTCGAGAAGCTGAACTCCTAGACTGGCTGCCAGTTTGAGTCCAACGAGCACGCCCTCATACTCTACCTCATTGTTGGAGGCCTTGAAGCCGAGTCTGATAGCATACTGCATGGTGGTCGAGTCAGGTGCAACCAGGGCAATCCCCACCCCAGCACGCTTAGAATTGGATAATCCATCCACATAAAGAGTCCATCTATTGTCTCTATTTGATTCTGCATCTTGGAGGAGTGGGAGAGCTGGCAAGGTCGTGGGGATTGCCTCCATGCTCGCATCTATCACTTCTGTATTCGGACAAGTGAACTCTGCTATGAAATCGGCCACTGCCTAGCCCTTGATTGCAGTTTTCGGATGATATTGGATGTCGAACTCCCCGAATTCTATCACCCACTTAGTTAATCGACCCGACACCTTGGGCTTCTGAAGGACTTGCCTGAGGGAAGAGTCGGTCAAGACAACAATAGAATGTTCCTGGAAGTATGGTCGTAGCCTCCGAGCTGAGACAACTAGGCAGAGTGCTAATCTTTCCATACTTGGATATCTAGTCTTGGAGGGTACCATCGCTTTGCTCACATAGTAGACGGGATGCTACCTGCCCCCACCTCTCTGATAAGTGCGGAGCTGATGGCCGAGGCTGAGACCACTATATATAGGTACAGGGGCTCACCCTCTTCAAGTTTGAATAGCAGGGGTTATCACGCCCTGAACTCGGAGACCAAGCTCACAAAATTTTCGATCGCTGAATCCGGCGCCGACAGCCTCTGTATTACCCCATTCTCAGCTCCCGGCACCCATATATCAAGTTCCGATCTTGGGATGCTACAAGGAGGATTTCTAATAACTAATTTGATTCATAATGAGCATAACCAAGCATAACCCACGAACAATAACCACAAGAACACCATCACAAAATTCACTATGAACAAAAACTTTGAGTACAGTACGTATGAAAGGGAAATACAAGATAATGTAAGTAACAAAACTCCAAAAGCTCGGCTGCACATTCCAACTACGGCAAGTCTACGGCTGTGTCCTGGCGTCACCTGCATTCATCAATCGTGCATAAGCTTATGGAAAGCTTAAAGGGTGGTGTAAGTGTGTGCGTAATATGAGCGTGCTCAAAATGCAAGGTCAGAGTAATGCGGAATCGTGCCAATGAGTACATGAATGCAGTCAGCTGTACCAAGGCTATACGGTATAGAATATAAATGATATCGGCCATATCAAGGTGTAACGCCCTGAAAATCGGGGGTCGAGCATAAACTCAACTCCCGAGTTCCAGAACATCACTTATGCAACAAAATGAATGATGATTGAATGTTGACTGTATTCGTGCATTGAACATGAGTGAGATTAAGCCAAAACAACATATTATACTCCAGAGACAGTTAAATTTGCAAGTGGAAGACTGTGATAGATAGATAAAATATATAACTTGTGATGAGTCTCCAGAGTGTGATAACATTACCAGGTTAAATAAATACAAGTGCAGTTCTAAAATGTACCAAATGTGAGGAAGTGTAATGCCTCCTATCCCATGTACCATAGCCCCGTCCATACAATATCAGGTCTTCATTGACCTGCCAGAGAGATACAGATAGGAGAATTCCTCCTATCATCATACAAGTAGTCCGGCTTTGCTTCACAAGCATCGCCACCACCTGAAACTTAACAAATCTGGTTGGTGTATACAACACCGTCCCGTAACGTGGGAGTGAGTGATCAACTCAGTGGAACAGTAAAGCATAGGTTAACATGTTATCAATTCAATCAAGCAGTAATGATAAAGCAGTACAAATCAAACATTTCTAACTACTCTTGTTAAGTGCGAAAATAAAATGAATGATGCTATATGCCCTTGCCAAACCACCCTCATGCGACATCATCTTACGTTCGCGAATGCTTACTCCCTCAGTGCGCCACATCTACAAAGCACATGCGGTGCGATGATGCTCATGATTACCAAGTTTTTATTAGTCCATTTCAAACAGCAGTATTGGGAAACTAAGGTACCTCCCTTGTATCATTCCCAAACATGATCCATTCTAGGGTCGTCAATCCTAGTTAATCTCATACGATATTATGGTTTGAGAAGCATAGTGAAGGCATCGCAAAGGGCTCGTCACCCGTCAGCGCGGATACAGATCTCACCATATGCGGCTCAATTGCTGGCCGTCAGCTCGAGTACAGGTCTCACCGTACTCGGCTCAATCACTAGCCGTCAGCTTGGGTACAGGTCTCACCGTACTCGGCTCAACTCATACTCTAGTTGCTGTGAAAGACTCATCGCCAATCACAGACCCTTGGAGTATACTCGAAGATACTACGGAGGACTCGTCGCCCGTCAGCACGAGCACAAGTCTCACCGTACTCGGCTCTCGCCGTAAGTATCGACAGCTCGAATACAGTGTCCCATACCACCATATTCGGCTCACGAGTTTGGTTGCGCAATGGTCACTACGGGGAGGCACATGGCCCCAGCGTAGGCCGACAGCTCGACCACGGTGTCCCATACCACCATGCCCGGCTCATGCGTCTTAGCGGATCAAGGTACCATGGTTAAAAGGGGGTGTCACTGGTAAGTTTGGTACCCTAGGTTCAAGCAGTAGCGTCCAAACAGGGTGAACATGCATAAGGCAGATCGGGTTACTTGACGAGCTTGATTAGCACGATCGCCCGTTGAGCTGCACGACATGAAGTGCATAAACAACTTCGTGTGGCCTAGCCACTGCCGACAGGCAACGCACGACACAAGTTCGTCGAACACATCCCACGTGGCAAATGAATCTCAGCCACGAATTCAATCCCGTTACCGATTGCCTGGGCCATAATCATAGCCCCAAACATAATCAATTGCAGATAAATAAAGCAGTAATGGATCAGGATTCAAATCATAAAATCAACGTCTGGTATTATCCGTTTAGGGTCGCTGTGGTACATTGCAGACGCACTCGTTGCTCCGCTCCCCCATCACCCATGACGGATCATACAACGTAAATATAAATTTAAGCATATGCATTAGATAGTTAAAATCATAAAGCAGTTGAGCATGTTATGAATCACAACACAAGCATGAGTTTGTACATGTTTAATTCCTAATCACACAACAATCCAAGGAGATCATACACATAGTTAAAAGAGGTTGAGAATCACATCTCAACACCCTTATACATTACAATTTGCTAACTACTACTCATTCAGACATTCCAAGAAACACTTAAACAAACATAATCAACATACATGACATATGTCGATCACATAGGCATTAGGCCAAATCCTTTCCCTAGGGAGTTGCCCCAATCGTAACACGCGTACACCCACGACGGAATTCATGGCAAGCAGGAATCCAAGTTCCATATTCATTCAGTCATTTCCGCAAACACTTGGGCCACACATTTTAGCATATATAGTGTATATTGGCCGTGGCGTGATTTAGGGCAAATCTTTTCATCAAAAGGGTATCGCCAATACAACAATCATGAATCCATGACAATTAGTCATGGCGAGCATGAATGAGGATTCTATACTCATTCAGTCATTTTCACAAATACTTAGAATACACTAATACAATATACATGGTGTATGTTAGCAAAACATGTATTAGGGCTATCCTTTAGCCAAGTGAGTATTTTACCCATGTATAATATATTACTACAGCAAATAATCATGATAAATTCATCTCCCAATATTTATACGTATACAGTATTTTCTAGAATACGCATTTTCAACATACATAGTATATACAAGCAAACATGTATTACGGCGATTCCCTTTGCCAAGAAATTATTTTATACGCACATAATATATTTATACGACGATTAATCATGACAAACACATCGCTAAAATATACATGTATACGGTACTTCTTACACTACCGTATTTCTACATACATGGTGTATATTAGTAAACATGTATTTAGGCGAACCCTTTCGCCAAATGAGTATTTTATCCATACATCATATATCCATACAACAATTAAACATGTCAAACACATTTTCATAAAAAATACGTATACGGTATTTTCTATGAATACCTAGAGTATGTGAAATTCCAAATTCTACAATTCTAATCGAAACAGAAAACAGAAAGCACTTTGTACATGTGCAATTGCATGCAGATCATGAATCTATCATTATCTGACATTGAAAGCGTTGAAAACCATAACCTATACACCTAAAGTCCGTACCTTTTGTCGTAGAATCGTAACGGAGCCGATAGGTTCGCTAAGCTTCCGTATACGGGAGTTTGGCAACCTAGAGAATGAAATAGGTTAGCTGTTTCCTAACCTACAACTGTCTAATCCCCCAAACAGGTTAGGGTTAGGGTTTATTACCTAGAAATGACGTCGGAATCGCCGGGAAAGCGGCAAGAATGAGGTTGTTAAGCACCGATAGAAGCAGGGAACAGCAGCAGGGAGTTTCTCCCAGATCTCCCACACTTTCTCTCTCTTTTCTCTCTCTCAGATCCAAATTCATATGGCTGCCATGAGAGAGGGTTTAAGGTCCTTATATAGTCTCAAAACTCACCGAAATAGACTTGGGAACAAAGTATACATAGGTTATGTCCAAAGCGGACCTGTTTCAGCTCAACGGAGGACTTCTGGCGGGCCTCCTTGAGCCAAAGGTTGGACTTAAGCTCACTAACACTGGATCTATGTTCTATTAAGTTTTCATTTCGGTCGGGATTCCAAATCACGCGTGGCGGACCAGTTTCAGTTCAACGGTCAGCGGATCTCGATCGGAGATTCCGAGTACATGTAAATGTGTATGAAATTTTTCCTGATCCGAGGGTGTAATTTGGTCAGATTCTGACGGTCTGGTTGCTTAATACTGATCCGCAAACAAATGATGCCAGATCACTATTCCAGATATTTATTTTATAAAGGGAATAGTGTTTTTCACACTCTCTCGCTCCGGACGCGATCGAATGGCCATGGGACATTGTCTGGATTTGATTTCCGAGATGGTTGTCAAGCCCAGCGAGGCGGTCCTAAGTCCTTAACTTCGTATTGTTCGGACTCCCGATGTGCGGTCCAGATCAGATACGGAGTTTCGATGTGCTCCCGAGAGCAGCCGGGTAATGAGATTGATCCTAGATTTTAGGATAACCTAGCGTCAATGATTCTGCAAGTTTTGGGTCTTGCAGATTGTATTTAAAGCGATTCAAATGGATTTCATGGCTAATCTACTTTAGCACCTAGTTCACTTTGTCAAATTTCTAAAGGATTTAATCCTAAGTGATTTTCGTCTGAGGTGGAACTTAGTTCATTGTAGTTTGTATATAAAGTGATCCAAGTTATACTACTTAGCTAGTTTAAGATAGTGTCTAGGGCGAAGGTGCTTTGAAAATTTGAAAGCACAAGGTAGTGAAGGGTGGGATTTGTGAAGAAAATGGTTTAAGGAGCGATTTGAGGCTTTAATTGAGCGTTTAAGAAGTTAAACCTGTGTTAGGATTGACCCATTGCCTAAGGACGTCTAATCCCAGGTTGGCAAAAATCCGGGGCGTTACACAAGGCCATGCGATGCATAATGCAGCTCAAGCATGTCAACCCTCATATCAATATAGCTCCTCACTAGAGCGTCAATCAGTATGGTTCTCAGTCTGGACAATCACTAGGGTCTAGTACACTTTATGCTAGCTTGTCGTCCATATCTGGATGCACAACTGGAAGAGCGGAAGAGACCTCACTATCCACCTGCTAATATCGGTCCCAGCTCATCGATGGCGGACCGATTCCTCAAGCTGGTCAAACTCAACCTAGAAATTGCCCCCTCACTCAAGCGGGTAAGGTCACACCCCTTTCCAACCGACCATGACACAGTGGGAGATGCGGCCTCTTGGTATTCGGCCCTCATGCGCTCGTACATCCACTTGGTCTCGATGTTGGAGTCATCCTTTGGTACCATCGGGTTTAGAGATTTTCACCCAGGGACATCTATGGCACCCGTATGCTAAAACCAAACACTTCTGGTATCCAATCCAGCCACCCACGGTGTGTCTGTGGAAGCTATGGCCCTGATGTCGCTAGGGCATATCACAATCACACAAATGCAAGTGCATGTATCACACTACCAGTCATGCAATCATCATGTGTGAAGTATGCGCTCATGTAGGGCAACTCCGCCTATCAGGGAGCCTGTAACAGTCTGCCCGAAGGCATATACTATGATCAGTCAACCCTCATCTCAAGCATGCATATGATGCATATGATCATGAATCATGGGGCAACACTATACTTATGGTATGATAATGGGCATTGCTCAAAGTGAAGATGGGCCTAAACGGACTACAGAGTACAAGTATGGACCTATCAGTGAGCCTTAGGAAAAGTGATAATGCGGACATTTAACCGTCGTCACCTACAATGTGGACGTCAAACCAACATTGTCCCCAAGGCCCGGCTCGCCTTAAATACCATTAAATAAGTCATAGTGGAATCACACATTGCAATGTGCCTTAGGTACATCCCACTAGGCCTCAAATGCATCAAATGGGCCGTATCTCATGGGCCTTATATTCATCAAGTGGGCCACCTCAATGAGCCTCACCAATGGGCCTTAGGTACATTGCAATGGGCCATCACCCATGGGCCTTAGAATGCATTAAAATGAGCCCAATCACATAAGCTTTATGTGTATCAAATGTGGCTAATCACATAGGCCTTATACATATATCAAAGTGGGCCTCAACAATGGGCCACAAATACCTCTGATGGGCCTCATAACATGGGCCTATATATATATATATATATATATATATATATATATATATCAAGGTAGGCCCCAACAACGGGTCTATACATACATCTAGATGGCCTACATACATGGGCCCATATATATACCAAAGTGGACCTCAACATTGGGACTATATACATGCCAAGATGGGCCTAAATACATAAGCCCATATATATCCAAGTGGACCTTAATAATGGGCCTAAAAATACATTAAGATGGGCCTAAGTACATGAGCTCATATGCATCCAAGTGGGCCTCATGTGAAGCCCACCATAATGTTTATTTTACTATCCAATCTGTTGATAAGGCCACATGAATAGGGGGCCCACCAAAATGTTTATTTTCAATCCACCTTCTCATAAGGTCTCAAGGGCCTAGGGTAGGGCCCACTGAAGTGTTTATTTTCATCCAATCTATTCATAAGGTCACATGGGCCTTGGGTAGGGCCCACAGTAATATTTATTTTCATCCAATCTATTCAAAAGGCCACGGGACCAGGGGCCCACTAGAATGTTTATTTAGCACCCAACCTGTTTATGAGATCAAGTGGGCCAGGGGCCCACTACAATGTTTATTTGACATCCAATCTGTCCAGGGGCCCACGGTCAGGGGAGGGGGCCCACTGTAATGTTTATTTCCACCCAATCCGTTGATATGGTCACGTGGGCTAGGGGAAACAGGGCCCACCGCCATGTTTATATGCCGTCCAAACCGTTTATAAGGTCACTTGGACCTGGGTGGTGGGGCCCACCGAAATGTAGTTCATAAATCCAGCCCACCCAATATGTGTGTCCCACCTGGTTGAGGGTTCAGACCAAGTTTCAGCCATGTCCAAACTTCAGGTAGGCCCCACCAAGTGATTTTATATGTTTTAGGTATGACTTCACATGGTTTTAGATGGTATGGCCCACCTAAGATCCGTATACAGCTGATTTTTGGGATACCCCATAATTTAAAGGGGAGCCATCAAATGCATGGCGTTGATGGTCGAAACGTATCATGGTGGGGCCCACGGCTAGGGCTGTGGGACCTGGGTCTGTCCGTCCGCCATGGGGCGGCACAAAGCGCCGACATTGCTGCGTCGATACAGAAGAAGAATCGCTTGTTGCCTCTTCTTCTTCCTTTTCTTTTTTTTTTTGAAAAACCACCATTTCTGTGGTTTTTGGTAGGTGGGGCCCGCTTTAAACAAATCCGACCCAGCCATTGAATTCTACGGCCCCCAATCAACCAAATGAGACCAATATGTGACATATTCTTGACGAATGGAAGAATTAAAGTGAGTTTTAACGATAACATTACTATTTCTTATGGCATGGCCTGCTTGATCATCAGATTGATCTCATTTTTTCGGTTTAACGCCTCAAATGGTCTGAGGAAAAGGATGGATGGCTTGGATTGAACCCTTACATCAAGGTTGGGCCTAATGAGTGGCCCACCATTCCCTTCCCTTTCTTTTCTTTCTTCTTTTTTTTTTAACTCGCTAGTACACTCACTGTCAGTGCACACACTCCACGTTACCCCTTAAGCACATCCAGCGTCCAGGGACGCTGGACGGCAGGGATGAACACATCATTGTGGTGGGTCCCACATGGACGTGGCCCACATATCAAGGTGGGTCCCACATATACATGGCCCCCCTGTTGGATCCATATGATATTTGCGTTTTCCTTCATCTTGGCCATCCAACCCACTACAAGGAGGGCCTCACGATCGGCAGCCAAGATCACCTTACCCATGGTGGCCACAAGAAATCACACCAAAGAAAGAGAAAGAGAGAGAGGGAAAGGGAACACCGGTGAGATAGAGGGACCCTGCCACTATGAGCCCCTCACTACAATACGTACATCATTGTGGGCCCCATAACAAGGGGTCTTTATAAAAACTGAAATCTAACGGTCGATCACCCACCTCTTGTACTCCTCCTTGATCCTTAAGCCTCCTTAGCTCCTTTGCTTGACTTTTAACGATGGTAGATGAAGATTCAAGGGCTAGGCTAGAAGATTTTGGGGTGGAAAGTGGGCCACACTACTCACTTCTCTTTTTCTCTCCTTAGAAAAAAAATGTGGACGTGTGAGGCTTATGGGTTGCTTGGATTTTTTTTTGAATTTGAGAAAGAGAGAGGTGTGATGGTTGAGAGAAGTGATGGGTGATAGATGTGAAGTGTACTTGACATGTGTAAGAGAGAGGGTGAGAAAGAGTTGACTTGTGATGTTTCTTAACTTGTGGAGAAAGAAAGCATGGGTTACTTTGTACTTGACATAAAGTGATTGATTTGATTGATTTGATATGCCGTAGAGATTCTCTTGAAGTCCGCAACGTGCGATGTTTCTCTTGAACTGAATGCAGGCCGACATCTTCTAGCCTGGGTATCGAGTCGGTGCGTGAGTTACGGCGTTGGAACCGCGGCGATGGCGCGTTCGCCAAGGTACAAGTTTCGGGTTGAGTCGATTCTGATATGCGGGACTCGGCTTAGGTTCATGCCCAACGTCGAATACAGGTCGAAGGTTACTGGAATTCGACCGGAAGGATCGCGGAAGCCTTCTGAATAGTACGGACTAGGACATGGGCCTTAGAAGGGTGAGAAACTTAGATACTGTTTCAGCTGTTGGAATGCTTGTTCGTACTCTGGGGTCCACTCGACCTTCTTATGACCCTTTAACTGTTGGAAGAAGGGAAGGTATTTGTCAGTGGCTCGGGATATGAATCGTCCAAGCACTGATACTCGTCCAGTGAGGCATTAAATCTATTTCGTTGTCCGAGGCAAGCTCATGTCGATCAATGCCTTGATCTTATCCGGATTCGCTTTGATGCCTCTTTGGTTGACCTGAAACCTGACGAATTTACCTGAGCCGATTTTGAAGGCACACTTAGTAGGATTCAACTTCATGCAGTATTCCCCGAGGATCGAGAAGGCCACTCTGAGGTCCGCAATGTGGTCAGTCGCTTTGACGCGCTTCACGAGCATGTCATCGACATAGACCTCTATGGTCTGACCAATCTGCTTGGCTAACATTTGGTTTACCAATCTCTGATATGTCACCCCAGCATTCTTCAAGCCAAAAGGCATGACCCGATAACAGTAAGGACATTTTTTTCTGACAAAGGTTGTCATCTGCATGTCTGGGGGGGTGCATAGCAATCTGATTATATCTAGAGTAGGCATCCAGGAAAGAGAGCCGCTTATGTCCGGCCATGCTGTCCACCAGCTGGTCAATTCGAGGTAAGGGGAAACTGTCCTTGGGGTAGGCCTTATTCAGGTCTAAGTAGTCTACATAGACCCGCCACTTCCCGTTTTCTTTCTACACGAGGACCATGCTTGCGATCCAGTCTAGGTAGTGCATGAAATGCAATAAAGACTGCACTAGTTGAAGAAGGAATATGCCAATATGTCCTAGAGGGGGGTGAATAGGACTTTGTAAAGTTTTTATGATTTTATTTAAAAATCCTACTTCACTAATCCTGTGATCATGTAGTTATCAGGATTACTCAAATGTAACTCTACTGGCTTCCAAGCTTGATAGAGGATCCAATCACAAGCTATTTTAGAGATAAGCAGTATGCAAGCTAGCTTCTAATGGATATAACTGTGTAAGTATGTGTGGTGTGATCAAATATTCAGATATGGAAGTATTAACACAAATCATACAATCATAAGAATAACAATCACAAATACAGTCATTTTTATAGTGGTTCGACAATGAGTTTACTCCACTCCCGGTAACTGCACTCAACCCTTGAGTGTACCAAATTTTACTAAGGAGGTTTCACAATGGTTCACCTCTAACCTAAGGTTTTAAATCAGGTTCACCTTTAACCTTTACAACCTACACTGAGGCTGACTGTTTATGCTCTTACGAGCAAGGGTCAACACAACGCACCTACTTTTAAGCAAACTAGCCAAGGATCTTCCATAAGACCTTACTGGAGGTTTCTACACGGTTGACCTCAAACCCTAAGGTTTTACCTGGTTCACCTAAAAACCCAGAGTTTTACTGGTTCACTCCTAACCAGATGTTTATGCTCTTCACAGAGCAAGGGTCCAACACAATGCACCCACCATGTACACTTCTGCCGGAGGCCTCCTTGAGGACTTCAAAGGGTGAGAACCACTTAAGACCCAATCTTATAAAGGAATGATCACAAGTGTCCTCTTGGACTCTGGATACTTATAAATAAGTTGATGAGTCTCGTTTAGCACAATGCCGAAGATCTCCTCCTCCTTGTTGACGAAGAGTCTTCTGCTCCCTTGATCCACAACACAAAATGATATACCAATACTCGGCTTCGGGTTGGGTCAAGATGAAGATGGAATCCCACTCTCAAAATATTTTCCTATCAGGAAGATAGAGCGATTCCAATCTTATGCATTCAAGGCATCCCAGCTTAATGATTTTCCATTAAGGTAGTAACTAGAGGATCCTTGAATGTGGAAGTTCATTCCCTAATCCACTCTATTGAATGTCAATGATGAGGGTGGATTGGAGGATAAACTCCCTTAAGAAAAAAGGCTTTAGATATAAGATATAAGTTGAAACACTCAAAAGCTCTCTCTACTTTCTCTCACAGCAACAAAAGACAAGTCCTCTATATATAGGTAAAAAGTTCCAACAGATATAAAACGGTCACATTTATGACAGAGTTCGATATCATCGAGCAGGTTCGATATCATCAAGCATATACTCTCGATAGCATCGATGGTCTGCTCGATGACTCGAACTCAATGTCATACGCTTTTGAAACTTTTGCCAATTGGTCGATGAATCGAAACAATTGTCGATGTCATCGAATTTCAAACTCCGATTCCATCGATGACAGGTTCGATCCATCGACACTTGAAAAATGATAGAGACTTGACTTTGAAATATTTCAGGTTTTCATGAATGATCGGGGAACCGTCGAGATTATCTGAATTTGAATGTTGATGATATCGAGATCAAAGTCGATGCATCGATAAATCCAACGAATTTGTCTTTAAGCTTGTTGGACGATTTATGACCTTATTCGATGCAATCAACCTGGTGCCGATATCATCGATATTTGAATATCGATTCTATCGAAGGGCCCCCAATCATAGTTAAAAACAACCTGAAATATCTGCTGTAAGAAATGTGCGCCCACGATCGATATCATCAATGGATTTCCAATGTTATCGATATTTGATTTCAGATCATATCGAAAGAGCATCGATATATCGAAGGAATTTGGGATTTTCATTAAAAAACAGGAGCGCCGAAAATATGCCTGTCAATGTTATCGAGCCATTTTCGATGGACTTAAAATTTGAATATCGATGATATCGATAGGTGTATCAATATATCGGTAATTCGTCCAAATATGTTGTGAAGTTGCTGGACATTTTTAGTTCTTATATCGATGATATCGATAGGTGTATCGATATATCGATAAATCTGTCCAGATGAATATTTAGTTGCTGGACACTGTTGGTCCTCACATTGATAATATCGTTAAGGTATCGAGGACATCGATAAAGCAGGTCGATCATATCAAGGGTGTTCCGATAAAATCGACAAGGTAAGAAAAACTTAGAGATTTTTCTATTTTGAAAAAAAATTTTCCACCTTAAAACCCTATGATTTCTGACTTGTTTTTAAGGGTTTTATTCACTTGGTGTTTTGGGTTATGGGATGTGAGGCTTTAGGTTTACATGTGGCAAGCTTGCACACATTCGGTTGAAGCAGACGCTTGAATTAATCTTCCTATCAGGCTCTGTAGATAATCTGACTCAACACTCACGTAACTTGACAAACCAGGGCACTTTTAATCTCCCCCTTTGTCAATTACGTGACAAAATCTCCAAAACACCCTAAAATTCTCTAGACAAACACACCCTAAATTGTGTGTATATGCTTTCACACAATTTTACAATTTCTACCCCATATACACAACCAGTAGCTGCTCCCCCTGACTTGTAAACTCCAAATCCCCCTTGCTTATTGCGGCTGCTCCTCCTAACACCTGCACCAACATCTAACAGATACACAATTTCTATTCGGGGTGTTTGTAAATGTTCTCCCCCTTTTTGTCAGTCATTGACAAAGATATCTCAGGTGATATTGACTGAAGCTTGAAATACTTGGGAGAACCAATCAGGTAGAAGCAGAACATTGATGTATAATAGTTAACTCAATTCAAGTAAACATCAATTTCAGAATTCATGGATGCATGTTAGATAAGATAGAGCAGTTGTATAACAACTAAAATATTCGTCAAAGGCATCTCATGCATTCCAAATCAGAAACTAGATAAACCAGGGGAACTCGAGAGATAATTATGGCAAAAAAATATGAAGTCTATTCAGCCATATCCATAAGGAAACCAAAATATCCAACTATATACTGCCACAGACAGCAATAGGCTTAAAAATTATCCTAGCAAACCAAACACAAAAGACAATAAATCCTTCCATGGACATATACAAAAAAAAAAAAAAATTGTCAGAATCCCTAGAGTGGTTAGCTATCACATACACTCATATAGATGTAGAATATTCAAAAAGATACTAATATTCGTAAGCAGAAATATGAGTGGAGTGTATGTGATAGTGTGCAGTGACCATCATCATGGTGCAGAGTGTGATGGTGCAGTGTCATCCCGTCGACATGTCATCAAATCCACTAGCTGTTGTACCGTGCTCTGCACTCCTTGAACCATCCATTCCAGGACTGTAAGCCTTTCTTTAACCAAGTGGATGTCCTTCTGAATCGCTCCAATCCTGTCCAGCTTTAACCTTTTGCCATACCCGGCTGTTGGCGTGGACAGAGCTGGATCGGGTCCAGGAGGTGCCTCTTCAACCGTCGTAGTCCATTCCCTGGGATCACCACCTTCTCCTTCAACTTCTTCCCCCTAGATTTCTTCCTCGGGGTTCTCCTTGCACTCGTGAAACTCCAAATCCATTTTCCGGATATTTCTTTTATTGAAAACTTGGAGTGGGAATACCGGATCAGTAGTCGATGGGAACCCGATTTTGTTGCATATCATGCTGATAATCTAGGGGTACGGTAGATGGAGGTCCCTGGATGTGTGGATGGCGTTTACCAACTGAGAAACAAGCAGAGTTAGAAGGCAGATCCTTGACCCTCTGGCGACTGAGTATACGATCATGGTCATGTGGCCGGTGAGATCGGACCAGTTGGTACTTTTGGGATAGATGTTAGTAGTGAAGATACCATGTAGAATCCAAAATCTGGGATCCATATACCTGGATTTTAACACATTCCCTTGATGCCAGGGGATGTCCCTACCATTACAGAGATACTTAGTGACCCTGGATCGAATGTCCATGTTATCAAGATCCATCTCTAGGATACCTTCCGGGACCATGTTGAGTCTGATAGTTTTAACTATTGTAGTTGACGCGATAAACACATCATCACCACCCAAAGATACCATGAACGAAGGAGGGTTAGCCATCAGTGAATGGCACGTAGCAAGGAAGTTGCGTGTTCTCTTAAGTTAGCATGGCCCGCCAAAGTTCAGAACGGGCAGCCAATCTATTGCGACAAACAAGGGTTCCAATTTGTATGGTTTGAGACACTCCCTGTTTACCCTTCTCCCTTGAATAAGCTTCCTGCCCATGTATTTGGGTGGTCGTGAACTTGCTCTAGTTGGAGGAGGTGGTGCCGGAGATTCGGTCTGGGACCCACCATGTGGAGTCTGTCTTGTTCTTTGCTGTGTGGGGATCCCACTTTCCGGGGCCCTCGCCCTGCCTCTCGAGGTGAGTACCTTTCGTCGGGTGGCTATTGAAGATTCCCCAGGGCCGGATGCTACCCCTTTGTCCTTTCCCATATGGACAAATGGAATCTTGAACGATTTGGGAAGAACGACAAAAACCTGACACAAACGACAAATACCTAAAAGAGAATGGACTCTTGACGTGTTAGAAGGGGTATTACCTAATTTGTGGAATGATTTGAGTAGTCCGACGTGGCTCCAACTGATTTGGTCGAGAGAATCAAGCAGAGAAGGTGACAGTGAAACCCTTGAGAAAATAACCCTCTTTTTCGTTTCGCTGACTTTTATCAGGCGGCATCTGTCGATATGATCGACCACTGTGTCAATAATATCGATAGGTTGCTTGTCGATTCTAGAGAGTCTGTCTTTGATATCATTCTTGGCCACCCAACAATCCATATCCTAAGGAACCGTCGATAATATCAACCTTCTATTGATAAATCGAGAATGTCATATCGATAGTCATATCGAAGATGAAGATTTTCCGTTTTCAGCATTCAGACCGATTTTCAAGTATACTTTTCATATATCTATCAACAGTATACTCAACAAAAACTATGTACACACATTGTACACAACAAAATTATAAACATTTGAATGTTTATACAAAAATAATGGAGGTGAAGTACCTCAGATATATCATTCAAAGCTCAGCAAAAATATTTCCTCATTTTAGCACCGGTTCAGATTCTGATACATGATCTGAACTAATTCTTCCTTACCCATTTTACTTTGTTAATTGATTTGGGTGGTGATGCAAGTGCATTGCTTCTATCCATATCCTTAAGAGGACTCTTGAAGTTCTGTATTTCTCTGGTTGACAATTTGTTAACATGATTCTGACCAGATTTAGGTTGAGTCCTCCTCGGAGTTATGCATTCAAAATTATAATGACCTAAATCACCACAAAAATAACATGCTGGAGTTGTTCTGGTTTTGCTTCCAAAAGCAAACAGATTTTTCAGTTCTGGGAGTTGCATTTCCAGTCTTTGATTTATGTTTTTCATATCCAAGACCGCTTTTATCCTTTCCAGGTCTTCCCATTCCTAACAGTTTTTCTAGCTTTTCACCACTCTGGGAAAACTTGTAGTTTATCTTGGCTATCTTCTTGGATTCTTCCAGATCAAACAGGAGTGTATGATTTTCGTTTTGAAGAAGCATATTTTTGTCTTTTAATTAATCAACCTGTTTGTTCAGTTTTTCAGACTCGTTTTTAAGAAAGGTTTTAATTCGTTCAAGTCTATCATTAACCATCTGATATTGATGTAGATCATTTATTATTTATGTGTTGATTTCCAATGTGTTATCCAAATCTTTCTCAACAACTTACTTTTGTTCTCCACTATTCCGAGTCTTTTAAGGATATTGATGCTATGAATATAAAGTTGATTGTAAGCATCTTATAGCTTGTCCTTTTCTTCTGCTTCAGTTTCCTCATTATCGGATGAAAATGATTTGGTGGCTAGCTGTTCTTTCTTGTTCTCAGATTCAGTGGGAATGGTTGAAGCAGTGTTGACCATGAGTATTTTCAATGATTTCTGATCTCCATCGCTTTCTGAGTCACTAGATTCTGAATTTGACTCCTCAGTATCATCCCACGTGGTAGCCATAGCCTTGCCCTTAATTTTTCTATTTGGGCATTCAGTAGACAGGTGTCCATACTCGTGACGGGCGTAGCATTGTGGTTCTTTGGTTCTTTTACCAAATTTGCCTGCAGAAGGTTTATAGCTCACCTTTCTCCCTCTAGAAGGATGACTGTGATTCTTCTGAAAGAATCTTTTAAATTTTTGTGCCAGTAAGGCCACTTCTTCATCTTCATCTTCCTTTCACTTTCATTGTCCTCATGAATTGTTTTCTTTGAAGTTTTTAGGACAGTGTTTTTGAATTTTTGGGATTGTTTGAAGTATAGTTCAAAAGTCTGTAGGGAACTTATCAGTTCTTCTACTTTCATTTCATCTATATTCCTACACTCCTCAATTATTGTAACCTTGGGATTAAATTTTCTGGTAGGGATCTTAGAATTTTCTTACAAATTTTCAGTACCGGAACTTTCTCTCCCAATCCACCCATGGAGTTGCAAATTATATTTATCTTTGTGAAGAACTCCATAAATGTCTCATGCTCTTCTATTCTGAGACTTTCGAATTGTGAAGTCAGGAGTTGAAGTTTGGATCCCTTCACAGTGCTTGTGCCTTCATGGGTTGTTTCCAATAAATCCCATGCTTCCTTGCATGTCCCACACATACTTATCTGATTGAATATATCCTAGGACACAGCACAATAGATAGCATTCATAGCCTTAGCTTCAGATGTTTGCCTTTCTTTGTCGAATGTTGTCCACTTTTCTTTTGGTTTGGGCTTTGTGATTGTTGTGCCACTATCAAGTATGATTTGTTCAGTTGGTGGCACATATCCGCTCTCAACTATGTCCCCAACGTCATGATCCAAAGATCTCATAAAGTAGTGCATCCTCGCCTTCCAGTATGCATAGTTTGAGCCGTCAAATACTGGAGGTCTAGTGACCGATGAGCCCTCTCCTTTGGCCATATTTCCAACTTCAGGCAAGATCACTCTTTAGGCGATGAAGCCCTTAAAGAGAGACCCGCTCTGATACCAATTGAAATGCGATAAAGACCGCACTAGTTGAAGAAGGAATATGCCAATTTGTCCTAGAGGGGGTGAATAGGACTTTTTAAAGTTTTTATAATTTTATTTAAAAATCCTACTTCACTAATCCTGTGATCATGCAGTTATTAGGATTACTCAAATGTAACTCTACTGGCTTCCAAGACTGGTAGAGGATCCAATCACAAACTATTTTAGAGATAAGCAGTATGCAAGCTAGCTTATGATAGATATGACTGTGTAAGTGTGTATGGTGTGATCAAATATTCAGATATGGAAGTATTACACAAATCACACAATCATAAGAATAACAATCACAAACACAATCATTTTTATAGTGGTTTGACGATGAGTCTACTCCACTCCCGGTAACCGCACTCAACCCTTGAGTGTACCAGATTTCACTAAGGAGGTTTCACAATGGTTCACCTCTTACAACCTACACTGAGGCTGACTGTTTATGCTCTCACGAGCAAGGGTCAATACAACACACCAACTTTTAGGCACACTGGCCAAGGATCTTTTATAAGACCCTACTGGAGGTTTCTACACGGTTGACCTGAAACCCTAAGGTTTTACCCGGTTCACCTAAAACCTAGAGTTTTACTGGTTCACTCCTAACCAGATGTTTATGCTCTTCACAGAGTAAGGGTCCACACAACGCACCCACCACGTACACTCCTGCCGGAGGCCTCCTTGAGGACTTCAAAGGGTGAGAACCACTTAAGACCCAATCCTAGAAAGGAATGATCACAAGTGTCCTCTTGGACTCTGGATACTTACAAATAAGCTGATGAGTCCCGTTTAGCACAATGTCGAAGATCTCCTCCTTGTTGATGAAGAGTCTTCTGCTCCCTTGATCCACAACAAAAAATGATATACTAATACTCGGCTTCTGGTTGGGTCAAGGTGAAGATGGAATCCTACTCTCAAAATATTTTCCTATCAGGAAGATAGCGATTCCAATCTTATGCATTCAAGGCATCCCAGCTTAATGATTTGCCATTAAGGTAGTATACTACGTGAAAAATGGAAAAAAAGGACGGATTTAGAGACGGTTCTGGACCGTCTCTAAAATCGCTTGGTTTAAAGACGATTTAGAGACGGTCGTAAACCGTCTCTAAAATTTTAGACGGCCCATGACCGTCCTTAATATTGTCTTAAAAATTTGAACGTCCATAAATCATTTAAGACAGTCGTTGACCATCTTATATGGGTCGTTTGGGACGGTCATTGGCCGTCCGCATTAGAGATGATCCTTGACCGTCTTATATGCAGTCATCTGAGACGGTCATTAGCCATCTGCATTAGAGACGGTCATTGGCCGTCTTTTACTTGCAATCTGAGACTGTCAAAGACCGTCTCTATTAGAGACAGTCCTTAGCCGTCTTACAGCCCTGTCAAAGACCGTCTCTATTAGAGACGGTCCTAAACTATCTTATAGCCCTGTCAAAGACCGTCTCTATCAGAGACTGTCGAAGACCGTCTCTATTAGAGACTATCGAAGACCGTCTCTATTAGAGACGGTCTTAAACCATCTTATAGCCCTATCAAAGACCGTCTCTCATGCTCATGTCAAAAATGAAAAGGCTCAAAAAATTTATAAATCAAAAAAAAAAAAAAAAAATAGTTCAGAAGCTTAGAAAAATAATTAACAATGTTTTTAAAAAATTTAAATTTTGAAAAAAAAAATTGTAATTTTATAAAAATCTAGATTTTGAAAAAAAAAATTAAGAACTTTGAATAATGTTGATAATTTTGAAAAAAACAATTCGATAAAAATATAATATTTTGAAAAGAAAATTTTAAAAATTAAACAAAATTGTGAAAAAATTGATAAAATGTAAATATATATATATATATATATATATATATATATATATATATATATATATATATATATTTTAAAAAGAAAACTAGATTTCGTATTTTGACAACAAAAATTTAAAAGTTATATAACAAAAGTGAGATTGAAAAAATGATATTTTGAAAAAGAAAATTTAAGGAATTAAACAAAATTGTGAAAAAATTGACAAATTGTAAAAAAATATATATTTTAAAAAAGAAAACTAAATTTTGTAATTTTGACAAGAAAAGTTGAAAAGTTAGATAACAAAAGTGAAATTTTGATGATGTGTTGTATATCCTTGCCGCCCATACGTTTCTCCAACCCATTTTTGGGCTGGGTATAAAAAATTGTGCAGATTTAAATCTTAAGTGGACCACACCATTGGAAAGAATGAAAATATAGTACCTCGCCATTAAAAATTACAAAGAGCCCATCGTAAGGTTTAGTAATGTTTATTTGCAATCCAACTTGTTGATAATGTAAAGGAGATCTAGATATGAAGGTAAACTACAAAGATCAAATTGATCCAAAACTTTTGTGGCCTTCAAAAGGTTTTTAATGGTTATTCATCATTGTTTTGATTGGTATGGCCCACCTGAGATTATTGAGTTCTCGTGATTTGAAATTACATCCTAAAATATGATGGAAAAATATATGGATGGTGTCGATATACATAAAATATATCAAGGTGGGCCCTACACGGTTAGAGTAACACCCACAAAGGAGTTACCTAAATAGTGAAATGGTACTATAAGGTCAACTCATGGGAACTTCCCATGAGATTGACCTATGTGCGCTCCACCATGATGTGTGTAGAACATGAACACCATGCATTTGATGTGTCCCCTTTAAGTCCAAAAATTAGTCATATACGAGACTCAGGTGGGCCATAGCATCTAAAACTATGTGAAGACATCCCTAAAACATATCAAAGCATTTGATGGAGCCCACATGAGTTTTCGATGTGTATGAAACTTGGTCTGACTCCTCATCTAAGTGGGACACATAATGAATGGGTTAGATCTATGAACCACATCTAGGTGGGCCCAATAAATGATTATGAATGTTTTAATGGGAGGGTAACCCTCTCAACTGTAGTATGTGGTGTGGCCCACCCAAGTCATGGATTGACTTTATTTTTAAGCTCGTGGCCCACCATGGAATGGTGCATCTGATTGACGGGGTAGATCCAAAGTTCAAGTGGACCCACCATAGAAAAGAGTAGGATAGTGACACCCACTATTGAAACCTTCTTAGGGCCCACCGCGATGTTTATTTGAGGTCCAATCTGTTTATAAGTTAATATAGACATGGATGCGGTTGAAACTTGGTCTGATATCCCCCATCCAAGTGGGACACACATAATGAGTGGGTTGGATATGTGAATCACATTCAGGCAGGCCCAATATATGAATATGAATGTTTAAGGAAACCCTTCTCTACTACATTTAGGTGAGTTACTCATTACTTTTACCAGAGTAAACTCTGTGGGTCCACTGTTATTTATTTATTTTATCCACTCCATTCATCCATGTTAACAGATAATTTGAGGTCTAAAGAACAAAAAGGAAGCATATCCAAAGCTCAAGTGGACCACACCACAGGAAATAGTGTGATTGAACCTCTACCATTTAAAATTTCTTAGAGGCCATAGAAGTTTTGGATCAAGCTGATGTTTGTGTTTTCTATTCATTCATATATTTTTGATATTATTAACAACCTTTAACTATTTTTGGATAATTTGATCAGTCCAGATTGAAAAGTAAATAACTTCAGATGTTTAAATCAAAATTCACTCAAATTGTTGATCAATCTTGTTTGCCCAATATCTCTCTCATATGTAGCATGATCGGGGCGAGTAACTAGTCAATTTGAGGGTAATGATCAGTAAAATAGAGTGAATGGACCAGACATGTAAAATGAGCCAAATATTCTGGTCAAAATTGTCACCCAACTTGTTGACCTCGTGAGAACCTGTTATTTATTTATTTTATCCACTCCGTTAATCTATGTTAATGGATAATTTTAGGGTTTAATCCCAAAAATGAAGAAAATTAAAATCTCAAGTGGACCACAGCATAGGAAACAGTTTGATTGAACATCTACCAATGAAAATTTTTTGGAGGCCAAAGAAGTTTTAGATCAATTTGATGTTTGTGCTTTCTCTTCATCCATGTCTTTGTGATCATATTAACAGGTTGGATGACAAATAAAAATTACTTTAGACCCTAGGAAGGTTTCAACAGTGGAAATCACTATTCCACACTATTTCCTATGTAATGGTCCACTTGAGCTTTGGATCTACTTCAATTTTTGGATCAACCCCTAAAATTAGCATTAAAAAAGGATGGACGATGTGGATAAACCACATAAATTCATGGTGGGCCCAACTGAGTTTACTCAGTACGATAAAAGCGTATTGAGTAACTCAGTACGCAATCCGCTCTCTCTCTCTCTCTCTCTCTCTCTCTCTCTCTCTCTCTCTCTCGTCGGTAGCTAATCCGCGTCCACTTGATATTATGAAAACATTATTGTGGGCCCAAGGAAGGTATCAATGGTGGAAATCATTATTCCACACTGTTTTGTGTGGCATGGTCCACTTGAGATTTTGGATTTACTGAAAATTTGGGATCAACACACACTGTTCATCCATTTTTTTAAGATCATTTTATAGAATTATCTAAAAAATGAATCATATCCAAAGATTAAATGGACCACACCACAAATAAGGGGAACAGATTGGCTACTCCCCCTAGACCATTCAATGGCTGGTGGTTAGTGCTGTGTGGGCCCCACCATGATGTATGGCCCCACACCATTTTTTATTTTATTTTATTTTTTATACTTTTGAACTAGTTGGATTTCAGAAAAACATTACGATGGGTCTTAAGATAGTTTCAATGGTGGGAATCACCCTCCCGTTGTTTTCTGTGGTGGGGTCCACACTATAAGAAAAGGGGGAATGGATTGGCTAGGTGTTATGTGGGCCCCACCATGATGTATGTGTTTCATCCATGCCATCCATCTTTTTTTACAGATCATTTTATGGTATGAGTCCAAAAATGAGGTATATCCAACTCTCAAGTGGACCACATTATAGGAAACAGTGTTGAATGAGGGTCAACCATTAAAAACATTTTGGGGGCCATAAAAGTTTTGGATCAAGATGGTATTTGTTTTTTATCTTCATCTGGGCCTGTATGATCTAATCAACAAATTGGATGTCAAATAAACAGTATAGTGGGCCTTACGAGGATTTTAACAGTTGATATCCAATCACTATTGTTTCCATGTGGTGTGGTCCACCTAAGATTTATATCCCTCTAATTTTTTAGATCAAGCAATAAAATGTTCTGGAAAAATGGATGAACGGAATAGATGAAACACATACATCATGGTGGGGCCCACAGAGCACCGACCATCGGCCGTCGGTTGGGGCCCAATATATAAAAAAAAGCCCTAATTCATTTGCGCCGACTCTCTCCATCTCCCTTTCTGCTCTCTCCCTCGATGGAGCTCGCACTCCGGCCCTCGTCACTCGTTCTCCGGCCCTCTCTGCTCTTTGCTCTCTCTCTCTCTCTCTCTCTCTCTCTCTCTCTCTGCCTCTCCCTCTCCCCCTCCCTCTCTCGCTCGCTCTCTCCCGAGGTCTCCCTCTCCGCTCGCTCTCTCCATCTCCCTCTCTGCTCGCTCTCCCCCCCCCCCCTCTCTCTCTCTCTCTCTCTCTCTCTCTCTCTCTCTCTCTCTCTCTCTCTCTCTCTCTTCTCTCCCTCTCCCTCTCCCTCTCCTCTCCCTCTCCCTCTCTGCTCACTCTCCCTCGAGCTCTCACTCTCGTTCGCCTCTCTCGATCTCCAGGTCCTATGTTGTAGTTCGGCCTTCTACTGGTTGTAAATCTCGGATTCTCAGGTATGATGTTTGTTTGTTTGTTTGTCTTTTTTTTTTTTTGTGGGGGGGGGGGATTTAAAGATTTGGGGATTTGGGGATTTAGGGCATGTTTGGACAGTGGGATTAGAAGGGATTAGGTGGGATGTAATTGCAATTGGTCCTGTGCCAATTCCACTCCATGTTTGGTAGTGGGCCCCATGAGATCCAAGTGGTGCCTCTTATTGGTGGTTGTTCTTTGGCATGTGTGGGCACATGGATGTATTCTAACAGACATTCATCTTTGGATTTTCGAAATCCAATCTCATGTATGATGAAATAAGGTCTGTTAGAGGTTTGTTAAGCCCATGTACAAGGCCTACCTTCTAATGGCATCACATGTACCACCATGGCAGACAATGCAATATTAAAGCCATCTATCAGGTTGGTCTAGCTGGCAAGATGTTCTCACCCAAAAAATCAGGCTGAAAGAGTAGAGCATGCATACCATCCTATTGTGTAGTTTAATGAGGTTAGTGGGGCTAGATTTTTTCATGCTTTCCATAAGGGTGCATTTGCTTGCAACAAATGTCATGAACTTCATGATATTTTGTACCGAATTAGACTTATTAATCCCGAAATATCATGATATTTGGCTGCCCATCTTGTAACCGATCCTTATAGAAAAGCTTTTTGGTTCTTTTTTTTATTTTCTTTACTTGCTGTTTTTTTTCCCACATGATTTATCGTGGCGAATGTCATATGAGACCTTTGGCTTCACGTCTTTCAAATTTGGTTTGGTTCTATAATTTGAGTAGAATTAATTGGCTTTCTATTTGAGGATGATGAATGTTTCAATTTCTTGGAATGATGATGAATGTATTTGCGAATGTAAATAAAACATAAAGAACTTATTATATATATATATATATGTTATCAATGGAGGATACCTTGTTTAGGGGGACATGAAATTCTTGTAGCTTATGGTATGGTGCTCCAATATTAGTTGTATGTTACTAGTATGTAGTAGATAATACTAGGTTCAATAGTAGATAATACTAGAGAATACCTAAACCCGATCCGAACCCGAAACCGAATCTGATTCCCTAAACCTAGACCTAAACCTATAGCTTAAACCTAAACCTAAACCTAAACCTAAACCTATGACCTATAACCTAAACCTAAACCTAAACCTATAACCTTAACCTAAAGCTAAAACCTAAATGTATTCTCAAATCCCTAAACCTATAACCTATAACCTAAACCCAAACCTAAACCTATAACCATAACCTAAACCTAAAACCTAAACCTAAATCTGTAACCTATAACCTAAAATCCCTAAACCTATAACCTATAACCTAAACCCAAACCTAAACCTATAACCTTAACCTAAAAGTAAAACCTAAACCTAAACCTATAACCTAAGGGCCTGTTTGGCTGGGCAGATTGGATGGGATTAAATGGTAGTAGAGTGGATTGCACAGATTTCAAGGTAATTATAGCTGCATCAGTGGATTGGTGCAAGATCTGTGGAATTGTTGTATCCGGGATTGCTATATCGGGTCTGTTTGGCACGCCCGGCCAATCCCGGGCTTAAACCTTCCAATCCCTTTCAATCCCTCGAATCAAACACGTCCTAGGCAATTTTGAAAGGATTAGGGTGGATTGGATGGGATTTAAAGGTGATGATGGTGATGTCAGTGGATTGTCTTAAGATCCATGGGATTGTTATATCCCGGGATCAGATCCCGTGTCTATTTGGCACGCCTGGCCAATCCCGGGATCTATCTTCCAATCCCTTCCAATCCCTTCCAATCTCATCCAATCTGCTCGGCCAAATAGGTCCTAAATGTATTCTCAAATCCCTAACCTATAACCAATAACCCAAACCTAAACCCAAACCTACACCTATAACCTTAACCTAAACCTATAACCTTAACCTAAACCCAAACCTAAACCTATAACCTTAACCTTAACCTAAAACCTAAACCTAAACCTAAAACCTAAATGTATTCTCAAATCCCTAAACCTAAACCTACACCTAATCCTAATCTCAACTCCTTAACCTAAACCTAAACCTAAACTTGAAAACCCAAACCTAAACCCAAACCCAAACCCAAACCCGATTTCCTAAACCAAAACCTTAACCTATTCTCAATTCCCTAAACCTTAACCTATAACCTAGCCTAAACCTATGACCTATAACCTAAACCTAAACTATAACCTATAACCTAAACCTAAACCCAAACCTATAACCTAAACCTAAAACCTAAATGTATTCTCAAATCCCTAAACCTATAACCTATAACCTAAACCCAAACCTAAACCTACAACCTTAACCTAAACCTAAAACTTAAACCTAAACCTATAACCTATAACCGATAACCTAAACCTAAACCTATAACCTCAAACCTAAACTTATAACCTAAAATCATGGGAATGATATGAAGTCAGCTAAAGCTACTGACTGCTTAGATTGGTGTGAGGTACGTTTTCTTGATATTTCTTGTATAATTCTCCAAAAAAAAAAAGTTTTATCATTAGTAATGTTAAATTGAGTTGAATGCAATCCTAAAACTCCATCATCAAGATTAGTTTCATTCCATGAAGCTGTAGCAGTTCGTGTGGTAGTCTTAGAGCTTTTGTTTACTATTGTTTATTTTGAATGTTATATTTTATGGAATCTCATGTGGGGTGCTTTTACATTTGTTAGTTCTTGAAGTCTGTGTGTTTATTTGTGGTAATTTAGATTTGAATTAGTTTAGATTCTATTGCAGATTATTTTTTTCTTATACTCTCATATGGGCGTGCCTTTTTTTAAAATTTATTTATTATTTAGTGAAAATCAATAAGGATTTAGTACGGTTTGGCTATATTTTTTTTATATAATTTTTTTTACACCCATGTGAATCTGTTTGGATTCTGTTTGGCTTAGATATAATGGTATATTTAATATGTTATGTCTGTAGGTAGGAGAACCTCCTTGCCAGACATTGATATTTTGCAATGCATCAAAATTGCAGAGATTCCGAAGAAAGAGGGCTGTCACAATTGTAGAGATTCCGAAGAAAGAGAGCTGGCTATTAGAAGAGTAAGTCCAACTTGGGTTGTTGCCTATCATGTTGCCTTGTCGACGATTGTGAATTAATAATAATAATCTTTTCTTTCTTTTTTCTCATTGGAAGTGATCAATTTTCTTTCTTCTTTCTTATTTGAAGTTATCAAAATCAAATACCCATGCTTTTTTAACCATCATGGTTGATTATGAATGTACTTGTTTCAATTTTCTTGGATGGATGATGAATGAATTTGGGAATGTAAATGAAAATAAAAAACTTATAATATATATATATATATATATATATATATATATATGTTATCAATGGTGGATACCTTATTTAGGGGGACATGAAATTCTTGTAGCTTATGGTATGGTGCCCCAATATTGGTTGTATGTTACTAGTATGTAGTAGATAATACTAGGTTCAATAGTAGATAATACTAGAGAATCCCTAAACCTAAACCTACACCTAATCCTAATCTACTCCTTAACCTAAACCTAAACTTGAAAACCCAAACCTAAATCCGTACACAAACCCGAACCCGAACCCAATTTCCTAAACCTAAATCTTAACCTATTCTCAATTCGCTAAACCATAACCTATAACCTACACTTATAACCTAAACCTAAACCTATAACCTAAACTTGTAACCTTAACCTAAACGTAAAACCTAAACTTAAACCTAAACCTAAACCCAAACCCGATCCCGAACCCAAATCTGAATCCCTAAACCCTTAGGGCGTGTTTGGATGGGCCTATCCGATGGGATTGGATTGTATTAGGGTGGATGGCAAGTAATGATGGTTGTGTTGGTGGATTGCTGGCAATCCCATGGGATTACTTTATCCCGGGAATTCACCACCGAGTATGTTTGGATCGCCTGGCCAATCCCAGGATTACGTCAGCCAATCCCGGGATTGCTCCGTCTAACCAAACATGTCCCAAGCAAAATAGATGGGACTAAGAGGGATTGGGTGGATTTCAAGGTAATGATGGTGATGTCAGTGGATTGCTGGTAATCCTATGGGATTGCTATATCGAACTTCTGACTGTTTGGCATGCCCGGCCAAATCCCGGGATTGCTCCTTCCAATCCATCCTAATACAACCTAATCCCATCCACCCTGCCTGGCCAAACAGGCCCTTAGCCTAAACCTAAAACCCAAACGTAAACCCGATCTCGAACCCGAACCTGATTTCCTATACCTAAACCTTAACGTATTCTCAAATCCCTAAACTTAAACCTACACCTAATCCTAATCTCAACTCCCTAACCTAAACCTAGACCTAAACTTGAAAACCCAAACCTAAACCCGATCCCAAACCCGAATCTAAATCCCTAAACGCTTAGCCTAAACCTAAAACCCAAATGTAAACCCGATCTCGAACCCGAACCCAATTTCTTATACCTAAACCTTAACGTATTCTCAAATCCCTAAACCTAAACCTACACCTAATCCTAATCTCAACTCCCTAACCTAAACCTAAACCTAAACTTGAAAACCCAAAACTAAACTGGAACCCGATCCCGATTTCCTAAACCTAAACTTATGACCTTAACCTAAGCCTATTCTCAAATCCCAAAACCTGTAACCTAAACCTAAACCTATAACCTATAACCAAAACCAAAACCTATAACCTAAACTCGAACCCATTCTCAAATCCCATAACCTATAACCTAAACTTAAACCTTAACCTTAACCTAAACCAAAACCTTTAACCAAAACCAAAACCAAAACCAAAACCTATAACCTAAACCCGAACCCAAACCCAAACCCGAACCCGAATTCCTAAACATATAACCTATAACCTATAATTTAAGCCTATACCTAAACCTAAAACCTTATAACCTAAAACTATTCTCAAATCCTTAAACCTTAACCTATAACCTAATGTAAACCTATACTTATAACCTAAAACTATTCTCAAATCCCAAAACCTATAACCTAAGCCCGAATCCAAACCTGAACCCGAACCCGAATTCCTAAACCTTAACCTAAAAATATAACCTATAACCTATAAGTTAAGCCTAAACCTAAACCTAAAACCTTACTTATAACCTAAAACTATTCTCAAATCCTTAAACCTTAACCTATAACCTAACCTAAACCTATACTTATAACCTAAAACTATTCTCAAATCCCAAAACCTATAACCTAAACCTGAATTCGAATCCGAACCCGAACCCGAACCCGAATTCCTAAACCTTAACCTAAACATATAACCTATAACCTATAACCTAAGTGTAACATCCCGAAAATCGGGGGTCGAGCATAAACTCAACTCCCGAATTCCAGAACATCACTTATGCAACAAAATGAATGATGATTGAATGTTGACTGTATTTGTGCATTGAACATGAGTGAGATTAAGCCAAAACAGCATATCATACTCCAGAGACAATTAAATTGCAAGTGGAAGACTATGATATATAAATAATATATAAAAACTGTGGTGAGTCTCCAGAGTGTGATAAAGTTACCAGGTTAAATAATTACAGTACAATTCTAAAATATACCTAATGTGAGGAAGTGTAATGTCTTCTATCCCAAGTATCATAGCCCCGTCAATACAATAGCAGGTCTTCATAGACCTGCCAGAGAGTCACAGATAGGAGAACTCCTCCTCGTCAATATAGTAGTGGTCCGGCTCTGCTTCATAAGCATTGCCATCACCTGAAACTCAACAAATCTGGTTGGTGTGTACAACACCATCCCGTAACGTGGGAGTGAGTGATCAACTCAGTGGAACAGTAAAGCATAGGTTAACATGTTATCAATTCAGTCAAGCAGTAATGATAAAGTAGTACAATCAAACAATTCTACTATTATTTAATGCAAGTATGAAATGACATGATGTATGCCCTTGCCAAACCACCCTCATACGACATCATCTTACATTCACGGATGCATACCTCCCTCAGTGCTCCACATCTACCAGGCACATGCGGTGCGATGATGAGCATGATTACCGAGTAGTTATTAGTCCATTTCAAACAGCAGTATTGGAAAACTAAGGTACCTCCCTTGTATCATTCCCAAACATGATCTATTCTAGGGTCGTCAAACCTCGATAATCTCATACGATATTATGGTTCGAGAGGCATCGCGAAGGCATCACAAAGGGCTCGTCACCCATCAGCACGAATACAGATCTCACCGTATGCGGCTCAATTGCTGGCCGTCAGCTCGAGTACAGGTCTCACCGTACTCGGCTCAATCGCGGGCCGTCAGCTCGAATACAGGTCTCACCGTACTCAGCTCAACTCATACTCTAGTTGCTGCGAAGGGCTCATCGTCAATCACAGACTTTAGAGCATACTCGAAGACATTACGGAGGACTTGTCACCCGTCAGCATGAATACAGGTCTCACCGTATTCGGCTCTCGTCGTAGGTGTCGACAGCTCGAATATAGTGTCCCATACCACCATAATCGGCTCACGAGTCTGGTTACTCACTGGTCACTATAGGGAGGCACATGGCCCCAGCATAGGCCAACAGCTCGGCCATGGTGTCCCATACCACCATGTCCGGCTCATGAGTCTTAGCGGATCGAGGTACCATGGTTAACGGGATTTTCACTGGAAAGTTTGGTAACCTAAGTTCAAGCAGTAGTGACCAAACATGGTAAACACACATTTTGATATATCGGGTTACTTGACGAGCCTGACTAGATCGAGTGCACAACAAGTTGAGCGATATGAAGCGCAGAAGCACTTCGTGTGGCCAACCACTATCGCCAACCGAAGTATGACTCGGGTTCGTCAAACACATCCCTCGTGGCGACATGAATCTCAACCACGATCTCAAGTCTGGTACCGAATGTCTGGACTATAGACATGGTTCCAAACTTAATCAATTCTCATCCATAGCATGTGGAGTAAAGCATGATAAATAAAGTAATACAAGTATGCTAGTAGGCATGTCACAAGCCATGTTATAAAGCATGATATAAAGCATATTGTAAAGCATGTTATAGAGCACTATACAAATAGGGATACAAACACATATACTTCATAAGTGAGTAGTTGGAGTAAACAACCATGTGGAGGGAATCATACATGTCTCTAAGGTAGTTGAGAATTTCATCTCAGTGCCTACCTAAGGCACTAACATCAAACACTTACTCTCAAGCATTTACACAAACACTTAGAGTACACTATTTCAACATACATGACGTATGTTAGTAAGATATGTATTAGGGCTATCCTTTCGCCAAGCGAGTATTTTATTCGTGTATATCCTATTCATACAGCAAATAGTCATGACAATTACATCTCCAAAGTCTATACATATACAGTATTTACTAGAATACACAATTTCAACATATATAGTGTATATAAGCAAACATGTATTACGGCGATTCCTTTCACCAAACAAGTATTTTATGCATACTTAATATATTTATACAACAAATAATCATGGCAAATACACCTCTAAAATATACATGTATACGGTACTTTCTACTATACAGTATTTCTACATACATAGTGTATATTAGTAAAACATGTATTTGGGCGAATCCTTTCGCCAAATAAGTATTTTATCCATATATCGTATATTCATACAACAAATAATCATGTCAAACACATTTTCAAATTTTATACGTATACAGTATTTTCTACGAATACCTAGAATATGTAAAATTCCATAATCTACATCTTTAATCGAAACAGAAAACAGAAAGCACTTTGTACATGTGCAAGTGCATGCAGATCATGAATCTATCATTATCTGACATTGAAAGCGTTGAAAACCATAACCTATACACCTAAAGTCCTCACCTTGTGTCGTAGAATCGTAACGGAGTCAATAGGTTTGCTAAGCTTCCGTATTCGGCAGTTTGGCAACCTAGAGAACGAAATAGGTTAGTTATTTCATAACCTACAACCACCCAAGCCCCAAATCAGATTAGGGTTAGGGTTTCTTACCTAAAAATGGGGCTGGAATCGCCGGAAAAGCGATGAGAATGGAGCGATGGAGCTCATGGAGCGGCAGGGAAGAGTGGCAGGAAGGATCTCTCACAACTCCCACACTTTCTCTCCTCTCTCTAGGGTTTCTCTCAAATTCGTATGGCTGCAGTGAGAGAGGGTTTAAGGTCCTTATATAGTCTAAAAACTCACCGAAATAGACTTCAGGTCAAAATATACTTGGGTTTTGTCCAAAGGGCATCTGTTTCAGCTCAACGGAGCATTTCCGGAGCCCCCCTTGAGCCAAAGGTCAGACTTAAGCTCACCGACACCGGATCTACATTTAGTTAAGTTTTCGTTTTAGTCGGATTTCCAGATCACATGTGGCGGACCAGTTTCAGTTCAACGGTCAATGGGTCTCGATCGGAGATTCCGAGTACATGTAAATGTTTATGAAATGCTCCTGATCCGAGGGTGTAATTTGGTCTGATTCTGATGGTCTGGTTGCTTAAAACTGATCCGCAAGCGAGAGGTGCCAGATTACTATTCAAGATATTTTATTTTGAAATAATTTCACATTTCTCACACTCTTCACTCCGAGCTCAAGCGAATAGCGCTGGGACACTATCTGGATTTAATTTCCGAGATGGTTGTCAAGCCCAGCAAGGTGGTCCTAATTCCTTAACTTCGTGTTAATCGGACTTCCGACATGCGGTCCAGATCTGATACAGAGTTTCGAGATGCTCCCGAGAGCAGCCGGATAATGAGATTGATCCTAGATTATAGGGTACTGTAACATCGATGATTCTACAAGTTTTGGATCTTACAGATCGTATTTAAAGTGATTCGAATGAATTTTACTGATTGTTTAGTTCAGCACTTAACCAAATTCTACCCTAATTATGACAGAATACGGTCCTAGGGAAGTTCTACACCTATTTCTGGCATTTTTAGTTGGTCTATTATTTTAATTATTTTTTTTAGTAGTTCATCATCAAGTATACTTCATCTCCACCAAATTTCATTAGGTTTAGTTTTGGAGAAAAATTTTAAAAATTTCAGAAGCGGCAGCTGTCCAAACGAATGACTTTCGGACAGTTGTCACCATGACCTATATTTAAATATATTAGTTATTTTATTATATTTTTTTTCTTATTTTTATATGAAACTAGACTTATTAAGCTTCAATCTGGTTTTTGAATCACCTAAATCAGAGTTATAACGAAGGAGATATGACTTTTCAAAGTTGGACCAAAATTGCAGGAAACGTAGGTGAAAACGGGCCACTGCCCCCCTGCGGCCCTACCAGGCCCACCTTTTGGCGAGGCCTCGCCAACCGGGCGATGCCCTCGCCGGTCACTAACCTATATTGGGGTGATTTTTCCGTCCAATATATAAAATGGATGTATTTTACAAACCTGGATGAGTTATTTGACGTGCAATATATGTTTTTGGGGTAAGAAAAGCTGATCTATCCATGTAGCCTACTTATTTCATGACATTCTAAAAGGTTAATGGTTAAAAACTTATTTTATTTATTTATTTACTATGTATAGTAATTTTTAGGGTAAGTATTGATCAATTTCACCTAAACTTTAAGATTTGTGTCTAATATGAAAGAACTTAGAAAATTTTGAAGGACGAGGTAGTGAAATGTGAGATTTGTAAAGAAAAAGTGAGGTTTTCAAGAGAATGGTTTGAAGAAGGGACTTAAGACCCTTGAATTGAGTGTTTAAGAAGTTAAACAGGAGTTAGGATTGTCCCATCGCCTAAAGACGTCTAATTCCAGGTTGGTAAAAATCCGGGATGTTACAATCTACCCCCCTTAAAACAAAATTTCGTCCCCGAAATTGGCTAAAGGTAATAAGTAAGGATTCTATTAGTTCATTTGCCTAAGACTTATTAATTCAAGTCTCTATGCACAATAAGGTGTATATTAGCCTGGTTCATTTTAGTCTACCCCCCTTAAAACTTATTTCTTTATCCATTTCTCATACCCTGATGGTTTGCTACAATTTATTTCTGTACCTATTTGGAGTCTTGACGACAGTTCCCAATAATTTAGAGTAAGATAGCTACTTTCATTGTTTGACCAACACAGAGAGACGGTAATAGTGAGCTTGATCCCGATACATCGCTCATCTACCGGGCCAGGGTAGGAAGCTCATCATATCCCTTCCGAATCCTGGTGGATCCTGGTCTTCTGCTCGTCAGCAGTGAGTCCGTTGGTAGCCGCCCAGGATTGAGAATTGGGTCAAGCCGCGAATGTTTTGCAGTTTATATTTCAGTAACTCCGTGGTCCGATCACTCTAGAAATGTAGGGAATGTTCATCGTTGAAAGGCTGAAATTGTCTATGTCTAAGGTTGTTCTTTAGGTTTTAGTCTAAGAGAGTTCTTGTTATTATCTATGTCCAAGGAAATGGTGAATTAACTCTTACTAGATTATCCTAAAACGGTTTCTCGTAGTAGAACTTGCTAGGGCTTTTATAATGTTCGTATTCAACGAGCACAGTCTCGATCCTGGGCCAGTGGGGTAGGGTCCACCACGCTTCCGCTGCGCCACCCAGATCAAAGAGGTGTAATAGGTGACCTAACTAGATTGGGCTCATAATGTTCTATCCCCCTTAAAAACTTAATTTCCTAAGGCTCAAGGATCTATGTCTCGCTCCGTATGTCAAAACGAGGTGAAATTTTTAAACCTATCTTTGGTATGGAATGGGAAATACATTGGTCTGCCTTTCATCGACGATGTGTCTTATAGCATTGATACCTATGGTCATAGAACGCTAAAGATGTTGGGTATTGTGGTTGATTTCAGGGGCAGGCGTGAGTTTGAGGCAAGATGCCTAATTCTACCAAGGAGTTTTGTCACGGTCCAGACTTATCCTATTTAATCATGTTTAACTTAACACGCAGGTTATCTTTCTACGTTCATATGTACACAATGTATGCCGATATGGCATGTAATTTGGGACCTAATCCCTAACTATTTGTTGCCCATTTGGGTAATTCCTTGGGCCTAAAAGACAAAGTCGTTATCGGTTATATACTCCTAATACTTCTCAAAGACGAAGTTATAAACTTTTGGTTGCAAGTGATTCAGCCAACACAGAAGAAAGTTGTGTAGTGGGTCTGAGCCGGATACATAGACCTTCTGCCTAGCTAGGACAGAAAATCGTCGTATCAGTTCTTAATCCTAATTGATCCCGACCTTCTGCTTGATCAGAGCATAGAGTTTATTGGTCACCACCAGGATTGAAAATTCAATTCAAACCGCGAATACCTCGCTTTTCTATATAGTTCTCTGCTCCGTGTTCCCGATTGTAATAAGTCTCTAGGAAGACGATTCTAAGGGATGTATTGATTTGACCTAACATTAAATCCAAGGGACATGTAAGTTTTCTCTGAGCGTGAATAGTTTCTACGTTAAACAACCTTACTAGGAGTTATTAAAGAAGCCTATGAGTATCAAGAGGATTCAACTAAAGAACGGGGTCTCGCTCCAACCTACTTAAGCCGACTAATTAAATCTATCTTTCAAGTATCTTAGTATAATGAATCCTTTACATTCTTTAGTGCCTAGTCGCAACGTATGAGTAGCGTAATCCCCTAGTTGTAATCCAAAGTCTATGCTTATACATAGATGATTTTACATCATTTTTAATGAGGAAAATTGTTTTATCGCTTAGAGTCAAGTGTTGTCTAATTGGAACTGAGTTGTACGGACTTAAATTTAACTACTCTCGGGCACTTCACACATGCTCATACCAGCTAAGAGGATCCTAAGGTTCACATTATTAATTTGTTGGATTCCCTCTACGGTCAGGTCTATCGAAATCTAGGAGCACCGCTATAGGTTCAAAACTCCAAGGGCCTATTTGGCTTAAATGGGGCTGCATTACTAATCTCTCTTTTAGATTGGGACTGACTTGTTTGGTAGGAGGGTGGGTGGGATAAAAATTAATTTTATAGGCTTTAGAAAATGAGTCTTGTGTGGGAAAGCGTGAGATGGGAGTTCCAAATCTCAGGATAATGAATTTCTAAGTGTTATTTGAAAGGAAATCTCAGAATTTACTTTTAATTGCGTACATTTTAAACATGGTGTCGGAAAACATGGGATACACCCAATATAGGGACCATACCTACACATACATTTATTATTACTTATACAATTCTATCCACCTAACTCACCTAATGCAGTTTGGCCGAACGGACCCTAAAGGGAGAAAAGGGGCTGGAGTTTTGGTTCTCCACGGACTTGGGTCTCAACAATGGTTGTAGAGGCCTGAGTGACAGAGAATGAAGGAGATAAGAGGGAGGAATGGGGTAGGGTTGGAGGCTACACATTTTGGAGCTCCAAACGGGTCGTGTAGGGACCGAACTGAAAGGGAATCAAATGGGTAGGGGGTGTGGACTGTTGTGGACGAAGGAAAGGGATGGGTGGTGGTCGAAAATGGGAGATTGAGCGTTTAGAAGGGCGATTTGAGAGAGAGGATAGCAACTTGAAGAGGAAATGAGAGCTTGGGGAGGGAGTTTGTGAAGGAGGTAGTAGATTAGGGTGGTGAAAACGAACAGGAGGTATGCCAGGGGGTTTATAAAACCCCCAAAGTGAATCGGCCCGAGCGTCGGACCCGGCCCAATCCAAAAAGTGGCGAGGACCAACTTTCTGATTTTTTAAGGGGGGGCCCCAAGGGCGTGGTTCTCCAGTCCCCTAGGCCCCAAAAACAGTGGGTCCCACCCTGGTTCCCTCCGGAAGTGCTCCGTTTGGCCCCCCGACCCCATTTTGAGCCATATCGGGGCCAAATTGCAAACTGAAATGATTTTATTAGACATGTAATATATGATTTTGTGGTAGGAGATGCTCTTCTATCCAACTAACCTATTTATTTCATGAGATTCTGTAATTTGAATGGTCAAAAGTCCAATTTCTACATATACTTACTATTTATAGCAAAATTTTGTTTAAGTATTATTCTTCATCATTTATACGTTAGAATTTATGTCTAGTATGAAAGGACTTAGAAAAATTTGAAGAATGAGGTGGTGAAAGGAGAGAGTTTGAAGGAATTGGATAGAAATGGGTTTTAGGCTTTGGTGTTGTGGTTGACCCACAACCTAAGGACATTCGTCTCTAAGGAACGACTCAAACCCGTCGACAGACGGCCTAGAAGTGATTCGGGATTGTTTCGCGTGATCATGGGTGTGTACGGCCCAATCTCAGCGGTCGGTTTCGCCATTCGGCGAATTTGGAAAATCCTAAGTCAGTTTCTACGTTTCGTCACTCCCTCCTAAGTCAGAGTGCGTTAGAGTGCGTCGTGTGACCATAACTCAGGTCCGGTTTAATCCAAATCATGCTCTGATACCATCTATAACATCCCAAAAATTGGGGGTCGAGCATAAACTCAACTCCCAAGTTCCAGAACATCACTTATTCAACAAAATGAATGATGATTGAATGTTGACTGTATTTGTGCATTGAACATGAGTGAGATTAAGACAAAACAACATATCATACTCCAGAGACAATTAAATTGCAAGCGGAAGACTGTGATATATAAATAACATATAAAAACTGTGGTGAGTCTCCAGAGTGTGATAAAGTTACCAGGTTAAATAATTACAGTACAATTCTAAAATATACCTAATGTGAGGAAGTGTAATGTCTTCTATCTTAAGTATCATAGTGAAAAGGCCAAGCTATATGTCCTAGAGGGGGGGGTGAATAGGACTATGTCAAATTTAAAATAAAATCAGCAGAACTAAAGTAAATCAATACCCTTACAATTAAGAATCAATTCACAATGCTAAATTAAATTCACCTTGATAAATAAGTATTGAGAGGTTGATACAAATTCAGTTCTAAGGACAACCTTACACCATAATAAACAAGGGCTTATGGTAGGACAACCTTATTTCTAGAACCTCTTTTGAATCAAGGACTCAATGTTAATATAAGTAAATGAAATAGCAAGGAATTGAAACTAAATGCAGAAGTAAAGATCTAAATTATTACAACAATCCCCACACTTGCTTGAAATGAAAATAGTTACAACATTCACATCCACTTGTACATTCCACACAATCGAATGATAAAAGATATGAAAATTAAGCAAGCATTCAATCCACAAGACAAAGAGTTATAGTGGTTCGCCTGTGTGTACACCAACTGTTTTACAACAGCCACACAGAATGTTACTCCACTCCTAATATCCTCACACAGGGATATTAGCGTTCACTATCAAATAGGTTTTCTCGGGTTCACCAAAAACCTTTACAATTGTGTCTTTTTACTTGGGCTTACACAATTCAAAAACCCCTTTTTCTCGAAGTTTTCGGTTTTCCTCGACAACCAATACAATGAGATTTTTCTGGCTCAATCTCAAACAAAACCAGTACAATGAGATTTTTCTGGCTTAACCTCAAACAAAACCAAAAATAAATGAATTTTACTAATTGTAAAATACCGGATTTCTCCTTTAGCAGCCCGGTAGAACCAATCAGAGTAGATGATTGAATGTCAAAGTTCAATTTCCAATACTCACATTCATAAGGTTCTAAATTCTAATAGATTTTAGATTTAACTTGTTCAAGGTAGCAATATTTGATTTTGATTCCAAGAAGAAGGAATAGGATAATTCCTCTTTTCAAATAAGATTGGAATATAGAAACAAAATCAAATTAAATAAGCTAGCAAAAAGGAATATTAAATAAGCACAATTTAGCTTAAAATAAACATAGACTTATCTCAGAGTGATTACTTGACAATTCTTGAAATGGAATGGAGTTGAGATGTCAAAACTCTGAATTTCGTGTTTAATTTATAGAAGAAAAAATCATTCCTATGACTGGTCTTAGAAACTTAGGACTGGTCGTAGCTCTAACAGATTTTTGAAAGAATTGAGCGCGATCTTAGAAAGCCGTTCCACGACTGGTCGTGAGTACCCTACGACTGGTCGTGGGTCACCTAAGACTGGTCGTAGGACCATGAAATAAGTTGCTGGATTTTGAGTCGTAGCTCCACGACTGATCGTGGACTAGTCGAAGCCAACCTACGACCGGTCGAAGGACTTCCTGGTCGTCGTCAGCGTATGCACGTAAATTCGAAAAATCTTTAACTACTTAAGACTGGTCGTGGAATTTCTTGGACTAGTCGAACCAATGCCGTGGACTGGTCGAACAAGAGCTAGGACCGGTCTTGGAATAGACCAAACTTATGTAAAATAAACATTTAATTTATGTATCCAAAATGACCTACTTAAAGGGTCAACCTAAGGTCATTCAAACCTGAATCATGTCGTATGGACATTGAACTTCAACCATTCAATGAATGTAGTTTGTTTGAACCATATCAGGCTTGAGATCTTGTAGCTTCAAACTTGAGATCTTCATCAGCATAACAACTACTTCATGCATTGCTTATTAGTCTTGAAGTCATGAGTCGTTCTCTAAGACTTGAACATCAACATAGTAGCTTCTTGAACTTCAACATCTTGAGCTTCAACTTGTAACATCTTGAAGAATCCAACTTATAGCTTCTTGAAGTATTTAAGCAGTGTCTTGAATAAAAATCATCATACAAGCACAAGACATAGATAGATGTTTTGACACATCAAAATTTGACAACCAAAGGAGTATGAGACCATAACCCTTACACATAGCCCCGTCAATACAATATCAGGTCTTCATAGACCTGCCAGAGAGTCACAGATAGGAGAACTCCTCGTCAACATAGTAGTGGTCCGGCTCTGCTTCATAAGCATTGCCATCACCTGAAACTCAACAAATCTGGTTGGTGTGTACAACACCGTCCCGTAACGTGGGAGTGAGTGATCAACTCAGTGGAACAGTAAAGCATAGGTTAACATGTTATCAATTCAGTCAAGCAGTAATGATAAAGCAGTATAATCAAACAATTCTACTATTATTTAATGCAAGTATGAAATGACATGATGTATGCCCTTGCCAAACCACTCTCATGCGACACATCTTACGTTCGCGGATGCATACCTCCCTCAGTGCTCCACATCTACCAGGCACATGCAGTGCGATGATGAGCATGATTACCGAGTAGTTATTAGTCCATTTCAAACAGCAGTATTGGGAAACTAAGGTACCTCCCTTGTATCATTCCCAAATATGATCCATTCTAGGGTCGTCAAACCTAGATAATCTCATACGATATTATGGTTCGAGAGGCATCATGAAGGCATCACAAAGGGCTCATCACCCGTCAGCACGGATATAGGTCTCACCGTATGCAGCTCAATTGTTGGCCGTCAGCTCGAGTACAGGTCTCACCGTACTCGGCTCAATTGCGGGCCGTTAGTTCGAATACAGGTCTCACCGTACTCGGCTCAACTCATACTCTAGTTGCTTGCAAGGGCTCATCGCCAATCACAGACTTTAGAGTATACTCGAAGACACTACGGAGGACTCGTCGCCCGTCATCATGAATACAGGTCTTACCGTATTCGGCTCTCATCGTAGGTGTCGACGGCTCGAATATAGTGTCTCACACCACCATAATCGGCTCACGAGTCTGGTTGCTCACTGGTCACTACGGGGAGGCACATAACCCCAACATAGGCCGACAACTCGGCCACGGTGTCCCATACCACCATGTCCGGCTCATGAGTCTTAGCGGATCAAGGTACCATGGTTAACGGGATTTCCACTGGAAAGTTTGGTACCTAGGTTCAAGCAGTAGTGACCAAAAATGGTAAACACACATTTTGACATATCGGGATACTTGACGAGCCTGACTAGCTCGACCACACAACAAGTTGAGCGATATGAAGTGCAGAAGCACTTCGTATGGCTAACCACTATCGCCAACCGAAGTACGACTCGGGTTCGTCAAACACATCCCTCATGGCGACATGAATCTCAACCACGATCTCAAGTCTGGTACTAAATGTCTGGACTATAGACATGGTTCCAAACTCAATCAATTCTCATCCATAGCATGTGGAGTAAAGCATGATAAATAAAGTAATACAAGCATGCTAATAGGCATGTCACAAGGCATGTTATAAAGCATGATATAAAGCATGTTGTAAAGCATGTTATAGAGCACTTTACAAATAGGGATACAAACACATATACTTCATAAGTGAGTAGTTGGAGTAAACAACCACGCGGAGGGAATCATACATGTCTCTAAGGTAGTTGAGAATTTCATCTCAGCGCCTACCTAAGGTACTATCATCTAAGCACTTACTCTCACAAGCATTTACACAAACACTTAGAGTACACTATTTCAACATACATGACGTATGTTAGTAAGATATGCATTAGGGCTATCCTTTCGCCAAGCGAGTATTTTATCCGTGTATATCCTATTCATACAGCAAATAGTCATGACAATTACATCTCCAAAGTCTATACGTATACAGTATTTACTAGAATACACAATTTCAACATATATAGTGTATATAAGCAAACATGTATTACGGCGATTCCTTTCACCAAACGAGTATTTTACGCATACTTAATATATTTATACAACAAATAATCATGGCAAACACACCTCTAAAATATACATGTATACGGTACTTTCTACGATACAGTATTTCTACATACATAGTGTATATTAGTAAAACATGTATTTGGGCGAATCCTTTCGCCAAATAGGTATTTTATCCATATATCGTATATTCATACAACAAATAATCATGTCAAACACATTTTCAAATTTTATACGTATACGGTATTTTCTACGAACACCTAGAATATGTAAAATTCCATAATCTACATCTTTAATCGAAATAGAAAATAGAAAGCACTTTGTACATGTGCAAATGCATGCAGATCATGAATCTATCATTATCTGACATTGAAAGCGTTGAAAACCGTAACCTATACAGCTAAAATTCTCACCTTGTATCGTAGAATCGTAACGGAGTCGATAGGTTTGCTAAGCTTCCGTATTCGGCAGTTTGGTAACCTAGAGAACGAAATAGGTTAGCTATTTCATAACCTACAACCACCCAAGCCCCAAATCAGATTAGGGTTAGGGTTTTTTACCTAAAAATGGGGCTGGAATCGCCGGGAAAGTGATGAGAATGGAGCGGTGGAGCTCGTGGAGCGGCAGGGAAGAGTGGTAGGAAGGATCTCTCACAACTCCCACACTTTCTCTCCTCTCTCTAGGGTTTCTCTCAAATTTGTATGGCTACAGTGAGAGAGGGTTTAAGGTCCTTATATAGTCTAAAAACTCACCGAAATAGACTTCATGTCAAAGTATACTTGGGTTTTGTCCAAAGGGCATCTGTTTCAGCTCAACGGAGCATTTCCGAAGCCCCCCCTTGAGCCAAATGTCAGACTTAAGCTCACCGACACCGGATCTACATTTAGTTAAGTTTTTGTTTTAGTCGGATTTCCAGATCACGTGTGGCGGACCAGTTTCAGTTCGACGGTCGGTGGGTCTCGATTGGAGATTCCGAGTACATGTAAATGTTTATGAAATTTCTCCTGATCCGAGGGTGTAATTTGGTCTGATTCTGACGGTCTGGTTGCTTAAAACTGATCCGCAAGCGAGAGGTGCCAGATTACTATTCAAGATATTTTATTTTGAAATAATTTCACATTTCTCACACTCTTCACTCCGAGCTCAAGCGAATAGTGCTGGGACACTATCTGGATTTGATTTCCAAGATGGTTGTCAAGCCCAGCAAGGCGGTCCTAATTCCTTAGCTTCGTGTTAATCGGACTTCCGACGTACGGTCCAGATCTGATACGGAGTTTCGAGATGCTCCCTAGAGCAGCCGGGTAATGAGATTGATCCTAGATTATAGGGTACTGTAACATCGATGATTCTACAAGTTTTGGGTCTTGCAAATCGTATTTAAAGTGATTCGAGCAAATTTTACTGATTGTTTAGTTCAGCACTTAACCAAATTATGCCCTAATTATGACAGAATATGGTCCTAGGGAAGTTCTACTCCTCTTTCTGGCATTTCTAGTTGGTCTATTATTTTAATTATTTTTCTAGTAGTTCATCATCAAGTATACTTCATCTCCACCAAATTTCATTAGGTTTAGTGTTGTAGAAAAGTTCTAAAAATTTCAGAAGCAGTAGCTGTCCAAACTAATGACTTTCAAACAGTTGTCACCACGACCTATATTTAACTATATTAATTATTTTATTATATTTTTTTCTTATCTTTATATGAAATTAGACTTATTAAGCTTCAATCTGGTTTTTGAATCACCTAAATCTGAGTTATAACGAAGGAGATATGACTTTTCAAAGTTGGGCCAAAATCGCAAGAAAAGTAGGCGAAAACAGGCCATTGCCCCGCTGCGGCCCTGCCAGGCCCGCCTTTTGGCGAGGCCTCACCAACCGGGCGATGCCCTCACTGGTCACTGACCTATATTGGGGTGATTTTTCTGTCCAATATATAAAATGGATGTATTTTACAAACCGGGATGAGTTATTCGACGTACAATATATGTTTTTGGGGTAGGAGAAGTTGATCTATCCATGTAGCCTACTTATTTCATGACATTCCAAAAGGTTAATGGTTAAAAACCTATTTTATTTATTTATTTACTATTTATAGTAATTTTTAGGTTAAGTATTGATCAATATCACCTAAACTTTAAGATTTGTGTCTAATATGAAAGCACTTAGAAAATTTTGAAGGACGAGGTAGTGAAATGTGAGATTTGCGAAGAAAAAGTGAGGTTTTCAAGAGAATGGTTTGAAGAAGGGACTTAAGACCCTTGAATTGAGTGTTTGAGAAGTTAAACAGGAGTTAGGATTGTCCCATCGCCTAAAGACGTCTAATTCCAGGTTGGCAAAAATCCGGGATGTTACACTAAGCGTATAACTTAAACCAAAAGCTAAACCTATAACCAAATCTTAAACCTATAACCTAAATTCAAATCCCTAAACCTAAACCTACACCTAATTCTAATCTCAACTACTTAAACCTAAACCTAAACTTGAAAACCCAAACCTAAAAGAGATCCCGAACCCGAACCCAATTTCCTAAACCTATACCTTAACCTATTCTCAATTCCCTAAACCTATAGCTTATAACCTAAACCTAAACCTAAACCTATAACCTTAACCTAAACCAAATCCTATGACCTAAAACCTAAATGTAATCTCAAATCTCTAAACCTAAACCTACGCCTAATCCTAATCTCAACTTCCTAACCTAAACCTAATCCTAAACTTGAAAACCCAAACCTAAACCCGATCCGAACCCGAACCCGATTTTCTTAATCAAAACCTTAACCTATTCTCAATTCCCTAAACCTTAACCTATAACCTAACCTAAACCTATACCTATAACCTACACTTATAACCTAAACCTAAACATATAACCTAAACCTAAGCCTAAAACCTAAACCTATAACCTAAAACCTAAATGTATTCTCAAATCCCTAAACCTAAACCTACACCTAATCCTAATCTCAACTCCCTAACCTAAACCTAAACCTAAACTTGAAAACCCAAACCTAAACCCGATCCCGAACCCGATCCCGATTTCCTAAACCTAAACCTTAACCTATTCTCAATTCCCTAAACCTATAGCTTATAACCTTAACCTAAACCTATAACCTTAACCTAAACCAAAACCTATGACCTAAAACCTTAACCTATAACCTATAACCTAAACTTATAACCTATAACCTAACCTTAAACTAAACCTAAAACCTAAACCTTAACCAATAACCTAAAACCTAAACCTATGACCTAAAACATAAATGTATTCTCAAATCCCTAAACCTAAACTTACACCTAATCCTACTCTCAACTCCCTAACCTAAACCTAAACCTAAACTTGAAAACCCAAACCTAAGCCCGATCTCGAACCCGAACCCGATTCTCTAAACCTAAACCTTAACCTATTCTCAATTCCCTAAACCTATAGCTTATAACCTAAACCTAAACCTTAACCTAAACCAATAACCTTAACCTAAACCAAAACCTATGACCTAAAACCTAAATGTATTCTCAAATCTCTAAACCTAAACCTAAACCTAATCCTAATCTCAACTCCCTAACCTAAACCTAAACCTAAACTTGAAAACCCAAACCTAAAACCCGAACCCGAACCCGATTTCCTAAACATAAACCTTAACCTATTCTCAAATTCCTAAACTTAAACCTACACCTAATCCCAATCTAAACTACCTAACCTAAACCTAAACCTAAACTTGAAAACCCAAAGCTAAACCCAATCCTGAACCCAAACCCGAATTCCTAAACGTAAACCTTAACCTATTTTCAAATCCCTAAACCTAAACCTACACCTAATCCTAATCTCAACTCCCTAACCTAAACCTAAACCTAAACTTGAAAACCAAAACCTAAACCCGATCCCAAACCCGACCGATTTCTTAAACCAAAACCTTAACATATTTTCAATTCCCTAAACCTATAGCTTATAAGACCTAAAACCTTAACCTTAACCTTAACCTTAACCTATAACCTTAAAACCAAAACCTATGACCTAAAACCTTAACCTATAACCTATAACCTAAACTTATAACGTATAACCTAACCTTAACCTAAACCTAAAACCTAAACCATAACCAATAACCTAAAACCTAAACCTATGACCTAAAACCTAAATGTATTCTCAAACCCTAAACCTAAACCTACACCTAATCCTAATCTCAACTCCCTAACCTAAACCTAAACCTAAACTCGAAAACCCAAACCTAAACCTGATCCCGAACCCGAACCCGAACCTGATTCCCTAAACCTGAACCTTAACCTATTCTCAATTCCCTAAACCTATAGCTTATAACCTAAACCTTAACCTTAACCTTAACCTAAACCTAAACCTTAACCTAAACCTATGACCTTAACCTAAACCAAAACCTATGACCTAATACCTAAATGTATTCTCAAATCTCTAAACCTAAACCTAAACCTAATCCTAATCTCAACTCCCTAACCTAAACCTAAAACCCGATCCCGAACCGGAACCCGATTTGCTAAACCTAAACCTTAACCTATTCTCAAATCCATAAACTTAAAACTACACCTAATCCTAATCTAAACTCCCTAACGTAAACCTAAACCTAAACCTAAACTTGAAAACCAAAAACCCAATCCCGAACCCGAACCCGAATTCCTAAACCTAAACCTTAACCTATTTTCAAATCCATAAACCTAAAGCTACACCTAATCCTAATATCAACTCCCTAACCTAAACCTAAACCTAAACTTGAAAACCCAAACCTAAACCCGATCCCGAACCCGAACCCGATTTCCTAAACCTAAACCTTAACATATTCTCAATTCCCTAAACCTATATAGCTTATAAGGCCTAAAACCTTAACCTTGACCTAAACCTATAACCTTAAAACCAAAACCTATGACCTAAAACCTTAACCTATAACTTATAACCTAAACTTATAACCGATAACCTAACCTCAACCTAAACCTAAAACCTAAACCTTAACCAATAACCTAAAACCTAAACCTATGACCTAAAACCTAAATGAGTTCTCAAATCCCTAAACCTAAACCTACACCTAATCCTAATCTCAACTCCCTAACCTAAACCTAAACCTAAACTCGAAAGCCCAAACCTAAACTCGATCCCGAACCCGAACCCGATTCCCTAAACCTAAACCTTAACCTATTCTCAATTCCCTAAACCTATAGCTTATAACCTAAACCTAAACCTTAACCTAAACCTAAACCTTAACCTAAACCTATAACCTTAACCTAAACCAAAACCTATGATCTAAAACCTAAATGTATTCTCAAATCTCTAAACTTAAACCTAAACCTAATCCTAATCTCAACTCCCTAACCTAAACCTAAACCTAAAATTGAAAACCCAAACCTAAACCCGATCCCGATCCCGAACACGAACCCAATTTCCTAAACCGAAACCTTAACCTATTCTCAAATCCCTACACCTAATCCTAATCTAAACTCCTAACCTAAACCTAAACTTGAAAACCCAAACCTAAACCCAATCCCGAACCTGAACCCAAATTCCTAAACCTAAACCTTAACCTATTTTCAAATCCCTAAACCTAAACCTACACCTAATCCTAATCTCAACTCCCTAACCTAAACCTAAACCTAAACTTGAAAACCCAAACCTAAACTCGATCCCGAACCCGAACCCGATTTCCTAAACCTAAACCTTTACCTATTCTCAATTCCATAAACCTATAGCTTATAACCTAACCCTAAACATAAACCAAAACCTTAATCTAAACCAAAACCTATGACCTAAAACCTTAACGTATAACCTATAACCTAAACTTATAACCTATTACCTAACCTTAACCTTAACCTATAACCTATAACCTAAAACCTAAACCTAAACCTAAAACTAAATGTATTCTCAAATCCCTAAACCTAAACCTAAACCTAAACCTAAAACTAAATGTATTCTCAAATCCCTAAACCTAAACCTAAACCTAAACCTACACCTAATCCTAATCTCAACTCCTTAACCTAAACCTAAACCCTATCTCAAACCCGATTTCCTAAACCTAAACCTTAACCTATTCTCAAATCCCTAAACCTATAGCTTATAACCTAAACCTAAACCTAAACCTAAACCTAAACCTTAACCTTAACCTAAACCTATAACCTATAACCTAAACCTAAACCAATAATCTAAATGTATTCTGAAATCTCTAAACCTAAACCTACACCTAATCCTAATCTCAACTCGCTAACCTAAACCTAAACCTAAACTTGAAAACCCAAACCTAAACCCAATCCTGAACCCAAACCCGATTTCCTAAACCTAAACCTTAACCTATTCTCAATTCCCTATACCTATAGCATATAACCTAAACCTATAACCTATAACTTAAACCTAAACCTAAACCTAAAACCTAAATGTATTATAAAATCCCTAAACCTAAACCTACACCTAATCCTAATCTCAACTCCCTAACCTAAACCTAAACCTAAACTTAAAACCCAAACATAAATCTGATCCCGAACCCGAACCCGATTTCCTAAACCTAAACCTAAACCTTAACCTATTCTCAATTTCTAAACCTAAACCTAAACCTAAACCTATAACCTATAACCTAAACCTAAACCTAAAACCTAAATATATTCTCAAATCCCCAAACCTAAACCTACATTTAATCCTAATCTCAACTCCCTAACCTAAACATAAACCTAAACTTGAAAATGCAAACCGAAACCCGATCCCGAACCCGAACCCGATTTCCTAAACCTAAACCTTAACCTATTCTCAATTCCCCAAACCTATAACTTATAACCTAAACTTAAACCTTAACCTAAACTTAAACCTAAAACTTAAATGTATTCTCAAATCCCTAAACCTAAACCTACACCCAATCCTAATCTCAACTCCCTAACCTAAACCTAAACCTAAACTTAATAACCCAAACTTAAACCCGATCCCGAACCCGAACCCGATTTCCTAAATCTAAACCTTTACCTATTCTCAATTCCCTAAACCTATAGCTTATAACCTAACCCTAAACCTTAACCTAAACCTAAACCAAATCCTTAACCTAAACATAAACCTATAACCTTAACCTAAACCAAAACCTATGGCCTAAAACCTTAACCTATAACCTATAACCTAAACTTATAACATATAACCTAACCTTAACCTAAAACCTAAAATCTAAACCTAAACCTAAAACTAAATGTATTCTCAAATCCCTAAACCTAAACCTACACCTAATCCTAATCTCAACTCTCTAACCTAAACCTAAACCTAAACTTGAAAACCCAAACCTAAACCCGATCCCGAACCCGAACCCGATTTCCTAAACCTAAACCTTAACCTATTCTCAATTCCCTAAACCTATAGCTTATAACCTAAACCTAAACCTAAACATAAACCTTAACCTAAACCTAAACCTATAACATAAACCAATAATCTAAATGTATTCTCAAATCTCTAAGCCTAAACCTACACCTAATCCTAATCTCAACTCCCTAACCTAAACCTCAAAACCCAAACCTAAACCCGATCCCGAACCCGAACCCGATTTTCTAAACCTAAACCTTAACCTATTCTCAATTCCCTAATCCTTAACCTATAACCTAACCTAAATCTAAACCTAAACCTATAACCTGCACCTATAACCTAAGCCTAAACCTAAAACCGATTGCCCTAATAGGATTGAGATGGCTCTGATGGATGTACACAAACAAGCCACTGTAAACTTACAAAGTGGAGATAAGAAGAAACATCTCCAATTGCTTATTATCATTTTACCTAACATGAGCGGTTCATATGGTGAGTGCAAACAAGACCCTAAATCCTAGAGAGATGGAATGAATCAACTAAAGCATTTTGTTTTCTTATTTTGCAGGAAAGATAAAACATGTTTGCGAAACGTAGTTGGGCATATTGTCGTAGTGTTGCCAACCGAGACAGGCATCTAGAGTCAATAAACAGTATCTCGAAAATGTTGCCTTAAAAATTAATGTCAAGGTTTGTGATTCTTTGAAATGGTTGAACTTTAAATGTCTGATATGTTTCTTCTTTTGCCTCTTTTGAAGTTATTCTCGGCACAGCCGCATCGGCAGGAGCTGATAAGAGATCTTTTTCAAGTTGTGCAGGATTCTCAAAGAGGTTCTATGAACAAAGGGATGATCCGGTAAGTCTTTTTCTCCTCTGTTTTTGTATGATATTTGGTGCAAGTGTTTGAATTCATTGTTTAAAGAATAGCTATGGTATTTGGCAGAAAACAACTAATTGCATTCAGACAAGCAACGGGACAGAAGCCTCATCGCATCATATTCTATAGGTAATTCTTCACCTCGGGAGTCTCTATAGAGTATGAATATTATGATTTAGTCTTGCTTTTTGTTGGATGAGAAACTGTTTGGTATTTTGGCTCATGATTTAGAGTTTTGCAGGGTTGGTGTGAGCATATTTATGCATGGATGAATGTAATGTGGATAAGATTATATTTGTTTGGATGGATGTAGTTTATGTTAGGATGAATGTAGTTTATGTTTGGATGGATTTATGTAGTTTGGGTTTAGATGGATGTGAATGTGAATATGATGAAATATATTATATAATAGGTGTATATCAGGAAGAATACGATGTTGTAACAAGTGTATATAATAGGTGTATATTAGGAAGAATATGATATTGTAACAGGTGTATGTTATTTGTGTTTGGATGGATGTAGTTTATGTTTGGATGAATGTAGTTTTTGTTTGGATAGATTTACGTAGTTTGGGTTTAGATGGATGTGAATGTGAATATGATGAAATATATTATATAAGAGTGTATATCAGGAAGAATACGATGTTGTAACAGGTGTATATTAGGAAGAATATGATATGAACAGGTGTATATGCAAATACAAGACGGCTGAAGACTGTCCTTTTAAAGGACGGTTCACGACCGTCCTTTACAGGTTCATAAGAGACGGTCCATGACCGTCCTTTTCTGGTTCATAAGAGACGGTCCATAATGTCCTTTTTTATTGACGGTCATGGGCCGTCCTTTTTACGGACGGTCAGAGACTGTCCCTTTAGCTTCATATAAACCTACCATTATAGACGGTCAATGACCGTCCTTTGTTAGAGACGGTCCATGACCGTCTTTCTTTAGAGACGATTTATGGCCGTCCTTTAAAAAATACGACACGTCAAAATTTGATGGCCATTGCGACGGTCCAGGACCGTCCTTTTTGGCCTTTTGAGACAGTTTTCAACCGTCTTTTTTTCGCTGTTTTAGCGTAGTGGTAGCTGGAGGATCCTTGAATACGGAAGTTCATTCCCCAATCCACTCTATTGAATGTCAATGATGAGGGTGGATTGGAGGAAGAACTCCCTTGAGAGAAAGGGCTTTAGATATAAGATATAAGTTGAAATACTCAAAAGCTCTCTCTACTTTCTCTCACAGCAATAAAAGACAAGTCCTCTATATATAGGAAAAAAGTTCCAACGGATATAAAATGGTCACATTTATGATAGAGTACGATATCATCGAGCATGTTCGATATCATTGAGCATATACTCTCGATAACATCGATGGTCTGCTCGATGACTCGAACTCAATGTCATACGCTTTTGAAACTTTTGCCAATTGGTCGATGAATCCAAACAATTGTCGATGTCATCGGATTTCAAACTCCGATTCCATCGATGACAGGTTTGATCCATCGATACTTGAAAAATGAGAGAGACTTGACTTTGAAATATTTCAAGTTTTCATGATTGATCGGGGAACCGTCGAGATCATCGGAATTTGAATGTCGATGATATCGAGATTAGAGTCGATGCATCGTTAAATCCAACGGATTTGTCTTTAAACTTGCTGGACGATTTATGACCTTGTTTGATGCAATCCACCTGGTGCCGATATCATCGATATTTGAATATCGATTCTATCAAAGGGCCCCCGTTCATAATTAAAAATAACCTGAAATATCTGTTGTAAGAAATGTGCACCCACGATCGATATCATCGATGGACTTTTGATGTTATCGATATTTGATTTCAGATCATATCGGAAGAGCATTGATATATGAAAGAAATTTGGGATTTTCATTAAAAAACAGGGGCGCCAAAAATCTGCCTATCGATCTTATCGAGCCATTTTCAATGGACTCGAGATTTGAATATCGATGATATCGATAGGTGTATCGATACATCTGTAATTCGTCCAAATATGTTGTGAAGTTACTGGACATTTTTAGTTCTTATATCGATGATATTGATAGGTGTATCGATACATCGATAAATCCATCTAGATGAATATTTAGTTGCTTGACACTTTTGGTCCTCACATCGATAATATCGTTAAGGTATCGAGGACTTCGACAGAGCAGGTTGATCATATCGAGTTCCGATAAGATCGACAAGGCGAGAAAAACTTAGAGATTTTCCTATTTTGAAAAAAGTTTTCCCACCTTAAAACCTTATGATTTCTAACTTGTTTTTAAGGGTTTTATTCACCTGGTGTTTTGGGTTATGGGATGTGAGGCTTTAGGTTTTCCTGTGGTGAGCTTGTACACATCCGGTTGAAGCAGACGCTTGAATTATTCTTCCTATCAAGCTCTATAGACAGTCTGACTCAACACTCACGTAACTTGACAAACCAGGGCACTTTCAGTGCACCTCTTCGATGAATCTGACACTGAGGAGCTTAAACACCTCATCTGCTATGGCTGAATACCTCTCAGGGTTGAACTCTCCTCTTCTGCTTTACCAGTCTGTGATCTGGGTCCACGTTTAGCCTGTAGACTATAACATCGGGAGAGATGCCAAGCATGTCCTTGTGCTGCTGTAAGAAAGCCAGCATCTAAGACCGTTGCTTGGAATTCAGCGTTGATTCGAGCTGAACAGTTCTGCTCAGGTTGGCTTCTTCGAGTGGGACAGTCACCAAGTCCTCCATGGAGGAGTCTTCTGTAGGAGCTCTAGGATCGAGGACATTCATGGTGAGGGCCTACTTCACCGAACCCTTTCTGATCACCACAGAATAAAACCTCTGGGCTTCACGCTAGTCTCCTCGGAGGTACCCGACCTCTCCCTCTGCAAGGAACTTCATCATGAGATGATAAGTGAACACAACCGCCCTCATTACATTAAGGGAAGGTCGACCCAGTATGACATTGTGCACTGACGGCACATTCATAACGAGGAAGTCCACCAGAAGCTTAACTTGATGCTGCCCTTCCCCTGCCATCACAGGGAGGGAGATGGCTCTCTCGGAGATCACTTTATCTCTGGCAAAGCTATGTAGGGGGTCTTCACAGGTCGAAGGCATGACCTATCGATCCCCATTCTTTTGAATGCCTCAGAGTAAATGATGTCGACCGAGCTGCCAGTGTTGGCCAATATACGGTAGACTTTGTGGTTAGCTATAGTCATCGCCACCACCAGGGCATCGTCGTGCGCATACTGAATTCTGGGCCCTTCATCCTCTATGAAGGTCAAGCTACAAGGACTTACTCGAAGCTCTTTCCATGGCCTTTCAGCCAAGTGGACTAATGCTCGGGATCTAAGCTCCGAGAATAGGCTTTATGAACCCTCTTCGAGTCGCCCCCTCTAGATGAGCCACCATAGATTGTGCGGATCTTTGCAGGTTCTTTTGTGGTCTTGCTCGGTTGGTCTTTCCTCTGGTCTTCCCTTCGAGCTGACTTCTCTTCCTTAGTGTATTGTCGTAGATGGCCCTTACAAATGAGGGTTTCGATTTCATCTTTGAGATCCACGCAGTCGCTGGTATTGTGGTTGTGGTCCCAATGGAAGTGGCAGTACTTACGCTTATCTCGCTGATCTGCATTAGCCTTCATGCAAACTAGCCACTACAAGATTTGTTGGTCCCTAATATCTAGCAAGATCTGCTCTGGAGACATGTTGAGAGGAGTGTAAGAGTGGAATTTGCTCTTAGGCCTCCTTCTCGTTCGACGATCGCGAGAGGCCTTATCGGTTGGCCTCTTACTTGATGACTGATTCTCTTCGTTCATCAGCCTCTTCTCCTTGGATGACTGCTCAGTAACCTATATATTTTTACGAGAGTGGAAGAACTCCTCGGCATTAGTGTATTTCTGAGCTCGGCTAATGAGCTCGGCTAAGGTAGTCTGCGGATTCTTCCCAATTGAGAGACGTACTTCCCTTCCCTAAGTCTGCTAAACATGGTCGAGAGTGACATCTTGTCGTCATAGGTATCTACTAGTAGTGCCTCTTCATTGAAGCGGGAGATGAAGTCCTTCAGTGTTACACCCCATACCTCTGGTACATGGGTGTTACCTTTTTTTAACCTGCATCAACCAAAATCAGAACGGACTAATCATATATCTTGAACTCAACTTATGCAAGGCAGGACTTTCGAGCACCATTAAGAGCCATCCATCAGAGGCCCCAGAAGTTGGAAAGAACCCCACGTCAGTCTAGAAGGTAACTTTGATTAGACACCTTAAATCAGAATAGTTCTAACCCAACTAACTATACTAATATACGGTGGATCAATCTTTGAGGGCTAGTAAATAGCCAACCGAACACCTATTATGCTCTAAGTCCACAATAAGCCATTGAAGTTTAATATCAAATCCATCCAATCATCGGATCAGCGGTCATGGGGCTAAATGGAGCCTGGGACGTGTGGTACGGCCCACCTGGGCCTCGGGTCCGCCCTAAAATGAGCCAATACCCCTTACGAATACTTCTAAGACGTTTAGACGGATCAGATTCGTCGTAACCATCCCGGCAGACCCCACACGATGAGCATGTGCATCCCATGCACTTGTGCACGAAGTACACTGGAGCTATTGGCTCGGTCAAATGAGCTTTGACCGAGCTCTTTACAAAAAGAGAAACGAAGGTTCTCCTGTCAAAATGAAGTTTGAAACTGGAAACCTTTGGGCTCCAAAGTGGCCCACCCTTGCCACTTTCTGAAAGATTTGAACTGTTCAATTTCTCCGTGGGACCCTCCTGATCAAAACCGTATAGGCTTTTAAGCCCTTGTAAATGAGTGGGAAAGATGGGTTGCAATCGTCCAATGGGTTACACGTGGCAGGTATCCGTTAGGTGGGACCCATCTGGGATTGCATAGGCAGCTTAAGATCACCCGATCAAGCCATCCCATTTTTCCATTTCAGCCACGGGACCACGCCCTCTCATTGCCAAAAATGGCCGGACAACCATCTGCTCAAGGAAAGTAAGGAGGGCATTCCATTTCGAGAAATCGATGGCCATCGTTCCCTGGACCGTGTGGAGAGATTTGACCGTTGGGAGCTCTCCCCCCAGCTCTATAAATGGAGGTCCTTTAGAACTCGGTAATCGAACCTAAACAAGAGAGAAGGGAAGGGAGAGCAAGACGGGAGAAGAGAGGAGAGAAATAGGAGGCTAGGAGCTAGTCAGGTAAATCGTCTTCCCCCATCCTCTTGTTGTTTTCCGTTGAGCTGAAGAGGGCACTTGAGTGAGCCGGAACTGAACCAATCAGTGGCTATATTCCAGACCAAAACAAATACCAGAGAACGGCTTAGAACCAGGCCAGGAAATGCCTACGTTTTGAGCCGGAACCGTGCCGGCTGACGGGTGCATCACAGGCTAGAAATAGACCAACCAATGGCATTTTCTAAGATGAAAATAGGCTAAGCGATGGCCATGTTTTTAGGTAGATATCAAGCCAGCAACAGCTGCATTGTTAGGATTAAAGGCAGGCCATACAGCGGCTCTATTTTGAGTTAGAATTAGGCCGAGCAATGGTCGCGTTTCAGACTGATAGCAGACCCAAATAGTGGTCATAGTTCAGGTCAGAAACCAGTCAAACGATGGCTGTGATCAGACCCAAAACGAGGCCAAGAAATAGCCCTAATTCAGACCCCCAACCTGGCCAAACAATGGCTCTGTTTGGGGCTGAAACTAAACCAAGTCGTGGCTCTGTCTCGGGCCAGGATTAAGCCAATTGATAGTCAATCTCTAGGACTAGATTGTGGTAAAAAAATGAGCCTCATTTGGCCATGCGTTATTGGGAAAACAACACCAAGGTGATCCTGATTCGAGCTCTCAGTTAAGCTTTGAAGAAAGCCCTGAAAATTGCTCCTGTTGCTGCAGCTGTGGGTCCAAAGCTGGCCCACATTCTGGGTTGAGCAAAGGACTGAGTGAGGACGCTCATCAAACCATGAAAACGGACCAAGATCTGGCCTCCATCAGGTCTTGTAACGGCCTAAAAATCCCAGTCACCAGGCCAAACCGTGTCCAGGCCAGAAGTAGTCCCAACTATGGGCTAAAAATAGCCTTCAGTTAGGCTTGTGCTAGGTTGAAACCTGCTTGCAGTTTAGGCCAAAAATGGCTTCCATACAGGCCATGAAAAATGGACCCTCAGAGGGCCATTAATGGTATCAAGATCAGGGTGAACTGTGAGCTGAAATTGGCCTCAGCTGGGCTAAAAATTTGGCGGAAAATGGGCCCCAGCTGAGCCGTTCGAATAATTATAGTTTGGCATTGAGCTGGGCTAAAACAGCCTAGTAATGGGTCGTATTACAGCGCTAAGTGATGGGCTGAAATCAGCCTTAGACCTGGGCCCGACAAACCTAGGAACAGGCTAAAAACTAGCCAGACTTAGTTCCAGTCCAAGAAGGGTTGGGCTGAGGCTAGCTGCAATCTGGGCCTAATCTCAGCTGCACCACACTAGGGCTGTGGGCCGTGAACATTTCAAAAGGATGGGCCTCACCTTGAATCACAGTGGACCATGTTCTATTGTGGTGGGCCTCACCTGCTTTGGGCTACACCTCACGTAACGATGGGCCTCACCACATGTGTTGTGGGCCGCACCCTATTTGAAAACAGGTGGGCCATGCCATATATACCAGTGGGCCACACCTTGTTTGAAATGGGTGGGCTACACTATATACAATGGTGGGTCGCACACTGCCAAACCTGGTGGGCCGCACCCTATTTAAAACAGGTGGGCCACACCATATATATAATGTTGGGCCACTCACTACACCAGGCAGGTGGGACATCCTCTAGGCATGGGGCAGGCCCAGAATCTGCTCGGCCATGGGTCTAGGAGCATGCAGCGGGCCCAGAATCTGTCGGGCCATCTATAACCAGTTATAATGGGCTCTGATCGGGCCCATATTAAACTACAATTGGGTAGCCCGATCAAGCCAAGGTAGGGCCTGTTCAGGCCTTGATTGTTAGGCCAAGTCTGGCCTAAAGTCACATATAGGAAGGCCTTCATCAACTTGCTAAATTGTCAACTCATGGATGCAACTTATGTCTTGGAAATTATTCCAGGAAGTCCCTTATATGGTATTGGGCCAATAGATAGCCACGGAGAACTGAACCAAGGAAGAAGCTGCAACCCTTCAGGTGATGATTTTCTTCCCCTTGAGCTTTCCATCTCCAACTTGACTAGAAATAGTTAGCATAAGGGTTTGATGGTTAGTTCAGCTTGTGATGAATTGTATGGGATTAAATTACATTTAACTGACATATTTATTTAGCGTAATGACTTCCATGCTTATTGTTGTTTAGACCCTTGAATATGTGCATTAAACTCCCTAGGTGATTTAACTAACTATTCATTTCATGTACCTTATGTCGGCTCATTTAGTATGTTCTTGTAAAGAAACATATGTTGTTCTTCAATTCTTAATTCATAGCAAGATCCATGTTATTGTTACAATGTTGTTCATCAAATGCCTATTCGCAATGAGATCCATGTTGTTATGACACACACATTGTCGGAATCTCTCCATAGAAAACTCTAATTAAGGAGAGTCCGTGCTTAGGGTGTAACAAGACTGGTTGCGATATGAGTAGGCCCTTAACATGGAGGTTTTGGTTGAGGTAATTAACTATGGGGCTTACCATCCATGTGTGGTTTTACCTAATTGATTTAGGATGACCTTTGCACCCTTTTAAACACCGTTGTTTACTGGTCTTTGAACCATTCATGCTGCCATATTTAATCATCATAATTGGCAATTTCAACCTTTCATTCCCAATCAGCATTGGTGGTGGTCCCTTCATACTAAGTTGATTAGCCACGTGTTGGTGGGTACTACACACACCCTAAGGCGATAGTCTCATGGGCCGAGGATGGTGGTAATGGGACATTATGCCCAAGCCGTCGGCCTACGCTGGACCACGAGCTCCCCATAGTGACCGTAAGCTTAATTAAATTGGTTGAGTGTAATTGGACTAATAACGGATTGGCTAATCATGAATAAATGGTACAGAACAGCATCTATTGCTATCATACGTGATGTACGTATTATGTCCGATTGGATGATATTTTCCAGGTCAATGATTGCATGGGTGACGAGCCTACTATCGGCACGGATGAGCATCCCCGGGGTGATGATTACATTCCATACATCCATGCATGTAATAAGACTACATCTGTAATTTTTTGACTTTACTGGATGTTTTATGCTATTTCTTTTCTATGGCGGTGGTGTGTAATCTTGAGGGGAGATCACATTGAGTTGGCCACTCATTCATCAATGTTTAATTATACAGAGGACGCAGGTACAGGTGCCGATGAATATGCAGTAGATCTAGAGGTAGCGGCGGTCAAGGAGGAGCTCTACGACGAGGAGCCGCAACAGGAGGCGGCCGCCTATTTTGGGCTAAACCAGTAGAAACTTGAAGTTATGTAACTAGCCCCCAACTGAGTGGACCAGAATATTGTTCACATTTTGGATCACATTTATGTTATGTTTCATTCATGATATTTGCACTTTGATTTACTTATTGAGTACCACTATTAGTAGTTAACTCCTAGGTTTTATGAACGCTAGGCATGTACTCAGGTTCTGAAAACTGGGGCATTACAGTTGGTATCAAAGTGGAGTATAAGATAGCCTGGCTATGGGATCAATATATAAAACCTTAAGGGATTAACTTAGACAGGACTTAAACTTTCCCCTTAAAAGATACGAAGGATGAGTAAACGTAAAGACAAAACACTTAGGCCCCTTAAAGGTTAGCAGGATGAACACATGAACTCATGACGGAATCCCCGAATAGCTAAGAAGGACTTAGTATATGAATCACCTAGAATCCCTTGGGAAGCGGTAAGTTGGTCATCTGAACTTAGAAACGAAAAAAAAACCTTAGTCCCCTTGAAAACTCAACCGAAATAGACCCCTAACTCTTGTGTAACTGTTTAGAATTATTTTTTCTCATACTTGAACCTTGAAATTTTGATCACACAGGTAGCCATGCCACCCGTACTGTGGTCATAGACCTGCACAACGACATCCACCCCCTCCCATCTCCAGAGCGCTAACGGGAGCGCAGTCCCGTCTACACACCAGGCCTTCTACCTGGAGTAGCAAATGGGTATACGAAGTCTAAGGCTGTAGGGGACTCTCCTTCCCCCTGATAGTCATATCTGGGATGCCCTCATAGTACTTCGGGCAACGAACCCCTTCGGCTAACCCCTCAACAGATGTACATGTAGATTCGCCAACGGAGGTAGGAGCCTTTGCGACATTTGTGTAGATGGTTGCCACTATGCAGCAATAACAACATATGTTTGTCCGGCAGCAGCAAGACGTACACACACTAGTAGTGGAGGCTCTTCGGGACTGCAGGGCAGCATCCACGGTAGGGATACCAAGAGTTCTGACATGTTCAGCTCATTTATGCGGCTCCATCCATCGACTTTTGGAGGGGCGCCTGACCCAGTTCAGGCTAAGCATTGGCTAGCTAAGATCACCAAAATGATGTGGCCTATAGAGTGTATGCAATCTCAAATGGTCATGTTGGCCACATACCTGCTCGAGGGTGAGGTAAAAAATTGGTGGAATAGTGTACAAAGAGGCGTGCCAGCTAGGTACGCCTGGACGTGGGCCGGCTTCAGGATAAAGTTCCTAGAGAAATATTTCCTGCAGTCCTGCCGAAGTGAAAAGATCGCACAGTTCCTGAAGTTGGAACAAGGAAATTTGATGGTCGCCCAGTTCGAGGTGAAGTTTGACAAGCTATCTCGGTATGTACCCAAAGCCCTCGAAGATGAAGAGTACAAACTGGAGAAGTTCAAAGAGGGGCTGAAACCTGGGAATACGATCCCGTCAGTGCACCTGGGACTTTAGGGACTTCCCGAAGCTGGTGGACAAGGCAATGCGGGTGGAGAGAGATTTCGAGCACACCATCCGCTCCCGCCTTCCAGCACGAGACACCCCAAAACAGGCACCCCCTGCTCCACCCGTCCCTGTAGGAAGATCCAGACCGTTGCTTGCGCGAGCTCTGCCCTTACCTCCTTGCGGGGGCTGCAGTTACTGTGGTAGGGCAAACCACATTACTCATAACTATTTTCAGAGGATGCAAGAACAGGGCATTCCACTCCCTGTAAATTGACCACAACAGAACCAGAAGACAGCCAAGGTAGCACCCAAGCCTCAGCAACCTAGACAGGGACCTCCGGTGTAGTAGAGGGCTCCCCAGGCTAGAGTGTAAGCTGTTGCTGCCACGGAGGCCGAGCAGGACTCCTTGTAGACTATCCACAGTACTGCCCACATTAACGGTACCCTTGTACTTACTTTATTTGATTATGGTGCAACTTTATCAATACTTTATTGATTCTTCTATTATATCTAGACTATCATTGAACACCACTAGGATGCATGTCCCCTTAGTTGTAGCATCCCCTATGAGCAAGTTTTTGGAAATAGATAAAGTATGCATAGCATGTCCCATCATGCTCGCAAACCGTGAGGTTGCTGTGGACTTAATTGTCATACCTGTCAAACAGTTTGACATCATCCTTGGGATGGACTGGCTCACGTTGGTGTGTGCAGTCATGGATTGTCACGACAAAATGGTGACTATATCCATCTTAGGGCAGGCCTCTTTCACTTTGAAAGGGAAGGGCAGATGTCAAGAGTTCGAGAGCTTACAGGCTCTAGAGGAAGCTGAGTAAGTGGAAGTGTAATGTCTTGGAAAAATCCGCACAAGGACCCGAGTATCACCTCAGGTAAAAATACCTAAGAACCGTATCCTGTCGTAATTTATGCAAAAATTTATTAAGTACTAAACTAAATAATCGGTGGATTTAGCTCGAACGACCATTTTCATAAATGAGAAGACCTAAAACCATTAATACTACTGACTCAATACTACATAAAGACTTAGGGAAAATCCCAAGAGCCTATCGCTCTCGGGAGCACATTGAAACTCCGTATCGGACCTAGATCGCGCGTCGGGAGTCCGATGATGGCAAAACTATAGAGTTATGTCCGTCCTACTGGGCTTGACAATCATCACAGGAATCGAGCCCAAATGTTGTCCAGAAACGCACAACTTGAGCCCTGAGTAAAGTGTGTGAGAAATGCAAATATCTTTAAAAAATGTATTGAAACTTAAGTGAATTGGGCCATTCGCTCACATGCGAAATTGAGGGTTTCGGACTGTCAGTTTCTTATCGAACTTCACCCATGGGAAAAGGAAATTTTCCTACACATATCTGTATACCGGTGGCCCCAATTGATCAAGTTCGACCGTTGATCTGACGCAGGTCCTTCACGGTCGATCGGCTTGTCCGATCGCGCTGAAATCAGATCCTGGCATAGATCCATTGTCAGAAAACTTACCCTACGACATATGTGAGTTGTGGACCTCCCTATGTGCCTTGTTTGTCAAAAATAGTCGCCCTTTGGTTATAACCTAAGTATACCATGGCCCTAGGGCCATTTACATCACTTATGGGCCTATATATAGCCCTTATACCACCCCACCTCTCTCTTATACGAATTTCTCCAAACCCTAGGAGAGAGAAGAGAGACAATAAGAGAAAAGAGTAGGGAGAGGAGAAATCCTGGGAGATTATTGCAGTGTTTCTCTCCCACTACTTCATGTGCTGATTCACCTGCCCATTTCGCTATACGATCGATTTTGGCTACGATTTGGGTAAGAAAACCTAACCCTAATCTTGATTTAGAAATTCAGATAGAGTAATTGACAAACTAACTAACATATTTCGTTGTTTAGGTGCCCTACATTCCGTTTTCAGGAATGTATAATTCGAACCGAGTCCAAATCGAGTATTCCAAGGAAAGGTGCCGACTGTAAACGTTTAGGTTATGGTTTTCAATGCTTTCAATGTTAGCTAATGATTTAAGTCTGACTTGATTGATACCATATCGTCTTAGACATGTCGATTTCGATGTATTATACATGTATAAACTATGTTGAACAAATATGCCTCCTATATGTTTGTTGAAATGTTTGAATGAACATGTAAATATGATTTGTGCTTCCCATGATTACTAATCTAGGATTCATCATTGTCATATGTATATTGACTTCCTTGTGCAAGGAATTATCAAAATATATGGTGTACTTAACTTAGTCTATATATTTGGTGAAGTGTAGCCTAGGTGTTTAATAAATTGTCTGAATGAGAAATCGTTGATGATTTGTATTTATTAAGAGTATTAAGATAGGATTCTCAATTACCTTATTCATATGTATAGTTTCCTTCATGTAATCTTATCTGTGTTACACGATTTATGGATAAAATGCAAGTGTTAGGTAATATGATCAATGTGTTTGATGAAATACTCAAATGACAAATTTATTTGGATTGTTCGTTGAATGTCAACATGATTATCACATGTGTCTACCTATTGCATCTGATTAAGATCGGGCTACAACGTAGTCCAAGTGATCGGTAACAGTTTCCATTCGGGTGGCAGAATTAGTCTCGCCACATTGGGTAACTCAACGAATCTGGGTCGCACGACGACGGTCGACAGTGGTTTAGCCACAAGGGGTGCTTATGCACTCCACGTCGATTAAGTCAACGTGTGCTCATACCAATCAAACTTGTCAAATAAACTAATTGACCTATTGTGTGTTTACCATGTATGGACATCACTGCTTGAATCTAAGGTACCACTTACCAATGTAAAAGCCCGTTTCAACCATGGTACCACGATCCACTAAGACTCATGAACCGGGTATGGTGGTATGAGATACTGTGGTTGAGTTATCGGCCTACGCTGGGGTGATGAGCCTCCCCATAGTGACTAGTGAGCAACCTAGACTCGTGAGCCGGGCATGGTGGTATGGGACACTAAGGTGACGAGCCTCCCCGTAGTGACCGCGAGTATAAACTTTCAACTTGTCTATCGACTGCTTTTCATTAGGGGTGATGCCCTACAACTTGCCTATCTTATGTGGTTAACTAGGATTGACGACCCTAGATGGATCCTTCGATTTGGGTTGATAATATAAAGGGAGGTACCTTAGCTTCCCAAACCTGCTATATGAATAAGCTTAATTAAGTACTCCGGTAACATGGTCATGCATTGCATTGCGTTAGCTAGGCTGTGATTTTGGCGAGGAAGTTGCACTTCAGGGAGAGTTAACATACGCGAAATTGGTTGTCGGAGTCGCTTGTGAGGGAGCTTTTTGCGAGGGCATACATCATTACTTGCACTCCATTCCTACATTAACAAGAGTAGTTAGTAAGTGATTGTTGTATTGCTTTATCATTACTACTTGATTGACTTGATAACATGTTAACCTTTGCCTTATAGTACCACTGAGTTGATCACTCACTCCCACCCTGGGCGGTGTTTTAAAACACCAACCAGACTCTAGTTTAGATGCAGGTGATGTGGAAGCCTATGCAGTGGAGTTGGACTTCATAAATGAGGAGGAAGAATTCTCCTACGTTCAACTCTCAGACAGGTCTATGTAGACCTTGTGCTGATTCGATGAGATTACAGGGACATATGGATTAGTTAGACACTTTACATTTTGATATTTTGTCAATTTTGAAATAATACATGTAAATATTCAGCCCGGTAACATACTCATAATCTGGAGGTTGTGAAACACTTACATACTTAAATATATATATATATATATATATATGTTTCAGTCTTCCGCTTGGTTAATTTAATTGTATCTGGAGTATGATATGTTGTTTTGGTATAATCCCACTCATGTTTAGCTCATTAATATGGACGAAATCTGAACATCATTATCCATGTTACATAAGTGAGTGCTAGATCTCGGGAGTAGAGCTTTGCTTGACCCTCGAAATCCAGGGCGTTACAGGAAGCCACCATCAGGCGAATACCGGTAGTCTGAGATTTTCCCGAAGTATTTCAAGAAATACCAGGGCTACCGCATAAGAGAGCGATAGATTTTTGCATTGACCTCAAGCCAGGAACTACTCCTATATCACTTCTCCTATTTTGCATGCCTCCTTGCGAGATGGAGGAGCTGAGGTGTCAGATTGATAAGCTGCTAGCTCAGGGTTTTATCCACCCAGCGTTTCTCCTTGGGGAGCACCAGTTCTCTTTGTAAAGAACAAGGATGGGTCAATGTATCTCTGCATAGACTACAGAAGACTGTATGATGTGACGATCAAGAACAGATATCCCCTGCCACGCATCAACGATCTATTCGACCAGCTTAAGGACGCTAAATATTTCTCCAAGATAGATCTGCGCTCAGGGTATCACCAGTTAAGGATCAGGGATGATGATATCCCTAAGGCGGCCTTTAGGACTCGTTATGGGCACTACGAGTTCCTGGTGATGTCTTTCGGCCTCACGAATGCTCCGACAGTTTTCATAGACCTAATGAATTGGGTTTTAATACCTTACTTAGATCGGTTCGTGATTGTATTTATTGATGATATCTTGGTTTACTCGAAAAGCCGAGAGAGCATGAGTAGCACTTATGCACAGTCATGAATACTCTGAAGGAGAATCAGTTGTATGTCAAGCTAAGTAAGTGTGAATTCTGAGAAGAGGAAGTGAAATTCCTAGGGTAGTAGTGAAAGTGGCAGGAATAGCAGTCGATTCGGTTAAAGTAAAAGCAGTGTCTAAGTGGGAGCAGCCTATTATAGTTACCGAGGTCCGAAGTTTCCTAGGTATGGCCGGATACTATAGGCACTTTACCAAGGAATTCTCCATAATCGCGTGACCACTCACTCAACTGACAAAGAAGAGCGCCCGATTCACATGGGATGAGAATGCAAAAGCAGCGTTCGAAGAGCTGAAGATGAGATTAACTTCTGCGCTAGTGCTCACTCTCCCACAAGAAGGGGAAAAGTTCGTGGTGTATAGCGATGCTTCAAAGTTGGGCCTTAGCTGTGTTCTGATGCAGACCGACAAGGTGATCTCTTATGCCTCTCGTCAGCTGAAGAAACACGAAGAGAACTAACCGACTCATGACCTAGAGTTGGCAGTGGTAGTTTTTTCCTTAAAGATATGAAGGCATTACCTATACGGAGAGGATTTTCAATTATTCTGCGATCATAAGAGCCTGAAATACATATTCACGCAGAAAGATTTGAATATGCGGTAGTGTCAGTGGATGGAGACACTTAAGGACTTCCACTTTGATATCTCATACCACCCTGGCAAGGCAAACTCTGTGGTTGATGCTCTGAGTCAGAAGAAGAAGCATGAGTTGGTAGCCACTCTGATGATCAAGGAGTGGGAAATGATGGAGTTCGTATAGGACTTTGACATCCAGCTTACCCTCGATGAACCCGATGCTTATGTGCCTCTATTGACTGTAGAGCCAAACCTGGTTCGACATATCCGATCTCCGTTCAGGACCATGATGAATGGCTTGTCAAGATGAAAGAAAGGTGTAAGAGTGAGGAGATGCCTGACTGGAGGGTTGGTAGCGACGGCGGTCTTCGGAATCAAGTACGAGTATGCGTTCCAAACGATGCCAAATTGATGAAGGAAGTAATGGTAGAAGCCCACCATTCCAAATTAGCTATCCACCCAGGGAGAACTAAGATGTACAACGATGTTAAAAGATAGTACTGGTGGAGCAATATGAAGAGGGACATCGCAGGCTTTGTGGCGAAGTGCATGGTATGCCAGAAGATCAAGGCCGAGCATCACAAGCCTGCTCGCCTCCTTCAGCTGCTACCACTAGCCGAATGGAAGTGGGAAAGCATTTCTATGGACTTCATATCTGGTCTTCCAAGGACACAGAAGAAACACGACTTGATCTGGGTCATCGTCGATAGGCTGACAAAGGCTGCTCGGTTCCTCCCAATCCGCATGATAGATTCCACCGATAATTTGGCGAAGTTATGCATCTGGGAAATTGTACGATCCTACGAAGTTCCGCGAGAAATTATATCAGATCGAGACTCTAGATTTACTTCTGCCTTTTGGAGGAAGTTGCGGGAAGAGATGGTCACAGAACTTAAATTCAGTACAGCATTTCATCCTCAGAAAGACGGGCAGACTGAGAGGGTGAATCAAATCCTAGAAGATGTGCTGAAAGCATGCGTCCTGGACTTTCAGGGCAACTGGGACGATCACCTAGCACTAGCAGAGTTTACGTACAATAACAGTTTCCAATCTAGCATAGGCATGGCTCCGTACGAAGCTCTCTATGGTCGCCCTTGCCAAGATCCTCAGTGCTGGGCAAAAATCAGGGAAAGGAGCTTATTAGGGCTCGAGCTTGTTCAAGCTACCACCCAGGTCATTGATGTGGTTCAGAAGTGTTTGTGTACCGCCCAGATCAGACAGAAGAGTTATGCGGATAACCGATAATGCGACCTGGAGTTTGTGACTAGCGACCATGTATTTCTAAAGGTGTCGCCTATGAAGGGTTTGATGAGGTTCGGATAGAAAGGGAAGCTAGCACCGCGTTTCATTAGGCCTTTCGAGATTTTGGATCACATAAAGGTAGTAGCATACCATATTGCACTACTTACTGCACTAGCCAGCATCCACAACATTTTCCACCTGTCCATGTTGAAGAAATATACACCCGACGAATCGCACAACATTAGCTGGGAGCAAATTGAGCTTACAAACAATGCCACTTACACCGAGGAACCTATCCGCATCTTGGACCATGAGGAGTAAGTCCTACGGAAAAAAACTATACCACTAGTCAAGGTTCTTTATTCAGATCATGGAGAAGGGGAGGCGACTTGGGAACGAGAAGGAGAAGTTATGGAGAAGTGCCCTCATCGGTTCAGTGGCACACCGCAAGTAATTTTGAGGATGAAATTTTTTTTAGGAGGGTAGACTGTAACACCCCAAACCTCTGGTACACGGGTGTTACGTTTTTTAAACCTGCATCAACCAAAATCAGAATGGACTAATCATATAGCTTGAACTCAACTTATGCAGGGTGGGACTTCTAAGCACAATTAAGGGCCATCCATCAGAGGCCCCAAAAGTTGGAATGAACCCCATGTCAGTCTAGAAGGTAACTTTGATCAGACACCTCAAACCAGAATAGTTCTAACCCAACTAACTATAGCAATATATGGTGGATCAATCTTCGAGGGCTAGTGAATAGCCAACCGAATGCCCATTATGCTCTAAGTCCACAATAAGCCGTTAAAGTTTAATATCAAACCGATCCAATCATTAGATCAGCGGTCATGGGGCTAAATGGAGCCTGGGACGTGTGGTACGGCCCACCTGGGCCTCAGGTCCACCCTAAAATGGGCCAGTACCCCTTACGAATACTTCTAAGATGTTTAGATGGATCAGATTCGTCACAATCATCCTGGTGGACCCCACATGGTGAGCATGTGCATCCCATGCACTTGTGCATGAAGTACACTAGAGCTATTAGCTCGATCAAATGACCTTTGACCGAGCTCTTTACAAAAAGAGAGAAACGAAGGTTCTCCTGCCAAAATGAAATTTGAAACTGGAAACCTTTGGGCTCTAAAGTGACCCACCCTTGCCACTTTTCGAAAGATCCGAACCGTTCAATTTCTCCATGGGACCCGCCTGATCAAAACTGTAACACCCCGGTTCCCGGAACCCGAGTACATTACTCATTTTTCAAAAACCCAAGCATTAACCTCCGAAATCACCCAAATTCCATGTACATTTTTTTTTCTTTTATCAAAGTTAATAATATAGCGGGATGAAAATAAACTAGATATTTGAGTGAGTCCAAATATACATAACTAATGTTTCAAGTGGTTACCCAAAAACCTATACAAACCAATGTCTTAACCTTTACAAACATAACAATATTAATTAAATACAAATAAAATCAGGAATGGAGAGTCGCAAGATCATCTGGCTCCTCCCATTCCACATGAACACCAGCATACGCGTCATCTACGTCTCCTGCACACTGAGTACAGTTCAATAGCATCAATGGTTATTGCAGTGAGGTATACCCCTCAAGATTTATCGTATCACTAAGATAATTAGGCATACTTAACAAAGGCACAAAGATTACCATAAAAATCAGACAAGGTTCATCAGATACACATTTATTAAATAAATCACTCAAGATAATCTTGTTTAAATGTATGAATGTATGCACGTGCTCACAGACCTGGAGATGCATACCCAGCTGGTAAAAAGTCGCCCAAGGAGAACTAGTCACCCGAAAAAGACTATGATATATAGATCGCCCAAGGAGGAGTAGTCACCTAGAAAAATACGCAAAGGTACGCCCAAGGAGAACTAACCACCCGGAAAAGACCATAATAATACATAGATCGCCCAAGGAGGATTAGTCACCTAAAAAAATACACAAAGGTATGCCCAAGGAGAACTAACCACCCAAAAAAAGATCATAATAATACATAGGTCGCCCAAGGAGGATTAGTCACCCGAAAAAATATACAAAAGTACACCTAAGGAGACTAACCACCTGGAAATACCATAATATATGCCATAAAAAATGCATGATTAGCCCAACTATTATTATTCCAATTTCAAACCATCACTTTAAGAAAGCTCAAAGGTCACTGTGGGAGGTTTGTCACCTAGCACAGGCCGACAGCTCAGGCATAGTGTCCCATTCCACCATCCCTGGCTCATGAGACTAACAAATATAATGTCTTAAGGGAAACCTCTTCAACTAGTGGCCAACCATTGTCCAAAAGTGGAACTTACCACCGCAAAGTTATATAAAATAATTCATTAACGCCACATGGGGCAATTATTCCATAAAAGCCGCAAGGGCCGGATATTCAATTTAATGGTAAAGGGATTATTCACCAAAAGCCATATAGGCATAAATGATCCACTAGGTGATAAGCCCACAATGTAAATTTATTTAATCCACAACACAGGTGGTCACTAGTTCAAGAATTTCCTAAAAACACTATCAAGTAATTAGGGATGATAAAAAAAATCATGTAAATTAATATCGGGATATCACATGCACATCTAAACCATACATTTCACATTAGATTAAAGGCATTTAATTCACATTGAATCCAATTCACCAATTATCTTAAGAAATCAAAATCAGTAAGAACAATCCACTACATTAAGCAATTAATGAGATAAATGAACAAGGAAAAATAACAGAGCTAATCATCAAGATGTAGAAAAGCTTGAAGGGTGATCCTCACCTTTCAAGGGTCGACTTGGTTTCCAACGTTGCAGATACTTGGATGCGCACTTTAAGGTCAACCTCTTCGCCAATTGCTTCGACACCACCCAAAGCTTAATCAAGTCCCTAATCATTTTAACTTTGAATAAGGTATCCTTAATCTTTCAACTCAACTCGAACTCAATTCCTAATTCACTTTGTTTTCGAATGAGTTCTTGATTATATTCAACAAGGTAGATCTAACTGAGAAAATTTTGTAAAATTCTACAGTTGTTCAAATTAGGAAATTGATACACTAAATCAGTTTTATTTAGTCGCTAACTAGAATGTATCAAGGAGTCGACTCACCTACAAGTCGGTTGAAGGATGATTCAAATCGGCCAACCCATCTTAGCCTCAATTCAGTCCAAACAAAAAATGCCTTGTCCAAACTGAGTTGACTCGGCATTGCAACTCGGTTTCCCAATCTCACCCTCTCTCCTTCTCTGAGTCTTCCTCTTCTTCTCAAGGGACTCGACACGAGCTGGACTCGGTTTAGTGGGGTAATACCACCACTAATCTCACCTCCATAACTCAGCAACTTGAACAACCAGCCGAGTCGACTCAAGCTTATCCCCTCTTTTCTCTCTTTCTTCTTCTTTCTTCTCCTTTCTTGTGTTCTTTGTTTTTCCTATTGAAAAGTCCAGCAGCTTGCTGGACTCCATCAAACTCAACCCAACTCAGCAAAACTCGAACCAATTTGCCACGGTCAACTCGACAGCAAGTAAAGGAACTCGGTTGGTGTCAAGATGGAGAAGCAACATCGACTCTTCCCTCCCTTCTCTATCATCTTTCTTCTTTTTTCCATTTGCGGGGAGATGTCCAGCAATGCATCCTCGATCCGAGCCAACTCAATTCCAGTCGAGTTGAGGCGAGCGAGTGCGGCACTAACGGTGTGATAGGGATGCACTCGCCCCTCCTCCCTTCCCTCATTTTCTTATCTTCTTCTTTTTCCTTTCTCTGCTTCTCTGGCTCCCTTCTCCTTTCTTCCTTTCTCTCCTCATAGCCTCGTAAGGTCTAAACAGACCATGGAAGACCCAGACTCGAAGTCGCGCCTCGGCCAGGTCGAAGTGGTGCGGCAACTAGCAACGACCACCCGAGTCACCCTCTCTTTCTCTTCTCTATCTTTTGATCTTCTTTCTCTTCTTCTTCTCTTTCTTCCTTCTGCTTCACTCTCCTACTTCCTAAATCGCTACAGGGTATGGACAAATCCATATCACACAGAACAGACTCTGGGATTCAACTCTACTTAGCTGAGTCAGGCTCGCAATCAACCTGATGAACGACCCACACCCATCTCTCCCTATTATCTTCTTCGTTTTTCCTGGTTCACTTGATCAGGTGAGAAGCTGGACTCGGCCCAACACCCAGTCACTCGAACCGATTCGACCAGATGAGGTGCGGCGCCTTTCCTCTTTTCTCTCTCTATATTTTCTCTTTTCTCTCATTTTAAATCTACTGCCCTAAAAGGAAAGAGGATATTTAAGCATTCCAATTCACTTCTAGACCCTTCTAAACTAATCACGGGATTAGTTGGGTGTGCGGTATAAAAATGGTTCGGCCCGAAGTTTAGATGGAATATCAGCTGATACTGGTTTGTATGCTTGTGATCAGCCTACATGGATGGGTTTCTGGGACTATGGGCCACTTGATGGATGCTTCAGATTAGCGAATGGGGCCCATCTGAGGATGGTGCAATTTTTTGCCGAATTGAGGAAGATAACTACCCTATTCATGGCAAATTTTGATCTAGGGGATCACCCTCCAATCCAAGCCTTCTAATTGGTCTGGATGGGTTGACGGATCATCGTGGGACCCACGTTTTAGATGAATGGCTAGCCACATTAATGATATATGTGGTTATCTCGTTTCAACAGCCAATTTCTCGGGCGGATGAGTTCTTTCACGAAATCTCCTTACCCTATATGAAAGGGCTTCCTAACGCCCTAGCTTAGACGGACCAGATGAGCTACAGCGAGCTACTAGAAGGAGAGATGTGGCTAGGATCGTGCCAGCACAAAAGCAGGGAGATTCCTTTCGTCGTTTGCATAACCAAGGAACCCTAAAAAGGAATGAATGAAGGGTTTAGACTGCATACAGTTGGCCGGTTGGGATTGGAAAGTGCCAGCATGGCAGGGAGGAGCGAAAATTCCCATTTTCAAAAATAGTTGCATATACGTTTGGCTTGCTCCTTAGATCGTGCGATTGCACGAGCTCTCCTATGAGTGTAGCTAGTTGGGTTTTGGTCGAGGCTGGATGCCTCGACAGATGGATGGTTCGGATCAATGATCTGACTTCCAATGGAGCCCACCTAATCGAGCTTTGCGGAAACAGTCCGCTCGCAGGCCATTTCTAAGGAAAAGGAGGGAAACATTTGCCATTTTTGAAAATTATCGGGTCAACACGCAATTGACCCGATTTTTAGTTTGGTGTGTTGTGGGTGCACACGCACTACTATACACTCGGATCCTAAGTGGGGTTCACAATAATGTCTATGACCAATCCACCCCATCCATTCCATTTGGAGGGCTCAACTTGAGCCTTTGGCCAAGTATCAGGCAGAATCAAAGCTCAGGTGGACCATATTAACTGAAATATGGCCATTAGATGCCAATTATTGTCGATCCAATGGGTGGATCGGCTCAAGTCTGAAATTTGACGGTCAAAAATCTATAAGGGGATTGAAATAGCGGTGAAGACCACTTAAGTAGAAGTTGGAATATGTCAATATGTCCTAAAGGTGGGTGAAAAGGACTTTTTAAAGATTTACGAGTTATATTAAAAATCCTATCACTCTAATCCTAACAGGTATGCAATGTTTAGGATTACCCAATGTAACTCTACTAGCTTCCAAGCTTAGTAGAGGATCTAATCACAGAACTATTTAAATGATAAGCATGAAGTAGTTATAGTCTATAATGGAAGTGACTATGTGTGAAGTGTGAGTAGATATGAATGCAGTTAGCATAATCATACAAATGAGCAAGCACAAAAATCAATCACAGACATAGTCATTTTTATAGTGGTTCGACTACTTGTCTACTCCACTCCCGGCTGTCGCACTCAACCCTTGAGTGTATCGGATTTCACTAAGGAGGTTTTCCAGGGTTCACCTCAAACCTAAAGTTTTAAATCAGGTTCACCTTCAACCTTTACAGAGGTTTTACGCGGTTCACCTCAAACACAGAGCTTTGCTTGTTCACTCCTAACCAGATGTTTATGCTCTCCATAGAGCAAGGGTCCACACAATGCACTCAGATTTTAGACCACACAGGTCTAGGACCTACACAAGGACCTAATAGTTTATGCCCTACACAAGAGCAAGGGTTCACCCTGTGCACCCACTACGTACACTCCCGCCGGAGGCCTCCTTGAGGACTTCAAAGGGTGAGAACCACTTAGGACCAAGACCTAGGAAGGAATGATCACAAGTGTCCTCTGGACTCTAGATACTTACAGATAAGTTGATGAGTCCCGTTAAACACAACGCCAAAGATCTTCTCCTCCTTGTTGATGAAGAGTCTTCAGCTCTCTTGATACGCAACCGAAGATGATATACCAAGCTTGGCTTCGGGTTGGGTCAAGGGTGAGATGGAATCCTACTCTCTAAAGATTTTCTTATAAGGAAGATAGAGTGGTTCCTCTCTCATGCATTCAAGGCATCCCAGCATAATGATTTGCCATTAAGGTAGTAGCTGGAGGATCCTTGAATGCGGAAGTTTATTCCCCAATCCACTCTATTTAATATTAATGGTAAGAGTGGATTGGAGGATGAACTCCCTAGAGAGAAAGGCTTTAGGTATAAGATGTAAGTTAAAACACACAAAAGCTCTCTTTTCTCTCTTACAGCAACAAAGAACAAGTCCTCTATATAAAGGCAAGAAGTTCCAATGGATATAAAACTGTCAATTTATGACAGAGTTCGATATCATCGAGCAGGTTCGATATCATCGAGCATATACTCTCGATAGCATCGATGGTCTGCTCGATGACTCAGACTCGATGCCATACGCTTTTGAAACTCCTTGCCAATAGGTCGATGAATCGAAATAGTTATCGATGTCATCAGATTTCGAACTCCGATTCCATCGATGACTGGGTCGATCCCTCGACACATGAAAAATGAGAGAGACTTGACTTTGAAAATATTTCAGGTTTTCATGAATGATCGGGGGAACCGTCGAGGTCATCGGAATTTGAATGTCGATGATATTGAGATCTGAGTCGAGGCATCGATAATTCCAGCAGATTTATCTTTGAACTTGCTAGACAGATTATGGCTTAGTTCGATGCAATCGATCCGGTGTCGATATCATCGATATTTGAATATCGATTAAATCGAAGGGCCCCCGATCATAGTTAAAAACATCCTGAAATAACTGCTGTAAGAAATGCGTGCCCACCATCGATATCATCGATGGACCTCCGATCTTATCGATATTTGATTTCAGATCATATCGGACGGTCATCGATATATCGATGAATTTTGAGATTTTCATTAAAAAATAGGGGCACCGGAAATCTGCCTGTCAATCTTATCGAGCCACTCTCGATGGTCTCGAGATTTGAATATCGATGATATCGATATGTGTATCGATACATCGATAATTCATCCAGATATATTGTGAAGTTGCTGGACATATTTGTGCTTATATCGATGATATCAATACGTGTATTGATACATCGATAAATCCGTCCAGATGAATATTTGTTGCTGGACATTTTTGGTCCTCTTATCGATAATATCGTTAAGGTATCGAGGACATCGACAGTGCAGGTCGATCATATCGAGGGTGCTTCGATAGAATCACAGGGTGAGAAAAACTTAGAGATTTTCCTATTTTGAAAAAGTTTTCTCACCATAAAAACTCTAAGATGTTTATCTTGTTTTAAGAGTTTAATTCACCTGGTATTTTGGGACATGGGATGTGAGGCTATGATTTACCTATTGCGAGTTTCCACACATCCGGTTGAGACAGACGCTTGAAATAATCTTCCTGTCGAGTTCTGCAGCCAATCTGACTCACCATAAACGTAACTTGACAAACCAGGGCACTAGCAGGTGCACTTTCAATCTCCCCCTTTATCAATTACGTGATAGAATACCCAAAACACCCTAGAATACTTCTAGACACATCCTAAATTGTGTGTACATGCATTTACACAATTTTATAAGGTTTTCTAACCCATGTACACATTCTAGAAGTATCCGCTCCCCCTTAGTTCAAAACTCCCCCTTTCTTGCAGCTGCTCCCCCTAACACCTGCATAAATATAGATAGATACATAATTTTTTGCTCACGGTGTTTTGAATTGTTCTCCCCCTTTTTGTCAGTCATTGGCAAAGGTACAGTAAGTGATATTGACTGAAGCTTGAAATACTTGAGAGAACATGCATACAAGATAAAGATGAGTAATAATCACACTATTATAAGAAGTCATCTGTGGTCAGAACAGGTGTATGCATATCAGTTTAAGGAAAGCAGTGATAACAGTAAATCATTTAAGCATTAAATACATTATATGCAGTCCATCAGACAAACCAGGGGACTATGTATCATAAGCATGGCAATAAAATTACGAATTATACCCAGCCAAAGAAAAATTATCCATACTGCCACAGACAGCAGTAGTCAACAGTGATCCAACAAAAACATCAAGCCCATTTGAGGGCATTCAAGGCAAACAGTATTTAGTCTCAACTGTGGACATATATATAAACCCAAAAATTAAGCAGCTGTCACACATAGTCAGGAGAGCATAGATCATCCAAAAAGATATCCATGTTCATACGCTGAATTAAGTGTAACGACCCGTAAATTTCCGTACAATGGCTCGAGTACCACCTCGACCAGAAATCACTTAAGGTTAAACCCTTTAGAAATTTGACAAAGTTAACAGAGTGCTAAACTAGATTAGCCATGGAATCCAATTGAATCACTTTAAATACGATCTGCAAGACCCAAAACTTGTAGAATCATTGACGCTAGATTACCCTAAAATCTAAGATCAAACTCATTACCCGTCTGCACTCGGGATCACATTGAAACTTCGTATTGATCTGGACCGCACATCGGGAGTTCGAATAAGACGAGGTTAAGGACTTAGGACTGCCTCGCTGGGCTTGACAACCATCTCGAAAATCAACCCCAGACAGTGTCCCATGGCTGTTCGCTTGAGCCTAGAGCGAAGGAGTGTGAAAACACACTATTCCTTTAGAAAATAAATATCTGGAATAGTGATCTGAGACTTGAGACTTGCGGTCAATTTATAAGAAATCAGACCATCAGAATCTGACCCAAATACACCCTCAGATCAGGAAAAATTTCAGGAACATTTACATGTACTTGGAATTTTTTATCAAGGTCCACTGACCGTTGAACTGAAACTGGTCCGCCATGCGTGATCTAGGAATCCGATTGAGACGAAAACATAACTCCACGTAGATCCAGGGTTAATGAGCTTAAGTCCGACTTTGGCTCAAGGAGGGCCGCCAGAAACCCTCTTTTGAGCTGAATAAGAACCGATTTGGATATAACCCAAGTATACCTTTAACATAAGTCTATTTCAGAGATTTTTTAGGCTATATAAGGGCCTTAGAGCACCCCCTCTCACAGCCATATGAATTTGGGAAAAGCCCTAGGTAAGAAGAGAGACAAAGAGAGAGAAAGCTAGAGAGTTGTGGGAGAATCTCCCTCCTACTGTTTCCAATCACCACACGGACTGCACCATCCCTTTCTTGACGTTTTCTCAGTGATACCGACTCCGTTTTAAGGTAAGAAACCCTAACCCTAGATCTGTTTTGGGGTGTGAAGGTTATAAGTTGTGAATTAACTAACCGGTTTCACTCTTTAGGCTACAATACCGCCGAATACGGAAGCCTAACGAACCTAGCTGATTTGTTGCAATTCCAAGGAGTAAGGTGAGGACTTTAGGTATATAGGTTACGGTTTTCAATGCTTTCAATGTCAGATAATGATAGATTCATGATCTGCATGCAATTGCACATGTACAAAGTGCTTTCCATTTTCTGTTTCGATTAAAGTTGTAGAATATGGAATTTTACATATTCTAGGTATTCGTAGAAAATATCGTATACATATTTTTTTTTGAAATATGTTTGACATGTTTATTTGTTGTATGGTTATACGATATATGGATAAAATACTTATTTGGCGAAAGGAGTCGCCTAAATACATGTTTCACTAATATGCACTGTGTATGTAGAAATACTGTATTGTAAGAAATACCGTATAAATGTATATTTTGGCGATGTGTTTGCCATGATTAATCGTTGTATAAATATATTATGTGTGCATAAAATACTTGCTTGGCGAAAGGACTCGCCTTAATACATGTTGGTTAACATGCACTATGTATGTTGAAATAGTGTAAGTTAAGTGATTGTGGAAATGCTAGAGTGAGTAAGTGTTTGGATGTAGATGCCTTAGGAGGGTGTTGAGATTAGATTCTCAACTACCCTAGTGACATGTATGATTACCTCCATGAGGTTGATCACTTAAACCGCTTACTTGCAATACACGTGTTTGTAATCCTATTGATGTAGTGCTTTACAACATGCTTTATATCATGCTTTATAACATGCCTATAACATGCCTACTAGCATGCTTGAACTACTTTGTTTATCATGCTTTACTCTACATGTTATGGATGAGAATTGACTGAGTTTGGGACTACGTCTATAGTCCAGACAATCGGTACTAGATTTGAGATCATGGCTGAGGTTCATGTCGCCACGTGGGATGCGTTTGACGAACCCGAGTCATACGTCAGTTGGCGACAATGGTTAGGCCACGCAAAGTGCTTATGCACTTCATGTCGTCTAATTGATTGTGCGCTCAGCTAGTCAGGCTCGTCAAGTAACCCGATGTGTCTAATGTATGTTCACCATATTTGGTCGCTACTGCTTAAACCTAGGGTACTAAACTTACCTGTGAAATCCCCTTTAACCATGGTACCTTGATCCACTAAGACTCATGAGCCTGGCATGGTGGTATGGGACACCGTGGTCGAGCTGTCAGCCTACGCTGGGGCCACGTGCCTCCCCGTAGTGACCAGTGAACAACCACACTCCTGAGCTGATTATGGTGGTATGGGACATTATATTCGAGCTGTCGACCTACACTACTTGATGGGTGATGGGGGAGTTATGCAACGATTCTGTGTAACAGCCGGGCAGCCCTGACCGTATCTAGTGTAATGACCTCGAGTATACTCTAAATCTACGGTAAGGCAACGAGCCTTCCCGTAGTAACAGAGTATAAGCTAGGCCTGTATTGATAAGGTGATAGGGGAGTGGTACAACGATTCTGTGTAACAGCCCTAGCAGCCCTTGCAGCAACCTAGAAATACACCATCGTATGAGATTAACTAGGACTGATGACCCTAGAATGGATCATGTTTGGGAATGATACAAGGGAGGTACCTTAGTTTCCCAATCCTGCTGTTTGAAATGGACTAATAACAAGTCGGTAATCATGCCCAGCATGCATTATATGTGCCTGGAAGATGTGGAGCACTGAGGGATGAAAACATGCCGTGAACGAAAAGGGTGTCGCATTAGGGAGTATGTCAGTGAGGGTATCCATCATAATAACATCCATACTTGCATTAATAAGAGTAGTTAGGAGTGTTTGATTTTACTGCTTTATCATTACTGCTTGACTGTATTGATATCATTACTTCCACTGAGTTAGCTACTCACTCCCATGTTATGGGACGGTGTCGAGCACACCAACCAGACTTTGTCTCAGGTTTAGGTGAGCTGATGGCTCAGGAGGCAGAGCCTGATTATGATGAGGACCAGGAGGAGTTCTCTTATATGCAGTACTCTGGTGGCTTCGACTAGGCTACCAGGATCGACGGGTCTTACAGGGGTTGCTACTTAGTCAAAATTTTGACATTTTGTTTTAAAACAGACTTATGTATATGGTGACTCAGATGGGTTCATACTCTGGAGAATTAAATGAATTTTGTTTATTTACATACATGTATATACAGTTCAGTCTTCCACTTGCCTTCATACAAATGATCTGGAGTATGAATTATTGTTTTGGTATAATCTCACTCATGTTTATTGCTCTAACATAGACAACATTTAATCAGCGTTATTTATGTTGCATAAGTGATGCGTTGGAACTCGGGAGTTGAGTTACACTCGACCCCCAATTTTCAGGGCGTTACATTAAGAGATGTGTGTGTGTGTGCCACAGCATGTAGAGATCAATGTTATGGAGCTGAGTGAGAGGGTGCTGTGTCATCTTGTCTGCAGGTCAGCAGATCCACCAATTGTTGCATATTCTATTGCACTTTGTGGACAACCCGCTCCAAGACAGTCAGCTTCTCCCGCATCAAGTGAACAGCTCTTTGGATCGCCTCAATCCTGTCTAACTTGAATCTTTTTGTGTGCCCGTGCATTGACGTAGATGGTGCAGCCTCAAATCCAGACGGATCATCCTTGCCTATGTCAGTTTCTCCAACATGAGGGTCCCCACCACCTTCAGCTCCCTCTTCTGGAATCCCTTCTTCCTCTTCTTTTTCATCATGGAACTTCAAATCCATCTTACGAATATTTTTGGCATTAAAGATTTGAAGAGGGAATTTTGGATCTGTAGTAGATGGGAAACCAATTTTGTCACAGATCCTACTTATAATCCAGGGATATGGAAGATGGAGATGCCGGGAGGTATGGATCGCATACACCAACTGATTAACCGGCAGAGTAGGGAGGCACATCCTTGTCCCTTTGGCAATAGAGTAAACTATCATGACCATAAATCCGGTGAGATCGGATTTGTTGGTACTTCTCGGATATAGGTTTAAGGTGAAGATACCATGCAGAATTCGAAATTGAGGGTCCATGTATCTAGCTTTCAACGCATTTCCTTGGTGCCAGGCAATGTCCCTTCCTTAGCATAGGTACTTGGTCACCTTGATTCGAATCTCAGGATAATCAATATCCAAATCCGGAAGACCCTCTGGTGCCAACTGCAACTTGAGGATATCAGCCATTGTAGCTGGGGTAATGAATGCATCATCACCACACATGGAGACCATAAATGAGGGAGGATCGGATACAAGAGAATGACATGCTGCCAAAAAGTTCCGTGTTCGTTCAAGCTGGCAAGGTCCTCCGAAATCTTGGACAGGCTCCCACCCAATCGCAGTAAGATTATATGGAGCTAAACAGTCCCTGCCGACTTTCCTCTCTCGGATTAGCTTCCTTCTAGTGTATTTTACTGGACGTTGGGCAACCGAAGAGGGAGGAGAAGGAGGAGGTGCTGGTTGGTCGTGATCTTTGTCTTGTGGGGATCCCACAGTCTGGCTCCCTTCCTCTTGTTCTGGATGCGAGGACCTTTTGTCGAGTCGTCCTTGATGACTCCTCAGGACCGGATGCTATTTCTTTACCCTTTCCCATGTGGACCAATAGACTTTTTACGGATTTGGGAAAGCGACAAAAACGCTTGACAGACTAGAAATACCCAAAAAGGAATGGATTCTTGAAGTGTCAGAGGGAAATTACCTGATTTGAGGAAGGATTTGAGTGGGCTGACGTAGCTCCTTTTGGTCAAGAAGATCGAGCAGAGAAGACGACCAAAAATAAAAGAAAGCAGCCCCTTTTTCGCTTTGCTGGCTATTTATTGAGTGCCATCTGTCGATATGATCAATACATGTTTCGATAGTATCGATAAGTTGCGAATCAATCGTATCGATTCTGTCGTCGAGATCAATTTCGATCATGTGCCTTTTCATCTTCCTACGACCGTCAATGGTATCGACTCTTTATCGATAAGATCAATATTCAACCAAAGACCAGACATTAGTCATATTAAAAATATTTTTTAGGTTTTTCACCATTTCGACAAGCTTCCATGTATAGTGAGTTATGTCTTGAATTTATCAGTATACATTACAAAATGTTTGTACAAGTTTTGTACAGCTCAAAAATCATAAACATGATAATGTTTATATACAAAATGTTTGAGATGAGTAACCTCAGATGTAACATTGGTGGCTCAGCAAAAAAAAAAAAAAAAAAATTCCATTTCAGCTCATGTCCAGATCTTGATGTATGATCCGAACTAATTCTTCCTTATCCATTTTATCTTGTTAATCAATTTGGGTGGTGATGCAAAGGTATTCATATTCCTAAGAGGACTTCCAAGGTTTTATGTTCCTCTGGTCAACAATTTGACATAATTCTGACCAGGGCTAGATTGAGTTCTCTTCAGGGTCATGCATTCAAACTTGTAATGGCCTGAATCACCACACAAATGGCATATTGGAGTTATTCTGGTTTTGCTTCCAGAAGTAGCAGATTTTTCGGTTTTAAGTGCTGCATGTCCAGATTTTGGTTTTGGCTTTTCATAGCCTAGGCCACTTTTATCCTTACCAGGTCTTCCCATTCTCAATATTCTTTCCAGCTTTTCACTGCTTTGGGAAAACTTGTAATTTATCATGGCCATCTTCTTGGATTCTTCTATATCAAACAGGAGTGTATGATTCTTGTTTTGAAGAAGCCTATTTTCGTCTTCTAGTAGTTCGACCTGTTTAATCAACTTATCAGATTCAGACTTTAGAAAGATATTCACTTTTTCTAATTTATCATTTTCTGAATAATACTACTGCAGATCATTCATTATTTGTTTGTTAATTTCCAGTGTCTTATTCAAGTCTTTCTGCAGCAGCTTGCTTTTATTTTCTGATATTTCCAGTTTCTTAAGGATATTGATGTTATGGGTATAGAGATGATTATAAGCATCTTGTAGTTCACTCTGTTCCTCTTTTTCTTCTTCAGATTTTTCATTATCGGTTGAAAATGATTCTGTGGATTGTTGTTCTTTTTCGTTCTCAGATTCAGTTGGAATGATCGAAGTAGTGGAGATCATAAGTATTTTCAAAGATTTCTGATCTCCATCGTTCTCTGAGTCACTGGATTCTGAGTTTGACTCATCTGTATCATCCCATGTGGCGGCCATTGCTTTCCCCTTGGTTTTTTTGTTTGGGCATTCAGTAGATAGGTGTTCATACCCTTGACAGGTGTAGCATTGTGGTTCTTTGGCCTTTTTACCAAATTTGCCTGCAAAGGGTTTGTTATCCACCTTTCTACTTCTAGACGGACGACCGCGATTCTTTTGAAAGAATCTTCTAAATCTTTGTGCCAACAAAGCCACTTCCCCGTCTTCATCCTCTTTTTCACTTCCACTGTCCTCATTAGATGATTTCTTTGAAGTTTTTAGGACAGTGTTTTTGGATTTTTGGGGTTGTGTGAAGTGTAGTTCAAAGGTTTGTAGGGAACCTACTAGTTCTTCTACCTTCATCTCATCGATGTTCTACACTCCTCTATCGTTGTTACCTTGGGATTAAACCGTTCCGATAGGGATCTTAGAATTTTCCTACAGATTTTCGGTACTGGAACTTTCTATCCCAATTCACCCATGGAGTTACAAATGATATTCAGTGTTGTAAAGAACTCCATAAATGTCTCATGCTCCTCCATTCTGAGATTTTCGAACTGTGAGGTTAAGAGTTGTAGTTTAGGCCTCTTCACAGTATTTGTGCCTTCATGGTTTGTTTCCAGTAGATCCCATGCTTCTTTCGATGTCCCACACATGCTTATTTGATTGAAAATATCCTGGAACATGGCACAGTAGATAGCATTCAAAGCCTTGGCTTCAGATGTTTGCCTTTCTTTGTCAAATGCTGTCCACTTTTCTTTAGATTTGGGTTTTGTGATTGTTGTGCCATTATCAAGTATAATTTGTTCAGTTGGTGGCACGTATCCGCTTTCAACAATATCCCAAATGTCATGATCCAAAGATCTCAGAAAGTAGTACATCCTAGCCTTCCAGTATGCATAGTTTGAGCCATCAAATACTGGAGGTCTAGTGACTGATGAGCCCTCTCCTTTGGCCATATTTCCAACTTCAGTCAACATCACTCTCCAGGCGGTGAAGCCCTTAAAGAGAGACCTGCTTTGATACCAATTGAAATAGCGATGAAGACCGCTTGAGTAGAATTTGGAATATGTCAATATGTCCTAAAGGGGGGTGAATAGGACTTTTTAAAGATTTACGAGTTATATTAAAAATCCTATCACTCTAATCCTAACAGGTATGTAATGTTTAGGATAACCCAATATAACTCTACTAGCTTCCAAGCTTAGTAGAGGATCTAATCACAGAACTATTTAAATGATAAGCATGAAGCAGTTATAGTCTATGATGGAAGTGACTGTATGTGAAGTGTGAGTAGATATGAATGCAGTTAGCATAATCATACAAATGAGTAAGCACAAAAATCAATCACAGACAGTCATTTTTATAGTGGTTCGACTACTTGTCCACTCCACTCTCGGTTGTCGCACTCAACCCTTGAGTGTACCGGATTTTACTAAGGAGGTTTCCCAGGGTTCACCTCAAACCTAAGGTTTTAAATTAGGTTCACCTTCAACCTTTACAGAGGTTTTACGCAGTTCACCTCAAACCTAGAGTTTTGCTGGTTCACTCCTAACCAGATGTTTATGTTCTCCATAGAGCAAGGGTCCGCACAATGCACCCAGATTTTAGACCACACAGGTCATGGACCTAACAGTTTATGCCCTACACAAGAGAAAGGGTCCACCCTGTGCATCCACTACGTACACTCCCGCCGGAGCCCTCCTTGAGGACTTCAAAGGGTGAGAACCACTTAGGACCAAGACCTAGGAAGGAATGATCACAAGTGTCCTCTGGACTCTGAATACTTACAGATAAGTTGATGAGTCCCGTTAAACACAACGCCAAAGATCTTCTCCTCCTTGTTGACGAAGAGTCTTCATCTCCCTTGATCCGCAACACAAGATGATATACCAAGATTGACTTCGGGTTGGGTCAAGGGTGAGATGGAATCCTACTCTCTAAAGATTTTCCTATAAGGAAGATAGAGTGGTTCCTCTCTCATGCATTCAAGGCATCCCAGCATAATGATTTGCCATTAAGGTAGTAGCCGAAGGATCCTTGTGGCTATGATTTACCTATTGCGAGTTTCCACACATCCGGTTGAGACAGACGCTTGAAATAATCTTCCTGTAGAGTTCTACAGCTAGTCTAACTCACCATACACGTAACTTGACAAACCGGGGCACTAGCAGGTGTACTTTCAGGGATCATATATATGTTTTTACTACAATTTCTCAACATAGTACATTACTAGAATAGTATAGAATTTTATTACTTTGTTATAATTTATTTTATTTTATTATTATTGTTTATCCGTTTATCTAACATGTGGGACCCACACTTCGTGGTAGGTAACTTAAGTTTAGGATTGCTTATTATATAAATGAGTCACTCCAAGGGATAGTCTAATTCACTAGCCCTAATATTTAGATGGTTCAAGTGATTTAAATGGTTGGATCTCTTAGTTTAAGGGTGGAGAGTTCTACCGACGGCCCTAAGGGTCCTAGGGTTCATCTAGATGGGGATTCATCGTTGGATTAGTGGGTCGATGGTCTATTCTCAAAATCAACAGTTGGATAGCTCGTTGTATGGGTGGGGTCCATTTCAATGGTCAAATTTAGACTAGATTGAATGTAATTATTTTGATAGGTTAGGTTTCTACTTATACTAAGCTAGGTTACAAAGTAACACCCGAGTACTGAAAGGTACGGGGTGTTACAAAAACTGTATAGGCTTTTGAGCCCTTGTAAACGAACGGGAAATATGGGTTGCAATCATCCAATGGGTTACACGTGGCGGGTATCCGTTAGGTGGGACCCATCTGGGATTGCATGGGCAGTTCAAGATTGCCTGATCAAGCCATCCCATCTGTCCATTTCAGTCGCGGGACCACGCCCTCTCGTTGTCAAAAATGGTCGGATAACCATCTGCTCAAGGAAAGTAAGGAGGGCATTCCATTTCGGAAAATCGATGGTGACCGTTCCTTGGACCGCATGGAGAGATCCAACCGTTGGGAGCTCTCCCCCCAGCTCTATAAATGGAGGTCCTGTAGACCTCGGGAATCGCACCCAAGTAAGATTGAAGGGAAGGGAGAGCAAGATGGGAGAATAGAGGAGAGAAATAGGAGGCTAGGAGCTAGTCAGGTAAACCATCTTCCCCCATCCTCTTATTGTTTTCCGTGAAGCTGAAGAGGGCACTTGAGTGACCCAGAACTAAGCCAATTAATGGCTATATTCCGGACCAAAACAAAGACTAGAGAACGGCTTGGAACCAGTCCAGGAAATGCCAACGTTTTGAGCTGGAACCGTGCCGGTTAATGGTTGCATGTCAGGCTGGAAACAGGCCAACTAATGGCTGTTTTCTAGGCTGAAAATAGGCCAAGCAATGGCCATATTTTCAGGTAGATATAAGGCCAGCAACAGCTACATTGTTGGGATTGAAGGCAGGCCATACAGTGGATCTGTTTTGAGCTGAAATCAGGCTGAGTAATGGCCGTGTTTCAAACTGATATCAGACCCAAATAGTGGCAATAGTTCTGGTCAGAAACCAGCCAAATGATGGTTGTGATCAGACCCAAAAGGAGGCCAAGAAACAACCATGATTCAGACCCAAAAGGAGGCCAAAAAATAGCCCTGATTCAGACCCCCAACCCGGCCAAACAATGGCTCTGTTTGGGGCTGAAACTAGACCAAGTCATGGCTTTGTCTCCGGCTAGGATCAAGCCAATTGATGGCCAATCTCTAGGCCTGGATTGTGGTAGAAAACAAGCACCATTAGGCCATTCATTGGTGGAGAAATGACGCCAAGGTGGTCCTGATTCGAGCTCTAAGTAGAGCTTTGAAGCAGGCTTTGAAAACCGCTCCTATTGCTGAGCTGTGGGTCCAAAGTTGGCCCACATTTTGGGTCGAGCAAAGGACTGAGGTGAGGGCACTCATCAGACCGTGAAAATGGATCAAGGGCTGGCCTCCATCAGGTCTTGTAATGGCCTAAAAATCCCAGTCACCAGGCCAAACCGTGTCTAGGCTAAAAGCAGTCCCAACTATGGGCTGATAATTGCCTTCAGTTAGGTTTGTGCTGAGTTGAAACCTGCTTGCAGTCTGGGCCAAAAATAGCTTCTAGACAGGCCATGAAAAATGAACCTCAGAGAACCATGAATGGTATCGAGATCAGGGTGAACTGTGAGCTGAAATTGGCCTCCGCTAGGCCAGAAATTTTGGCAAAAAATGAGCCCCAGCTGAGCCATTCGGATAGTTAAAGTTAAGCCTCGAGCTGGGCTAAAACCAGCCTAATAATGGGTCGTATTACAGCGTCAGGTGATGGGCCAGAATTAGCCCTAGACCTGGGCCGGATAGACCCAGGAATAGGCCAAAAACCATCCCCACAACTGGGTTGTGAGTGGACCTAGTTCCAGTCCAAGAAGGGCTAGGCTGAGGCCATCTGTGATCTAGGCCTGATCTCAGCTGCACCACACTAAGGTTGTGGGCCCTGAACATTTCAGATTGATCGACCTCACCTTGAATCACAGTGGGCCACATTCTATCATGGTGGGCCTCACCTGCTATGGGCTACACCTCACGTGACGATGGGCCTCACCACAGGTGTTGTGGGCCACGCCTTACACCTTAGTGGGCCGCACCCTATTTGAAAACAGGTGGGCCACGCCATATATTCCAGTGGGCCGCACCTTGTTTGAAACAGATGGGCCACACCATATACAATGGTGGGTTGCACACTGCCAAACCTGGTGGGCCGCACCCTGTTTAAAACGGGTGGGCCACACCATATAAATAACGTTGGGCCACTCACTGCACCAGGCAAGTGGGCCATCCTCTGGGCATGGGGAGGGCCCAGAATCTGTCAGGCTAGGGGTTCTAGGCCTAAGGAGGCCAATCCAGCTAGCCCTTGGGCCATACCTGCTTACGAGTTGCACTGCACATTGCAATAGGCCTCACTTGAATTGCTAAGGGCCGCCAAGCTGGGCCGAACAAGGCCCAGTCCAGCCCAAAATCTTTTAGCCATCTATGGCCAGCTATAATGGTCTCTGATTAGGCCCAGATTAAACTGCAATTGGGCAGCTTGATCAAGCCAAGGTAAGGCCAGTTCGGGCCTTAATTGTTGGGCCAAGTCTGGCCCAAAGTCGCATATAGGAAGGCCTTCATCAACTTGCTAAATTGTCAACTCATGGATGCAACTCATGTCTCGAAAATTATTCCAGGAGTCCCTTATACTTGGGCCGATAGATAGCCGCGGAGAACTGAACCAAGGAAGAAGCTGCAACCCTTCTGGTGATGATTTTCTTCCCCTTAAGACTAAACTAGAAATAGTTAACATAAGGGTTTGATGGTTAGCTAGGCTTGTGATGAATTGTATGGGATTAAATTGCATTTAACTGACATATTTATTTAGTGTAATGACTTCCATGCTTATTGTTGTTTAGACCCTTGAATATGTGCATCGAACTGCCTAGGTGATTTAACTAACTATTCATTTCATGTACCTTATGCTAGCTCATTTAGTATGTTCTTGTAGAGATATATATGTTGTTCTTCAATTCTTAATTCATAGCAAGATCCAAGTTATTATTACGATGTTGTTCTTTGAATTCCTATTCGCAATGAGATCCATGTTGTTATGACACACATTGTCGGAATCTCTCCATGGGTAACTCTAATTAAGGAGAGTCTGTGCTTAGGGTGTAACAAGAATGGTTGCGATACGAGTACGCCCCTATCATGGAGGTTTTGGTTGTAGTAATTGACTATGGGGCTTACCATCCATGTGTGGTTTCACCTAACTAATTTGGGAAGACCTTTACACCCTTTTAAACATCGTTGTTTACTCTTCTTTGAACCATTCATGCCACCATGTTTAATCGTCAAAATTGGTAATTTCAACCTTTCATTCCCAATCGACATTGGTGGTGGTCCCTTCATACTAAGTTGATTGACCACGTGTTGGCAAGTACTACACACACCCTAAGGCAGTAGTCTCATGGGCCGAAGATGGTGGTCATGGGACACACACGCTAAGGGTGAATAGATGGGTCATCGGCTTTCAACTCTTCTTACTAGAGATGAACTGAGTAAGAAATGATCTACTGAGCTCTACAAAGGAGCTGATTGACTTTGGCTTAAGCTGTAACGCCCCGTGTTTTCAGGACCCGAGTATATGACCCATTTCCCAAAAACCCAAGTGTTAACCTCGAAAATTCTGTGTAAATTTGAACCGCTTATCATTAATCAGAGTCAACAGCAATGAAGCTAGAGTAAACCATGCATTAAAATAAAAATATTTCAACTATAATAAAAATCCAAATGTAGCGCCCATACAGGACTTATACAATCACAAATAACCAAGTTCATTAAACATAAGCAGGAATCTATCAACTAGTGGTGGAGCTCAATATGGGTCGCAGGGACCCCGTCTAACTCCTCAGCTACCCGATCTACTCTAGCAACCCAGTGAACAACATCGGCTCGCTCTACACCTGCATCAACTGTTACAGTTTGATAGCGTCAATGGCTATCGCAGTGAGGATCACCCTCTAAGATTACGCACTCATCGTTCATAATCCAACATAAATCGCAATATATGAGAAGGGGTATTTTAAACAACGCAATTCAAGAATCCTGACCATGCATTCAATATTAAGCTAGTCAACACAATTTCAACATTAAGGGAATGTAATAAAAATCACAATGCAAAGGGACGTGTCTAAATAATCAAAATAGTCAATCTTATGACCTCCATAAAATGACTAGAAACCAAGCTTCAAATGTCTGCTTCACCTGGAAATCGTATCGTACGTGAACACCGCAGATGGATAGGAAATAGCTAAGCGAACACCCATTCTACCTAAAAATCATAGTACGACTGAACACCGCAAGATGAAAAGACAAGAAACATATAAACTCTAGACCACCCGAAAATCGTATCGTACGTGAACAATGCAAGATGGCTAGGAAATCGCTAAGCGAACACCCGCTCCACCAGGAAATCACAGTACGACCGAACACCGCAAGATGGCTAGCAACCCAACATGCAAAACTCTACTTCACCCGGACATCATATTGTATGTGAACACCGCAAGATGGCTAGGAAATTACTAAGCGAACACCTGCTCCATCCGGATATCATTATACAATTGAACACCGCAAGAGGAAGAGAGAATCAACTAGCCATAAAAGGGCACCAATGTTCCATCAAGGCCACCAAGGGCAAATAAACGATCTCAGCCATATAAGGAAATTATGGGATCCAAGCCATGTAAGGCAACATGTGACCTAAGCTATGTAAGGTGGATGTGTGATCAAGCCCATGTGAGTCAAATAAGGGCCGTAAGATGGTAAGTCCTTAACATGTTATATTCAATCCATAAGATAATCGCAACGACAACATCTAATTAATTAACAACTCTACAACTTAAGATAACATGTGGCAACTGAATCATTAATATTTGCTAACATTAAACTGACATAGCAATTATACGTTACATGAGTCAATCACGCAACATATTAGCATATTTATATAATGAGATAAGTAAAACTATAAATTAACTTAGAGTTACCAACTACATGGAAATAAAGCATCGTTCATGTCCAGGCTGGTGAATTTAAGTGGGAAGCTCAAAGGGTAAGTCCTCACCTTGGTCAATTCAAGACGACATCAACTTGAACCCCTTCAACATGCACAAACTCAATTCAGCACCCACACCAACTCGCCTTGGACTTAAGTCGGCTCAAGCAAGGTGGATCTATGCATATGAGATTTGATCCATTATTAATTTAGGAACTAATACATAGTTAGACATAATTTGACATGAAAATTAAATGAAATTGGCACACCTAGCTGAGCTTGACCCGATTTAACTTGATTCGGCCCCTAATGATCCCAACGACGACAATCTTGATGAAGCTTATCGAGTTGACTCGGTAGCGACCTAGGCAACACTTCCACTCTCTCCTTCTCCCTTATTCCTCTTCTTTCCTACTCAACCAACAACTGGCCAACTCAACCCGAACCGGGTCAACTCAGTTCCTCACCAATTAATCTGTCGAGTCAGCCCGACAGTTCAACCGAGTTGACTCAGTAGGAGCACAACCACACAATCTCTCTCTCCTTCCTTTCTCCTTTCCCTCTTCGTCTCCTTGTCTTTATTTTCTTCTTTCTTTCACTCCCAGCTAGATCTGGACCAGGCCCACTCCTGACTCAACCCAGTTAGGCTTGGTCTTGACTGGACCGCAGCCTCCTCTCTCTCTTTTCTTCCATTTTTCTTCTTCCTTTCTTCCTCCCTTTCTTCCTCTTCTTCTTCTCACTCCTCTTCTTCTGCTAACACACCCAGTAATAGCCCCGGCCTAAAATAGGGCTTCCAACCTAGCTAAGTGCCGAACTGAGTCAGGTCATTGGGTCGGCTTGACCCGCCAACACCTCTCTCTCTCTGCCCTTTCTTCCCCTATTTCTCTCTCTCTCTCTCTTTCTTCCTCGTCCTTTCCTTCTTTCTTTTTCTTCTCTCCCTTATTTTTTTTGTATCGTCCAGTAACTGCTGGACCAGTCCAAGAACAGACTCCAACCCAGCCTCTATTGGGTAAGCCCGAGCTCAAGCTGGTGCGACAATGGCAGTGGTAGCACAGCAGTGGCCACTTTCTCTCTCTCATTTTTCTTTCTTCTTCCCTCCCCCTACCTATTCCCTCTCTCTCTCTCTAGTTCTTCTTTCTCGTTCTCTCTAGGTGGGAAGAACTCCGAATCGAACCGCAGCTCTCTTGAGTCTGCGACTTGGTGCGGCAGCACATTGTCAGCAAGAAACAAAAACGGTGCTCTCCCTTTTTCTTTTGGCTCTCCGATCCCTAGGTTTTAGTGAGGACTCCCTGATGAATAGGGGTCTTATATAGTACTCCCAAATCGGTTTAGAGGATCTAGTAGCTAATCTCCTGATTAGTCGAGAGATGGAATTAAACAGGGTAGCTCGGGTTTAAAAGTGAAGATTGCATGCACAAGGCTAATCGGTCCGCACTAATAGACTTCTGGCATATGCGTCCACCTGATGAACGTTTCAGATTAGCATGTGGGACCCATGTACAGGTGGTGGGTTTTTTGAATGAACAAGGAAGATGATGGACCTGTCCATGACAGTTTTTCATCGGACGGTTCATTGTCTGATCTCAGGTGTTTGGAAGGATTGGATTGGTCCCCAGGGACTTGTGGGACCCACTGAATGGATGGTGATTAGCATCTCTCAAAGATCTAGATTCAACAGCGGTGGCGGTGAAAGCTTGGTTTGGGTTTTAAGAAGCCCTTGCGTGGAGGGCTAAGATCGCTTGGAACACATGGCTAGGATGGGATGGAGTAAAGGCACGCGGAATGCTAGCATGGAAAGTAGAAGGATTTCCATTTTTGGAAATTTGGTTTTGCACAACCTCATTGAGACCGTGTTTGTGCAATTTAATGTGGGAGGAAACGTGTGAAACTCTGGGGTTATGGTCTGAATCTCTTGACCTTTAAGATGGACAGTTCGGATCATCGCAAAGGATGATCATGGTGGCCCACTAAGAAGCTGACGTCCGTCATTTAAAAAAAAACACGTTGGCAGGATTTCTGCCCTCTTTTAAGAGGCTTGGTCAGCACCGGTCAAACCAGCCCATGACGTCTCGTGCACAAATTTCGGTGCATGCATGCTTTGTGTAGGGTCCACCGTGATGATCTCGACCAATCCACTCTGTTCATTCATTTATTCAGGTCAAATTAGGGTCCAACTTGAAGGATGAAGCAGATTCATGACTTAGGTGGGCTATAGCATCTACTTTGTGGCCCTTAAGTGCCAACCACCGTCGATTTACGATGTCTTAGTTTCAAAATACTATATACTAGGTAATAATAAATATAATATATATATATATTATAAACATATATACAACTTGTATTACATTTATATTTTATATTAATGATTATTTATTAACTTTAAAATATTATATATATATATATGTGTGTGTGTATACATGTATATTTTTCTTTTTTATATATATATATATATATATATATATATATATTATTCAAAGTGTACTATAGTTAATTAATACAATATTATTATATATTCATTATAATAAATATTAGTAAATGATGTTTTAGATTATATAATAAAAATGCATTTACATATTTGTTTAGCATAATACATTAATTGTTATAGATAAGTATTTATTACAATTATTAATATAAATGTATTTTTTTTGTGATTATATATGCATATGTTAATATAGAAAAACTTATGTTAAGTGATATATATATTTTATATATAGTATAATACAATGGAAATATTAGTTAATATACATCAATTATATGATAGTAGTTGGTGTACAATTTATTTTATACATAGTTTAAGTATATACGTAATTTGAATGATTCAAGTAACATATGTATTATTACAAATAATTATAAGATTATTTTGTATTATGATATATGTATACAATTATATCACATTTAAAATAAATCTTTATGGTACCAACTTAAGATAGGCCACCCATCTAGCTTTGAGATAGATTTATAGCTCAGGTGGGCCGTATTAACTGAAATATAGCCTTTGAGTGCCAACTATTGTCGACTCGATGATGACCTGTGGTTCACTCATGAGATCAGGACCGTTTATCTAACCGGTGAGCCAATTAGGGCCAACATTCATTTTAGATTTAACCAGATGGGTCACACGACATTTATTCTTGGGGTTCGAACTACAATTTCCGTCCATCCGACGGTCTGACTGAATATAAACCTAACCATTTGTGATCCTTGGAGTTTGATATCGACAGTGGATGATTAGATCTATCTACCAAGGTGATCAAAACACTAAAATAGACTTTTCTTGTGGTGTGATACTCCATCTAGGGAATTTAATGGATGAGTTATGGGTGAAGGTTACCATTAACGGATGGAATTAGGCTAGAGTGTGTGAATAATGGCATAAGTCGTGATTGTGTTTATACTAAATCAAGTTCTCATGGTAACACCCAAGTACTGAAAAGTACGGTGTGTTACATAAGCTATTGATACCAACTCCGAGCAGACCCAGAGAGAGTTATCAAGATAGCCCTGCACATCATTGCGTCCATGGCCGACTGGATCTACATCCACGAACGGTAGGATTCCACATGTTCTGATGGGTCTCTGGATCCAGAGTATTGGATGACTGGAGGCATCCTGAACCTCGACGGCATCACCTCATTCATGATTTATGCGGTGAAAGGAGGCTCGATCTCATAGGATAAACGTGGGCTGCTGATTCTGCTGTAATGTTCTGACCTTGTAACGTCTTGAAAAAATCCGTACAAAGACCAGAGTACCACCCCAAGAAGAAATCACTGAGGATCGAATTCTGTAGAAATTAGACGAAAGTTAATTAAGTACTAAACTAAATTAATCAGTGAATTAGCTTGAACCACTTTCTATACAAACTGCAAGACCGAAAACTATTAGAATCGCTAACTTAACATTACCTAAAAACCTAGGAGCAATCTCTAAACCCAATTGCTCTCAGGAGTGCATTGAAACTTCGTATCAGACCTAGACCGCGCGTTGAAAATCCGATGACCACGAAACTATAAGGTTATGACCACCTTACTAAGTTTGACAACCATCGCAGGAATTGAGCCCTAATAGTATCCAAAAATGCACAACTTAAGCCTGGAGGGAAGTGTGTGAGAAACGTGAATATCTTTAAAAATAAACTCAAACTTAAGTGAATTGGGTCGTTCGCTTGCAGGCGATATTGAGGACTTCAGACCATCAGTTTCTGACCAAACCATACTCGTGGATCAGGGAAATTTCTCTACACATGTCAGTATACTTGTGGCCCCGATCGAGTAACGACGACTGTTGATCTAATGTAAGTCCTTCTCGACCGATCAGTTTGTCAGATCGCACCATAAACACAGTCCTGGCATAGATCCAGTGTCAGGGAACTTGCTCCATGACTTAGGTGAGAAATGGACCTTCCTAAGGGCCCCATTTGTCAAAAACAGGCACCCTTTGGCTATACCCTAAGTATACCATAGCCCTGGGGCCATTGACATCACTTCTGGGCCTATTAAAAGCCCTTAACCCACCCCTCTATCTTTCCATATGAATTTCTCTAACTCTAGGAGAGAGAAGAGAGAAAAGAGGAGAAAAGAGTGAGGAGCAGAGTGAGAGATCAGTAGATCGTTGCTGTGATTCACTCCCACCACTCCACGTACCGAATCATCTCTCCCGTTTCACTACACCGTCGATTCGAACTTCGATTTGGGTAAGATATCCTAATCCTAATCTGTTTTAGAAATTCAAATAGAGGAATCAGCAAAATAGCTAACCTATTTCATGATTTAGGTAATCGTTGTGTTGTAAACGAAAATGTAGGATTGGAACCAAGTTCGATACGAGTATAGCGATGAAAGATGCGGACTATAAATGTTTAGGTTATGGTTTTCAAGGATTTCAATGTCAGTTAATGATTTATGACTGACTTGATTACTGCCACATGCACTTAGATACGATATTTTCCATATACCACACATATATGAACTATGTTGAAAATATAATGCATTCCATGTGTTTGTTAAAATGTTTGAATGAAAATGAAATCACGATTTGTGCTTGCCATGACTATTAATCTAGATTACATGATTGTTGTACGTATGACAACTCCTTCGTGAAAGGATTTTCCATAATATATGTTATAACTAATTTATTTTATGTATGTTGAAATGTATAGTCTAAGTGTTTGATAAAATATCTGAATGACAATTTGCTTGTTGAATTATATTTAATAAGGGTGTTGAGATAGGATTCTCAACTACCTCAGCTATATGTATAAATTCCTTCATGTAACTTTATCCTTAAATGCGTGATTTATGTAGAAAATGCATATGTATAATTACATGTTCAAGGTATTGGCTAAAATGCTCAAATGGGATTTATTTATGAAATGTTCGTTAAATGCCTATATGATTATCACATGTATCCACATGTTACATTTGAGTGTGAATGGGACTACTACCTAGTCCAGGTAATCGGTAATGCTTTTCGATCGAGTGGTCGAACTAGTCTCGCCACAAGGGATACGTTCGATAAATCCGAGCCGTATGGTGATTATCGACAGTGGTTAGGCCACGAGGAGTGCTTATGTGCTCCATGTCAATTGATTCAACGTGTGCTCATACCAATCGAACTTGTCAAATGACCTGATTGGCCTAATGTGTGTTTACCATGTATGGACGCTACTGCTTGAATCTAAGGTACCACTTACCAATGTAAAGCCCGTTTCAACCTTGGTACCACGATCCGCTAAGACTCATGAGCCGATCATGGTGGTATGGGACACCGTGGTCTAGCTGTCGGCCTACGTTGGGGTGACGAGCCTCCCCGTAGTGACCGGTGAGCAACCCAAACTCGTGAGCTGAACACGATCGTATGGGACACTATATTCGAGTTATTAACCTACGATCAAGTGACGAGACTCTCGTAGTGACCTCGAGTATAAATTAAGCCTACACCAAAGTGACGAGCCTAGAATTGAAGACCACTGTTTTCATCAAGGGTGATGCCCTACAACTTGCTTATCGTATGTGATTAACTAGAATTGACGACCCTAGATGGATCCTTGCTTGGGTAAATAATATAAAGCAAGGTACCTTAGCTTCTCGAATCTGTTGAATGAATAAGCCTAAATAAGCTTGGCTAACACGATCATGTACCACATTGCATGTGCTTTGGCGAGGAAGCGTATGTTTAGGGAATTTGTCATATGCGATCGTGAGATGATGTCGCTGAGGGAGTGCAGGCGAGTGCATGCATCATTACAGCATATCATTCCTGCGTTAACAAGAGTACTTAGGACATGACTGTCGTACTGCTTTATCATTACTGCTTGACTGAATTGATAACATGTTAACCTTCGCCTTATAGCTCCACTGAGTTGATCACTCACCCCACTCTGGGACGGTGTTTTATAACACCAACCAGATTCTGTTTTAGCTGCAGATGATGGCGAGGCTTATGCGACAGAGCTGGACTTCTATGACGAGGTGGAGGAGTTCTCCTACATGCAACTCTCAGGCGGGTTTATGTAGACCTAGAGTTACATCACCGGGATTACAAGGATATGGATTAGTTGGACCTTACACTTTGTCATTTTGTAAATTTTAGAACTATACATGTAATTATTCAGCCTGGTTACATACTCATACTCTGGGGATCGATAAACACTTACATATTTTTTTTATATCTATCAAAGTCTTCTACTCGCTCAATTTAAATTGTCTATGGAGTATGATATGTTGTTTTAATGTAATCACATTCATGTTTAATGCACTAATTGGACAACATTTAATCCTCATTATTTATATTGTATAAGTGATATGACGGATCTCAGGAGTTGAGCTTTGCTCGACTCTTGAAATTTAGGGCGTTGCAAATTGGTATCAGAGCATGATTTGGATTAAACTAGACTTGGGTTATGGTAACACAATGTACACTGACGTACTTTGACTGAGGTGGGGGCGATAAAATGTAGAAACGAACGTAGGATTCCTAGTTTCACTGACGGACGAAACTGACAACTTAAATGAACCCCGTATGCATCTAAGACCACGTGAAATGATCTCAATCCCCTCTTAGACCGTCAATTGACGGGATTGAGTTATTTTTTTATGAATACCAAACTTAAATCACACCAAAAGGCATGAATATGTGCGCGATGGGATCCAAAACTGCCTCAAACGGACATAAGGGCCCAAACCACACAAAACAGGGGAAAACCAGAGGGTCCCCTGCATCATTCAGGCACCTTGGGGGGAGACCACTGCCCCCAGGTGGTGGTGCCACCACCTGTCCAGGGAGGCATGGTGGCACCGCGCCGCGCCCACCTCCAGCGGGACCAGGCAAGCCCGCAGGTCCGGCGGCCCGCCGCCCTTCCCACTGCATGTGGGGCCCGTTTTCCTGTGGGACCACTTTATTTGGTGTCCCCTTGCTCTCCTTTGTTCATTCCACCTCTCTCCTAGCTCTCAAACCCTCCCAAAAATCTGATTTTCTCTTCCAAATCTCTCTTCCATACATACCAAGCTTCATCTTCTTCCATCTCTTGCACCCACCTCCACCATTCTCTCAAACCCATCTACTATAACCTTCCATCCCCCTTATTTCTCCTCATTTGAGCACACAAACCCATCTTTGTGTCTCAAAATTCCCAAACCTTCCCATTCACTTCAATATCCAAGCTCTTTTCTACTTTCATAGCACTTTTTGAGCTAGCTGCCGCCATATTCTCGCTCTCCACACTCCTTTCCCTTATGAGAAAGAAGAGGGCGCCTGCAGATGAAGCTGGGCCTAGCCGCCCTACCCGTCCAAAGAAGCAGAAAAGCACCAAGGCTAGCGCTAGTGTTGAGCGAGAACGAAGGACGAAGCGGGATCTCGATCCCCAAATTTCACTTGAAAGATCTCTACCACCGGGCGTCGGACTTGGTAGGTTTCAGGGCCATAAAGTTGTATTCGAAGCACATGTTGATGAAAGGCTATTTGGGCTATATCCGGTGATGGACCTCCTGTTGGAAGCCAGGTGGGGTCCCATATTTGAAGGCAAGTCTCGTGCATGTGAGAGCACTGTCCGAGCCTTCTATGCCCACATATGGGATCCACTACTATAGCCTCTACAGTTCACTATCCCCATGGGATGACTGGAAGCCATAGTCGATGTAAGTGTGATGGCCCGAATTATGGGGATTGAACGTGGTGAGGTACATGCTAGTGAATCTCACCTCACTCGTGTGCGAGAAAGAGATCACCGCACACGGTTTCTTTGTGGCCAAGCATCGCTGACCTCATGGTTTACTTTAGCCCATGCCTATAGCTGAATGAAAATTAGATTTCATCTCTATGGATTTCATTTCAGGGTTACCAAAGACGAGGAAGGGACATGGCTCCATTTGGGTGATTGTAGACCGATTGACGAAATCGGTTCACTTCCTCCCGATTAGAGTTTTAAACTCAACAGATGATTTGACCAAGCTGTATATCAAGGAGATAGTACGTCTGAATAGAGTACCTATGGAGATTGTGTCAGATCGAGACACATGATTCACATCTATCTTCTGGACTCATATCGAAGAAGCAATGGGAGTGAAACTGAAGTTTGGTACCGCGTTCCACCCATAGACGGATGGACAGATGGAATGAGTAAATCAGGTGTTAGAAGATATGTTGCGGGTATGTGTGCTCGATTTCAAAGACAGTTGGGATGAATGTCTTCCCTATGCTGAGTTCGCTTATAACAACAGCTTTCAAGCTAGCATTGCATGGCTCCCTATGAGGCCTTGTATGGGCGCCCATATCGAGCACCGCATTGTTGGGCAGAAGTTAGTGAGAAGAGTTTGATTAGCCCAGATTTGATATAGGCGACCTCAGAGAAGATCGACATTATCAGGCGTCGACTTCTTGTAGCACAGAGTAGACAGAAGAGTTATGCCGATACCAGACAGATACAGTTAAAGTTTGAGGTTGGGGACCATGTGTTTCTTAAAGTTTCCTCAATGAAGGGATCTTTCATTTTGGCAAGAAGGGGAAGCTTACTCCAAGATTCATTGGCCTATTCTAGATTCTAGATTGAGTGGGTGTGATGGCATACCGCCTTGCCTTGCCCACGCCACTCGCCGACGTGCACAATGTATTTCACGTATCGATGCTGAAGAAATATGTTCTTGATCCTTCCCACATTATTAAATGGGAGCAGGTATAGTTGAGTGAAGATGTTACCTATGTTCTGCGACCGACGCGTATTCTAGACATGAAGGAACAATTGCTACGCAACAAGGTGATTCCGCTCGTGACAGTATTGTGGACTCACTACACTAAGGAAGAAGCTACTTGGGAAACAGAAGTCGAGGTCCATTAGAACTACCCTCAGATTCTAGAGGAGTACGAAAAGGTACTAAGTTTGAGGACGAAATGTTTTCTTTAAGGGGGGTAGATTGTAACGTCTCGAAAAAATCCGTACAAAGACTTGAGTACCACCCCAGGCAGAAATCACTAAGGATCGAATTCTGTATAAATTAGATGAAAGTTAATTAAGTACTAAACTAAATTAATCAGTGAATTAGCTTGAACCACTTTCTATACGAACTGCAAGACCTAAAACTATTAGAATCGTTAACTCAATATTACCTAAAAACCTAGGAGCAATCTCTAAACCCATTTGCTCTCGGGAGCGCATTGAAACTCCGTATCGGACCTGGACCGCGCGTTGAAAGTCCGATGACCACGAAACTATAAGGCTATGACCACCTTATAGGGCTTGACAACCATCACGGGAATCGAGCCCGAATAGTATCCAGAAATGCATAACTTGAGCCTGTAGCGAAGTGTGTGAGAAATGCGAATATCTTTAGAAAATGAACTTAAACCTAAGTGAATTGGGTCGTTCGCTTACAGGCAATATTGAGGACTTTCGACAGTCAGTTTCTGACCAAACTAAACCCGTGGATTAGGAAAATTTCCCTGCACATGTCAGTATAATTTTGGCCCCGATCGAGTAACGACGACCGTTGATCTAATGTAAGTCCTTCTCGGGCGATCAGTTTGTCAAATCGCACCATAAACACAGTCCTAGCATAGATCCATTGTCAGGGAACTTGTTCCACGACTTAGGTGAGAAATAGACCTTCCTAAGGGCCCCATTTGTCAAAAATAGGCACCCTTTGGCTATACCCTAAGTATACTATGGCCCTGGGGCCATTAACATCACTTCTAGGCCTATTTAATGCCCTTGACCCACCCCTCTCTCATTCCATACGAATTTCTCTAACCCTAGGAGAGAGAAAAGAGAAAAGAGGAGAAAAGAGTGAGGAGCAGAGTGAGAGATCAATAGATCGTTGCTGAGATTCACTCTCACCACTCCACGTATCGAATCACCTCTCCCGTTTCACTACACCATCGATTCCAACTTCAATTTGGGTAAGATATCCTAACCCTAATCTGTTTTAGAAATCCAAATAAATGAATCAACGAAATAGCTAACCTATTTCATGATTTAGGTAGCCGTTGTGCTGTAAACGAAAATGTAAGATTCGAACCGAGTTCAATATGAGTATACCGACGAAAGGTACGGACTTTAAATGTTTAGGTTATGGTTTTCAAGGCTTTCAATGCCAGTTAATGATTTATGACTAACTTGATTACTGCCACATGCGCTTAGATATGATGTTTTCCATATACCACACATATATGAACTATGTAGAAAATATAATGCATTCCATGTGTTTGTTGAAATGTTTGAATGAAAATGAAATCACAATTTGCGCTTCCCTTGACTATTAATCTAGATTGCATGATTGTTGTACATATGACAACTCCTCCGTGAAAGGATTTGCCATAATATATGTTATAACTAATTTATTTTATGTGTATTGAAATGTGTAGTCTAAGTGTTTGATAAAATATCTGAATGACAATTTGCTTGTTGAATTGTATTTAATGAGGGTGTTGAGATGGGATTCTTAACTACCTCAGCTATATGTATAAATTCCTCCATGTAACTTTATCCTCAAATGCATGATTTATGTAGAAAATGCATACATATAATTACATGTTCAAGGTATTGGCTAAAATGCTCAAATGGGATTTATTTCTGAAATGTTCGTTAAATGCCTATATGATTATCACACGTATCCACATGTTGCATTTGAGTGTGATTGGGACTACTACCTAGTCTAGGCAATCGGTAACGGTTTCCGATCGAGTGACCGAACTAGTCTCACCACAAGGGATACGTTCGATGAATCCGAGCCGTACGGTGATTGTCGACAGTGGTTAGGCCACGAGGAGTGCTTATGTGCTCCATGTCGATTGATTAAGCGTGCGCTCGTACCAATCAAACTTCTTAAATGACCCGATTGGCCTAATGTGTTATTACCAACTGTGGACGCTACTGCTTGAATCTAAGGTACCACTTACCAATGTAAAGCCCATTTCAACCTTAGTACCACGATCCGCTAAAACTCATGAGCCGAGCATAGTGGTATGGGACATCGTGGTCGAGCTATCGGCCTACGTTAGGGTGACGAGCCTCCCCATAGTGACCAGTGAGCAACCCAAACTCGTGAGCCGAATACAGTGGTATGGGACACTGTATTTGAGTTGTCGACATACGATCAGATGACGAGCCTCTCGTACCTCGAGTATAAATTAGGCCTGCGCCGAGGTGATGAGACTCCCGTAGCGACCTCGAGTGTAAACTCTTGAACATGCCTTTCCATTGTTTTCATCAAGGGTGATGCCCTATAACTTATGTATCATATGTGATTAACAAGGATTGATGACCCTAGATGGATCCTTGCTTGGGTAAATGATATAAAGGGAGGTACCTTAGCTTCCCGAATCTACTATATGAATAAAACTAAATAAGAACTTGGCTAACACGATCATGCACTGCATTACATGTGCTTTGGTGAGGAAGTGCATGTTTAGAGAGTTTGTTATCCGCGATCGTGAGATGATGTCGCTGAAGGAGTACAGGCAAGGGCATGTCTCATTACATCATATCATTCTTGCATTAACAAGAGTACTTAGGACATGACTGTTGTACTGCTTTATCAGTATTGCTTGACTGAATTAATAACATGTTAACCTTTGCCTTATAGCTCCACTAAGTTGATCACTCACTCCCACTTTGGGATGGTGTTTTAAAATACCAACTCGACTCTGTTTTAGCTGCAGATGATGGCGAGGCTTATGCGATGGAGCCAGACTTCTATAATGAGGAGTTCTCCTACATGCAACTCTCAGGCGGATCTATGTGGACCTAGAGTTGCGTCGCTGGGATTACAGGGATATGGATTAGTTGGACATTACACTTTGTTATTTTGTAAATTTTAGAACTATACATGTAATTATTTAGCCTGGTGACATACTCATACTCTGGGGATCGATAAACACTTACATATTTTTTTTATATCTATCAAAGTCTTCCGCTCGCTCAATTTAAATTGTCTATGGAGTATGATATGTTGTTTTAATGTAATCCCATTCATGTTTAATGCACTAATACGGACAACATTTAATCATCATTATTTATGTTGTATAAGTGATGCGACGGATCTCGGAGGTTGAGCTTTGCTCGACCCTCGAAATTCGGGGCATTACAGACCTGGTCGCAGAGTTCCTTAAGTTGAACTTCCCAAGGATTTTGGTTCTCGGCCACTACTTCTTGGGGAGCCTCTGCTGCGTTAGGCGCTTTGCCCTGTCTTCTCCTCTCTAGCGGATGGCAGAGGTCAGTTGAGCCCAGAACCGAAGTCGCGGATACATAGAATGGTTCCACATCCCGAGCAGGTTCCTGTACTCGGGCAGACCGATTCTGGGACGTAGCGTTCTGCATAGGATTGGGAGCTCGTGCGGACTGATCTTGGGACACCCTAACCCAAGAACTAACTTGTTGCGGAGGTTCCTCGGGTGTCAGGGTCACCTCCACCATATTGAGAGGTGGCTACTGATTTTGTTGCACCTTCATCCGACTGATTTCCTCTCTCAGCATCTGAACTTCATTCTACAGTGCCTTGTATTTCCCTCCTCGGCTCTAAGTTCGCTGAGACGGTCCTATTAGAGCCGATTCAGTATGCAAATGGGAAGATGATTAATGTTGTCCGCTTGGCTCAGGCTCCACTGTTGTCACCTTTTTCTTTTCTCTCGCCATTTCTGGTAAAGCTTTCCAACCTTTTTTTTTACTTCCCACAAACGGCGCCAAAAAATGTTGAGGTCAAAATCTGGACCACCCTCTACTCAATGTTACGAACTCGAAACGGACCCTGGTCCTACACAGAAAGGTGAACAAAGGAGACCCTGGCTTAAACAGGGGACCCTCCGATGCCTAAGTCAGGCTAGGGAATCTGGGTCTAAGTTGCTTAATGTAGAGAGAGGGTGTGAGATATTGCATACCTGCTGCAATGGGGGTCCCTTGGTATTTATACATGTGGGTCGGGTGGATCGTGTCTATTAATCTCGGCATGATTTACTCAATTAAGTGGATTTTGTAATCGTGGAGATATCCTCCACAATCTTTAGATCGTGTATCGCATCGTGTCTTAATGGCACATATCACTGGGCATGATCTTTGGCCCACATCCATACTTGAACTGATTTTCCGGCTCGATACACTGGGCTCATGGTCAGATGGTCATCATCCGGACTCGGACTCATCCTGTCCAAATCTGCGGCTGGGCACTAGTAGTCAGGGTTCATAGTCAAGGTATTGGGATCGGAATCTGTCGAATGTGTCCGTCCAGAGCCTTAATCCTCGACCTCTGGGTCGGAGATAAGTTTTGTTCGGCTGATTCACAGGCGTGTGTCTTCGGATGAGGGTGGGTCTTCATATGAGGATTCCAGCTCGGAATCATGGTTCATCAAGGGAGAGTTCGATTCAGCCAAACCTCTGTAACAAGGGTCTACTCAAACTCGGAGTGATGTTTTCCTTTCAAGGCCTTCCTTTCGAGCTCCGAGCCTACACTAATCGGCCTGACTTGTCCGAGTCGGATTTCCCCATAACAAAACTGATATTTAAGTTTTCTCTTCATCCAGGTGTGTGTGACCTGATTGACAGGTTACATGACAAATAAACATTACAGTGGGCCTTCAGAAGTTTTTAATGATGGCATTCAATCGCCACTGTTTTCTTATGGTGTGGTCCACTCTAGGTTTGGATCTCCCTTAATTTTGAACCCTTGATCTACAATGATCTGACAAAATAGATTAACGGCTTCCATAAAACACACACACACATGTGTGTGTGTGTGTGTGTGTGTGTGTGTGTGTGTGTGTGTGTGTGTATATATATATATATATATATATATGCTCACACACAGCTAGTTGGACCATTCAAATTGGTCCAACTAGCTGTGCATTAAATTACATAAATATTTCTTTTTATCTATATGTAATGCCTAACTATGAACGGCCACGTTACATCAAGTGTTACATGGGTATGTTGGGAATACGTGTCGAAGATCTAGCTCATTTATCAAACATGGCCCATTAATTAAATTCTATTCGCCAAAAATTTATAAATGGACTTTATAGTTGAATCCACACAGGTAAGTTGAAACTAAATTATTGGAATGGGTTTTTAACTGCCACTTTTCTTGTATAAAAACATTATGTACTATTGATAATAGATATATATTTTTTATACTTTCATATACGTACAATGAACTCTATTTGATTAAGGGACTAGATTTCTTACCCATCTGATACATTATCCAAACCCATCACACGTGCACACCTTACATGGTTATCTCACCTTTGTTTTTTTAGAAGCAAACCTGTTCGTCCTTCCTCTATCCACATTTAATGCTCTCTCTCCCTCTGTGCCCCTGGCAGACGTAAATAGCCTCTTGACCTTCCACCACTTCCGGCCATAGGAAGCTAGTGGGCCCACTATGATATTTGTGAGAAATCTATTCCGTCCATCGGTTTTTCTAGATCGTGTTGGGACTTGGGTCCAAAAATAAGACAAATCCAAAATTCTAGTAGCCACACAATATGAAAAACTGCATATTGATTTGAAAATACAAAAATATTAGCAAGATCCAAAACTTTTGTGGCCCGTCCTACCATGATCTGGTATAACATTTGATAGTCTCCGGTGCATCGCTACTCTTCCAGAGTGTTTTCAAAGGGGGGTAAGATTAGATGTTACCTTGACAATGGGGCCCACCTTGATGAACGTGTTATACATCCACCCTGTCCATCAGTTTTTATTGATCATTTTAGGACTTGTTCTCATTATTTAATGCTCACCGTAAAAAAACTACTTAGGTACCACCTATGGCCCACTGCAATGTTTATTTTCCATCTAACCTTTGGATAAGGTTAGATAGACCTAGATGAAGGAAAAATACAAAGATCAACTTAATCTAAAACTTTACGGCCCACAGTAAGTTTTTAATGGTCAATCACCATTGTTTCTAGTGGTGTAGTGCACTTTAGGTTTTGGATCTTCTTAAGTTTCAGCATCAAGGCATAAAATGTGATGAAAGAATGGATGGACAGCATGGATATACAATACATTCATCAAGGTGGGCCCCATACGGTCAGGGTAACACCCACTCACATATTACCCGGGACACCTAATTCACTCTCATTTGAAAGAGAACTTTGGAACTATGGACCCCACCTTTTATCCACCTGTTTTTATAAACAATACAAACTTTGTTTGGGAACTTAGACCTACTCGCACGGACAGTGAATTTGAGGACTAAAAATACCCCTCCTTTCACGGAAACGGATTGGGTACTGCCAATGGCGGATGGTCGGTGGTCTGTGGGCCCCACCATGATGTATGCTTTTCATCCATGCCGTCCATATGTTTTTCCACATCATTTTATGATATGAGACGAAAAATGAGGTATATCCAAATCTCAAGTGTACCACATTACAGGAAACAGTGTCGAATGAGCGTCAACCATAGAAACCTTTAGGGGGCCCACTGTGATGTTTGTGAGAAATCATCCCCCGTCTAAGTTCATTCATAGGGTCATAAAGACCTGGATGAAGAGGAAAAACAAATTTCATAATGATCCAAAACTTCTGTAACCCCTAAAAGGGTTTCAATGGTAGACGTTCAATTCCCCACTGCCTTTTACAGTGTGGTCCACTTAATAGTTAGATCTATCTTATTTTTCGTCTCCAGTCTTAATATGAGCTCGCCAAATATATGGACGGTTTGGATATAACACATACCTCATGATGGGACCCACAAAAGCAACACAGCAAAAAAAAAAAAAAAAAAAAAATGACTGCCGCGGCACTGCCGCCCACACAGTCTGGCTACGGTTATAATCCGTAGCCATAGTGTATCAAAAATTACAGGATTTTTAGGCAAACTCGCTGGACAGTTCTAGACTTTTTCGATAATATTGACAGATCTTCGATATATCAAAGATACGGTTATGGCTACGGTTATAATCTGTAGTTATACTATCCCACTGACCCTAACTCAACGGCTCCTTTTTTCTTTTCTTTCTTTTCGTTGTAATCCCCACAGCATTTTGTGGGTCCCATTATGAGGTATGTGTTATATCCAAATCGTCCATCTATTTAACGAGCTTGTATTAAGGCTTGAGACGAAAAATAAGACAGATCTAGCTATCAAGTGGACCACACTGTAAAAGGCAATGGAGGATTGAATGTATACTATTAAAACCCTTTTAGGGGTCATATAAGTTTTGGATCATTATGAAATTTGTTATTCCTCTTCATCTAGGTCTTTGTGACCTTATGAATAGATTGGATGGAAAATATATGTTATGGTGGGCCCTATAAAACTTTTAAATATGAAAATCAATTTTCCCACTGTTCTTTATGGTGTGGTGTGGTCCGGTTGATCTTTGGATATGATTCTTCTTTTATATATATAATGCTCCCAAATGATCTCGAAATATGGATGAACATTGTGGATATAATAAATATAAAATTGTGGGGCCCATGTAACTTTGATCTCCTTTGAGTGGGGCGAACACAAAAATTGAGCTGGGCAAATTAGAAATTGAGCTGGGCAAACAAGAAATTGAGCGGGGAAAACTGAAAATTGAGCGGGGAAAACTAGAAATTGAACAGGGCCAACATGAAATTGAGCGGGGCAAACATGAAATTCAACGGGGCCAACGAGAAATTCAGCGGGGCAAACTAGAAATTCAGCGGGGCAAACGTGAAATTGAGCGGAGAAAACTAGGAATTGAGCGGGGCAAACATGAAATTCAGTGGGGCAAACATGAAATTCAGAGGGGCCAACGAGAAATTTAGCGGGGCAAACTAGAAATTCAGCGGGGCAAACATGAAATTCAGCAGGGCAAACATGAAATTGAGCGGGGTAAACATGAAATTCAGCGGGGCTAACGAGAAATTCAGCGGGGCTAACTAGAAATTCAGTGGGGCAAACATGAATTTTAGTGGGGTAAACATGAAATTGAGCGGGGCAAACATGAAATTGAGCGGAGCAAACTAGAAATTATGCGGGGCAAACATGAAATTGAGCGAGGCAAACTAGAAATTAAGCGGGGCAAACATGAAATTGAGCGGGGCAAACATGAGGTCTGTGTTAGGGAACGAATGCATTTTATATAGGGGAGTGGCTATGGGAGAGAGTTTTGTGAGTCTTATCACGGGGTATATGTTATATCCAGATCGTACATCCATTTGGGGATCTTGTCTTAAGGCTTGATGTGAAAAATAAGACAGATCTAACTATCAAGTGGACCACACTGCAAAAACCAGTAGATGATTGAACGTCTACCATTGAAACCCTTTTTGGGCTCACAGAAGTTTTGAATCAATATGAAATTTGTTTTTACTCTTCATTCAGGTGTTTGTGACCTTATGAAAAGATTGGATGTAAAATAAACATTACGGTGGGCCCTACAAATTGTTTAACAGTGAAAATTATTATTGTTACTACTATTTATGGTGTGGTCTAGATGATCTTTGGATATAATTCAGTTTTTTTTATAATGCTCTAAAATAATCCAGATATAATAAATACATCACTACGTGGCTATGTAACTTTGATCTCCTTTGAACCGTTCGTACAACTTGGAGATCAAGGAGCGTCAGTGCTCCTCTTCCAACGACACGTACCTACAGCAGTTGTACACCAGCCAATCAGTTTTCCTCTCCAGCACAACACGCGATCATTTGAGACGCTAACATGTTAAGAAAGTCTAACAGTAGATTAGGTATTGTCCTGCTATTTCTAAGCTTCAGACAGACACTAGTGCTCCTAGACCTAACATGTTTATTTTTCATCTAACTAGTTCATAAGGTCTCTTAAACATTAATGAAGGGAAAACACAAATATATTTTATTTCCCACCGTTTGCCCTGATCAATTTCATGTTTGCCCCGTTCAATTTCATGTTTAACCTGCTGAATTTCTAGTTTACCCCTCTCAATTTCATGTTTGCCCCACTGAATTTCGTGTTTGCCCCGCTCAATTTCATGTTTGCCCCACTGAAATTCATGTTTGCCCCATTAAATTTTTAGTTTGCCCCACTCAATTTCATGTTGCCCCGCTCAATTTCATGTTTGCCCCGCTCAATTTGTAGTTTGCCCCGCTCAATTTGTAGTTTACCCCATTCAATTTCATGTTTACCCCGCTCAATTTCTCATTGGCCCCGCTCAATTTCATGTTTGCCCCGCTCAATTTCTAGTTTACCCCGCTCAATTTAATGTTTGCCCCGCTGAATTTCATGTTTGCCCCGCTCAATTTCCAGTTTGACCGCGAAGTGATTGAAATTGACCACGAAGTGAATGAAATGGATTTTTGACCATCGACCCGATGGAATCTTGGAAAATAACTAGGTTTGTTGGTTAAATTAGCTTCTCCTACCCCAAAATCATATGTGGTACGTTAAGTAAATTAGTCTAGTTTAGGAGATATGTTTGTTGAATAAATAGACAAAGAAGTGAATTAAAAGATAGAAAAAAAAATTTATATTCTTATATATACATATTTATATAAATATGTATTAGAGAAAAATGTAGGTAGAATAAACTTCTCCATGTAAAAAATTTAAAATTTTAAAAATTTTAAAAAAAATGCTTAGACTGCAACAGACTATAGTTAGGCTACGGTTATAATCCGTAGCCATAGGGAAACCTGCAGGATTTTTGAGGCAAACTCGCTGGACAGTTCGGGACCTTTTTCGATATATCGAAAGATCTTCGATACATATCGACAAAGCAGGGGCTACGACTATCAATACGGTTATAAACTGTAGCTATTGGTTCCGGGTTTTTTTATTTTTTATTGTTGTAATCCCTACCGCCTTTTGTGGGTCCCATCATGAGGTCTATGTTATATCCAAACCGTCCATCTATTTGGCGAGCTAATATTAAACTTGAGATGTAAAATAAGACAGATCTAACTTTCAAGTGGACCACACTGTAAAAGCCAGTGGGGAATTGAACATCTACCATTGAAACCATTTTAAGGGTTACAGAAGTTTTGGATTATTATGATTTTTTTTTCCTCTTCATCCAGGCCATTGTGACCTTACGAATAGATTGGATGGAAAATAAATGTTATGGTGGGCCCTAGAAAACTTTTAATGGTGAAAATCAGTTTTCCCACTGCTATTTGTGGTGTGGTCTAATTGATCTTTGGATATGATTTTGTTTTTGGATAATGCTCCGAAATGATCTCGAAATATGGATGAACGTTGTGGATATCATAAATACATAGCGGTGGGGCCATGTAACTTTGATCTCTTTTGAGCCGTTCGTACAACTCTCGGTTGGAGAAGCGTCAACGCTCGTCTTCGAAAGGAAGGGAGGGGTACTTTTGTCCTCAAATTCGTTGTCCGTACGAGCAGGTTAAATTTCCCAAACAAAGTTTGTATTGTTTCATAAAAACGGTTGGATAAAAGGTGGGGTCCATAGTCCCAAATTTCTCCATTTGAAAAGAAACGTAAAAGAGGGTGCAGATTGGGTATTACCTCACCGGACCTATCTAAGAAGAATGGTCATGTTAGAGGCTCAACGTGTTCTATATATTTTATCAACACCGTTCATCTATTTTACAGATCGTTTTATCCCATGATCCAAAAAAAAAAAAAAAAAAAGTAGATTGGATGCTCAATTAGACCACATCACATGCAGTAGTGCCGATTGAAGTCTAACTGTTGAAAACTTCTTAAGACCTAACGCCATGTTTATTTGTCATCCAACCTATTTATAAGGTCACATAGACTTGTAAGAAGGGAAAACATAAATATCAGCTTGATCTAAATATTTTGTGGCCCTAACAGGTTCTCAACAGTAGGTTATAAATATCTACTACTCATGTGGTGTGATCCACTTGATTGTAAAGCCCTAAAAATTGGGGGTCGAGCATAAACTTAACTCCTGAGTTCCAATGCATCACTTATGCAACAAAATGAATGATGATTGAATGTTGTCTGTATTAGTGTAGTAAACATCAGTGAGATTAAGCCAAAACAGCATATCATACTCTAGAGACAAGTGAGATAGCAGGCGGAAGACTGTGATAAATAAATAAAATATAAAAACTGTGGTGAGTCTCCAGAGTGTGATAAGGTTACCAGGTTAATGAATTACAAGTATAATTTCAAATTATACCAAGTTGTGGAAGTGTAATGTCTTCTATTCCAAATACCATAGCCCCGTCGATACAATACCAGGTCTTCATAGACCTGTTAGAGAGTTACATATAGGAGAACTCCTCCTCAACATCGTAGTAGTAGTCCGGCTCTGCTTCATAAGCATTGTCATCACCTGAAACTCAAACAAATCTGGTTGGTGTGTACAACACCGTCCCGTAACGTGGGAGTGAGTGATCAACTCAATGGAACAGTAAAGCATAGGTTAACATGTTATCAATTCAGTCAAGCAGTAATGATAAAGCAGTACAATCAAGCAATCCTAACTACTCTTATTTAATGCAAGTATGAAATGATATGATGAATGCCCTTGCCAAACCACCCTCATGCGACACCATCTTACGTTTGCGACATGCGTTCATCCCTCGGTGCTCCACATCTACAAATACAGTGCGATGATGAGCATGATTACCGAGTAGTTATTAGTCCATTTTAAACAGCAGGATTGGGAAACTAAGGTACCTCCCTTTTATCATTCCCAAACATGATCCATTCTAGGGTCATCAGTCCTAGCTAATCTCATACGATGGTGTGTTTCTAGGTCGTTGTAAAGGCTGTCAGAGCGGTTACACACAATGGTTACACCACTCCCCCAACACCTTTTTAACGGTTCATCACTAAATTGATACAGGCCTAGTTCATACTCTATACACTGTGGCAAAACTCTTCGCCTCACCGCAAATTCAGAGTATACTCGAGGTCACTACAAAGGGCTACTAGGGCTGTTACACGCATTTATTACGCCACTCCCCCATCACCTTATCAATGTAGGCCGACAGAACAAGTTCATACTCTATACACTGTGGCAAAACTTTTTGCCTCACCGTAAATTCAGAGTATACTTGAGGTCACTACAAAGGGCTACCAGGGCTGTTATACGCATTCGTTGCACAACTCCCCCATCACCTTATCAATGTAGGCCGACAGCACGAATATAGTGTCCCATACCACCATAATCAGCTCACGAGTCTGGTTGCTCACTGGTCACTACGGGGAGGTACATGGCCCCAGCGTAGGCCGACAGCTCAACCACGGTGTCCCATACCACCATGCCTGACTCATGAGTCTTAGTGGATCGACGTACCATGGTTAAAGGGATTTCACTGGTAAGTTTGGTACCCTAGGTTCAAGCAGAGGCGACCAAACATGGTGAACATAAGTAAGACAGATCGGGTTGCTTGACGAGCTCGGCTAGCTCGAGCGCACAATGAGTTAAATGATATGAAGCGCATAAGCACTTCGTGTGGCCAGCCACTATCGCCAACCGAAGTACGACTCGGGTTCGTCGAACACATCTCTCGTGGCGACTGAATCTCAACTACGAATTTAGTTTCGTTGCCGATTGCCTGGACTATATAATAGCCCCAATCACATTCAATTTTAGATAGTTAAAGCAGTAATGGATCAAGATTCAAATCATACAATCAAAGTTTGATAATATCCACTTAGGGCCGCCAGGGCTATTACACGCACTCGTTACACCACTCCCCCATCACCCTTCACGGCTCTCATGGAATACAATGTAAACATAAATTTAAACATATGCATTACACAGATAAAATCATACAATCAGTTGAGCATGTTATGAAGTACAACATATGCATGAGTTTGTACATATTCAATTCCTAATCACACGGATATCTAAAGAAATCATACACATAGTTAAAAAAGTTGATAATCATATCTTAACACCCTTATACATTACAATTTACTAACTACTACTCATTCAGACATTTCAACAAACACTTTAAACTACATACATCAACATACATGACATATGTTGATCACATAGGCATTAGGCCAAATCCTTTCACTAGGGAGTTTCCCCAATTATAACATGCGTGCACCCACGACGGATAATCATGGTAAGCATAAATCCAAGTTCCATATTCATTTGAACATTTTCATAAACACTTGGGCTACACATTTCAACATATATAGTGTATATTGGTCGTGGCGTGATTTAGGGCAAATCCTTTCGTCAAAGGGGTATCGCCTATTGTAACATCTCGAAAAATTGAGGGTCGAGTAGTAACTCAACTCTCGAGTTCTAGAACATCACTTATGCAACATAGATAATGATGATTTAATGTTGTCTGTGTTAGTACAATAAACATGAGTGAGATTCTACCAAAACAGTAATTCATACTCCAGCTCCATGTATAAAGCGTAAGTGGAAGACTGAAAGGTATATATAGATATATATAAAACAAAACATTCTCGATCTCCAGAGTATGAACACTAACTGAGTCACCGTATATATATGTTGGTCCTAAATCAAAAAGTCAAAATAGTACAACTGAAATTATCAACCCTGTAGCCCCGTAGCACTGGACAGCCTATGCGAAGCCTCCAGCGAACTACATGTAGGAGAACTCCTCCTGATCGTCATAGAAGTCGGGCTCAGTCTCCTGTGCTTCAGTAATACCTGCATCTGATACAGGGTCTGGTGGGTGTTTTAAAACACCATCCCATAACGTGGGAGTGAGTAGCTAACTCAGTGGAACAATAAAGCATAGGTTAACATGTTATCAATACAGTCAAGCAGTAATGATAAAGCAGTAAAATCAAACACTCCTAGCTACTCTTATTAATGCAAGTATGAATGCAGGTATGATGGATGCCCTCACTGACATACTCCCTCATGCGACACCATCTCACGCTCGCGGCATGCTTTCATCCCACAGTGCTCCACATCTTCCAGGCACATGCAATGCATGATGAGCATGATTACCGAGTTTTTAATTAGTCCATTTCAAACAGCAGGATTGGGAAACTAAGGTACCTCCCTTGTATCATTCCCAAACATGATCCATTCTAGGGTCGTCAGTCCTAGTTAATATCAAACGATGGTGTGTTTTCTAGGTCACTGCAGAGGCTGCCAGGGCTGTTACGCATAAAGGTTACACCACTCCCCCATCATCCCTTAAACGATTCATCACAATACAGAAACAGGCCTAGTTCATACTCTATATATCGCGACAAACCCTAAGGCGCACTGCGATTTCAGAGTATGCTCGAGGTCACTACAAAGGGCTGCTAGGGCTGTTACGCACAAAGGTTGCACCGCTCCCCCATCACCTTATCAATGTAGGCCGACAGCGCGAATATAGTGTCCCATACCACCATAATCGGCTCACGATTTTGGTTGCTCACTGGTCACTACTGGGAGGCACATGGCCCCAGCGTAGGCCGACAGCTCAACCACGGTGCCCCATACCACCATGCCCGGCTCATGAGTCTTAGCGGATCGAGGTACCATGGTTAAAAAGGTTTTCACTGGTAAGTTTGGTACCCTATGTTCAGGCAGTAGCGACCAAACATGGTGAACATACATTAGACAGACCGAGTTACTTGACGAGCTCGGCTAGCTCGAGCGCACAGCAAGTTGAACGACATGAAGTGCATAAGCACTTCGCGTGGCCAACCACTATCGCCAACCGAAGTACGACTCGATTTCGTCGAACGCATCTCACGTGGCGACATGAAACTCAACCACGATCTCCAATCTGGTACCGATTGTCTGGACTATAATCATAGCCCCAAACACAATCAATTGTCATCCATAGCATGTGGAGTAAAGCATGATAAACAAAGTAATTCAAGCATGATAAACAAAGTAATTTAAACATGCTAATAGGCATGTTATAAGCATATTATAAAGCATGATATAAAGCATGTTGTAAAACACTACATCAATAGGAATACAAACACATGTATTGCAAGTAAGCAGTTTTAAGTGATCAACCTCATAGAGGTAATCATACATGTCGCTAGGGTAGTTGAGAATCCAATCTCAACACCCTCCTAAGGCATCTACATCCAAACACTTACTCACTTAAGCATTTCCACAAACACTTAACATACACTATTTCACATACGTGGTGTATGTTAACAAACATGTATTAGGGCGAGTCCTTTCACAGCAAATAATTTACACATATATAGTATATTTATACAATAAATAATCATGGCAAACACATCTCTAAAATACATATGTATACAGTACTTTCTATAATACAGTATTTGTACATACATAGTGTATATTAGTAAAACATGTATTTGGGCGAATCCATTCACCAAATAAGTATTTTATCCATATATTCATACAAAAAATAATCATGTTAAACACATTTCCAAAAAATATACGTTTACGGTATTTTCTACGAATACTTAGAATATGTAAAATTTCATAATTTGCATCTTTAATCGAAACAGAAATCGAAAAGCACTTTATACATGTGCAATTGCATGCAGATTATGAATCCATCATTATCTGACATTGAAAGTGTTGAAAACCATAACCTACACACCTAAAGTCCGCACCTTGTGTCGTAGAATCGTAATGGAGTTGATAGGTTTGCTAAGCTCCCGTATTCGGCAGTTTGGCAACCTATGGAACGAAATACGTTAGCTATTTCATAACCTACAACCACCCAAGCCACAAATCAGGTTAGGGTTAGGGTTTCTTACCTAAAAACGGGACGGAAATCGCTGGGAAAACGATGAGAATGGAGCGGTTGAACACATATAGCAGCGGCAGGGAGATGCTCCCACATCTCCCACACTTTCTCTCTCTTTTCTCTCTCTTTTCTCTCTCTCAATCTCAAATTCGTATGGCTGCTATGAGAGAGGGTCTAAGGTCCTTATATAGCCTAAAAATTTACCAAAATAGACTTATGTTCAAGGTATACTTACATTATAATCAAATCGGCATTGTTTCGGCTCAAAAGAGGGTTTCTGACGGTCCTCCTTGAGCCAAAGGTCGGACTTAAGCTCACTAACGCTGGATCTATGTTCTATTAAGTTTTCGTTTCGGTCGGGATTCCAGATCACGCGTGGCGGACCAGTTTCAGTTCAATGGTCAGCGGATCTCGATCGAAGATTCCGAGTACATGTAAATGTGTATGAAATTTCTCCTGAACCGAGGGTGTAATTTGGTCTAATTCTGACGGTCTGGTTGCTTAAAACTGATCCGCAAGCGAGAGGTGCCAGATTACTATTCAAGATATTTTATTTTGGAATTATTTCACATTTCTCACACTCTTCACTCCGAGCTCAAGCGAATAGCGCTGGGACACCATCTAGATTTGATTTCTGAGATGGTTATGAAGCCCAGCGAGGCGGTTCTAATTCCTTAACTTCGTATTATTCGGACTCCCGACGTGTGGTCCAGATCCGATACGAAGTTTCGAGATGCTCCCGTGAGCAGTCGGGTAATGAGATTGATCCTAGGTTTTAGGGTAACCTAGCGTCAATGATTCTACAAGTTTTGGGTCTTGCAGATTGTATTTGAAGTGATTCAAATGGATTTCATGGCTAATCTAGTTTAGCACTTAGTTAACTTTGTCAAATTTCTAAAGGATTTAATCCTAAGTGATTTCCGTCTAAGGTGGTACTTAGTCCTTCGTAGTTTGTATATAGAGTGATCCAAGTTATAATACTTAACTAGTTTAAGATAGTGTTTAGGGTGAAAGTACTTAGGAAAATTGAAAGAACAAGATGGTGAAGGGTTGGATTTGTGAAGGAAATGGGTTCAGAAGCGATTTTAAACTGTGGGATTCAGTTCTGATAGGGTAATAAGGTGTTAGGACCAACCCATTGCCTAAGGACATCTAATTCCAGGTTGGCAAAAATTCAGGGTGTTACACCTATACACGATCATATATCCATGACAATTAGTCATGGCGAGCACGAATGTGAATTCTATACTCATTCAGTCATTTTCACAAACACTTAGAATACACTATTTTAACACACATAGTGTATATTAGCAACACATGTATTAGGGCGAGTCCTTTCGCCAAACAAGTATTTTACACATATATAATATGTTCATACAACAAATAATCATGGCAAACATATTTCCAAAATTTATACATATACAGTACTTTCTAGAATACACTATTTCAACATACATAGTGTATATTAGCAAAACATGTATTAGGGCGAGTCCTTTCGCCAAATAAGTATTTTATCCATGTATAAAATATTCATACAACAATTAATCATGGCAAACACATTTCCAAAATTTATACGTATATGGTACTTTCGACAAATACCTAGAGTATGTAAAATTTCATATTCTTCATCTTTAATCAAAACGGAAAACAGATAGCACTTTGTACATGTGTAATTGTATGTAAATCATGAATCTATCATTATCTAACATTGAAAGCAATGAAAACCATAACCTATACAACTAAAGTCCTCACCTTTTGTCGTAGAATCGTAACAAAGTCGATAAATTTGCTAAGCTTCCGTATTCGGCAGTTTGGTAACCTATAGAATGAAATAGGTTAGATATTTCATAATCTACAACCAACGCAACCCCAAAACAGATTAGGGTTAGGGTTTCTTACCTAGAAACGAAGTAGGAATCGCCGGGAAAGCGACTAGAATGGAGTGGTGGAGCATGGATAGCAGCAGGGAAGAAGGGCAGGAAGATTCTCCCACATCTCCTACACTTTCTCTCTCTTTTCTCTTTTCTCTCTTCTCTCTCTAGGGTTTCTCTCAAATTCGTATGGCTGTGAGACAGAGGGTTCTAAGGTCCTTATATAGCCTAAAAACATTCCAAAATAGACTTATGGTCAAGGTATACTTGGGTTATATCCAAAGTGAGCCTGTTCCAGCTCAACAAAGGACTTCTGGCGGGCCGCCTTGAGCCAAAGGTTAGACTTAAGCTCACAGACATTAGATCTAGGTATGGCTAAGTTTTCGTTTCAGTCGGGATTCCAGATCGCAAATGGCGGACCAGTTTCAATTCAACGGTCAGTAGATCTCGATCGGAGATTCCGAGTACATGGATATGATTATGAAATTTTTCCTGATCCGAGGGTGTATTTGGGTCAGATTCTGACCGTCTGGTTGCTTACAAAATGTTCGCAAGTAACAAGTCTCAGATTACTATTTGAGATATTTATTTATAAAGAAAACCAAGTGTTTTCAAACTCCTCGCTCCGGACTCAAGCGAACAACCATGGGACACTGTTTGGATTTGATTTCCGAGATAGTTGTCAAGCCCAGCGAGGTGGTCCTAAGTCCTTAACTTCGTGTTAATCGGACTTTCGATGGGCGGTCCAGATCTAATACGGAGTTTCGAGATGCTCCCAAGAGCAGCCGAGTAATGAGATTGATCCTAGATTTTAGTTTAACCTAGCGTCAATGATTCTACAAGTTTTAGGTCTTGCAGATCGTATTTAAAGTGGATCAAGTGGATTTCATAGCTAATCTAGTTTAGCACTTAGTTACTTTGTGAAGGATAAGGTAGTGAAAGTGAGATTTGTGAAGGAAATGGGTTAAGAAGCGATTTTAGACTATGGGATTCAGTTTTGACAAGTTAATAAGGTGTTAGGATCGACCCATTACCTAAGGATGTCTAATTCCAGGTTGGCAAAAATTCGGGATGTTACAATCTACCCCCCTTAAAACAAAATTTCGTCCCCGAAATTGCCTAAGGGTAAAAAGGAAAGATTTAATTATTTTTTTTGCCTAAGTTTTATTGATTTCGAGTTTCTACGCATGGTAGGGTATATACTAGCCTGGTTCATTTTAGTCTACCCCCCTTAAAATAAAATTTCTTTATCCCTTACTTATATCCTGATGGTTTGCTACAATGGATTTCTTTACCTATTTAGAGTCTTGACGATAATCCCCAATTATTTAGGGTAAGATAGCTGTTTTCATTGTTTGACCAACACGGAAAGACGTTTATGGTGGGCTTGATCCCGATACATCGATCATCTACCGGGCCAGGATAGAAAGCTCATCGTATCCCTTCCGAATCCTGGTGGATCCTGGTCTTCTGCTCGTCAGCAGTGAGTCCATTGGTAGTCGCACAGGATTGAGAATTGGGTCAAGCCGCGAATGCTTCGCAGTTTATATTTCAGTAACTCCGTAGACCGATCACTCTAAAAACTTAGGGAATGCCCATCACAGAAGGTTCAAATGCCCTATTTCTAAGGTTGCCCTTTTGGTCTTAGTCTAAGAGAGTCCTTGTTATTATCTCTATCCAAGGAAATGGTAAATCAAATCTTACTAGATCATCCTAAAATGGTTTCTCATAGTAGAACTTCCTAGGGCTTATATAATGTTCGTATTCAACAAGTATAGGTTCGATCTTGGGCTAGTGGGGTAGGGTCCACCACGCTTTCGCTGCGCCACCCAAATCAAAGAGGTGTATTGATTTGACCTAGCTACATCTATCAGTCTCTGAACTTCTCTAATGTAACCGGTAGTCTAGTCTTAATTTAGGTGTCGTCCAAAGTTTATGCTCATATGCTAGATGATTTCATACCATTTCTAATACAGGAAGGGTTTTATCACTTAGGGTCAAAGTTGTCTAATTGGAACTGAGTTGTCTGTACTTGATGCTTGAGCATTTCACATATGCTCATTCCAACTAAGAGGGTCCTAAGGTTCACATTATAAATTTGTTCCATTTCTTACACGGTCAGGCCTGTCGAAATCTAAGAGCACCGCTCTAGGTCAAAAACTCTAGGGCCAATTGTCTTAAATGGGACTGCATTACTAATCTCACTTCGGTATTGGGAATGGCATGTTTGGTAGGAGGGTGGGTGGGGATTAAAATTAATGGTATAGGCTTTGAAAAATGAGCCTGGTGTTGGAAAAGTGTGGGATGGAATTTCCAAATCCCAGGATAATGAATTTCTAAGTGTAATAGGAAAGGACAATACGGGATTTACGTTTAACTGCATACATTCCAAACATAGTATCGGATAACATGGGATACACCCAATCTAGGGGCCATACCTTACACATACATTTATTGTTACTTATACAATCCTATCCACCTAACTCACCTAATGCAGTTGGCCGAACGGGCCCTAAATGTCTTCAAACATCTAAAACATTCTACCAACTACTACACCCATCAACATGAAAACAAAAACATCCAAAGACAGTAACCCATGCAAACTATAAGACAAATATGGATAGCTAGACATCCGAGAAGATGGTGTACCAAGCTCGGATAGAGCCATGGAAAAGTGAATGAAAAGTGATGGAGAGAGAGAAAAGGGCTGGAGTTTTTGGTTCTCCACGAGTTTGAACATCAACAGGGATTGTGAAGGCCCAAAAGACAGTGATTGAAGATGAAAAATGGAAAGGTAGGATGGGTTAGGGAGCTTACACATTTTGAACTCCAAATGGGGCATGTAAGAGCCCAAATGAAAGAGAATGGAGAGGGTAGGTAGGTAGGGATTGCTGTGAACGATGGATATGGGTGGGTTGTGATAGAAAATGATAGAACGAGTGAATAGAAGGGAGGTTTGAGAGAGAAAACAGAAATTGGAGGGAAAGAGAGAGCTTGGAGGGTGTTTTGAGAGAAAGAGGGGGTAAAACAGACGTGAAACAAGGGCCCCCACAAAATTTGGTAGGCACCACATGTGCCTAGGGGTCGGGCCGACTATGACCAGAACCGGTCCGACCAGCTCGGCCCAACTTGACCGCGGTCGACCGCGGTTCCGCCGCGGTCCACCGGACCAACCGCGGTGCTGCCGCGGTAGGACAATGTTCACCACCCTCCCAAGGTGCCAATGGCACCCCAAGTCTGTCTCAGATCCCACTGGATCGCATAGTGTGGCCCCTAACTCCACTTGAGGTATTTTCGGTGCCAATTGTCAAACCGGAATGAGTTTATGTGATGTGTGGTATATGATTTTGGAGTAGGAGGAGCCAATCTATCCAACTAACCCATTTATTTGGTTAGATTCCAAAGTTTGAATGGTCAGAAGTCCAATTTATACATATTTTTACTATTTATAGTAACTTTTTGTTCAAGTATTATTCTTCATCATTTATACGTTAGAATTTATATCTGGTATGAAAGGATTTAAAAAAAAATTGAAGAATGAAGTGGTGCAAGGAGAGATTTTGAAGGAATCGGGTAAAAAGGGGTTTCAGGCTTTGAGATGAAGTGTAAGGTGTTGTGGTTGACCCACAACCTAAGGGCATTCGTTTCTAGGGAACGACTCAAACCCGTCGACTGACGGCCTAGAAGTGATTCAGGATCGTTTCGCGTGATCATGGGTGTGTACGGGCCCAATCTCAACAGTGGATTTCGGTCGGTTTCGTCGTTCGGCTAATTTGGAAAATCCTAAGTCGATTCCTACATTCTATCGCTCCCTCCTAAGTCAGAGTACGTCAGAGTGCGTTGTGTTACCATAACCCAGGCCCGGTTTAATCCAAATCATGCTCTGACACCATCTTGTAACGCCCTGAAAATCGGGGGTCGAGCATAAACTCAACTCCCGAGTTCTAACGAATCACTTATGCAACAAAATGAATGATGATTGAATGTTGTCTGTATTAGTGTAGTGAACATGAGTGAGATTAAGACAAAACAGCGTACCATACTCCAGAGACAAGTGAGATAGCAGGCGGAAGACTGTGGTAGATAAATAAAATATATAAACTGTGGTGAGTCTCCAAAGTGTGATAAGGTTACCAAGTTAATGAATTACAAGTATAAATTCAAATTATACCAAGTTGTGGAAGTGTAATGTCTTCTATTCCAAATATCATAGCCCCGTCAATACAATATCAGGTCTTCATAGACCTATCAGAGAGTTACATGCAGGAGAACTCCTCCTCAACATCGTAGTAATAGTCCGGCTCTGCTTCAAAAGTATCGCCATCACCTGAAACTCAAACAAATCTGGTTGGAGTGTACAACATCATCCCGTAACGTGGGAGTGAGTGATCAACTCAGTGGAATAGTAAAGCATAGGTTAACATGTTATCAATTCAGTCAAGCAGTAATGATAAAGCAGTACAATCAAGCAATCCTAACTACTCTTACTTAATGCAAGTATAAAATGACATGATGAATGCCCTTGCCAAACCACCCTCATGCGACACCATCTAACGTTCGCGACATGCGTTCATCCCTCAGTGCTCCACATCTACAAATACAGTGCAATGATGAGCATGATTACCGAGTAGTTATTAGTCCATTTCAAACAGCAGGATTGGGAAACTAAGGTACCTCCCTTATATCATTCCCAAACATGATCCATTCTAGGGTCGTCAGTCCTAGGTAATCTCATACGATGGTGTGTTTCTAGGTCGCTGCAAAGGCTATCAGGGCTGTTACACACAATGGTTACACCACTCCCCCATCACCATTTTAACGGTTCATATCTAAATTGATACAGGCTTAGTTCATACTCTATACACTGCGGCAAAACTCGTCGCCTCACCACAAATTTAGAGTATACACGAGGTCACTACAAAGGGCTGCCAAGGTTGTTACACGTATTCGTTGCACCACTCCTCCATCACCTTATCAATGTAGGCCAACAGCATGAATATAGTATCCCATACTACCATAATCGGCTCACGAGTCTAGTTGCTCACTGGTCACTATGGGGAGGCACATGGCCCCAGCGTAGGCCGACAGCTCGACCACGGTGTCCCATACCACCATGCCCGGCTCATGAGTCTTAGCAGATCGAGGTACCATGGTTAAAGGGAATTCACTGGTAAGTTTGGTACCCTAGGTTCAAGCAGAGGCGACGAAACATGGTGACCATACGTAAGACAGATCGGGTTGCTTGACGAGCTCGGCTAGCTCGAGCGCACAACGAGTTGAACGATATGAAGCGCATAAGCACTTCGTGTAGCCAGCCACTATCGCCAACCAAAGTACGACTCGGGTTCATCGAAACATCTCTCATGGCGACTGAATCTTAACCACGAATTCAGTTTCGTTGCCGATTGCCTGGACTATATAATAGCCCCAATCACATTCAATTTTAGATAGTTAAAGCAGTAATGGATCAAGATTCAAATCATACAATCAAAGTTTGGTAATATCTGCTTAGGGCTATCAGGGCTGTTGCACGCACTCGTTACACCACTCCCTCATCACCCTTCACGGCTCTCATGGAATACAACATAAACATGAATTTAAACATATGCATTACACAGATAAAATCATACAATCAGTTGAGCATGTTATGAAGTACAACATAAGCATGAGTTTGTACATATTCAATTCCTAATCACACAGATATCTAAAGAAATCATACACATAGTTTAAAAAGTTGAGAATCATATCTCAACACCCTTATACATTACAATTTACTAACTACTACTCATTCAGACATTTCAACAAATACTTTAAACTACATACATCAACATATATGACATATGTTGATCACATAGGCATTAGGCCAAATCCTTTCACTAGGGAGTTGCCCCAATTATAACACGCGTACACCCACGACGGATAATCATGGCAAGCATGAATCCAAGTTCCATATTCATTTGAACGTTTTCACAAACACTTGGGCTACACATTTCAACATATATAGCGTATAGTGGCCATGGCGTGATTTAGGGCAAATCCTTTCGTCAAAGGGGTATCAGCTATACACGATCATATATCCATGACAATTAGTCATGGCGAGCACGAATGTGAATTCTATACTCATTCGGTCATTTTCACAAACACTTAGAATACACTATTTTAACATACATAGTGTATATTAGCAACACATGTATTAAGGCGAGTCCTTTCACCAAACAAGTATTTTACACATATATAATATGTTCATACAACAAATAATCATGGCAAACACATTTCTAAAATTTATACGTATACGGTACTTTCTAGAATACACTATTTCAACATACATAGTGTATATTAGCAAAACATGTATTACGGCGAGTCCTTTCGCCAAATAAGTATTTTATCCATATATAAAATATTTATATAACAATTAATCATGGCAAACACATTTTCAAAATTTATACGTATACGGTACTTTTTACAAATACCTAGAGTATGTAAAATTCCATATTCTTCATCTTTAATCGAAATGGAAAACAGACAGTACTTTGTACATGTGCAATTGCATGCAGATCATGAATCTATCATTATCTAACATTGAAAGTGTTGAAAACCATAACCTATACACCTAAAGTCCTCACCTTTTGTCGTAGAATCGTAACGGAGTCGATAGATTCACTAAGCTTCCGTATTCGGCAGTTTGGTAACCTATAGAATGAAATAGGTTAGCTATTTCATAACCTACAACCAACACAACCAAAAAACAAATTAGGGTTAGGGTTTCTTACCTAGAAATGAAGTCGGAATCGCCGGGAAAGCGACTACAATGGAGTGGTGGAGCATGGATAGCAGCACGGAAGAAGGGCAGGAAGATTCTCCCACATATCCCACACTTTCTCTCTCTTTTCTCTCTTCTCTCTCTAAGGTTTCTCTTAAATTCGTATGGCTGTGAGAGAGAGGGTTCTAAGGTCCTTATATAGCCTAAAAACATTCCAAAATAGACTTATGGTCAAGGTATACTTGGGTTATATCTAAAGTGAGCCTGTTCCAGCTCAACGGAGGACTTCTGGCGGGCCCCCTTGAGCCAAAGGTCGGACTTAAGCTCACAGACATTGGATCTAGGTATGGCTAAGTTTTCGTTTCAGTCGGGATTCCAGATCGCAAATGGCGGACCAGTTTCATTTTAACGGTCAATGGATCTCGATCAGAGATTCCGAGTACATGGATATGATTATGAAAATTTTCCTGATCCGAGGGTGTATTTAGGTCAGATTCTGACAGTCTGGTTGCTTACAAAATGTCCGCAAGTAACAAGTCTTAGATTACTATTTGAGATATTTATTTATAAAGAAAACCAAGTGTTTTAACACTCCTCGCTCTAGACTCAAGCCAACAGCCGTGGGATACTGTTTGGATTTGATTTCCTAGATGGTTGTCAAGCCCAGCGAGGCAGTCCTAAGTCCTTAACTTCAAGTGGGCGGTTCAGATCTGATATGGAGTTTCGAGATGCTCCCGAGAGCAGCCGGGTAATGAGATTGATCCTAGATTTTAGGGTAACCTAATGTCAATGATTCTAAAAGTTTTGGGTCTTGTAGATCGTATTTAAAGTGGATCAAGTGGATTTCGTAGCTAATCTAGTTTAGCACTTATTACTTTGTGAAAGATAAGGTAGTGAAAGTGAGATTTGTGAAGGAAATGGGTTAAGAAGCGATTTTAGACTGTGGGATTCAATTCTGACAAGTTAATAAGGTGTTAGGATCGACCCATTACCTAAGAACGTCTAATTCCAGGTTGGTAAAAATCTGGGATGTTACAATCTACCCCCCTTAAATAAAATTTTATCCCCGAAATTGCCTAAGGGTAATAAGAAAAGATTTAATTATTTCTTTTGCCTAAGTTTTATTGATTTCGAGTTTCTACGCGTGGTAGGGTATATACTAGCCTAGTTCATTTTAGTGTACCCCCCTTAAAACAAAATTTCTTTATCCCTTGCTTATATCCTGATGGTTTGCTATAATGGATTTCTTTACCTATTTGGAGTCTTGACGACAATCCCCAATTATTTAGGGTAAGATAGTTGTTTTCATTGTTTGACCAACACGGAGAGACGTTTATGGTAAGCTTGATCCTGATACATCAATCATCTACCGGGCCAGGGTAGAAAGTTCATCGTATCTCTTCCGAATCCTGGTGGATCCTGGTCTTCTGATCGTCAGCAGTGAGTCCATTGGTAGTCGCCCAGGATTGAGAATTAGGTCAAGCCGCGAATGCTTCGCAGTTTATATTTCAGTAACTTCGTAGACCGATCACTCTAAAAACTTAGGGAATGCCCATCACAGAAAGGTTCAAATGCCCTATTTCTAAGGTTGCCCTTTTAGTCTTAGTCTGAGAGAGTCCTCGTTATTATCAATGTCCATGGAAATGGTGAATCAAATCTTACTAGATCATCCTAAAACGGTTTCTCATAGTAGAACTTCCTAGGGCTTCTATAATGTTCGTATTCAACGAGCACAGTTTCGATCTTGGGCCACTGGGGTAGGGTCCACCACGCTTTCGCTGCACCATCCAGATCAAAGAGGTGTATTGATTTGACCTAGCTACATCTATCAGTCTCTGACCTTCTCTAATGTAACCGGTAGTCTAGTCTTAATTTAGGTGTAGTCCAAAGTCTATGCTCATATGCTAGATGATTTTATACCATTTCTAATATACGAAGGGTTTTATCACTTAGGATCAAAGTTGTCTAATTGGAACTGAGTGGTCTGTACTTGACGCTCGAGCATTTCACATATGCTCATTCCAACTAAGAGGGTCCTAAGGTTCATATTATAAATTTGTTGGATTTCCTATATGGTCAGGCCTGTCGAAATCTAAGAGCACCGCTTTAGGTCAAAAACACTAGGGCCAATTGTCTTAAATGGGACTACATTGCTAATCTCACTTCGGGATTGGGAATGGCATGTTTGGTAGGAGGGTGGGTGGGTATTAAAATTAATGGTATAGGCTTTGGAAAATGAGCCTGGTGTTAGAAAAGTATGGGATGGAATTTCCAAATCCTAGGATAACGAATTTCTAAGTGTAATAGGAAAGGACAATATGGGATTTACGTTTAACTGCATACATTCCAAACATAGTATCGGATAACATGGGATACACCCAATCTAGGGGCCATACCTTACACATACATTTATTGTTACTTATACAATTCTATCCACCTAACTCACCTAATGTAGTTAGCCAAACGGGCCCTAAACATCCTCAAACATCTAAAACATTCTACTGACTACTACACCCATCAACATAAAAATAAAAACATTCAAAGACGGTAACCCATGCAAACTACAAGACAGCATATGAATAGCTAGACATCCGAGATGATGGCCATACCAAGCTCGGATAGAACCATGGAAAAGTGAATGAAAAGTGATGGAGAGAGAGAGAAAAGGGCTGGAGTTTTTGGTTTTCCATGAGTTTGAACCTCAACAGGGATTGTGAAGGCCCAAAAGATAGCGATTGATGATGAAAAATGGAAAGGTAGGATGGGTTAGGGAGCTTATACGTTTTTGAGCTCCAAATGGGGCATGTAAGAGCCCAAATGAAAGAGAATGGAGAGGGTAGGGAGGTAGGGATTGCTGTGAACGATAGATATGGGTGGGTTGTGACAGAAAATGACGGAATGAGTGAATGGAAGGGAGGTTTGAGAGAGAAAACAGAAATTAGAGGGAAAGGGAGAGCTTGGAGGGTGTTTTGAGAGAGAAGAGGCAAAACAGATGTGAAACAGGGGCCCCCAAAAAATTTGGTAGGCACCACACATGCCTAGGGGTCGAGCCGACCATGACCAGAACCGGCCCGACCAGCCCGGCCCAACTTGACCGCGGTGACCGTGGTTCTGCCGTGGTCCACCTGACCAACCGCGATGCCGCCGCGGTAGGGCAGTGTTCACCACCCTCCCAAGGTGCCAATGACACCTCAGGTTTGTCTCGGATCCCACTGGATCGCATAGTGTGGCCCCCGACTCCACTTGAGGCATTTTCGGGGCCAATTGGCAAACCGGAATAAGTTTATGTGATATGTGGCATAAGATTTTGGGGTAGGAGGAGCTAATCTATTCAACTAACCCATTTATTTGGTTAGATTCCAAAGTTTGAATGGTCAGAAGTCCAATTTATACATATATTTACTATTTATAGTAACTTTTTGTTTAAGTATTATTCTTCATCATTTATATGTTAGAATTTATATCTGGTATGAAAGGATTTATAAAAAAAAATTGAAGAATGAAGTGGTGCAAGGAGAGATTTTGAAGGAATTAGGTAAAAAGGGGCTTTAGGCTTTGAGATGAAGTGTAAGGTGTTGTGGTTAACCCACAACCTAAGGGCATTCATTTCTAGGGAACGACTCAAACCCGTCGACTGATGGCCTAGAAGTGATTCAGGATCGTTTCGCGTGATCATGGGTGTGTACGGGCCCAATCTCAGTGGTCGATTTTGGTCGGTTTTGTCGTTCGTCGTCGTTCGGTGAATTTGGAAAATCCTAAGTCGGTTCCTACGTTCCGTCACTCCCTCCTAAGTCAAAGTGCGTTAGAGTGCATCGTGTTACCATAACCCAGGCCCGGTTTAATCCAAATCATGCTCTGATACCATCTTGTAACGCCCTGAAAATCGGGAGTCGAGCATAAACTCAACTCCTGAGTTCCAACGCATCACTTATGCAACAAAATAAATGATGATTGAATGTTGTCTGTATTAGTGTAGTGAACATGAGTGAGATTAAGCCAAAATAGCATATCATACTCCAAAGACAAGTGAGATAGCAAGCAGAAGACTGTGATAGATAAATAAAATATATAAACTGTGGTGAGTCTCCAGAGTGTGATAAGGTTACCAAATTAATGAATTACAAGTATAATTTCAAATTATACCAAGTTGTGAAAGTGTAATGTCTTCTATTCCATATAGCATAGCCCCGTTAATACAATATCAGGTCTTCATAGACCTGTCAGAGAGTTATATGTAGGAGAACTCCTCCTCAACATCATAGTAGTAGTCCGGCTCTGCTTCATAAGCATCGTCATCACCTGAAACTAAAACAAATCTGATTTGTGTGTACAACACCGTCCCGTAACGTGGGAGTGAGTAATCAACTTAGTGGAACAGTAAAGCATAGGTTAACATGTTATCAATTCAGTCAAGCAGTAATGATAAAGCAGTACAATTAAGCAATCCTAACTACTCTTATTTAATGTAAGCATGAAATGATATGATGAATGCCCTTGCCAAACCAACCTCATGCAACACCATCTTACGTTCACGACATGCGTTCATCCCTCAGTGCTCCACATCTACCAGGCACATGCAGTGCGATGATGAGCATGATTACTGAGTAGTTATTAGTCCATTTCAAACAGCAGGATTGGGAAACTAAGGTACCTCCCTTGTATCATTCCCAAACATGATCCATTCTAGGGTCGTTAGTCCTAGTTAATCTCATAAGATAGTGTGTTTTTAGGTCGTTGCAAAGGCTGTCAGGGCTGTTACACACAATGGTTACACCACTCTCCCATCACCTTTTTAACGGTTTATCACTAAATTGATACAGGCCTAGTTCATACTCTATACACTGGGGCAAAACTCGTCGCCTCACCGCAAATTCAGAGTATACTCGAGGTCACTACAAAGGGCTGCCAGGGTTGTTACACGCATTCGTTGCACCACTCCCCCATCACCTTATCAATGTAAGCCAACAGTACGAATATAGTGTCTCATACCACCATAATCGGCTCACGAGTCTGGTTGCTCACTGGTCACTACGGGGAGGCACATGGCCCCAACGTAGGCTGATAGCTCGACCACGGTGTCCCATACCACCATGCCCAGCTCATGAGTCTTAACGCATTGAGGTACCATGGTTAAAGGGATTTCACTGGTAAGTTTGGTACCCTAGGTTCAAGCAGAGGCGACCAAATATGGTGAACATACGTAAGACAGATCGGGTTGCTTGACGAGCTCGGCTAGCTCGAGCGCACAACGAGTTGAACGATATGAAGCGCATAAGCACTTTGTGTGGCCAGCCACTATCGCCAACTGAAGTACGACTCGGGTTTGTCAAACACATCTCTCGTGGTGACTGAATCTCAACCACGAATTCAGTTTCGTTGCCGATTGCCTGGACTATATAATAGCCCCAATCACATTCAATTTGAGATAGTTAAAGCAGTAATGGATCAAGATTCAAATCATACAATCAAAGTCTGATAATATCCGCTTAGGGCTGCCAAGGCTATTGAACGCAGTCGTTACACCACTCCCCCATCACCCTTCACGACTCTCATGAAATACAACATAAACATGAATGTGATTTGAATCATACACATAGTTAAAAAAGTTGAGAATCATATCTCAACACCCTTATACATTACAATTTACTAACTACTACTCATTTAGACATTTCAACAAACACTTTAAACTACATACATCAACATACATGACATATGTTGATCACATAGGCATTAAGCCAAATCCTTTCACTAGGAAGTTGCCCCAATTATAACACACGTGTACCCACGATGGATAATCATGGCAAGCATGAATCCAAGTTCCATATTCATTTGAACATTTTCACAAACACTTGGGCTACACATTTCAACATATATAACGTATAGTGGTCGTGGCGTGATTTAGGGCAAATCCTTTCGTCAAAGGGGTATCACCTATACACGATCATATATCCATGACAATTAGTCATGGCGAGCACGAATGTGAATTCTATACTCATTCGGTCATTTTCACAAACACTTAGAATACACTATTTTAACATACATAGTATATATTAGCAACACATGTATTAAGGCAAGTCCTTTCGCCCAACAAGCATTTTACACATATATAATATGTTCATATAACAAATAATCATGGCAAACACATTTTCAAAATTTATACGTATACGGTACTTTTTAGAATACACTATTTCAACATACATAGTGTATATTAGCAAAACATGTATTAGGGCGAGTCCTTTCGCCAAATAAGTATTCTATCCATGTATAAAATATTCATATAACAATTAATCATGGCAAACACATTTTCAAAATTTATACATATACGGTACTTTCTACAAATACCTAGAGTATGTAAAATTCCATATTCTTCATCTTTAATCGAAATGGAAAACAGACAGCACTTTCTACATGTGCAATTGCATGCAGATCATGAATCTATCATTATTTAACATTGAAAGTATTGAAAACCATAACCTATACACCTAAAGTCCTCACCTTTTGTCGTAGAATCGTAACGGAGTCGATAGATTTGCTAAGGTTCCGTATGCGGCAGTTTGGTAACCTGTAGAATGAAATAGGTTAGCTATTTGTAACGCCCTGAAAATCGGGGGTCGAGTATGAACTCAACTCCCGAGTTCCAATGGATCACTTATGCAACATACACAATAATGCTTAAATGTTGTCTGAGTTAGAGCAATAAACATGAATGAGATTATACCAAACAGTAAATCATACTCCAGTTCAATTGTATAAAGGTAAGCGGAAGACTGAAATTTTATATTCAAAGTATGTAAAGTAACAAAATTTTATGAACTCCAGAGTATGAGTACTAACTGAGTACCAATATACATGTATTGTTTCTAAGTCAAAAAAATCAAAATACAATCCTCAAGAGAGGCCCTGAAAATCCCGCGATGCAGCCGGCCTAAGCATAGCCGTCAGAGTACTGCATAAAGGAGAACTCATCCTGATCCTCCCCGAAGTCGGGCTCCGGCTCCTGAACCAAGGCGCCATCTACACCTGTGACAGAGTCTGGTGGGTGTTGCAAACACCGCCCCGTAACGTGGGAGTGAGTAGCTAACTCAGTGGAACAATAAAGCATACGTTAACATGTTATCAAATCAATCAAGCAGTAATGATAAAGCAGTACAAATCAAACATTTCTAACTACTCTTGTTAAGTGCAAAAATGATATGACATGATGTTGTATACCCTTGCCAAACTACCCTCAAGCGACATCATCTTACGTTCGCGAATGCTTACTCCCTCAGTGCGTCACATCTACAAAGCACATGCGGTGCGATGATGCTCATGATTACTAAGTTTTTATTAGACCATTTCAACCAGCAGTATTGGAAAACTAAGGTACCTCCCTTGTATCATTCCCAAACATGATCCATTCTAGGGTCGTCAATCCTAGTTAATCTCATACGATATTATGGTTTGAGAAGCGTAGTGAAGGCATCGCAAAGGGCTCACACCCGTCGGGCGGATACAGATCTCACCGTATGCGGCTCAATTGTCGGCCGTCACCAAGTACAGTCTCACCGTATTTGGCTCAATCACTAGCCGTCACCAAGTACATGTGTCTCACCGTACTCGGCTCAACTCATACTCTAGTTGCTGTGAAAGACTCGTCACCAATCACAGACACTTGGAGTATACTCGAAGATACTACGGAGGACTCGTCACCGTCAAGACGAGCATGTGTCTCACCGTACTCGGCTCTCGCCGTGAAGTAGTATCGACAACTCGAATATAGTGTCCCATACCACCATAATCGGCTCACGAGTTTGGTTGCGCAATGGTCACTACGGGAGGCACATGGCCCCGGCCAGAGGCCGACAGCTCGACCACGATGTCCCATACCACCATGCCCGGCTCATGCGACTTAGCGGATCGAGGTACCATGGTTAAACCGGATCGCCACTGGTAAGTTTGGTACCCTAGGTTCAAGCAGTACCGACCAAACATGGTGAACACACATACACATATCGGTTTGCTTGACGAGCCTGACTAGCTCGAGCGCACCACAAGTTGAGCGATATGGAGCGCAAAAGCACTCCGTGTGGCCAACCACTATCGCCAACCGAAGTACGACTCGGGTTCGCCAGACATGTCCGTTGTGGCGATATGAATCTCAGCCACAACTGCAAGTCTGGTACCGAATGTTTGAACTATAGACATAGTCCCAAACTCAAACAGTTTTCATCAATAACATGTGGGGTAAAGCATGATAAACAATCACTACAAGCATGTTAGCAGGCATGTTATAAAGCATGAAGTAAAACATGATGTAAAGCATGTTGTAAAGCATGTAATAAAGCACTATCCACATAGGGATACAATTACGTACACATTACGAGGGAGTGGTTCTAGCGAACCACTGCATGGAGGAGATCCTACATGTCTCTAAGGGAGTCAGGAATTCCATATCAGCACCTTTTTAAGGCACTAATACACAAGCCTTTACACACACAAGCACTTACACAACACTTAGAGTACGTCATTCCAACATACATGACGTATGTTAGCAAATCGCGTGTTAGGGCTATTCTCTCGCCAAGCGGTTATTTTACCCGCGCATATCATATTCATACAACAAATAATCATGACAATTACACTTCCAAATTTTACACATATGCGGTATTTCTAAAATACACAATTTCAACATACTAGGCATTTACAAGCGAACATGTAATTCAGCGTTTCCTTTCGCCAAACTAGTATTTTATACATATATTGTATAATCATACATTAAATAAACATGTCATACATTTTCCCAAAAAATATACATATACGGTATTTCTAGAATACACAATTTCAACATACGTAGCATTTACACATGAACATGTATTTCAGCGATTCCTTTCGCCAAATTAGTATTTTATCCATATATCATATAATTATACATTAAATAAACATGTCAAACATTTTTCCAAAAAAAATACGTATACGGTATTTCTACGTATACCTAGAGTATGTGAAATTCCAATTTCTACAACGTTAATCGAAACAGGAAACGGAAAGCACTTTGTACATGTGCATTTACATGCAGATCATGAATCTATCATTATCTGACATTGAAAGCGTTGAAAACCGTAACTTATACACTTAAAGTCCTCACCTTTGCCCTTGGAATTCCAATGAATCAGCAAGGGTAGTAGAGCTTCCGTATACGGGAGTTTTCTAGCCTAAAGAGCGGAATCGGTTAGCCTGTACATAACCTACAACGATCCTACCTCAAATCAGACCTAGGGTTAGAGTTTCTTACCTTCAAACGGAATGGAAATCACGGAAAACACACTGAATGGAGCGGTGTAGGCCGTGTGACAACCCAAAGCAAGTAGGAGGAAGATCTCCCACAAATCCCAAGCTATTCTCCCTCTTTTTCTCTCTCTCTCTAGGGTTTTAATCCCAAATTTGTATGATCGTGAGAGGGGCTGTTCTAAGCCCCTTTTATAGCCAAAAACATTCGAAAATAGACTCAGTTCAAGGGTTATTGCTAATATAGGATATTCGTCACTTTTCCAAACTCAAAAGAGAGGTTCGGTAGCCCTCCTTGAGCCAAACGTCGACTTAAGCTCACCACCTATGGATCTATGTGGGATTACGTTTTCGACTCGATCGGATTCCCGATCGCACGTGGCGGACCACTTTCAATTCGACATCATGGGCCATGATCAGAAATTCTAAGTACATGTAAATGTTCTTGAAATTTTTCTTAATCCGAGGGTGTAATTTGGTCTGATTCTGACGGTCAGGTTGCTTAATACTGACGTGCAACCGAACGATGCCAGATCACTATTCCTGATATTTTTATTTGGATGGGAATAGTGTTTTTCACACTCCCTCGCTCCGAATCGAAACGAAAGGCCGTGGAACTTCGGATGGACCTGATTTTTGAGATGATTGTCAAGTCCAGTGAGGCGGTCCTAGTTCCTTAGCTTCGTGTTAATCGGACTTCCGATGTGCGATCTAGACCTAATACGAAGTTTCGTTTCATTCCCGAGAGCAGCTGGGAAATGAGTTTGGTTCTAAACTTTAGGGTAACCTAGCGTCACTTGTTTTGCAAGTTTTGGGTCTTGCAGATCGTATTTAAAGCGATCCTAATGGATTTCATGGCTAATCGAGTTTAGTACTTAGTTAACTTTGTTAATTTTCTAAAGGATTTAATCCTAATTGATTTCTGATCGAGGTGGTACTCGACCCAATGTACGGAAATTTACAGGTCGTTACAATCTACCCCCCTTAAACAAAAAATTTGGCCCTCGAAATTTATACCTTTTCGTAGTCCTCGAGAATCTGAGGGTAGTTCTTTCTGACCTCGGCCTCAATCTCTCAGGTAGCTTCCTCCTCGGAATGATGTGTCCAAAGCACCTTCACAAGTGGGATGACCTTGCTACGTAGTACCTGCTCCTTCCTATCAAGGATACGTCGGGCAAAGTTGCAGTACGTAGCATCCTCACTCAACTGTACCTGCTCCCATCTGATGATATGCGAAGGATCAGGAACGTACTTCTTCAGCATAGATACATGAAATGCGTTGTGTACGGAAGCAAGTGGTGTAGGCAAGGCGAGACGATACGCCACATCACCCACTCGATCCAGTATCTGAAATGGACCGATAAACCTCGGTGTGAGCTTCCCCTTCTTCCCGAACCGAAGGACTCCCTTCATAGGGGAAACCCGAAGGAACACATGATCCCCGACCTCGAACTCCAGCGGTCGCCGCCTCGTATCGGCGTAACTCTTCTGCCTGCTCTGCGCTGTGAGTAATCGACGCCTGATAATGTCTACCTTCTCTCGTAGTCGCCGTACCAACTCGGGTCAATCAGACTACGCCGCCAACCTCTCGCCCAACAAGGCGGTGCCCTACAAGGTCGACCATATAGAGCCTCATATGGGGCCATGCCAATAGTCACTGGAAGTCGTTGTTGTAGGCGAACCGCGCACGAAGACAATCATCCCAAATTGTCCCTGAAGTCCAACACACATGCTCGCAACATATCCTCCAGAATCTGATTCACCCGCTCTGTCTGCCCATCAGTCTGAGGATGAAACGCTGTACTGAACTTCAACTTCACACCCATCGCCTCCTGGATACGAGTCCAGAAGATAGATGTGAACCGCGTGTCTCTGTCCGACACGATCTCCAAAGGAACCCCGTGCAGACGGACGATCTCCCTGATGTACAATCTAGCCAGCTCGTCTGCAGAGTTCGTAACTCTGATAGGGAGGAAATGGGCCGATTTGGTCAACCGGTCCACAATCACCCAAATGGAATCGTGCCCCTTCCTCGTCTTCGGCAACCCTGATATGAAGTCCATGGAGATGAAGTCCCACTTCCACTCCGCTATAGGCATGGGCTGAAGTAGTCCAGGAGGTCGGTGATGTTCCGCCTTGACCTGCTGGCACGTCAGACATCGAGACACATACTCAAAGCAATGTGGGCCTTCATGTTATCCCACCAATACGTCCGTCTCATTTCCCGGTACATCTTCGTGCTACCGGGATGCATCGCAAACTTCGAGTTATGGGCGGACTCGAGAAGCTCGCGTCTCAAGTCGCCTACATCAGAACACATAGGCGGCCACGGAATCGTAAACCCCATCGAACCAACTCTCCACTCTGAGTCCACGGCCGCTAGCCCGCTTTGCTCTCGAAGCTCGACATACCGTATATCGCCCTCTTGGGCCTCAACAATCCTGTCGTCAATAAGTGGCCGCACCTGAACGTGCGCAACACACTCAAAAGGCTCTTCGACAATGAGTCTCTGCTCGAAGTCCCGCACAAACTCCATCATGTCCCACTCGGCTATCATCAGCGGTGCTGCAAATGCAATCGCCTTCTTGCGGCTCAGCGCGTCTGCCACAAGGTTCGCCTTGCCAGGATGGTAGGAAACCTCGAACTTGAAGTCCTTCAAGGTCTCCATCCATCGGCGCTGTCTCATATTCAAATCCCGCTGTGTGAATATGTATTTAAGGCTCTTATGGTCGCAGAAAAGCTCAAACTCCTCACCGTAGAGGTAATGTCTCCAGAGCTTCAATGCAAAGATGATGTACCGCCAACTCTGTGTCATGTGTAGGGTAATTCTCCTCGTGCTTCCTTAATTGTCTCGAGGCATACGAAATCACCCTATCCTTCGCATCAAGACACAACCCAAACCAACGCGAGACGCGTCAAGATACACCGTGTATTTCACCCCTTGCTCAAGAATACTAGCACAGGGCGGACGTCAACTTGTCCTTCACCTCCTTAAAGCCGCCTCCGCCTTCTCATTCCAGGCGAACTTCAGGTCCTTCCGAGTCAACTGAGACAATGGCCTGGCGATCTTCGAGAAATCCCGAATGAAACGTCTGTAATACCCAGCCAGACCAAGGAAACTCCTCACCTCAGTAACCGACTCAGGCTGCTGCCAATCCTGAACCGCGGCTACCTTAGCAAGGTCCACTGCTATCCCATCCTTGGACACTACATGTCCCAGGAACTTGACTTCCTCCTGCCAGAAGTCGCACTTCTTGTATTGCGCAAACAACTGGTTCTTCTCCAACGTACCCAATACTGCTCGCAGGTGCTCCTCGTGCTCCTCCCGACTCGTGGAGTATATCAAGATGTCATCGATAAAGACGATGACGAATCGGTAAAGGAAGGGCCGAAATACCCGGTTCATCAGATCCATGAACACGGCTGGTGCGTTCGTCAGACCGAACGACATCACTAAAAACTCATAGTGCCCGAAGCACGTCCTGAAGGCTGTCTTCTGCACGTCCTCCTCTCTCACGCGCAACTGGTGGTACCCTGACTGAAGGTCAATCTTCGAGAAATACTTCGCCCCCTCAACTGATCGAACAGATCATCAATCCTGGGCAAAGGATACTTGTTCTTCACCGTGACCTGGTTCAACCTACGGTAATCAATACACAACCGTAGCGACCCGTCCTTCTTCTTCACGAATAACACAGGTGCTCCCCAAGGAGACACACTAGGTCGAATAAAACCTTTCTACAAGTTCGTCAATGCTTTTTCGCAGCTCCTCCATCTCACATGGAGGCATACGATAAGTCGGCAATGAGATGGGCGTCGCACCAGGCGTAAGGTCAATCGTAAAATCAATCTCACGCCGAGGAGGTAAACCAGGGATAGTCTTAAAGACTCCAACAAACTCCTGAACCACTGGCTTAGCCTCCAGTGTCAGACCATCAATCGACACAAGTAAGGCAGCATAACAATCAACTCGACAGGGCCAACTGACCTGCACTGGGAACATGAAAGCTGTGCCGTCAGGTCCATAGGCAGTCACGATCCGAGCATCGCAATCTATCTCCGCCCTCATCTTGGCGAGCCAATCCATGCCAAGTATAACGTCGTAGTGCCATAGCGGAGCAACAATAAGGTCGACGAGCACTGTGCTGCTACCCAAAACTATCGAGCAACCCTCGCAGAACCGTGTGACATCCGAACAGGTCCCGGTAGCCATAGTGAGTCTCATTCCCTTAGTGGGAATCGTATGCAAAGATAGGCGTTTCACCGCCCCACAAGAAATAATAGAAGTAGTGGACCCAGTGTCCACCAATAAAGAAATGGGAGTACCATGAACATGAGCCGTACCCTCAAAAGCCGTCGGTGCCGAAATCAACGCCTCTGGTGCCTCAGCAACAAGCGTGTGCACGCGGGCCTACTGCTGGCGGTTCGACTGAGGAGCCAAGGGTCGCTGTGGCGGCATGAAGCGCGACACAGGAGGTCGGAAGGAAGGATGTGCAGGAGCAGTCTGTAGCGGTGGAGCTAATATGACCTGTGGATAAGGGCGATCCAATCTCTGCGGTGGCGCAAATTCGCTAGCCCTCATGCGCGAGAAACAGCTCTCAGCAGGGTGTCCTGGTTTCCCGCAATACGTGCAGGTCACCAACGGGCGTCTCATAGGAACAACAGGTGCTGCGGCCCTGGGGGGGAATCAGCATGTGGCCTCTTGCCTAAGATAGGCCTGCTCTGCAAATCCTGGCGTGGCCTCGTAACCATAGCACCACGCGATCTGGCCAATCGGTCCACATCCTGCTCGGCCGTCATAGACATGTGGACCAATGCCGCGTAGGTGAGGATACTGAGGCAGCAAATCCTCGACCGTATCTCCGGTCGCAAACCCAAGGAAAAACGACGCATCCGCATCTGCTCATCCACCAGTATAGTCGGGACAAAGCGGCCCAACTCTGTGAAGCAGTGCTCGTACTCCGTGATCGTTATGCCTCCCTGCCTGAGGTGCAGAAACTCATCCTCCCGCTCATGCCGATACGTCTGCGGGTAGTACTTCTCGTGGAACCGAGACTCGAAGGCCTCCCAAGTCCGCACGAAATCTACTGCAACCGTGCGCAGCACGCTGTCCCACCATAAACTGGCCTCCCTCTCAAACATGAAGGCGGTCAGCTCCACCTGCTCTGCCTCTGAGCAATGTAGCATCTGAAGCATCTTAGAGATGCGGTCAAGCCAGAACTCTGCCTCCTCGGGTCTGTGAGAACCCATAAATGAGGGAGGCCTCAAGCGCTGAAATCGCTCGAGTAAACCACGAGTACTGACCTCTCTAGTAGGAGGTGCGACGGATGGGGGCAGAGGCACATCCTCAACCTGAGCAGGAGGCTCAGAATGCTCATCAGGATGTGCAGATGTCGTAGGTGGAGTCGCACTACCACCACGGGACAAGGCCTCAGCGATAGTGGCCATAAGCCGCCTGGCCGCCGCGCCGTCGCTCGGCCGTCTGGCCAGATGCCGCACTATCGCTGATGCATCATCATCATCAGCTGCTCAAACCTATCAGTCGACGGAGCAGCCTGAGAGTCATGCTGCGCAGAAGAAGACGGCCGATACTGCTCACGGACCGGGGGTGTATAAGGTGGTTGTCCACCGATAGGACCAGCAGGAGGCTGATCAGATCTTAATCCTCGGTCAGTAGGACCGCTACTACCAGAAGGAGTCTGGTCCATAGAGCCGGTCAGAAGAAGATGTGTCGTGCTCCGCGTATACTGTCGCGGCATGCCCTATACAACATAGGGTAGAATCATTTATGAGATAAGGCACAATACACTCCATAAAGCACTAAGCATTCCACACATCATCAAAACAAAAGAGGCTATATGCTTTTCATTTACCCAAAATTGTCATAATATATGGAATACAGAGTTACATGAATCACGACAGAATTCACATCATAGCCAATATATCCACTACATCAAACACCCAAAACACGTTACTATCTACTACTTCATCTACATGAAAACATAAACCGCCTATCGCGGTAACCAAATCAAACACAACATACAACAACATGGATGACTAAGCATCCGAAGTAGGCGGTGGAGGAGGAGTGTTCTTGTCCTGCACACAGCACAATATGGCCTTTAACGTACGAGACACCTTCTTAAAGCTCCTCTTCATGTAGGCTTCGGTCTCTTCAAGCTTGGCTCGAGTTTCACCAAGCTCAACCCGAACTTGTCCAACCTCTTGCTGCAGGACGGCTGACCCTCCTCGAGACGGGCCAAACGTGCATCAAAAGCATCTCGATCCACACCCTACTCCTGAGCCGCAGGGGGTGAACTCTCCTCAGTGTCCTGAGCCTAAGATTCTTCTTCCTGTATGTCATCACCACGCTCCTCATCACTCTCTGCCTGGAGGTCAACACTCTCCTCGCCGGCGCTATCCGACTCATCTCCAGACTCGTCAAGTCGGGCTTGCCGCTGTTGAGGGCCGATCTTCATATTCTTGAGTGTCGCCTCATTTATGACTCGGACTGGTGCAAGGTCTTCCATGTTGAGTCTATAGCAGACATCACGAGCCATCCTGCAGATCAGACGGCCAAATGGGAGCGAAAGATCGTTCCTGGCAGAACGAACAACATGAACTATCTGGGATAGGATGAATGTGGGTAGGCATATATTGTCCCCGCGTCCCATCTTGTACAGAAAGTCCACCATCACCCGAGTACACTCCGTGCAGTTACCCCACCGTGGGTATACATTGTATGTGAAAATGTGATGGAGTAAACGGAAGTCTTCAGTCATCTTTGTCGCCGCAATACAATTTTCTTGCTTCCAAGTAACCCGGCGACCACAGAGATATCGCGTGCGACGATCCCTTTCCCGCGCACTTCTAGAGAAGTCATCACTAGGCTGCACTTGACCAAGCGGGATCTTCGTGATTCGAACCACCTCATCCACAGTGATTGTGCGCCTTATGCCCCTCACAGAGACAGTAAACTGAAGAGGCTCTACTGATGAGTCCACGATATGAGCGTAGAAAGCGCGAACCGTGTTCTCACATGCGGGAGACTCGCCTTCAAAAATAGAATTCCATCCGATATCCACCAAGTGGTCCATCATCGGGTGTAGGCCAAACATTTTTTCATCCACATGAGCTTTAAACACAACCTTGCGGCCCGCGAAGCGCCCGTATTCGATGCCTATCGGATAAGAATTTCTAGCGGGATGGTCAGGATCCAGGTCTCGCTTTGACCTAAACTCCCGAACGGTGCTAGTGCCGGCCCCAACATCGGATCTTCTTCGGGAATGGGCTGGCCTACTTGGGCCGGCGTCATCGGCCGCGGTTTTCCTCTTTCCCATGAGAGATAGGATGGAGGAAATGGAAAAAATGGTAGCCACCACACCAAGGAGGGTCATGAAAAATTGCCAAAATGGGGGAACAAGGGGCTGATCTCTTTGATCCTCCACAAACAACAATCCAATGGGTGTGGAAGGAGCACTAGAGGTAGGAAATGAAGGAGAAACAAGAAGAGAATGGAATGGGTTAGTAGATTACCCGATTTTTTAGTTCCAAGGAGGGGTATGAGAGCTCCAACTTGAGAAAATGGGGAAAGGAGGAAGCTAGGGCTGTTGTGGAAGGTTGGGGTGTGTGAGTTATGGAAGAAAATGGAAGATTTGAAGGTTTGGAGGATGGGTTTTGAGAAAAAATCGAAAAAGAGGGTGTGGGGCGTTTGGAAGGGGTGAAATGAGAGAGAGGGGTGCTCCAGCCCCTAAAATCCCAAACCCATGGGAATTTCGCACGTGCCAGGGGGTGTAGGAGGCTGGGCCGACCAACCTCATGCTTGGACCCACCCCCGAAAATCGACCGGACCGCGGTCCGCCGCAGGTGCCGCGGCTCCGTCGCGGTGGGACTTGGCCGGAACTGCGCCGCCGCGGTGGGGCCCTGTTTGCCATGTGTCCAGGGTGCCAAATGCACCCTGGTTCGATTGGGAACCTTAATGGATTAACGTGGGGGGCCCCCGAACTCAGTTCAGCTCCAGAACGGTTAGTTCCGAAAATTTTTTGAACTAATCTGATTTTTCCTGATTTTTGAAGATTGATTTTTGGGTGGATAGTGACCTGGACACGTCAATAGACGGTCTAGGAGTGATTTAGAGTCCGTATGTGCGGTCAGGATCGAGTACAGACTCGATCAACGCATTCGTTTTTAATGAATTTCGCCGAACGGTGAAATCGGGAGACCCTAAGACTGTTTCTACATTTTTACGCACCCTCCTAGGTTGTAACACGTCAGCGTACGTAGTGGGGACATAACTCAGTCCGGTTTAATCAAAATCATGCTCGATACCAACTTGTAATCGAAAATCGGGGTCGAGTATGAACTCAACTCCCGAGTTCCAACGCATCACTTATGCAACATACACAATGATGGTTAAATGTTGTCTGAGTTAGAGCAATAAACATGAATGAGATTATACCAAAACAGTAAATCATACTCCAGTTCAATTGTATAAAGGCAAGCGGAAGACTGAAATTTTATATTCAAAGTATGTAAAGTAACAAAATTTTATGAACTCCAGAGTATGAGTACTAACTGAGTACCAATATACATGTATTGTTTCTAAGTCAAAAAATCAAAATACAATCCTCAAGAGAGGCCCTGAAAATCCCGCGATGCAGCCGGCCTAAGCATAGCCGTCAGAGTACTGCATAAAGGAGAACTCATCCTGATCCTCCCGAAGTCGGGTTCCGGCCTGAACAAGGCGCCATCTACACTGTGTGACAGAGTCTGGTGGGTGTTGCAAACACCGCCCGTAACGTGGGAGTGAGTAGCTAACTCGAGTGGAACAATAAAGTATAGGTTAACATGTTATCAAATCAATCAAGCAAGAATGATAAAGCAGTACAAATCAAACATTTCTAACTACTCTTGTTAAGTGCAAAAATGATATGACATGATGCTGTATGCCCTTGCCAAACCACCCTCAAGCGACATCATCTTACGTTCGCGAATGCTTACTCCCTCAGTGCGCCATATCTACAAAGCACATGCGGTGCGATGATGCTCATGATTACCAAGTTTTTATTAGACCATTTCAACCCGGCAGATTGGGAAACTAAGGTACCTCCTTGTATCATTCCCAAACATGATCCATTCTAGGGTCGTCAATCCTAGTTAATCTCATACGATATTATGGTTTGAGAAGCGTAGTGAAGGCATCGCAAAGGGCTCGTCACCCGTCAGCGCGGATACAGATCTCACCGTATGCGGCTCAATTGCTGGCCGTCAGCTCAAGTACAGGTCTCAACGTACTTGGCTCAATCACTAGCCATCAGCTCAAGTACAGGTCTCACCGTACTCGGCACAACTCATACTCTAGTTGCTGTGAAAGACTCGTCACCAATCACAGACACTTGGAGTATACTCGAAGATACTACGGAGGACTCGTCGCCCGGCAGCACGAGCACAGGTCTCACCGTACTCGGCTCTCGCCGTAAGTATCAACAGCTCGAATATAGTGTCCCATACCACCATAATCGGCTCACGAGTTTGGTTGCGCAATGGTCACTACGGGGAGGCACATGGCCCCAGCGTAGGCCGACAGCTCGACCACGGTGTCCCATACCACCATGCCCGGCTCATGCGACTTAGCGGATCGAGGTACCATGGTTAAACGGGATCGCCACTGGTAAGTTTGGTACCCTAGGTTCAAGCAGTAGCGACCAAACATGGTGAACACACATACACATATCGGTTTGCTTGACGAGCCTGACTAGCTCGAGCGCACCACAAGTTGAGCGATATGGAGCGCAAAAGCACTCCGTGTGGCCAACCACTATCGCCAACCGAAGTACGACTCGGGTTCGCCAGACACGTCCGTTGTGGCGATATGAATCTCAGCCACAACCGCAAGTCTGGTACCGAATGTTTGGACTATAGACATAGTCCCAAACTCAAACAGTTTTCATCAATAACATGTGGAGTAAAGCATGATAAACAATCAATACAAGCATGTTAGCAGGCATGTTATAAAGCATGAAGTAAAACATGATGTAAAGCATGTTGTCAAGCATGTAGTAAAGCACTATCCACATAGGGATACAATTACGTACACATTACAAGGGAGTGGTTCTAGCGAACCACCGCATGGAGGAGACCTACATGTCTCTAAGGGAGTCAGGAATTCCATATCAGCATCTTTCTAAGGCACTAATACACAAGCCTTTACACACACAAGCACTTACACAACACTTAGAGTACACCATTCCAACATACATAACGTATGTTAGCAAATCGCGTGTTAGGGCTATTCTCTCGCCAAGCGGTTATTTTACCCGCGCATATCATATTCATACAACAAATAATCATGACAATTACACTTCCAAATTTTACACATATGCGGTATTTCTAGAATACACAATTTCAACATACTAGGCATTTACAAGCGAACATGTAATTCAGCGTTTTCTTTCGCCAAACTAGTATTTTATACATATATTGTATAATCATACATTAAATAAACATGTCAAACGTTTTTCCAAAAAAAATACGTATACGGTATTTCTACGTATACCTAGAGTATGTGAAATTCCAATTTCTACAACGTTAATCGAAACAGGAAACGGAAAGCACTTTGTACATGTGCATTTACATGCAGATCATGAATCTATCATTATCTGACATTGAAAGCGTTGAAAACCGTAACTTATACACTTAAAGTCCTCACCTTTGCCCTTGGAATTCCAACGAATCAGCAAGGGTAGTAGAGCTTCCGTATACGGGAGTTTTCTAGCCTAAAGAGCAGAATCGGTTAGCCTGTACATAACCTACAACGATCCTACCTCAAATCAGACCTAGGGTTAGAGTTTCTTACCTTCAAACGGAATGGAAACTGCCGGAAAAACACATGGAATGGAGCGGTGTAGGCGGTGTGACAACCCAAAGCAATAGGAGGAAGATCTCCCACAAATCCCAAGCTATTCTCCCTCTTTTTCTCTCTCTCTCTCTCTGAGGTTTTAATCCCAAATTCGTATGGCTGTGAGAGGGGCTGTTCTAAGCCCCTTTTATAGCCAAAAACATTCCGAAAATAGACTCAGGTTCAAGGGTTACTGCTAATATAGGATATTCATCACTTTTTCAGCTCAAAAGAGAAGTTCTGGTAGCCCTCCTTGAGCCAAACGTCAGACTTAAGCTCACCACCTATGGATCTATGTGGGATTACGTTTTCGACTCGATCGGATTCCCAGATCGCACGTGGCGGACCACTTTCAGTTCGACGGTCAGTGGGCCACGATCAGAAATTCTAAGTACATGTAAATGTTCCTGAAATTTTTCTTAATCCGAGGGTGTAATTTGGTCTGATTCTGACGGTCAGGTTGCTTAATACTAACGTGCAACCGAACGATGCTAGATCACTATTCCTGATATTTTTATTTGGATGGGAATAGTGTTTTTCACACTCCCTCGCTCCGAATCGAAACGAATGGCCGTGGAACATCGGATGGACCTGATTTTTGAGACGATTGTCAAGTCCAGTGAGGCGGTCCTAGTTCCTTAGCTTCGTGTTAATCGGACTTCCGATGTGCGATCTAGACCTAATATGAAGTTTCGTTTCATTCCCGAGAGCAGCTGGGAAATGAGTTTGGTTCTAAACTTTAGGGTAACCTAGCGTCACTTGTTTTGCAAGTTTTGGGTCTTGCAGATCGTATTTAAAGCGATCCCAGTGGATTTCATGGCTAATCGAGTTTAGTACTTAGTTAACTTTGTTAATTTTCTAAAGGATTTAATCCTAATTAATTTCTAGTCGAGGTGGTACTCGACCCAATGTACGGAAATTTATAGGTCGTTACACTATTTCATAACCTACAACTAACACATCCTCAAAACAAATTAGGGTTAGGGTTTCTTACCTAGAAACGAAGTCGGAATCGCCGGGAAAGCGACTAGAATGGAGTGGTGGAGCATGGATAGCAGCACGGAAGAAGGGCAGGAAGATTCTCCCACATATCCCACACTTTCTCTCTCTTTTCTCTCTTCTCTCTCTAAGGTTTCTCTTAAATTCGTATGGCTGTGAGAGAGAGGGTTCTAAGGTCCTTATATAGCCTAAAAACATTTCAAAATAAACTTATGGTCAAGGTATACTTGGGTTATATCCAAAGTGAGCCTGTTCCAGCTCAACGGAGGACTTCTGGCGGGCCCCCTTAAGCCAAATGTCGGACTTAAGCTCACAGACATTGGATCTAGGTATGGCTAAGTTTTCGTTTCAGTCGGGATTCCATGATCGCAAATGGCGGACCAGTTTCAGTTCAACGGTCAGTGGATCTCGATCGGAGATTCCGAGTACATGGATTTGTTTATGAAATTTTTCCTGATCCAAGGGTATATTTGGGTCAGATTCTGACGGTCTGGTTGTTTACAAAATGTCCGCAAGTAATAAGTCTCAGATTACTATTTGAGATATTTATTTATAAAGAAAACCAAGTGTTTTCACACTCCTCGCTCCGGACTCAAGCGAACAGCCATGGGACACTATTTGGATTTGATTTTCGGGATGGTTGTCAAGCCCAGCGAGGCGGTCCTAAGTCCTTAACTTCGTGTTAATCGGACTTTCGATGGGCGGTCCAGATCTGATACGGAGTTTCGAGATGCTCCCGATAGTAGTCGGGTAATGAGATTGATCCTAGATTTTAGGGTAACCTAGCGTCAATGATTCTTCAAGTTTTGGGTCTTGCAGATCGTATTTAAAGTGGATCAAGTGGATTTCGTAGCTAATCTAGTTTAGCACTTAGTTACTTTGTGAAGGATAAGGTAGCGAAAGTGAGATTTGTGAAGGAAATGGGTTAAGAAGCGATTTTAGACTGTGGGATTCAGTTCTGACAAGTTAATAAGGTGTTAGGATCGACCCATTGCCTAAGGACGTCTAATTCCATGTTGGCAAAAATCCGGGATGTTATATTGATCCTTTGATATACCTCATTTTCGAGCCCATGTCCTAATATAATCTATAAAAACTGATGGATGGGACAAATTTATCACAAACGTGATAGGGGCTCCACCTAGCTTCCGCTTCTTATATCATAGGGGTAGAGATGACATTAATTGAGAAGAGATAACATTAAATGAAGAGAGATTGAGAGGAGGAAGAGTCTTTTTCTGGTAGAAAATAGGATGAGGATACAAGCATTACATGTGTGATGTATTTGATTAATGCACCACATGTGTAAAACATCTAGTCCTTTAATTACATAAGGTTCTTCGTAAGCATGCGAATGACATAAATTATTATTTCTATAGCCAATAGTATGATATATTTATACTAGAAAAGTAAGTTCTTAAAAATCCATTCTAACGGTTCAAATTTGATTTTCATATATGTATTCAATGATAAGGTTTATTTACTAATTTTTTTACAAATAAAATTTAATTAGTATATCATATTCGATTAATGGTGTTGATCTTTAGCACATATTCTTGTTGTACCTGTATAGACTTGATGTTACATACTCTCTCGTGAGTGGGCATTATATGTAAATAAAGAAAAATATTCATATAATTTAATGCGCTACTAGGTCGACCAATTTCAATGGTCAAACTAGTTGTGTGTGAGCATTTCTCATATATATATATATATATATATATATATATATATATATATATATATATATATACACACACACACACACACACACACACACACACACACACACACACACACACACACACACACACACACGGAAACGCTCACCTACGAACTAGTTCTTAGGTGTTATATACAAACTTTTTTGAGAACTCATCATATCTGATGAGTTTCAAAAATCTGAACGGTCCACATGAAGCAGAACCTCATGAAATCCCGTGGTATGAAATTTTACTTTGATCTAAAACTTCGGTGGGCCATGAAAAATGCAAACAGTTTCTTCCGTTGATTTGAATTTCTCTTTGCTATGGCCCACTAGAATCTTAGATCAGGGTGAAAATTCACCCCCTAAGATTTCATGAGATTCCGCATCTTATGGACCGTTTGGATTTGACACCCATGACACGTGTGCAAAGGTGGGCGCGAGCATAGGTGAGCATGCCTCTATATATATACGCTCGACCTCACTATAAGCTCCCATGAGGTCGAGCTGTGTGGGCCCCACCGTGATGCGTGTCAACCATCAACACCGTGCATTTGATGGGTCCCCTTAAAATTATGGGATATCCCAAAAATCAGCCATATACGGAACTCAGGTGGGCCATACCATCTAAAATCATGTGAAGACATGCCAAAAACATATAAAAGCACTTGGTGGGGCCCACCTGAAATTTGCATGCGTCTGAAACTTGGTCTGAACCCTCATCCAAGTGGGACACACATAATGGATGGGCTGGATTTGCAAACCACATCTCGGTGGGCCCAAAAAATGATTATGAATGTTTTAATGGTGCACGGCCCCTCTCAACTTATGTATGTGGTGTGGCCCACACAAGTCACGGATTGACTTGATTTTTGAGACGTAGGCCCACGTTGGAATGGTGCATCTGAATGATGGGGTAGATGTTCGAAACGCATCACGGTGGAGCCCACACAGCTAAACCTCATGGGACGTTTCCATCAGCTTGAGTGCAAAGTACCTTTTCCGTGTATGTGTATGTGTGTGTGTGTATATATATATATATATATATATATATATATATATATATATGCCAATAGAGCACTGTCAGTAGCTACCTCGCCAGCACGCAATCCCCGTCCGAACACCACGCTCATCAAATGATCCACGTGGGTAGACGTGTAGGAACGAGGCGTCGCAGGACGCGGATTCCCTGCGAAAGCCTTTACCAGGAAGTTCCTACGCTGGGTACTCAGATGGGCCCTACTGTGATGTTTATGAGAAATCCTCCCCTTTCATTAGTTCTGTGAGTTCATTTCAGTACATGATGCAGAAAATGAACCGTATCTAAATCTCAAGTGGGCCATGCTAAAGGAAAATTTGGTTAGGAAAATTCCTACCGTTGAAATGTACCTGAGTTCGACAGTGATGTTAACATGCCATCCATTCCGTTAATAACTTCATTCCTACTGGAATGAACTGAAATCACAAATATTAGCATTATTCAAAACTTCCGTGGCCCACGAATATTTCAACTGTGGACATTTAATTATCAAGTTTTCGGCCTACCTGTGCTTTGGAAACCGTTCATTTTTTGCATTATGTCTTAAAATAAACTCAAAAAACGGATGAACGGATAGGATTTCTTACAAACATCACAGTGGGTCCCACCTAGGTTTCCAGCGCAGGAACTTCCTGCGAAAGTCTTTCGCAGGAAATCCGCTTCCGGGGTCGCACGGTCGCTGCAAGCGGGACCACGCATTCGGCCAATCCGTTTCCGCTTCAAGCCACACAACATCCGTCGGTGATGAAAATGTCAGTCGAGAAGGGTCAACAAAGTCGGACGCGGATTGCCGGCAGCGACCCGGCACCACAAATATTCTTGCGGCTTTAAATCTGTGGACCATCTTGATGTATATGTTGTACCGACGCCGTCCATGTCTCTGTCCTACTCATTTATTGCAAACAACCCAAAAAACAAAACGCGGATTACGTGCTAACCCTGCCCGCCTCGTGCCCGGAACCGACAAAGCTTCCGACGGGCCACTCTAACGTACGGGTTTTATCCACATTTTCTATCCATTTTTCGTATCACTTTGGAGTATAAGCCAAAAAACGAGGCAGATCCCAAGCTCAAGTATGACACCCACAATTAAAACCTTCTTAGGGCTATCATGGCTAACTGCCATATAACTTGTTCACTAGGTCACATGGACTTAGATGAAGTGTTCATAAGGCCGTATGGACTTGGATGAAGTGAGAACACAAATATCATCTTTATCCAAAACTTCTCTGCTCCAAAAAATTTTCAATGGTAAGTGCTTAATCTAAACTGTGTGGTCCACTTGAGTATTGTTTCTTTCTCATTTTTGGGTCTATTCACTAAGATGTTATAGAAAATGAATGATAGGTGTGGGTCTATTCACTAAAATGTTATAGAAAATGAATGATAGGTGTGAATAAAACCCATACATCAACCTGCGTTTCAAACATGTGGCAGATCCAAATCTAAGTGGATCAAGCACAAGAAACAGTGGGAAAATGACGCCCACCGTGGAAACCTTCCTGGGCCCACCTTGATGTTTATTTTCCATTTAATCAACATTCATAAAGTAACTTAAATTTGGATGAACGAAAATAGAAATATCAGCTTATCTAAAACTTATCTCACCACCGAAAAGTCTTAAACTATGGGTGTTCATTTCCCATCGTTTACTGTGGTGTGGTCTAGTTAAGCTTCAGATTTACATTTCCCTAAAATCAGCTGAGAAAAAAGATGAATGGAGTGGATATAGGGTACATAAGAATAAGCCGACGGAGGTTAGGGCGGGAATGAGAAATTTTCGACTGTACGACCCGGCCCATTTACGAGATGGAGCCCACCTCATTTTACCTTACAAGAATAAGCCTCAACTGTACAGACGACTTGCTAAAGGTTGAAAATGCCCCAGCTTTTTCCTTCAAGCGGATCGAAAGACAAGCACTGCACTCCTCGAACTCCGCGTTGTACAAACGGTCAAAAGAGATCAACATTACATGGGCCCCACAGTTATGTGTTTATTATATCCACAACGTTCATCCATATTTCGAGATCATTTCGGAGCATTATCCAAAATATAAAAAAATCATATCCAAAGATCAACTGGACCACACCACAAAGAGAGTAGAAAATTGATTTTCACCATTGAAACTTTTGTAAGGCCCACCATAACATTTATTTTCCATCCAATCTATTCATAAGGTCACAAAGAGTTGGATGAAGAGGAAAAACAAATTTTGTAATGATCCAAAACTTCGATGACCTCAAAAAGGGTTTCAACAGTTGACGTTCAACGCAGAATGGTAAAGTCATTTGCTATGGTCAGATCTATGGCTACAGATTATAACCATAGTCATAGATACCCTAATCTGCAGCCATAGAAGTCTTTCCGGGGTGGGCTCGCCGAACTAGTGACCCCCGCGCCAGTTGCTGGTCTGTCTAGCGGGGCCACGCCGATCTAGCGGGGCCACACCCATCTAGCGGCCCCTATGGCTACGAATTATAACCGTAGCCATAAACGGACTACCGTAATGACAGTCTATGATTTTATTTATTATTATTTTTTTTTTGACATGGAGAACTTTATTCTACCTATAATTTTCTCTAACACATATTTACATAAATATGTATATATAAGCATATAAAATCTTTTTCTCTCTTTTTTCATTTCTTTCTTTATTCATTTAACAAGAATAACTTCTAAACTAAAATTAGTTACTTGATGTACCCTATATGATTTTGGGGTAGGAGAAGCTACTTTAACCAACCAACCTGGTTATTTTCCAAGATTCCATCAGGTCGATGATCGAAAATCCATTTCATTCACTTAACAGTCAATTACATTCATTTCATTTACTTCTTTGAAATTGTTAGAGTAATTGAATACACTCCACGGTCATTTCCCTTCACTTCATGCTCATTTCCATGCATATCACGGTCGTTCTTGGCGATTCCATGTTGATTCACGGTCATTTCGGCTCATTTCACGGTCATTTACGCGCATTTTACGGTCCATTCGCATTACTTCACGGTCATTTCCATGCATATCACGGTCATTCCCGCCTATTCCGTGTTGTTTCATGGTCATTTCGGTGCATTTCACGGTCATGCCCCTTCACTTCACGGTCATTTCCGCGAATTTCACGGTCCATTCGCCTTACTTCACACTCATTTTCATGCATATCACGGTCATTCCTGCCTATTCCGTGTTGATTCACAGTCATTTCGGTGCATTTCACGGTCATGCCCCTTCATTCACAGTCATTTCCGCACATTTCACGGTCCAATCGCCTCACTTCACGGTCATTTCCATGCATACCACGCTCATTCCCGCCTATTCCGTGCTGATTCACGGTCATTTCGGTGCATTTCACGGTCATGCCCCTTCACTTCACAGTCATTTGTGCGTAAATGACCGTGAAGTGAAGGGGCATGACCGTGAAATGCACCGAAATGATCGTGAATCAACATAGAATAGGCGGGAATGAGTGTGGTATGCATGGAAATGACCATGAAGTGAAGCGAATTGACCGTGAAATGCATGGAAATGACCGTGAAGTGAAGGGAATTGACCGTGAAATGCATGGAAATGACAGTGAATCAACACGGAATCGCCGGGAATGATCGTGAAATACATGGAAATGACCGTGAAGTGAAGCGAATTGACCGTGAAATGCATGAAAATGACCGTGAAGTGAAGGGAATTGACCGTGAAATGCATGGAAATGACCGTGAATCAACATGGAATCGTCGGGAATGACCTCGAAATGGAAATGACCGTGAAGTGCAACGATTGGACTGTGAAATGCGCAGAAATGACTATGAAGTGAAGGGGCATGATCGTGAAATGCATCGAAATGACCGTGAATCAACACGGAATAGGCGGGAATGACCGTGGTATCCATGGAAATGACTGTGAAGTGAGGCAATTGGACCGTGAAATGTGCGGAAATGACAGTGAAGTGAAGGGGCATTACCGTGAAATGCGCTGAAATGACCATGAATCAACACAGAATAGGTGGGAATGACCGTGATATGCATGGAAATGAGCGTGAAGTGAGGCGAATGGACCATGAAATGCGCGGAAATGACCGTGAAGTGAAGGGGCATGACCGTGAAATGCGTCGAAATGACCGTAAATCAATGTGGAATAGTCGGGAATGACCGTGATATGTGTGTAAATGACCATGAAGTGCAGCGATTGGACCGTGAAATGCATGGAAATGACCATGAAGTGAAGGGGCATGACCGTGAAATGTGCCGAAATGATCGTGATCAACACGGAATAGGCGGGAATGACCGTTGTATGCATGGAACTGACTATGAAGTGAGGCGAATGGACCGTGAAATGTGTGGAAATGACCGTGAAGTGAAGGGGCATGACCATGAAATGCGCCGAAATGACCGTGAAGAACAACCGTGATATGCATGAAAATGATCGTGAAGTGAAGGGAAACGAGCGTGGAGTGTATTCAATTAATCTAACAATTTCAAAGAAGTAAATGAAATGAATGCAATTGACCGCTAAGTGAATGAAATGGATTTTCGACCATCGACCTGATGGAATCTTGGAAAATAACCAGGTTGGTTGGTTAAAGTAACTTCTCCTATCCCAAAATCACTTCACGGTCATTTCTATGCATTTTACGGTCAATCCCGGCGATTCCGTGTTGATTCACGGTCATTTCCATGCATTTCACGGTTATTCTAGGCGATTCCGTGTTGATTCACGGTCATTTCGATGCATTTCACGGTCAATTCCATTCACTTCACGGTCATTTCCATGCATTTCACATTTAATTCGCTTCACTTCACGGTCATTTCCATGCATTTCACGATCATTCCTGGCGATTCCGTGTTGATTCACGGTCATTTCCATGCATTTCACGGTCAATTCCCTTCACTTCACGGTCATTTCCATGCATTTCACGGTCAATTCGCTTCACTTCATGGTCATTCCCTGCTATTCGATGTTGATTCACGGTCATTTCCATGTATTTCATGGTCAATTCCCTTCACTTCGCAGTCATTTCCATGCATTTCACGGTCAATTCACTTTACTTCACGGTCATTTCCATGCATTTCACGATCATTCCCGGCGATTCCGTGTTGATTCACGGTCATTTCCATGCATTTCACGGTCATTCCCTCCGATTTCGTGTTGATTCACGGTCATTTCCATGCATTTCATGATCAATTCCCTTCACTTCACGGTATTTCCACGCATTTCACAGTCAATTCGCTTCACTTCACGGTCATTTCCATGTATTTCACGATCATTCCCGGTGATTCCCTGTTGATTCACGGTCATTTCCATGCATTTCACAATCAATTCCCTTCACTTCATGGTCATTTCCATGCATTTCACGGTCAATTTGCTTCACCTCACGGTCATTTCCATGCATTTCATGGTCATTCCTGGCAGTTCCGTGTTGATTCATGGTCATTTCCATACATTTCACGGTCAATTCCCTTCACTTCATGGTCATTTCCACGCATTTCACGGTCAATTCGCTTCACTTCACGGTCATTTCCATGCATTTCACAATCATTCCCGGTGATTTCATGTTGATTCACGGTCATTTCCATGCAATTCACGCTCAATTCCCTTCACAGTCATTTCCACGCATTTCACGGTCAATTCGCTTCACTTCACGGTCATTTCCATGCATTTCACGATCATTCTCGGCAATTCCGTGTTGATTCACGGTCATTTCCATGCATTTCAAGGTCAGTTTCCTTCACTTCACAGTCATTTCCATGCATTTCACGGTCAATTCGCTTCACTTCACGGTCATTTTCATGCATTCCACGGTCATTCCCGGCGATTCCGTGTTGATTCACGGTTATTTCCATGCATTTCACGGTCAATTCCCTTCACAATCATTTCCATGCACTTCACGACCATTTCCATGCATTTCACGGTCATCGACTTGATGGAATCTGGGTAAATAACCAGGTTAGTTGGCTAAAGTAACTTCTCCTACCCCAAAATCATATAGGGTTCATCGAGTAACTAATTTTGGTTTAGAAGATATACCTTTTAAATGAATAAAGAAAGAAATGAAAAAAAGAGGGGAAGCAAAATTTTATATGCTTATATATATATATATATATATATATATATATATATATATATATATATATATATATATATATATATATATATATATATATATATAGGAAAAGGTACAATGAGCTCGAGTATACGCGTCCGTCCCATGAGGTCGAGCTGTGTGGGCCCCACCGTGATGCGTTTCGAAAGTCTACCCCATCAGTCAGATGCACCATTCCATCGTGGGCCTAGGTCTCAAAAATCAAGTCAATCCGTGACTTGTGTGGGCCACACCACATACAGAAGTGCAGAGGGGCCGTGCACCATTAAAACATTCATAACCATTTTTGAGGGCCCACCGAGATGTGGTTTGCAAATCCAGCCCATCCATTATGTGTGTCCCACTTGAATGAGGGTTCAGACTAAGTTTCAGGTGCATGGAAAACTCAGGTGGGCCCCACTAAGTGATTTTATATGTTTTAATAGTGTCTTCACATAATTTTAGATGGTATGGCCCACCTGAGTTCCGTATACGGTTGATTTTTGGGATATCCCATAATTTAAAGGGTACCCATCAAATGCACGGTGTTGATGGTCGAAACGCATCACGGTGGGGCCCACATAGCTCGACCTCATGGGAGCTTATCCTACACTCGAGCTCATTGTACCTTTTCCCATATATATGTGTGTGTGTGTGTGTGTGTGTGTGTGTGTGTGTGTGTGTGTGTGTGTGTTTGAGAAAATTGTAGGTAGAATAAAGTTCTCCACGTAAAAAAAAAATAAATAAATTAATTAAAAAATGCATAAACTGTTAATTTATGGCTACAGTTATAATCCGTAGCTATAGGGGCCGCCAGATGGGTGTGGCCCCGCCAGATCGGCGCGGCCCGGCCGGATAGGTTAGTGACTGGTGCGGGGGCACTAGTTTGGTGAGCCCACCCAAATGGATTTTGGTAGGTATGGCTATGGTTATAATCCGTAGCTAAATATCTTTGTATCAAATAAAATAAAAATGGCTATAGTTATAATCCGTAGCTAAATATCTTTGTATCAAATAAAATAAAAATGGCTATGGTTATAATCCGTAGCTAAATATCTTTATATCAAATAAAATAAAAATTAGCTGTTTTTTTTTTTACATTAAATCTTTGTTATTTTTTGGGTCCCATAATGAGGTCTATGTTATATCCAAACCGTCCATCTATTTGGCGAGCGCATATTAAGGCTTGAGACGGAAAATAAGACAGATCTAACTATCAAGTGGACCACACTTTAAAAGGCAGTGAGGAATTGAACGTCTACCATTGAAGCCCTTTTAAGGGTTACAAAAGTTTTGGATCATTATGAAATTTGTTTTTCCTCTTCATCCAGGTCTTTGTTACCTTGTGAATAGATTGGATGGAAAATAAATGTTATGGTGGGCCCTACGAAATTTTTAACGGTGAAAAGCAATTTTCCCACTGCTCTTTGTCGTGTGGTCCAGTTGATCTTTGGATATGATTTTTTTCAGATAATGCTCCGAAATTATCTCGAAATATGGATGAACGTTGTGGATATAATAAATACATAACTATGGGGCCCATGTAACGTTGATCTCTTTTGAACCGTTCGTACAACTCGGATTTCGACCAGCGTCAGCGCTAGAGCTGGGCATCGGACCGAGTCGGACCGGATTCGGTCCAACCCGATCAGATCCGAAATCCACGTGGACAGATCCGAACCTGATTCAATCCGGCACCAAGTCCTGGCCGTCAGAATCGAACAGATCCTATGTACGATTGGTCTGACCCGAACCGCCGAACCGAGTCGATCTTGATCAGCTTTTTAATGGTGAAAATCATTATCCTCGTTGCTTTTTTCAGTGTGGTCCATTTGAACTTTAGATATAATTTAATTTTTTACTAAATGCTCTAAAATGAACGTAAAAAATAGATTAACGGTATGGATATAATAAACAAAACATGGTGGGACCATCTTAAACTTATTTGAGTCGTTCGTACAACTCCAAGCTCGACGGTCAGAGGCATTAAAATTTGCAGCTGTTTTACAGCTGCGTGAAAGGCGTCAGCGTCAAGCCAAACCATCCATTTGGCGAGCATGCTTTAGGGTGGATCTGATGATGGTGAGTGTATTATATCATGGTGTGTGTTATATCAAAACCGTTCATCAATTTGGAGAGCATGTTCTAAGGCTCGAGACAAAAAATAAGGTAGATCTAACTATTAAGTGGGCCACACTGAACAAAGCAGTGAAGAATAAACGTCTATCATTGAAATCCTTTTTAGGGTCACGGTCTGAGGAAAGTTTTGGATAATTTCAAATTTATTTTTCCTCTTAATTAAGGTCTTTGTGACCTTATGAACAGATTGGATATGGAAAGTAAAAGTTAGGGTGGGCCCTACAAATTGTTTAGAGGTGAGAACCATTCTCAATTGCTATTTTTGGTGTGGTCCATGTGATCTTTGGATATGATACATTTTTTTGGATAATGTTGTAAATTAACTTGTAAATATATATGAATGGTGTAGATTTAATAAATACATCTCTATGGGCCATATAACTTTGATCTCCTTTGAACCGTGCGTACAACTCGCAGCCCGAGGAGCACGTCTGGGCAGGACACTACCCATGCTAGCACAGGCCAGCAAAATAGCTGTTGTGTATGGTACATTATCAAATCCTCTTGCTAAGTACACGGCAAACACTGTTGGGGCCCACCTTGAATACATGTGATTTATCTACGCCGTCCATTCGTTTTTGTAGATCAATTTAATGGTTGAACATGTGAATGAATCGGTTTTCGGGTCGGGTCGGGTCGGATCAAGGCTAATCCGAACTCTACCCGAAAAGTTTCGGATCTAGATGAGGCTACCCGATCAGCACCGATCAAGACCGTCGGTTCGGTTATGATCGGGTCTGATCGGGTCGGATCCACCGGATCGGGTCTATTTTGCCCAGCTCTAGTCAGCGCTCGTCTTCCCGCTTGAAGGAAAAAGCAGGGGCATTTTCGACCTTTGGGAAGGCATCCGTATAGCTGGGGCTTATTCTTGTAAGGTAAAATGAGGTGGGCTTCATCTCGTAAATGGGCCATAAATGGGTCGTACAGTCGTAAATTTCTCGGCGCGAATGCAGGTAGCTGGTTGATGCGAAAGTGGATTGCGTACTGAGTAACTCAGTACCATTAGTGTACTGAGTAAACTCTGTGGGGTCCACCGTTATATATTTATTTTATCCACTCCGTTCATACATGTTAACAGATAATTTTAGGCTTGAAGCCTAAAAAGAAACATGTAAAAAGCTCAAGTGGACCACACTGCAGGAAACAGTGTGAATGAACCTCTACCATTGAAAATTTCTTTTTGGCTGCAGAAGTTTTGGATCAAGATGATGTTTGTGGTTTCTCTTCATCCATGTCTTTGTGATCTTATGAACTGGTTGGATGACAAATAAACATTATAGTGGGCCCTATGAAGGTTTCAACGGTGGAAATCATTATTCCATACTGTTTACTATGGAATGGTCTACTTGAGTGTTGAATTTACTTCAATTTTGGGATCAACCCCTGAAATTAGCAGTAAAAATGGATGAACGGTGTGGATAAAATACATACATTCACAGTGGGCCCAACTGAGTTTACTCAGTACGATAAAAGTGTACTGGGTAACTCAGTACGCAATCCGATTTCGGTTGCTGCAGGACGAAGCCTGCCGACTAAAAAGATGAATAGTATCCGCACCATATGGCTTGTAGGAGCGGATTAGGTGCGGCCCGGACTCACTCAAGACGGAGCGGCCCTTACTGTGGGGCCCACCTTGATGCATGTATTCTATATCCATGCCGTCCATCCATTTTTTCCAGATTCTGTTAGTGCACGATCCCATAAACTCGAGCATGTCCAAATCTGAAGTGGACCGTACAAATAGAAAAAATTGGTTATTGAGCACTAACAACGTATAATGAGCCACAGAAGTTTTGGATTAGGCTGATATTTTCGTTTACCCAATATACTGGTTCATGTGACCTTATCAATAGGTCGGATGCAAAATAAATATTAGGTAAACATTCCATTGGGCCTAGGAATCTTTTCAATGGTGAGACGTTTGATCGCCACTGTTTCCTTTAGTATGGTCCACCTGAGATTCGTGATCTAATTTATTTTTGAGTTCATGTTCTAAAATGTTCTGTAAAAACAGATGAACAGGGTAGATGTAGAATACATACATCAAGGTGGGCCCCAAGGTAGGGGTTGCACGGTCTGCACCTAATCAGCTCCCTGGCTTCTTCTCAGTTAATCGGACAGTGCCTTCTGCCAATTTTTCAACTCAGTACAACGACTAATGTGGATACTTTTGGACAAAGATTATTAAGTTGAGGCATAGCGTTGGAGTCAGATTGCGTAGTGACCCTGTTACTGTTTGATTCGGACGCTTGCACCACACAATTTTGATCAACCGTGTGATTAGGATTAGCGCCCTGCCTGCTTAGATTTCTATTCCAGACTTAAATAATCATGCCGCTTGTGACGCAGGTTAGCCTTATTAGGATTAAACCTATGAAAGTTGATTTGACAGTTCAGTTATCAATTCTCACCGCAATTAAGTAATTTGAGAATGGGAGGGTTAGTCCTGGTTACTGTTATCTTTTGTCTTAAGCTAAGAATTTTTCTTCCAATGGCAATAGTGGCTCAAGCTTTTTCAATGATTCAATAATAGATGGGAAAGATTAAAAGTAAGGTTGATTGTTGATTTTATTGATTTGAATATAATTACTGGAAATAAATAAATAAGCTGAGAAAAAAATAAATACCTACAATTGCTTGTGTTGGCGAAATGACAGTGAAAAAAGACCAGACGATCGTAGTGTGAACTTAACAGGATGTGACTGGTAATTTTTCAATTAAGAACTCGATGATCGGGGATCCGACAACAATGATCATAAATATTTAAGTTATTTACAAAGCATATTTCGATGATGGCATTAAACAATAGCGAATTTAAACTAAACTAAAAGCTTTAGACTTGCTTCAATGTGGTTGGACAAAAATGGAGTGTCCAATCTAAGAAGTTAAAAACTAAGGATAAACAACATTGCACTATAAAAAGATTGATTGTGTGGTAAGAGCTTGAAGCTCTTCATCGATTGTTGTTTTTATGAGTTTGGAGAGGTGGTGGCTGCGTTATAGTTTCACTGTGAATTTTTTATCGTGCAACGACCATGTCCTAATAAGATCTAAAATCCTTGTTATAGGATACCATCGTATATGATTTTCTTCTAATTCTAAATAGACTTTCTATTAACTACTATTAAATGGACTTTCTATTAATTACTACTAATTCCTTGTGACCTTCGAAAAATCATCAATCGTCCTAGGAAAATTTTCCTTTTGCGCAAATCTATTTCTAAGTTGGGACAATCGTGTCATGCATGAACTGAATTGCGAAGAATCCGTCATCAACAAGTCTTTAAAAACTTCTTGTGTATGTAAAAGGTCACAAGTGTCATGTGTGCATCAGTCATGTGTCATTCGAATGATGAAGTGTTGTGACCTTCTCAAAACCTATACTTAAACATATAAACTTGACCTTCCAACTAGCCTAAACCCAATAGGAATAAACCATTCCCACATAAGCTAGTAAATGGTAATGGGAAGAAATCAATTTAAAAGAAAACTTAAAAAACAGATTGGTTCGATCTCATCAACAACCCATCGAGGGGTCTTCGATGGCATCAAAGACCGATCTATGACATTGAGTAGGTATATCAGATTTGACCAACGACATTGAGGTATTCTATCTAATTTTATCGATGGTATCGAGGGACGTTCGATGCCATCGAAGGGTCACCACAATGGCATCAAAGACCTCTCGATGACATTGAGTAAATGTAGAAAAACTAGACAGTAAGCTCATGTTCAAAACATAGAATCTCTTTATGGCATCGAGGGCCCTCGATGACACCGAAGGGTCACTTCGATGCATCAAAGGTTACTCGACGTCATTGAGTAGACACTCATAAAATGTCTAGCAACATTTCAAGAAGAAATCAAAATTTCTCTATGCCATCGAAGGGTGACTCGATGACATTGTAACCGATAGATTTCTGCCCATTTATTTGTCACTACAAACTTCTCTACTTAAACGAAAGAGGAGTTTCTTTGAAAATTGGTGAGAACTAGAGAGAGCTTTGTGAGTATGTGATACCCTATCCAAAAACCCTTCTCTTAAGCTCTCTTCCCTCATGGATTTCATCATTCAATCCTTGTGTTAAAAACATTCATTGAGTGTTCAAAGCTCGGATTGAAGAATGAACTTCAACATTCATTAATACTCTAGCAACCATCTTTAATGACAAATATTTTTTGCTAGAAAGCATAGAATGCTTCTCCTTGGGAATCCGAACCCTAATCATAATGACTCATCATTAGTAACTTAAGATTCACTTACCTTTGACCCACACCTTGACATCTCCAAAGGCATATTATCATCAAGGTTGCAGTTCAAGAGAGTTGAAGATGCTTTCATGATTCAAGAAGATCTTCAACAAAGGTGCTTCAATAGGGCTCATCCACTTTAGGTAAGAAAGTTAATTTGAGTCTATTGTATCTGGAAACTGATCGTTGTGTAGGATTAGATTTCAGAATTAGAAATACTGAACTCGTCAAGTCCTTGTGTAGGCCTCCGACGAGAGAATATGTTTAACGTTCTTGTGTAGGACTTCTTGTTTGAGTTTGAGATCCAAACTTACTAAGACCTTATATAGGCCATCGACGAATGCAAATCGTTTAGACCTTGTGTAGGTTGTAAAGGTTTATAGTAAGCCTGATTTAAAACAATTTGGATAGTGAAATCAGGCACACTCTAGGAGAGAGTGAGTCAGCCAGGAGTGGAGTAGCCACATAGCCGAACTACTATACATCGTGTGTAATGAGCTGAATGATTTACCCTTTTATTTGTTCTATTTTGTTGAATGATACAAATGACTCTCTTTACTGCATAAACCATGTTTGACAAAATGCTTGAATGATGTTTTCAATATAGTAGAGTCGATAAATCCACTACTTATATGTTGATTAATATGAATAATTAAAAGTGTGTGATTGTTGCCTATCAAGTTAAAATTTTAAAAAGTCCTATTCAACCCCCTCTAGGACATTAGCCATATATTCAAGCTTCGCTTGTAGCGGCAAGGCACAATTTCAATTGATATCAGAGAGGGTTCCTTTTGTCGGGCTTAACAGCTTAGAGGGATATCCTAGTTGAAGCTTGAAAATACATTTAAAACTAAGGGAACATCGGTCTCACGATCATCACTTTTTGACGGATCTAACTATGCATATTAGAAAGTTAGAATGCGTATTTTTTTAAAATCCCTAAATCATGCAGTTCGGGACATAGTTGAAAATGGGAGGCAAGCACCAATGGAACAAATAGTATCAGACAATGGTGCTACCATTTCAAGACCTAAACCTCAAATGCTTTGAACCGATTATGACAAAATCAAGTCCAACTGTGATGCAAAAGTGCTACATGCAATTTATTGCGCTGTCTCCCAATAAGAATTTAAATGAATCTACATGTGTGAAACTGTAAACAAGCATGAGATTTGTTAGAAGCCACCCATTAAGGGACAAGCACAGTAAAGCATTCTAAATTCCAGCTCCTAACAACTCAATTTAAAAATATAAAGATGGAGGAGCATGAGATATTGATGGAGTTTTACACCAAACTAAGTGACATATGTAACTCCACATGAGGTTAGGAGAAAAGTCTCGGTACCACATATTTATAGGAAAATCCTAAGATCATTACTAGAGCAATTCTCCTCCAAATTCACTACCATAGAAGAATATAGGAACGTTTATGGTATGAAAGTAGAACTGTTAGGTTTCCTACAAACGTATGAACTACATTTCAAAACTCCTACAAAATTCAAAAACACTATTCTAAAATCCTCACAAAAGATACATCAATCTGAGGAAGATAGTGATGACGATGAAGACGATGAAAAAATGGCTTTATTGGCCAAAAAAATTCAAAATATTCTTCAATAAGAATAAGGGGAAAACCTTCTATAAAAAGGGAAAGAAATAGGATCCAAAATGCCAAACAAGTAAATCTATCAAACGGCCAAAAAATCTCCAATGCTACAATTATAGAGGGTATGGTCACCTTGATTCTAAATGTCCTACCAAAAATAAATCAAAAGGAAAGGCAATGTCTGCGACATGGGATGACTAAGAGGATTCATGCTTAGACTCAGATGAATCCCAAAGTGATGAAGACCAAGCCTCATTGAGAATACTTATTGCCTCCACCACCATAAAAATTCCTGATTCAGGGGACATGGGAAACAAGGATGAGAACATGGAAGAAAAGTCTTCTTCAGATTAAGAAGAGGAAGAAATTGATAACGTCGGTCTGCAAGAAGCCTACAACCAACTTTACACCCAAAGCTTGAAAGTTCTTAGAAAGCTTGGTCAAGCTAAGACGGAAAATAAGAAATTGAGCATGTAACTAAAAGAAGCCAAGGTTGAAAAAGAACAGTTGGCAGGTGAGATTGAAGAACTCACCAGTGATAATGCCAACTACACTAAGGAAAATGTCGACTCATACAAAAGCGACTTGACTGAATTAACAAAAAAGAACAAAGACCTAGAAACATAACTATAAGCAAGATGAAAATGGTTAATCAAGGCCTGAAATTAGAACTAGAAATATCAAAATCTCATGTCAACATAAATCACAGGTTTACCTAGAGTGAAGAAAAATTAGAAAGACTTATAGGAATTGGTAAGAATTCAAGGGACAAGAGAGGATTAGGATATGATAGCATAAAAATAAAAAATCCAACCTTTATTCCCCCTATGATTAGGAAAGAATATGTGGCTTTAGGTAGCAAACTGTGAACATCTCCAGTTTGTCATGCATGTTGTGATATGGGACATTTGAAATTTGAATGACTAGCATTTAGGAATTCACGAACCACCCTAGGTACAACCATCATAGGTAAATTTATACTAAGTGGGAGAATGTTGCAGACTATGAGAAGTCCACCTAGGAATTACCTCAAAAGGAAGTATATGAGAGAAGGTTGTATCCCTCTCCTCCTAAAATGAATAGGAGAATGAAGGAACGGGTCAAGCAAGTTGCCCAGTTAAATGAAAAAGCACAGAAAAATATGAGTAAGGTGAATCAAGGCAATGACCAGTTCGCTAAGAAAACTCATTCCCCTAGAAAGACTTCACCCTTGAGAGATGAGTCCAAAAAGATACTCTCACTCCAAAATCCAATACAGGCCTAAATAAAGTTGTCCCAAAATGGGGCATAAAGGACAAAGAAAACTACTTGGTGATATATACAACCTTAAGGAAATAAGTAATGCTAGATGGTATCTGGATAGCAGGTGCTAGACACATGACAGGTGATAGGACCCACTTTTACCATTACACTGATTTTGATGGTGGGTGTCACAACCCCAATGTAGGGTCGCGAAGTAGTAATAATCTAGGTGAGACCAAGGTCAAATCCACAGGAACTAATCTTGTGTGTCTATTATGAAAGTAATTAGAATCAAAACTAGAAAAAGATCTAACCTAAATCAGGAAGGTAGGGAGTAATTGTGAGATAATGAATTTAGAAACTTAAGAATTTAAAGGTGAGAACTAGGGTTTCCAGGGATCCACTTGCAGCTATTAGGATGTTTCCTTATTTGATTCAAGGCACTCAATTGGAATTGGAGTCCTATCCTATCCAATTGGAAGATATTCAATAAATTCATATCTGAACTTCCATTGACCTAATTCTCAACGAATGAAAGTTGTGAGGATTGGAAGTGATTCCATCACCTAACCATTCATTTGTGAGGATTGGAAGTGATTCCATCACCTAACCATTCATTCGTGAGGATTGGAAGTGATTCCATCACCTAACCATTCATTCGTGAGGATTGGAAGTGATTTCATCACCTAACCATGCCTAGGAGACTATGGTAAACAATAGGATATACTGATAAAAAAACTAACATAGGACAATTGTGAAGAATAGAAGGGATTCCATCACTCAGCCATGCCTAAGGGACAATGGAGAACAACAAGATTTCCAACTTTCACAAGCTCCAAACAGAAAAAGAAGATACTTTAAGCTATTGCAGATCTATTGTAATTTAAGTCACAACAAACTATTAAAAACTAAAATTATTCTTTAAATATCAAACTAGAATCAAAGGGGTTCAGCAATAACAAAAATCAAATAAGAAAAACATCCCAACCATGCTACAAGCTTCACCCCTTAGCCTTAGCTAAGGGATCTAACCAACCATAGACATGATTGGATTAAAAACCTTAGAAGAAAGTATTAAAAACTAAGAAGAAGGGAAGAAAAACTCTTAAGAAATGGCTCCACCCTTTTTCTCTACTTCTCTAAAACCTAGATATCGTAGAAAGACTTAGGAAACCCCTATTTATAGGCAAAGTTTTGCAAAATCACAAAATTGGATAAAATTTACACAGTCCGCATAAACATTGCATAATCGGTTTGATGTCATCGAACCACCTTCGATGTCATCGAAGGGGTTTGAATTCGGAAGTCGCGTCTTTTCTTCTTTCGTACTGTGTAAGTCTTTGTGTCATCGAATCTTCCTTCGATGTCATCGAGTGAAGCTTCGATCCATCGAATAAGTCTTCGAGCCATCGAGAATGTGTCCAAAATAATCTAGCGAGTTGCTTCAATTTCTTCAATAAATTTGATGTCATCGAGCAGTCTTTGATGTCATCGAGCACCTTCCTTCGAGTCATCGAACATGTCTTCGATTGATCGAGAAACGCACCCTATATGTCCAGCAACCAACTTGATTTTCCTTCATAAATTCGATGTCATCGAACGGTTCTCGATGGCACAATATTTGTGATTTCTGTGCTTGTTCCTTTGACTTCCTTCTCCACTTGGTTTTCTCGAATCTTGGGACCTTGAAATCTTCAATCTTGGTCTCCACAAGTCCATTCTTTACCTTGGTGACTTTTGAGCACTAAACTCATGCTTTTAGCATTCTTTTCAATCCAAACTCTTAAATTCACCTTGCAACACAAACACATGTAAAATATACCATTAAGCCGTATTATGTTTGTAAAACTAAGAAATAAATGGGAGATAATATGCAAATTTAACCCTCAACAATGGGTCATTCACCTTTGGAGATGGAAGCGTTGTTAAGATAATTGGACGAGGGACGATTGCTGGGCTAGGATTTCTTATAATTGAGAATGTTCTTTACGTAGAGGGATTAAAGGATAACATTTTAAGCATATCTCAGATTTGCGACAAAGAATATTCGGTATGGTTCTCAAAAGAAATGTGCAAGATCTCAGATTCCATAGGAAAAATAATTATGAGAGGTCTTCGCACCAGCGATAATTGTTATGTTATTGTGAATAGTGGAGGATTTATCTCTCCAGTTGTAAGCCACAAGGCCTAAGATAATGAGACCGAACTTTGACATCAAAGACTCAGCCATGTCCACTATAGAAATATGTCTCTCTTAATCTCCAAAAATTTGGTAAGAGTGCTTCCTAAGATTGGAAAAAAGGCAAGGATTATCTATGACGACTATAAAAAGGGAAAAAAAATTAAGGTTGCTCGCAAAATAACAACTGTGAAAGTGCCCTGATTTGTCAATATACGTGAGTGTTGAGTCAGTTTGTCAAGTGAGCCCAAAGTGAAGATTACAATACCAAAGACTCAACCAATCTGAAGAAGTTCGAGTGTTCACAAAGGTAAACAAACCTCACTTCCCTAACAAAAACTCCTAAGGTATATGACCCCTCTATAAAGAACTTAATCTTACCCACATAATGTATTTTCAAAATCCTTGGTAAGCATAGTTTACAGTATTTATAAGGTTAGTCGAAGGTTGAACTAAATAGGTAAAATTCATATCTAGCCGATTGCATCAGAGTGCAATTAAGAATGTTTTTTATGGAATCGAATTGTGTTTGATAACATCGAAGTCCAAGCCCAATAGTCCAACAAACAAACTAAATATATGTTGGTTATTATCGATTGCATTGAAGAAAGTTTGATGGCTTCAAACTTATGTTTTGATGACATCGAACCTACTTCGATTGCATCGACTTTAGGTAACTTACCTCCACCATTCCTGAAATACTCTAAGTATTTATAGATGACATCGAAGATCATTCAATAGCATCGAGAGTAAGTTATCAATGACATCACAGATCATTCGATAGCATCAAGAGTAAGTTATTGATGGTATCGAAGATCAGTCGATTGCATTGATAAAAGGACCAGTTTGTGCAGCAAGCCTTCTTGGAAAATCCTATATTTCGATTACATCGAATCCTCTATGATGGCATCGAAATTCAAAATTTGATAGTATAGAAAAACCTTTCTATTGAATCGAAATATGGACCAAATCGTCCAGTGAACTGCATAGGAAAACCACTTTACTTTTGATAACATTGATTTGCAATCAATGACATCTTCGATGGAATTGAAACAATGATCGATAGCATCAAAATTAGGCTCATTTAGTCTATCAACCAAGTGTCATTGTCAAAGAAAAATTCTAATGGCGAGCCATCGCTGGATGACATCGAAGGGCCCTTCGATCACATCGAAGGATGATCGATGACATCAAATAGAAACTGACCTGCACTTATTTAAAAATCATAATGCAAATAGTTGATGGAATCGAAGAAAGGTTCAATGACATGGAAGGAAACTTTTATGGCATCGAAGACCTCTCGATAGCATCGACAACGATAGATTTCTACCTATTTTTTTACCATTGAGATTTCACTCTATAAAAACACTTGGGCTGCTTCTTGGACTTCAGAACAAATATTGAAGAGAGATTTAATAGAGTTATTACCCTTCCTCTCAAGCCCTCTTTCCAATAGGAGTTCATCATTCAATCCATTGCTAAAGCATTTATTGGTATATTCAATAGCTTGGATTAAAAATGAACACCGACCTTCATTGATCTTCCAATGACACTTCTTAAATATAAATCATTGTGTTGGGATCCTTAAAGGCTTTGCTCATATGAATCTTCTCTAGATCTTAAATGTATATTATTAACTAGATTAGATCTACCAAACCCTCCACCTAACACCCGGAACTTCCATTGTAGCATCTATTGTTGTTGTGGATCAAGGGAACTGAAGATTCTTCATCAACAAGAAATATCATCTTCAGCATGTGCTAAAAGAGGGCTCACTCACTTATTTGTAAGTATAAAGAGTCTATTGAGTCTAAACCCCCATCCTTGTGTAGGATAGGGTTTCAGAGTTTAAATTGACAAACTCACAAAGTCCTTTCATAGGCCTCCGATGGGAGAATACGTTGAGTGTCTTTGTGTAGGATACTTTGCCTTGTGTGGGCAAGTGTGTTTGCCTTGTGTAGGCATAGTGAGTTGACTTGTGTAGGCATAATGAGTTGCCTTGTGTAGGCACCTAAGGATGTCTTGTGTAGGCTCCTTAGTTAACCTTGTGTAGGTTGTGAAAGTTTATGGTTAACTTGATTTAAAACCATTGGATAGTGAAATCCGGCACACTCCGAGGTGAGTGTGTCAGCCGAGAGTGGAGTAGGCATATAGCCGAACCATTATATATGAGTGTTAATTGTGCATATATCAAATTATGCTTGTATTTTGAATGTTTAATTATATGCTTACATAACCAAATGAATGCCTAAGTTTGATAAGAATCACATCTCACACACTCACACACACTATCTATATTGGCTTGTTGTTTTACTTGCAAATCATGTGTAGCCTTTGTGAATGGACCCTCTATTGGCTTGGAAGCCTTAGAGTTACTTTGCCTCACTTAAATTTATTGATAAATTAGTTCAAGTTACCCATTGATTACTTTTTTTAAGTAAATAATTTTTAAAGAGTCTTATTCACCCCCTCTAAGACACTTGGACATAATTTCATACTTCGACATAATTTCATACTTCAATTAGCGGTTCTATTATAATTTCAAACTTTTGTGGCAACATCTAAGCCTCTCGAGCTTATGCACATGGACCTTGCCAGTCCTACCAGAGTACATAGTCAGGATGATAAAAGACATTTCTTAGTAGTTGTGGATGATTACTCTAGGTTCACCTGGTCGCCTTCTTGAGAGAAAAATCAGATATATTTGATGAATTCAAGAAGCTTGTGGGGTGACTTGTTCACAACCCCAAGTGTAGGGTCGCGATGTAGTAATAATCTCGATGAGAACGAGGTCGAAATCACAGGGACTAATCTCGTGTGTATTCTGAATTTAACTAGAACTAAAACTAGATGAAGATGTGAATCTAAATCTGAATTAATTGAGAGAGTAATTGTGATTAAAGTGATTAAAACTTATAAATTTAAAGTTGGGAACTAGGGTTTCCAAGGATTCACTTGTAGCAATCAGGGTGATACTATGCTTGATTTAAGGACACAACTGGAATTGAAGTCCTATCTTATCCAGTTGGAAGAAGAGACGGTTAGATCTCTAAACTTCTCATGAATCTAGTCATCAAAGAAGGAGAATTGGGAAGATTGGAAGGGATTTCATCACCTAATCATGCCCATGGGACGATGACAAATAACAGGATTTACCAATCCATCAATCTCAAAATAAGAAAGGACGATATTCAAAGCTACCACAAATCTATTGTAATTTGTCATAAGAAACCATTAAAAACTGGAAATATTCCTTATAATCAAACTAGAATAAAAGAAAGTTCAACATAAACATGAATCAAAGCAATACAAACATCCCATCACGCTACAAGCTTCACCTCTTAGTCCTAGCTAAGAGGTTTAGCCAACCATAGACATGATTGAACTAAAATCTCTTAAGAAAAGCATAAAACAACTAAGGAAAAAGAAGAAAAACTCTTAGCGATGGCTTCTCCATGCTTTTACTCCACTCCTCAAACCCTAGAAGATACTTAGGAATGTCATAGGGACTACTATTTATAGTTTTGTAGCACCTCCTTTCGCACCGACTTGGAAAAATCTGGAAACCACCTCAAATTTACGTAGTTCATGCAAAATCTGTGTAACCTTAGACTAGTCAAAGACTGCCTTTGACTGGTTGAGGGTCTCCTTCGATTGCTTGAGAATTACGAGAATTTATAGGATTTTGTCGCTGGCCTTTGAGTCAAGGAATCTTCGGCTAGTCGAGTAGGAGTGTCACGCCCCAAACTCAGAAATTAGGCTCACAAAATTTCCAATCACCGAATCCGGCATAGACAGCCTCCGTAGTACCCCATTCTCGGCTCGTGACACTCATATGCCAAGTTCCAATCCTGGGACCCTACAAGGAGGATTTTCAGTACAAATTTGTCTCATAAGAAGCATAACCACAAGTATATCCAAATCACAAGAACAACATCATCACCACATATCCACTAATATAAATAGTTGAATACAGTGTTGAAATGGAAATACATATCAAATTTAAAGCTTCAAAAGACCGCTACATGCTCCAAGCTCAACGCTGTTGTAACCTAACGCCACCTGCACACATCTATCGTACATAAGCTTATAGAAAGCTTAGATGGTGGTGTAAGTGTGTACACAAGATAAGTGTCAAGTATTCAATACAATGCCATAATCATACAATGTTAGAAATACTATCAAGATCATGAATCATACGATATCAGAGTAAGCGAAAACATACTGGTAAGTCCACGAGTCATACAATATCAGAGTACGTAATACAAATCATAATTAGCCAAATATCATATACTGAGGATGCAATGCAATATGCAAATCCTGTTAAGTCCTTCTAGGCCATATAAGTGCAGAAATGTAGCAACCCAAAATGTCATATGCCGCGGATGTAATACAATATGTGATGTGAATGAAATGCCCAAGCTGAAGTGTGAGGTCGGGATGATAGTACATAGTATCACAGACTATGGGGTCCATCACAAGGGGTTTTTATCCAAACCAGTCCGATACTTGAATCTGGATAGTCAGACTCAATGTGGTAGACTCCTGATCTCAGGTTAGTCGTGCACCTAATGAAAATCTTGGCCATTGTGAAGGTACACATATCAAATTATTTGCGCACCACCAGCTTGAGTGGATAGTGAATGAATGAATGAATGAGTAAGATGCTGAGTATACAACTCTTGCTCAACTAGTCCACATATCAACACCGTACATCTCTGGGATCATCATCGGGGTGTAGTACACTTTACATGCAATCGCCGTCCATTGGACGTGCAATCATGTAATTGGAAGAGACCTCACTATCCACTTGGCCAGTAGTAAGCCAATATCTACCCGACACGTAGATAGCAGACCCAATTATGAGCCTGTCAAACTCAGCTTAGCTGTGCCCTCTACCCTCGGGCGGGTGAGGCCACAACCCCTTCCCAACCGACCACAACACAATGGGAGACGTGTCCTACTGGTATTTGGCACTCGGGCGCTCATGTATTCACTTGGTCTAGACGTTGGGGCATCTCCTGACCACGGGGGTTTAGAGATTTTCACCCAGGGACATCTATGGTGTCCCGATGCTTGTAACATATTTTTGGTGTCCCATCATGCCATCCATGACATGCTTGTGGAGGCTACGGCCCTGATATCGCTAGGGTGTACAGTAATCACAATACACAATGCAAGATGCATGAGTCATACAATCCAGTCACGCATCAATCCTGCGCATACTGTGTGCTCATGTGAGACAATCTCTGCCTATCAGGGAGTCTCATAATAACCTACCTAATGACATATGCAATAGTCAATCACATCCCATTACAAAAATACATATGATGCGCATGGGCATGGATCATGAGGCTCTACTAAGCATGTTATAAGATGATGGTGTACTCTCCTCATATCAAGGATGGGCCTAGATAGCCTACTCATAACAAGAATGGGCCTCACAATGGGCCCAACGGAAGGTCACAATGTGGACATCTAACCATCATTGCCCATCAATGTGGACATTTAACCAACATCACTCCCAAGCAGTGGCTCACATAAACATCATTACATACATTATAGTGAAATCACACGTTATATCGGTCTGCACATTCATCGCATTGGGCCTCACTCGAGGGCCACATATACACCACATCGAGCCTCGCCATACGGGCCATAAATACATCACAATGGGCCTTATCAAATGAGCCACAAATACATCATAACAGGCCTTATCAAATGGGCCACAAATACATAACAGGTGGGCACTGCACATGGTCCTCAAATACCTCACATGGGCCACAATCCATGGGCCTAATGCACATCATAATGGGCCTCACTAAATGGGTTAAAAAAATATCACAATGGGCCGTATTACATGGGCCTAATACACATCACATGGGTTGCATCACATGGGCCTAATACACATCACAATAGCCCGCATCACATAGGCCTGACACACATCACAATGGGCCGCATTACATGGACCTAACATATATCACAATGGGCCGCTTAATGAGCCGCACCAATAGGCCTCATATACATCAAGTGGGCCACATCAATGGGCTGCACTAATGGGCCTCATATACATCAAGTGGGCTGCATCAATGGGCCACACCAATGGGCCTCAAGCGAGAGCTTGGATTACACTAAAAATCATTTCAATAGTTGCAGGTGTAACATGTGTATTACTGTACACTATCATTCTATGGGGCACATGGCTCACTAATGATGATCAACAATGTCCAAACATTATCCATGTAAATCAGTGTTGTCTAACATTATACATGTAAATCAGCGCTGTCCAAAACATGGTACATGTAAATCAGTACTGTCCAAACATTGGACATGTAAATTAGCACTGTCCAAACATTGGACATGTAAATCAGTACTGTCCAAACATTGGACATGTAAATCAGCTTTGTCCAAACATTGGACATGTAAATTAGTGACGTCCAAGCATTGTCCAGCATTGTCAGTACATGTCCAATTGCTGGACAGCGTGTACAATACACGTACATCATGGTCAGGCCCACACAGATGGGCGGTGTGGATCAAAATATACCTTACGTTGGTCCACAACACCGTCCATGCGATCAGCACCTGTCTAAACATTAGACAGGGTGGATGTAATACATAGATCACGGTGGATCTCACACGTGCAGCAAGTGGGGTCCACGAGTAGACGGAGTGGATATAGAATAAATACATCAAGGTGGGTCCCACCTGCCCACACGCGTGGGGGTGGACCCACATCTAAACAAATGGATGGGTGGGAGAAAATGCATACATCATGGTGGGTACCTACCATCCAGACCTGCTGGATGGCTGAGATATAAATAAATACATTAAGATGGGTCCCACCTGCCACGTCTGGACGGTGGAGACCCCTACACATGCAGCTAGATCCCACCGTCCAGCAATGGATGAACGATGTGGTTAGAATACAGACATCAGGGCCTCATAGCACTGTGCAAATGGTCTAGCACCGTCCAACACAATTTGGACAGTGTGGAAGAAACAAATACATCACGGTCAAGCCCACCCGAAAAAGGGTAGCAAGGTGGGTCCGTGGATGGACAACGGCGTGGATGAAACACATTCATAATGGTGAGCCACACATCAAAGAGAGAGAGAGAGAGAGAGAGAGAGAGAGAGAGAGAGAGAGAGAGAGAGATAGACGGTGTAGATGGAGGGACCCCGCCACTATGGGCCCCTTACTATAATGAATACATCAAGATGGGTCCCACCACAAGTGGGCCCTCAAATCATCAAATCAATGGTAGATCACCCACTGTTCTCGCTTCTTCTAGGCTCCTTGGACCACTTAGCTCAAAGCTCCAACATTGATGGTGGATAATGGAGGTTGGATGGTGGAGATGAGAGATGAGGGGGTAGGAAGATAGGCCACACCTAGCTTCTTCCTCTCCTTGGAAAACCATGAACGGTTGCCCTCTTGCTTGGGAGGAAAAATGAGAGAGAGAGAGGGAGATGGGTGTGAGTGATGGAGTGATGGGGAGTGAGTGATGTGTGTACTTGATAGGTAAGTGTTGTAAGAAAGAGAGACTTGACTTTAGGGATGGTGTTGTACTTGACATTTGATGTGTGATGTGTACTTGATTGATGGGATATATTCTCTTGGAATTTGCAATGCACGGTGTTTTCCTCTAACTGAACGCGGGCCCACATCTCTTGGCCCGGGTATCACCTCAGCGCGCGAGACGCGGCTTTGGAACAGTGGCAGTGGCGCGGTCGCAAGGGTACAAGTCTTTGGTCGAGACAACTTTGGAATATGGGATATGACTCATGGTCACATGCAACTACTATCTGCACATCGCGGGTTGCCGGAATTCGACCGAGAGGATCGTGGAAGCCTACAGAACGATACGGGCTAGGATATGGATCTCACAAGGATCCTTCGATAGGTCGAAGATGGGCTTAGACTAGTCTAGATTTTTAGGGTTCCTTTTCTTCACTTCAAGTCTTCAATGCTCTTCATTCCTCACTTAATTTTCTTGGATCTTTGGCATGTGAATTCTTCATTCTTGGTCTCATAAGATCTGTCCCTGGCTTTGGTGATTCTTGAGCGTTAAATCCATGCTTTTAGCATCCTTTTCAATCTAAGCTCTTAAATTCACCTTGCAATACAAACATGATTAAAATAGAACATTAAGCATTATCATGTTCATAAAATCAAGTAATAAATCGGGGATAATATGTAATATTTGACCCTCAACATAATCCTCAACCAACATTTTGCTAGTCCCAAGCAAAATATGCAAAAAATAAACTTTAACGCGTAATGTTCAAACCTTTTTCAGAAAATAATCTTTTGTATAACCAAGTATGAATGAGCAGACTCAAGATGAGAAAGTGAGATTTTGAAAACCTAAAGCCAAATCACATAAGAAATCAATCAAATAAGTTCTTTATCCATTCAGTTAGAGCATAGTTCGCATATCAAGTTTTTCAATGTGCTCAGTGGAAATCAACTTACTTCTCATAAAAAATATTATCTTTTCATAATGTTAGCCATGCTCATCACTTCAAGATTGGTCAAAAACTTAAATACTGATTCTGAACTTATCCCCTTTTTCTTCTTTTTCCAATTTTTGATTTTATATCGACGGTCATTTGTATTCATTCAGTCCTTTCTCTTTACTTTCAAATTTTTCATTCTTTTTCAAACTTTTTCAGTCTTTTCACTATATATGACCTTTTTGTCTATTTCCTGTTTTCTTAACTGGTCCTTTTCTTCTTTTAAGGTGGATACAATTCTCAAGACTCGATTCTCAATATCTTTCAATGATTTACATACTAACAATCAGATATTCTAGCATTATTCATAGAAAATAATTTAAATGTGTCTTATGATTTAGATTAACATAATATTCAAACTTCCTCTTAATCGAATGCAAGAACTGTAATTGATATATTACTTAGATAATCAAAATCCAATAATTCAAAATTTAATCTCTATCTTATCACAATACTCAAAACATTCTTAAATACACAATTCATCGCTTCCAAACAGATTTCAACTTGAAACATTAAAAAAAAATTCAAAAATTTTACAAAATTTGCTCAAAACTAAGAAAACACTGATTAGTTTACCTAACTCTCATCCCCAACCTACAATCTACATTGTCCTCATTGTAAAAGAAATAAGCATGATTTGCAAAAGAGACAACGTAATTGAAGGAGAAGTGATGGAAAGATAGTACCTGATGAAGGAATTTTGAGGCCTTTTCTAAAGTATCTCAACATGAAGGTGGGTTAGCATAAAAGACTCAAACAGTCGATAAGCAAACTATCCTAAAACAACAGAAAGCAAACTATCCTAAACAATGGAAAGCAATAAACCTAATTAAACCTCCGTCAGACTAGTAGATCAATCTTGGTAAACAGGATCATTCAGAGGTATGAGCATGTCCTCTGAATCAATTTTTCAACAAATGGCTTCAAACAATATCGATTCACTTTGAAGTCATTGCCATTGTTTGGATTCTGAATGTTGACGGCCCCATGAGGATAAACATTAGTAATAGTGAAACGGCCGGTCTAATGAGATCGGAGTTTACCAGGAAAGAGATGTAACCGAGAATTGTACAAGAGGAACTTTTGACCTGGTGTAAATGATTTTCGAAGAATGTGTTGGTCATGAAACACCTTCATCCTATCCTTGTAAATTCTCGAGTTCTCATATGCATAATTCCGGATCTCTTTAAGTTCATTCAACTGTAGTTTACGCAATGAGCCAACCTTGTTTAAATGGGGAAAGGAGGAAGCCTTCCCATAGACAAGTAAGTGGCAACTCCACAGGTAAGTGGCAAGCCTTCCCATAGACAAGTCTAAAGGGAGACATTCTAATAGGGGTTTTAAATGCAATACGGTAAGCCCATTAAGCATCGGTCAATCAGATTAACCAATCCTTTCAATCAGGGTTAACCGTTTTCTCCAAAATGTGTTTGATCTCCCAATTGAAAATCTCAGCTTGCCCACTTGTTTGTGGGTGATATGGAGTGCTCACCTTGTGAGAGATGTCATATTTTTTCATTAAGTTCACGAATGGCCTATTATAAAAATGTGAGCCCCCATCACTAATGATGGTTTGAGGCATTCTGAACCAAGAAAGGATGTTCTCTTTTAAGAATTTAATGACCCTTTAACGATCATTGTTCCAGCATGGAATCGCTTCGACTCATTTAGTGACATAGTCTACAACAAGCAAAATATATAAATTTCCAAAAGATAGGGGGAATGGTCCCATGAAATCGATGCCCCAGCAATCAAATGATTCAATGATCACAATGGGGTTCAAAGACATCATGTTTCGGTGAGACAATGCTCCCAATTTCTAACAACGCTCACAAGCTTTACATAACTCATGAGTGTCCTTAAACATAGTGGGCCAGTAAAAGCCGCACTGCAGAATTTCGGTCGTGGTCTTTTTGGCAGAAAAGTGACTGCCACAAGGCTGAAAATGACAAAAGGAGATGACACTTTGGTATTCATTATTTGGCACACATCTCCTCAAGATTTGGTCTAGGCAATATTTAAACAAATATAGATCATCCCAAAAGAATTTGCGTACCTCGGTGAAGAATTTTTTCTTATCCTGCACAGTCCAATGTGTCGGCGTGAAACCTGTAGCAAGATAATTAGTAATATCCGCAACCAAAGGTGAATGGGAGACTTTGAATAATTGTTCGTCAGGGAACATATCATTTATATGTGGTCTCAAGGGAATTAGAGAAATCAAGGTGGGAAAGATGGTCAGCCACTACTTTCTCTACTCCCTTTTTATCTTTTATTTCCAAATCAAATTCTTAGAGTAGGAGGATCCACCTTATCGGGCGAGGCTTAGCATCATTCTTAAAAAGAAGATACTTGAGCACTGCATGATCTGTGCAAATGACGATCTTGGATCTGATCAAGTAGGACCTAAATTTGTCCAAAGCGAACACTATAGCTAAGAGTTCCTTTTCCGTAGTAGAGTAGTTCACTTAGGAGCAGGATTTAGAGTTCTACTTACGTAATGAATAACATAGGTTTCTTTTCTTTTCTCTGGCCTAATACCGCCCTAAGAGAATAATCAGATGCGTTGCACACAAGTTCAAAAGGAAGGCTCCAGTCAGTTGGCTGCATGATAGGTGTAGTGGTTAACATGCCCTTAAGCTTAGTAAAAACTTCCTAACATTACTCAGTATAGTCATATGGTACATCCTTTTGACGTAGATTGCATAGAGGATGAGAGAGGTGACTCAAGTCCTTTATGAATCTCTTGTAAAAACCGGTGTATCCTAAGAAGGGTTGCACATCTCGTATGTTCTTGGGTGGAGGTAAGTTAGAGATAAGATCAATCTTAGCCTTATCTACCTCAATTCCTTTGGATGGGATGATGTGTCTAAGGACAATTCCCTTATGAACCATGAAATGGCACTTCTCCCAATTAAGTATTAAATTCTTTTCTTCACATCTTTTCAGCGCACATTTAAGATTCTCTAAGCAATTATTGAAAGATGGACCAAAGACAGAGAAGTCGTCTATGAAGACCTCTAGATATTGCCCCACTATATCAAAAAAATTATTAATCATACATCGCTGAAAGGTGGCGGGGGCATTACACAGTCCAAATGGCATCCTTTGGGAAGCAAAGGTGCCAAAAGGACATGTGAACGTGGTCTTTTCTTGATCTTCAAGGGCTATCTCGATCTGATTGTAGCCCGAATATCCGTCAAGGAAATAATAGTACAAGTGACCAGCTAGCCTTTCTAAGATTTGATCAATGAAGGGTAAAGGGAAGTGGTCCTTCCTTGTGACGGTATTTAATTTCTTATAATCAATGCACATTCTCCAACCAGTAGTAACTCTAGTTGGCACGAGTTCATTATTGGCATTGGCTATGATCGTTATTCCGGACTTCTTAGGAACCACCTGAGTTAGACTCACCCATTGACTATCGGATATCGGGTATATGATACCCATATCCAAAAACTTAAGGACCTCGGCCTTAACCACTTCCTTCCTGTTTCATTTTAATCTATAAATATCGTTCAATAGCTTGAATATAATTAAGGCTTCTCTATCACTTGCAGAAGGATTTAGATAGTCTTGAATGAATTTCGGATTGAGAGAGAACCTCAATTTATAGGTAAAGAAGTTGGTTTTTCGACTGTCCTAAGACAGTCTTGAACTTTCCCAAGCACCGAATTCAGTTCCAACGGATTTTCAGATTTGAGCGGGATAAGATTTAACAAATCTTTGACTGGTCAAATGCCTTGTTCGAATGGTCGAAGGTGGTCTTCGATTGGTCGAAGGAGTCAAAATCTGAACTGATTTAGTTACTGGACTTTGAGCAGAGAAAGCTAGGGCTGGTTAAAGGTCCTCCTTTGACTAGTCGAGCAGACCACTCAACTGGTCAAAGGTGCAACAGAAATTCTACTTTACTTCGGTTTGAACTAGGACTGGCCGAGTAAACTTAGGCTAGTCGAGCCAAAACTTATGTTGGTCGAAATACAAGTAACCACAAGCATAAAAATCCAATTTTAAATAGATTTTGAAAGCACCTAAACCTAAGGTCTTACTGGGGTTTATAATACCTGAAATAACTGAACTTCTTTGTCTTGAAGTAGATTAGAGACTTGAACCTCTCTAAGGAGCAGTTGATGTTAACTTCATCTTGTCTTTCAAGCTTGATCTTCTACTTGATTTTGAGCTTGATCGTCCACTAGATCTTAGACTTGGCTTGAATCTTGATCTTGAACCATACTTGAAGATCACTTGATAAGATATTTTGACTAAATAAAATTTGACAAACAAAGTGTGCATTAAACATTATAGCACTTACAATCTCCCCCTCTGTCAATTTCGTGACAAAACACATAATTTTACAATTATCAAAATGAAGCCTTGTACTCTTTTATTCATGTTGTCGAAGATTGTTGAAGATTTCAAAGTATTTACCACTCCCCCTCAATTAGTACTTCCCCTATATCATTCATAACATAAAATACATTCCATAGCATATATAGTCTTCCAATTAAGCATTCTTGCATTTACATTTCACATTCATGCCCATCATTCCCATTCTCCATATACAATTAGCATTCTTCAAATATTAACTTACTCTCCCCCTTTTTGTCACAAGTTGACAAAGGAAGTAGTAGATAACTATTAAGTAAGATAGATAGGAAAGTAAATAATTAGCAATTATACTTGATAGAAGGACAAGTAGGCATATGTAATAAGGAGAGAAAGAAATCAGCATATGAAAGTTTAATAAGTTAAGGAAATAACATTAAAGAGATTAAGAGAGAGTGTTAAGGAATCATCCAAACTAACAAGTTTAAGTTTTACATCACTGAAACATAAGTTCTTAAAAGAAATTATCTCAATCAGAGTCATATGATGAAGGAGCAGGCATAGAAGGGTCAAGCTGATTCAAACTCTGGCAGATGCGATGGAAGTACTTCTTCATGTACTTCATTGTAAATTTTTAGGTTTGAACCAAGTTGTCCTGAGATACCTGCAATGCATTGACCTTCTCCTCCAGAGATTTTAGATGATCGTCTACCTGAGAAGGTTGATAATCGAGATCTTTTATATCATCAGATTCATCCAGTTCAGTAAAAATATCTTCCATAGTTGTGTCTTTAGGTGCATGTGCTTCCTCCTCTTCTTCAGTTGGCCAGGAAGAGGTTTCAGGTTCATCTTATTTAGGTTGGTATTATTAAAAGGTAGTTTCGATTCTAGTACCTCAGACGTAGCAATAGTGACATTACAATATAAAGTAATGCAAGTCATGAGGTAAGCAAACGAAATCGATCCATGACCAGGATGAATACGAAACTGAATGATGATATAACAAATTTATGAAGGAAGACAGACATGAATACCAGACACGACAGAATGAAGAACTCGAGTCATAAAGGGAGTAAGTTTAGACTTATTCCCTAATCTCGGATAAATGTTGGATGTAAAAATCCTATGAAGAACTCGATATTTAGGAAGCATTTGGTTAGCTGGAAGGGCATTACCTGACTTCCATTCGGCATAAAGTTACACAATTTACGTGTGATTACTTGCCGCTTAGTATTAGTCATTTTATTAGTCAGATTTGCAATAGGAATTGCATCTTTCACAACGACAATCCCAATCAATGGCGAAATAATATCACGAGTGACTGTGAAGGTCCCTTCTACAAATTTATTCATGAATTTAAATTCTTCTGGAGACACATCACAAATGGAAGCATACATTCCTTGTGCTATGGAATGGTAAGTGTAATAACCCAAATAAATCTTGACCGTTGAATTTTAATCATTAATCGACGTACCCAATTAGTCCAATGTGACAATCGATCTACAAGATCAACTGGTTCAATCTCAACCATTGATTTGGACATATCTGATCCGATTGTTCGTTAACTAATAAATCCAACCATACATGTAACCATCTATCCAACGATACATTCATCTAACCGTCCACATGCTGAAATCATCAAAATACTTGTCCATCCATCTAAATTGACCATCCATCTCACCACTAATCCATCAGTACATCACATAGTCCATTCCCCGATCACACATGAACTCATCCAACCATACATCATGCACATCCATCCATCTATCCATACATACATCTATCCATCTATTATACATTGATCCGTCCATCTACATCATACACCTATGCACCATCAAATACATCACAACCACACACATGCACCAACCACATCACGCACATCCATCCATCTATCCATACATCCATCCGTCCATCTATTGATCCATCCATCCATCTAAATCATCACAACCTTAGCTTAATACTGGACACCATGTATAACAATTTCATTCATGCACAAACATGTGGCACGCACACATGAGATACATGATGCACATGCACACTAGATTTCCCACCATGAATACCTATTGCATACACACATCTCTTATACGTGTGGCACACATGCACCACCTGCATCACATGCACCTGATGTCCACACACGTAACACATAGCACATGTGCAATGTAGAACCGGTGGTGCATGTAAACCAGAGAAAATGCAACTCATGTTTTAAATAGACTAATAAAGAAGGAGGAGAAACGGTAAGAGAGTAGTAAGAGCCACTCTCTCTTACACGTGTTAAAGATGTGAATGAAGAGGCTATAAAAGGGAGGCATGAGAGACAAAAAAAGAATGTGAGATGAGGTGAGGTGTTGTCAGACGTGAGAAGAGTGAGGAGAGAGAGAGAGAGAGAGAGAGAGAGAGAGAGAGAGAGAGAGAGAGAGAGAGAGAGAGGGGTTCTTTGGACATTCACGTTGGAAAGAGAGGGAGAGAGAAGAGAGAGAAAAAGGAAGAGAGAGGAAGAGAAAGAAAAGAAAAAAGAAAAGAAAAGAAATTATTTTTTAAAGAAAAAGTGAGTTTCTCTCACTTGATATTTTCTTTATTTATTTATTTTTCTTATAACAAATTCCACTTGGTTTTCTTTTATTTATTATTATGCAAATAATTCAATAATTGTGCATTTTTCTCTTATTTATTTATTTGATTCATATTGTGTTATGTTTATTTAACATGATTTTTTTAGTTCTCTTTATTTTAATTAACAAGTTGTGAATCAACTCTAAATTTAGATATATGTTTACCCATGCATTCAAAATTCTTTGATTATTATTTTTTTATTTTTTATAATTAAAAAAAAAGTCAGGATTTAGATCATCTAAAAAATAATAATAATAATAATAAATAAATAAATAAATAAATAAATCTTCAAATTCAGTATACTCTTCCAGACTATCAGATCAGATTTGACGGATTACATTGCACAAATATATTTTTACGTAGAACTTTAAATCATGTATTAACAGGCTACAATGGTTAGAAACAATTTATCCTTAGAAATATTTTGCTCATGAAATATTAAATTTTATATCCTTCGAACAGTTTTGGAACACCAGAAAATAGGTGAGGCGATCAAGTCCTCTGGGTTGAAAATCCCTAAAGCGTAAATAGGTGGGGCGATCAAGACCCTTGGGTTGAAAGTCCCAGAAACCCAACTGGTACCTTTTGGAACCTCTACTGTACCCTTTGAGTGGGTGAGCATGTTAGGATTGCAAAAGGTTCCCACTGTCAGGTTCAGTAGGGTAGTAGTCTGACCAGCTAACGTACGAATGGGTCCCTCACCAAGTGCCCTTTGGATGGGTGAGCATGTTATGCGAGAGGTTCCCATTGCCAGGCTAGGTGTTGTATTGGCGCGGGTGTTGGCCGACCGGTGTAAACTGGCCCTGGTGTTAAAATGAATAAAACTGCACTTGTTATTTGATTCATTCATTTTTCTTTGAATTTACACTAAAAAAAAAAAACTCTTGTTTATTAATCTCCTCATCTGTTGCTTTACCTAAATAGATATTGTATCTTTTAATACATTTTTATTCATGTTATATGAGGTTATTTTGAAACCTGTGTTGAGATTACTCACTAGGCTTCGCAGCTTACCCTGTTGGGATTTTAAAATTTCAGGATCGGGATCACATGGAGGAGCTTGAAGAGATTTCTTTTATTTATTTTTGTTTCTTTATCATTTTCAAAATAAGTGTAATGAACATTTAGTATGACAACATTACGATGACATGTGTTTGATGATATAATCTTGAATAGTCGGAACATGGACATTTTTCTTCTTTAAATAAATGTTTAATTATTCAATTTTTGGATTGTTATATTTTGTGAATGAGATCATTTTGTCAATATATGTGTGGATTATTAAATGTAAACATACAAAACATAAGTCATGCTCATGGGGTACGGAATCAGGGTCGGATATACCCAGGTGCCGGATTTCGGGGCGTGACAGATTGGTATCAGAGCTTAAGTTTAGAATCTTTGAGGACCTAGGGTTTTACTTGAAAACGTAGTCACTTTGAAAATTAGGATATATCCCCTGCAAGTGTTGTTGTGATAATAATAAAACAAAAAAAAAAAAACTTAACTTGTTGTATTATCTTTTAGTGATCCATCCTTATGTGATATCTAAAGCTTATTGTTTGATTTAGAACATGTCTGGGAGCCGGCGTGATAGAGGTAGAGGTAGAGCCAGTCCTGTGGTGGCCACACCGGGGACCACCGAAAGTGGTCAATCACTTGATGGGGTCTTTCGTGCTTTAGGCGACATGGCAGCCATTCTTGGACAACACATTCGTCGCGATAATAGAGGTGTCGCCCAAGTTGTGCAGGATGGCGTTGGGGGCTTAATAGACAAATTTAAGAGATTGAAACCACCTACTTTTGAGGGTTTATCGGGCCCTATGGAGGCAGAAAAGTGGAAAAAGCAAATAGAAAAGATATTCACTGTTTTAGGATGTGATGAGGAGCAGAAGGTTACACTTGCGTTTTCATGTTCGAGGAGAGGCCGACCCATGGTGGGAGACAATTGCTAGAACAATTGATGAAAATACCGTATGGACATGGGATATGTTCTGTCAGGAGAAGTTCAATGAAAAATACTTTCCGAGTGTGTGCGGGAACGAAAGCGAGAGGAATTCATAAGCTTAGAACGGGGGAGATGATCAGTAGGCCAAGTATGAGTCTAAATTTCTTGAATTATCCCGTTTTGCCCCATTTATGATTCGGGATGAAGCTCACAAAGCTAAGAAGTTTGAGCGAGGTCCGAGAGGGTCAATTCAGTAACAAGTTGACTCCACTTAAACTTAGATTGTATGCCGATGTAGTAGAACGTGCTCTAATGATAGAACGAGACAACGAAGAATTCTGGAAAAGTCGTAACCAGAAGAGAGAAGCGAAGAGCAATGGTAGGGCTACACCGAATACATATCAAGCACAGGGTGATGCTTCTAAGAAACAAAAGGTGACGATAACAAACACCTCAACTCCTGCTCAGCCAATGAACCGATTTATGGGTAAATGTTATAACTGCGGAATGGAAGGTCACTCTGCTCGTTTTTGTAAACAACCGCCTCAGCAACCACATTATCAGGCGCCACCGCAGATGCACTCGAGACCTCAGCTACAGTATCAAGCACCTCAGCCACAGTACCAAAGACCTCCATATCATCAAGTACCGAAACAGTATCAGAGACATCCACAACAAAGACCCTCAAGAAGAACAATGCCCACAAACAATAACTACCCGGTAGAGGGGAAGGTCAGGCTTCTCGATAATCGGCCCAGGGTCGTGTGTTTACTATAGTACCATCAGACGCAAATGTTAATGGAGCAGTGGTGGAAGGTACCATAATTATCTATTCCTCACCCGCTCAAGTTTTATTTGATTCAGGAGCTACGCATTCTTTTATTTCGACTCTTTTCGTGCATACATTGGGTCTATCTCCTGAACTCCTAGATAAGAATTTAATAATTGCTACACCGATAGGAAGCTCCGTATTATTAAATCAGATATGTAGATCTTGCCCTGTCATGGTTGGAGATTCTGTATTATTAGCCGACCTTATCGTATTAAATATGCAAGAGTTTGATGTTATTCTGGGAATGGATTGGTTAGCTTCGTTCCATGCAAAGTTAGATTGTTTTGAGAAGACCGTGACATTCTCTATTCCTGGGCGACCGAGACTCCAGCTTCTTGAAAAGCAAAAGAATGGACCGTTATGCGATTTCTTAGCACTTTTGGAGGAAGAACCATACGAAGTAGGTATCGATCAAATTCCAATCGTATGTGAGTTTTTCGACGTATTTCAAGACATACCGGGGTTGCCCCCAAGAAGAGAGATCGAATTTGGTATAGATCTTATGCCCAGAGTCTCACCAATCTCCATGGCACCGTACCGTATGGCACCAGTAGAGTTGAAGGAACTGAAGGAGCAGATTTAAAAGTTATTGGAGCAGGGTTTCATTCGGCCGAGTACGTCACCGTGGGGTGCGCCAGTCTTATTTGTAAAGAAGAAGGATGGCTTGATGAGATTATGTATTGATTATCGACAGCTAAACAAGGTCACCATTAAAAATAAATACCCACTTCCTAGGATAGATGACCTTTTCGACCAGTTGAAAGAAGCCAAGTTTTTCTCCAAAATAGATTTGCGGTCAGGGTACCACCAGCTTAGAATTAAAGAAGTGGACATACCAAAGACAGCCTTTAGAACTCGTTATGGCCACTACGAGTTTCTCGTGATGCCGTTTGGACTAACAAATGCACCAGCAGTATTTATGGACTTAATGAACAGAGTATTTAAGCCACACCTAGATTGTTTTGTCATAGTATTCATAGATGATATTCTTATATATTCTAAGACCCAGGAAGAACATGAGCAACATCTTAGAGTTACTCTTCAAACACTGCAGGAACATCAATTATATGCTAAATTTGAAAAGTGTGACTTTTGGAAGGAGGAAGTGAAATTTTTGGGCCATGTAGTTTGAAGAAGGGCGTGTCGATAGACCCATCAAAGGTAGAAGCAAGATCTTGAAGTGGGAACATTACGAGTGTGACCGAAATACGTAGTTTTCTTGGTTTAGCGGGGTATTATCGAAGATTTATTAAAGACTTCTCTCGAATTGCAGCACCGTTAACTCGATTGACCAAGAAGGGTGTAAAGTTCATTTGGGATGATACTTGTGATCAAGCATTTTCAGAGTTAAAGATTAGGTTGACGACAGCGCCTGTCCTCACCATTCCTTCGAGTGGTGAAAAGTTTGTAATCTTCAGTGACACTTCATATAGAGGTTTAGGTTGCGTCCTTATGCAGCAAGGTAAGGTTGTAGCTTACGCCTCTAGGCAACTGAAAGTGCATGAGCAGAATTACCCTACTCATGACTTGGAGTTGGCAGCTGTGGTTTTCGCTCTTAAAGTATGGAGGCATTATCTATATGGGGAGAAGTTCGAGCTATTTTCAGACTATAAGAGTTTGAAGTATCTTTTCTCACAGAAAGAATTAAATATGAGGCAACGTCGGTGGATGGAATTCTTAAAGGACTATGATTTCACCCTCCAATATCATCCAGGTAAAGCCAATGTAGTAGCAGATGCCTTAAGTCGTAAGCCGCACAGAGTAATCGCTCACCTCATGATTCAGCGATGGAAAATGTTAGATACGGTGAAGGATTTTGACATCCAATTGAATCCGCAAACATCTGTAGCTCGTCTCTTTAACCTAGCCGTTCAACCTTCCTTAATTAGTAAGGTTATAGAAGCTCAACAACAAGATTCATGGCTACAAGCTAAGGTAAAAGAAGCTGAAAAAGATGGTAAGTCGGAATGGAAAGTTGGTACCGATGGTGGATTAAGATTCCAAGGAAGATTATGTATACCAAATGTGGCTAAATTAAAGATGGAAATTATGGACGAGGCACACCGCACTAAGTTCGCAATCCACCCTGGAGGTACAAAGATGTATCACGATATGCGTAGGCAATATTGGTGGAATAATATGAAGAGAGAGATCGCCGATTTTGTGGCCAAATGTCTGACATGTCAACAGGTGAAAGCAGAGCATCAGAAGCCGTCAGGGATGTTACAGCCACTACCGATTTCTGAGTGGAAGTGGGAGCACATATCCATGGATTTCATTATGGGATTGCCATGTACACGTAATAATCATAATGCAGTTTGGGTCATCGTTGACCGGTTAACTAAGTCTGCACATTTTCTTCCTATACGTGCTACCTATCCCCTAGAGGAATTATGTAAACTATATATTAAAGAAATAATTAGACTGCACGGAGTGCCTGTATCTATTGTATCCGATCGGGATTCCAGGTTTACGTCTCGTTTTTGGAGAAGTTTACAGAAGGCACTGGGAACAACTCTTGATTTTAGCACCGCTTTTCACCCTCAGACTGACGGGCAGACTGAACGAGTGAATCAGATCCTTGAAGACATGCTCCGAGCTTGCGTGCTTGATTTCAAAGGGAGTTGGGATGATCATTTACCATTGATCGAGTTCGCTTATAATAATAGCTACCAGATGAGTATCGGCATGGCGCCATATGAGGCTTTGTACGGGAGGCCTTGTAGATCTCTAAATTGTTGGACAGAAGTTGGAGAAAGTAGTTTGCTTGGACCAGAGATTGTGCAAGAGACAACAGAGAAGATTTTTATCATTAGAAACCATTTGCGTGCAGCCCAAAGTCGTCAGAAGAGTTATGCAGACAATCGTAGAAGAGATATAGAGTTTGCAGTTGGAGATCATGTCTTCTTAAAGATTTCTCCTATGAAGGGCGTCATGAGGTTTGGTAAAAAGGGAAAATTGGCTCCAAGGTATATAAGTCCGTTTGAGATTCTAGAGAGGGTTGTGTTGTTGCATATAGGCTTGCTTTACCGCCTCAGTTGTCTGGTATTCATGATGTTTTCCATATATCGATGTTAAGGAAATATGAGCGGGACATTTCTCATGTTATAGACTGGCAACCATTAGAGATCCGAGAAGACGCTTCATACATCGAACACCCCAAGACGTATTCTTGATTGGAAAGACCAAGTGCTTCGATCTCGAGTTATACCATTAGTCAAAGTTCAGTGGAGTCACCATATCGAGGAAGAGGCTTCTTGGGAACGGAGGCCGAGATCCAAGAGAAATACCCTCATCTATTCACATTATAGGTATGTAAATTTCGAGGACGAAATTTCTTTTAAGGAGGGTAGAATGTAATAACCCAAATAAATCTTGACCGTTGAATTTTAATCATTAATCGATGTACCCAATTAGTCCGATGTGACAATCGATCTACAAGATCAACTGGTTCAATCTCAACCATTGATTTGGACATATCTGATCCGACTGTTCGTTAACTAATAAATCCAACCATACATGTAACCATCTATCCAACGATACATTCATCTAACCATCCACATGCTGAAATCATCAAAATACTTGTCCATCCATCTAAATTGACCATCCATCTCACCACTAATCCATCAGTACATCACATAGTCCATTCCCCGATCACACATGAACTTATCCAACCATACATCATGCACATCCATCCATCTATCCATACATACATCTATCCATCTATTATACATTGATCCGTCCATCTACATCATACACCTATGCACCATCAAATACATCACAACCACACACATGCACCAACCACATCACGCACATCCATCCATCTATCCATACATCCATCCGTCCATCTATTGATCCATCCATCCATCTAAATCATCACAACCTTAGCTTAATATGGACACCATGTATAACAATTTCATTCATGCACAAACATGTGGCACGCACACATGAGATACATGATGCACATGCACACTAGATTTCCCACCATGAATACCTATTGCATACACACATCTCTTATACGTGTAGCACACATGCACCACCTGCATCACATGCACCTGATGTCCACACACGTAACACATAGCACATGTGCAATGTAGAACCGGTGGTGCATGCAAACCAGAGAAAATGCAACTCATGTTTTAAATAGACTAATAAAGAAGGAGGAGAAACGGTAAGAGAGTAGTAAGAGCCACTCTCTCTTACACGTGTTAAAGATGTGAATGAAGAGGCTATAAAAGGGAGGCATGAGAGACAAAAAAAGAACGTGAGATGAGGTGAGGTGTTGTGACGTGAGAAGAGTGAGGAGAGAGAGAGAGAGAGAGAGAGAGAGAGAGGAGAGAGAGAAGGGGTTGCTGGACATTCACGTTGGAAAGAGAGGGAGAGAGAAGAGAGAGAAAAAGGAAGAGAGAGGAAGAGAAAGAAAAGAAAAAAGAAAAGAAAAGAAATTATTTTTTAAAGAAAAAGTGAGTTTCTCTCACTTGATATTTTCTTTATTTATTTATTTTTCTTATAACAAATTCCACTTGGTTTTCTTTTATTTATTATTATGCAAATAATTCAATAATTGTTCATTTTTCTCTTATTTATTTATTTGATTCATATTGTGTTATGTTTATTTAACATGATTTTTTTTAGTTCTCTTTATTTTAATTAACAAGTTGTGAATCAACTCTAAATTTAGATATATGTTTACCCATGCATTCAAAATTCTTTGATTATTATTTTTTTATTTTTTATAATTAAAAAAAAAAGTCAGGATTTAGATCATCTAAAAAAATAATAATAATAATAAATAAATAAATAAATAAATCTTCAAATTCAGTATACTCTTCCAGACTATCAGATCAGATTTGACGGATTACATTGCACAAATATATTTTTACGTAGAACTTTAAATCATGTATTAACAGGCTACAATGGTTAGAAACAATTTATCCTTAGAAATATTTTGCTCATGAAATATTAAATTTTATATCCTTCGAACAGTTTTTGGAACACCAGAAAATAGGTGAGGCGATCAAGTCCTCTGGGTTGAAAATCCCTAAAGCATAAATAGGTGGGGCGATCAAGACCCTTGGGTTGAAAGTCCCAGAAACCCAACTGGTACCTTTTGGAACCTCTACTGTACCCTTTGAGTGGGTGAGCATGTTAGGATTACAAAAGGTTCCCACTGTCAGGTTCAGTAGGGTAGTAGTCTGACCAGCTAACGTACGAATGGGTCCCTCACCAAGTGCCCTTTGGATGGGTGAGCATGTTATGCGAGAGGTTCCCATTGCCAGGCTAGGTGTTGTATTGGCGCGGGTGTTGGCCGACCAGTGTAAACTGACCCTGGTGTTAAAATGAATAAAATTACACTTGTTATTTGATTCATTCATTTTTCTTTGAATTTACACTGAAAAAAAAACTCTTGTTTATTAATCTCCTCATCTGTTGCTTTACCTAAATAGATATTGTATCTTTTAATACATTTTTATTCATGTTATATGAGGTTATTTTGAAACCTGTGTTGAGATTACTCACTAGGCTTCGCAGCTTACCCTGTTGGGATTTTAAAATTTCAGGATCGGGATCACATGGAGGAGCTTGAAGAGATTTCTTTTATTTATTTTTGTTTCTTTATCATTTTCAAAATAAGTGTAATGAACATTTAGTATGACAACATTACGATGACATGTGTTTGATGATATAATCTTGAATAGTCGGAACATGGACATTTTCCTTCTTTAAATAAATGTTTAATTATTCAATTTTTGGATTGTTATATTTTGTGAATGAGATCATTTTGTCAATATATGTGTGGATTATTAAATGTAAACATACAAAACATAAGTCATGCCTGTGGGTACGGAATCAGGGTCGGATATACCCAGGTGCCAGATTTCGGGGCGTGACAGTAAGTCATTCTGCCCCAACCAAAGATGCATTCCCAACCGATTTCGGTCAAAATTAGAACAAGACGAAACGAAGCTATGTGATCAACATTGACTGATGACTCTATGATAATATCTCATGTGTAAAAATCCTTGACGTGCTCCGAATCTTCATCGGTGGCCCGTAGGGTTCTCACACTAGATGGAGACGATTGAGATGATGTGCTAGCACGGCTTTTTCTAGTTGTCGTTCTCTTTGAACGATACTCCATAATGATAAGCATAAGAAATAAATCAAAGAGAATGAGTGGATTGAAGCTAGATCAGATTGAGAATAAAACCCACTGCAAAGAGGGTTTGAAATCGAAAATACAACTCAAAAATGAGATTAAGTAGCAAAGATATACCCAATACTTAAAGGAAATTGAAAAATAAACACTTACAACCAAGATTGGAAGTTGGGTTGGTCGAGTGAGGCACCAACTAATCGAGGAAGATGATGGAAAATGAAATGAAAAAGTGGTTTTCCCCTTTTTAGAGTGAAATCGCGTGGTCCTCGGCTGGTCGAGGGTGTGCTCGACTGGTCGAAGGTTCAGTTGGTCAAGTGTGTACATGGCTGGTCGAGGATGCACAAAATCTGATTAAAAATTTTTTTTTTTTAAAATCTTTTAATTTTATTACTAAGTGATGTATTCAATCAAAATAAATAATAAAAAGAAATGCATAAACAATATAATTAATTAATTAATAATACAAAAACCAATATCATGCTTTAATTTAAAAAATCTATTTTTGTCGAGTGATTTGGTCAGTATGTTTGTAAGCTGCTTCTCAGTTTGAATTTATTCAAGCACGATACTCTTGACTTTAACTAATTCTCGAATATAATGGTCTCAAATATCGATATGTTTTCTACGAGAATGTTAGATTAAAGATTTTGAAATATTAATTGCACTTGAATTATCACAATATAGTATCATTGTATCTTGCACAATACCATAATCAGCTAACATTCTTTTCATCCAAATAAGTTGAGTGCAAGCATTACCAACTGCAATGTATTCATCTTCAGCTGTTAAGAGAGATACAGAATTTTCTTTCTTACTGAGCCACGAAGCTAAACAATTCCCTACATAGAAACATCCACCACTGGTAGATTTTCTATCATAAATTTTCCCGCCCAGTCTGCATTAGTATATCCAGTAATTTGTACGGATGTATCATACAGATACCAAAGTCCTAAGTTAGCAGAACTTGCGACATATTTAATTATCTGTTTAACGATAATTAGATGTGATTCCTTAGGATTAGAATGATATTTAACACATATTCCAACACTAAAAGCAATAGCAGGTTTATTAGCAATTAAGTATAGAAGATTACCAATCATACTTCGATATAGATAGGAGTATACGCTTTTACCTGATTCATCCTTTTAGAGTTTAAGAGTAGTACTCATTGGAGTTTCAAAATTCTTTCCATTCTCAAGCCCAAACCTTTTTACAAGGTTCAAGGCATATTTGATTTGTGAGATAAATATACCATCTTTAAGTTATTTAACTTGTAATCCAAGAAAATAGTTTAGTTCACCAACCATACTGATTTCAAACTTGGATTTCATTAGATTTGCAAACTCAGTTGATAAGTTAGTACATGTAGATCTATATATGATATCGTCAACATAGATCTGAATTATCAGTATATGATCGTTATATTTTTTTACGAATAAAGTTTTATCAACATTACCCATAATAAAGTTGTGACTAAGTAAAAATTTACTTAGTTTTTCCTACCATGCCATGGGAGCTTGTTTTAAACCATAAAGTGCCTTTTTAAGACGGTATACATGATTAGGAGATTTAGGGTCTTCAAAACTCTTTGGTTGTTTAACATATACTTCGTCATGTAAGTCACCATTTAGAAAAACACTTTTGACATCCATTTGATATATTTTGAATTTATTATGATATGCAATTGAAATAATAATCGTATGGATTCAAGGCACGCAACTGGTGCAAAGGTTTCATCGTAATCAATACCTTCTATTTGAGTATACCCTTGAGCTTTATTTCTGATAATATTAACCATTTTATCAGTTTTATTCTTAAAAATCCATTTGGTTCCAATTACATGTTTATCAGAAGGTTTGGAAACCGAGTACCATACATCATTTCTAACAAATTGATTTAATTATTCTTGTATGGTAATTATCCAACTTTCATCGACAAGTCCTTCATTTATATTGGCTAGTTCAATTTCGGAAGTGAAGCAAACATAATTACAAATATTTTCTAATTATCTTCTTGTCTGTACACCAGTATGATACCAAGAATTTGATCAGTCGGATGATTTTTGACAAATCTTGTCTTAGTATTGAGCGATTTAGATGAAGACTCAGGTATATCAATTACTTTGAGTTCATCATTATCATGATCAAGAGTGGGTGTGATTTGTTTACCATCAATCACAAAATTTATAGATTCCTGAATCACCCCAATTCTTTTATTAAGAACCCGATAAGCACGGCTATTTAAAGCATAGCCTAGAAATACTCCCTCATCACTCTTAGCTTTAAATTTTCTCAAATTTTCTCAATCGCATAAAATAAAACATTTACTTTCAAAATTCTGAAAATATTTAATAGTCGGCTTTTTATTAAACCATAGTTCATAAGCTGTTTTATTTTTAGCTTTTCTAATGTAAACACGATTTATGATATAGCATGCAATATTAACAGCTTTAGCCCATAAATTTTTTGGTAGTTTCATGTTATTTAGCATTACACTAGCTATTTCCTATAAAACTCTATTTTTTCTTTGAACAATTCCATTTTTTTGAGGTGTTTTAGGAGCAGAGAATTCATGCAATATACCATGATCATTACAGTACTTCTCAAAATTGTTATTTTCCAATTCGGTGCTGGGATCACTTCTAATTTTGACCATAGATAACACTTTTTTAGTTTGGATATGTTTTAAAATTTTTCTAACTTCATCGAGAGTATGTGATTTCTCTCTTAAAAAGGCTACTCATGTATATCTTGTGTAATCATCAACAATGACCAGAAAATACTTCTTTCTACCTACTCTCTGTTCTAGTTGGTCCTACTAAATCCATGTGGAGTAGTTCTAGAGGTTTGCCCATGGCTAAGGCGTTCACTTTCTTGTGACTACTACTAATTTATTTACCAATTTGACATGCGCCACATACTTTTTCTATCATTTTTAGCTTGGGTAAGCCACGTAAGTGATCTCTTTTGCTCAACTTATATAGATCTCTATAGTTAACATGTCCAAAACGTTTATGCCATAGCTCAGTTTCGTCTCTTTGGACTATGTAACATGAATGGTTTGATGAGTAAGAGTTATTAATTATATAGTAATTTTTAGAGGTCCTGCAACCATTTAATATTACACTACCCTTCTCATTTGTAATCTCACATTCGTGATTTGAAAATTTCACACTGTGTTTATTATCATAGATCTGAGATATGCTTAAGAGGTTATATTTTAATCCTTCAACATAAAGCACATTTTCAAAGAGAGGTAAGTTAGGAAGTTGTACAGTACCTTGGCCTATTATTTTGCAATAGCTTCCATCTTCGAAAGTAACTGACCCTCCATTTACTTCTTTGATATTCGTGATATCACCTTGTCACCTGTCATATGTCTCGAACATCCACTATCCAGGTACCATCTTGAGTGGCTAATAGCTTTGAAAGCGGTGTGGGCTACAAGACATATGACCTTAGGAGCTCATTTCATTACGGTTCTAGGTTTAGGAATATCTCTTGATTTTCGCTACATTTGAGAGTTAGGATTTCTCCTTCTTCTATAAACTCCATTTTTATCTGAGTTAAATTTCAAAAGCTCTTTAAGCAGGTCCACAATTTTTCAGCTATGGGTGAATTAATATTCTTTTAATGTTTATAGTTGATGGCATTATTATTTATTTTAGGAACTTGAAAAGGCTTTGAATTTTTGAAATCATTATGATTGAAATCTCTTAAAGTCTTACCTTTAGAGTTTGAAGATTCTCCTCTTACAAAGATAGGAGCAGAATCCTTGGATTTCAAAGACTTATCTTTAATATAACCCAGACTTGACTTGTCACCACATTTTTTAGATGAGGTTAACAATTTTTCATGCTTGAACTTGAGTTTAAACTCTTGAACTTGCCTATCCACTGTTCTCATCAAGGGTGATGCCCTACAACTTGCCTATCGTATGTGATTAACTAGAATTGACGACCCTAGATGGATCCTTGCTTGGGTAAATAATATAAAGCAAGGTACCTTAGTTTCCCGAATCTGTTGTATGAATAAGCCTAAATAAGCTTGGCTAACACGATCATGCACCACATTACATGTGCTTTGGTGAGGAAGCGCACGTTTAGGGAATTTGTCATGCGCGATCGTGAGATGATGTCGCTGAGGGAGTGCAGGCGAGGGCATGCATCATTACAGCATATCATTCCTGCGTTAACAAGAGTACTTAGGACATGACTGTCGTACTGCTTTATCATTACTGCTTGACTGAATTGATAACATGTTAACCTTTGCCTTATAGCTCCACTGAGTTGATCACTCACCCCACTCTAGGACGGTGTTTTATAACACCAACCAGACTCTGTTTTAGCTGTAGATGATGGTGAGGCTTATGCGACGGAGACGGACTTCTATGACGAGGTAGAGGAGTTCTCCTACATGCAACTCTCAGGCGGGTCTATGTAGACCTAGAGTTATGTCACCGGGATTACAGGGATATGGATTAGTTGGACCTTACACTTTGTCATTTTGTAAATTTTAGAACTATACATGTAATTATTTAGCCTGGTTACATACTCATACTCTGGGGATCGATAAACACTTATATATTTTTTTATATCTATCAAAGTCTTCCGCTCGCTCAATTTAAATTGTCTCTGGAGTATGATATGTTGTTTTAATGTAATCTCATTCATATTTAATGCACTAATCGGACAACATTTAATCCTCATTATTTATATTGTATAAGTGATGCGACGGATCTCGGGAGTTGAGCTTTGCTCGACTCTCGAAATTTAAGACGTTACAAGTTAGTATCAGAGCATGATTTGGATTAAACTGGACTTGGGTTATGGTAACATGATATACACTGACGTACTTTGACTTAGGTGGGGGCGATAAAATGTAGAAATGAACGTAGGATTCCCAGTTTCATGACGGGTGAAACTGACAACTTAAATGAACCCCGTATGCGTCTAAGACCGTGTGAAATGCTCTCAATCCCCTCTTAGACAGTCAATCGACGGGATTGAGTTATTTTTCGATGAATACCAAACTTAAATCACGCCAAAATGCGTGAATATGTGCGCGATGGGATCCAAAACTGCCTCAAACGGACATAAGGGCCCAAACCACACGAAATGGGGGGAACCAGAGGGTCCCCATCGCATCATTCGGCAAGACTCGGGGGGGAGACCACGCCCCTGGTGGCGGCACCACTGCCCGTGGGGAGGCGTGGTGGCACCGCGCCGTGCCCACCTCCAGCGGGACCAGGCGGGCAAGTTCAAGACTTATCTTTAATAATTTAGAAGATTTAAGAGTAATAGACTTAGCTTTAGGAGCCTTAAAATTCAACTCATATGTTTAAAGAGAGCCAACTAACTCCTTAACCTTTATAAGATCAGTATCCCTTAATTCCTGAATAACAATAACCATAGAATTGAATTTGTCAGGAAGAGATCGCAGTATTTTTGCGCAAACCTTACTTTTTGAAATTCCATCTCCTAGACCCCACATAGAATTTACTATGTTATTCAGTTTCGTATAAAAGTCCATAAAAGTTTCATTTTCTTCCATACGAATTTCCTCAAATCTGGTAGTGAGGATTTGAACTTTTGATTTGTTGACAACAGTTGTTCCTTCATGTGTCATTTCGAGAATGTCCTATGCTTGTTTAGTTGTATCGCATGAAATAATTCTTTTGAATTCATTAGGCAATAGAGCGCAAGTTATGGCATTTAAGGCTTTAGCATTAGCACTGTTTTCACTTTTCTGACCTGCAGTCCCTAAATAGTATGCAGTTTCTCTCATAAATTGAGATCCATCCTCGGTTACTACTTCAATCATAAGAGGTTTCCATTTAGTGACAGTGGCTTGCCACACACTTTCATCTAAGAATTTTAGAAAATTCCTCATTCTAGCTTTCCAGCATGAATAATTAGAGCCATCAAAAGGAGGTGGCCTGGTAATAGATAAACCATTGAAATTTGACATAATAAAGCTCTGGATCTTAACTCAATGAGGTTAATCCAAAAAAATAGAGCAACCCTCTCTGATACCACTTGAAAAGGAGAGCTTAAGAGGTCCTACAGGGGGGTGAATAGGACTATGCCGAATAATCGAATACAGTGATGAATAATAAATAAATTAGATGTCTCAATAGCCTAAGTATTGAAATGTAAGACCCCGTCCATTCCGTACCACTTTCTATGCCTATGGGCACGATGATCGATGCCCTTGGCGAGACCTGAACTAGTTGTGCATAGTGCACACCCGACTAATCGGAAACCCAAGACTTCGAAACCTATTTCATATCGATCGCCCCAATGCCGCGATCGCAGAGGTACTATCCGTGCATCTGTATGACGCTCCGTTAATGAGATACTCCGTGAAGAATCGTTGGTGTATCATGTGTGCATGGCACCACATATTCCATTCCACACATGTGCACAACACATGCTATGCACACATGCACCATACCACACAAGAGTGAGAGAATCTCTACCTATTTGTGTGATGTCACATACCCATACCACCCCTCTCTCATGTGTATCCAAAGTCAACCCTTCTCTATATAACACCTTATGCATGATTTCATCATGCCATGCCACCCGATATCTCATTTAATCCACCATTAAGTCCTAATCATGCATTACTTGCCATAATCCTTGCCTAAGCTAATCATAACCACATTAATCTAACCTAACCATAATTTTAGCAAATTCTCTACAAATACCCCTTCAATCCTTAACATTTTCACCATTTTCCTACCAGAAGAGAGAGAGAGAGAGAGAGAGAGAGAGAGAGAGAGAGAGAGAGGAGTGATCTTGGTGGGCCATCAATTCCATCCCTTTCATCCATGTAGTCCATCAAGGTGAGTACACCCCCCTTTCACTTAGTCTTTTATTATTTTATGGTATGGATGATGATGATCATGATGATAATATATTGTTGTTGTTAATGATGATGATGATGATGTGGGACCCATTGATCGTGGCCCCACCATGATGTTTAGCATTCATTCAATGTCTATAACATTCTAAGACCTAGATGAAGGGAATAAAAGAATAGAAATTTGACAAGGGGGCATGAATCCACTGTAATGTTTTTAGATCATCTAAATCATCCCATTTGTTGGGCCCATTGGGATGACATGTCACACACACATTCCTCACACCCCACAAAAATATATAAATATGTAAATAAATAAATGAATGAATTAAAAAAAAAAAAAAAGAGATAGAGGACGTGCCCCCCCCCCCCCCCCCCCCAATGATGTATGTATTTGATCCACACTGTCCATTGAATTTCCCAGCTCATTTTAGGCCTTGAGCCGAAAAATGAAGCCAATCCAAATCTCTAGTAGGCAACACCATTGAAAATCATTTTTAACAATGATATTTATCATCAAATCTGTTAGGGCCCGCTATGATGTTTCTGTACACCTAAACATACCAAATATTGGGCTTATTGGACCTGTCACGAGCTAGAGACCCCGACAGACGAAGTGGATCATCCTGATGTGGGCCCCACCTATGAAAAACCACAAAAATAAAAAATAAAATTAAAAAAATAATAAGCAAAGGGATGGACGCCCCTTGCTGTTAGCGTCCAGCTGCTTAAAAATGGCAGGGGTCTGTACGACCCAGTAGCAGGCCCCACCATGATGTATGTCGAACATCAGCACCGTGCATTTGATGGGTCCCCTTTAGAAAATGGGTTTCTCCAAAAATCAGCTGTACACGAAATTCAGGTGGCCCACACCATCTAAAATCATGTGAAGACTTGGTTAAAACATATAAAAGCACTTATTGGGGCTCACCTGAAATTTGGATGTATTTGAAACTTGGAATGACCCCTTAACCAAGTGGGACACACATAATGGATAGGCTGGATTCGTGAACCACATCTCGGTGGGCCCAACAAATGATTATGAATGTTTAATGGAAGGTAACCCTCTCAACTTTTGTGTGTGGTGTGACCCACACAAGCCACTGATTGACTTGATTTTAAGCCCCAGGCCCACCATGGATTGGTGCATTTGACTGATGGTGTTGAGGGTCGACACGCATCGCGGTGGGTCACATACAACTCAACCTCAGGGGAACCCCATGAGCTCGACCGCATATAACCTTTTTCCATATATATATATATAATAGTGTTAATTAAATTTTGGGCCCACCTCCTGCCTATGGACACAAGAAGTAGAACTCAATTTTAGGTGGGCCAAGCTGAAAGTAGAAACAGTGGTAACAACCATTAGAAATTCTTAGGCTCTAGTGTGCCCCCTATATGCTGGGACACTTCCATAACCATGGGCTCCACCTTGTAGTATGATGTAGATACATGCCATTCATCAGTTTACGCTTATTGTTTTAAGGTATGGTACAATAGATTAGTCATATCCAAATCTCATGCCATGGGAGCAATATTGATCACGTGTCCACCGTTAAACACTTCCTGGAGCTGCAGTAATATTGTGAGATATCTATCCATCTATCCTTTTGATTGATCATGGGCCACCTAATGTACATGTTTTACCAGTCATTCATCTATTTTGTTAGATCATTTTAGAGTGTGGGGCTGCCTATATATTTACTGCTACCTAAACCGTTTTCGTGGTACTCATTGTAATGGTTATTCTTCATTTATCTTGTCTATTGGTAGAATCATGTGGATCACCACACCATGTGAGTTCGTGATTTTTATAACCAACTTAACTGCATGGAATTGACTTCTAACTCTTAGTTAAGTAATTATATAATGCTTGGAAAGTCCTTGACCACCTAAAATCATGATTGAAGTGTGACCCCAAGTCGGAGGTTGGTGCGATGTGTATTTAGCCTTTGAAACATGTTTGATTATCACTTGTGTGTGGGCACTAGTTTTGTGAGGGTCCGATGGAATAGTGGGCATGACCAATGTGATGTAGTGATTTGGGTCTGACCCCTTGATCATGAGGTCATGTAGCATAAGTATGGCCACCTAATCATGTACAAAGGTGGTGTATATGTAGCCATTTAATCGTACGGTTGTGAAATACGCAAAAGGCCACCTAACCGTATGAAATCAAGTGACATTGGTGGCCATTCAACAACGTGGGTTTGTGCTTATCGACATAGACACCACCACTTGAATCATGTATGACCAAGTTGTATATTAGACCGAGTGTGATGTAGGGTTATGTTACCCAGGCTAATGCTCTTAAGGTCCTGGATTCTATGCAATGTGATCTCTAAACCGTAAATGGTACGATGAAATGTAGCCCTTGACCCTTAACTATGTGACACCGAATATGAGTCATTAACTATGTGACGTGTGAAGTGGTTGTAGTATAAGACTTAGTGTAACGTAGTATAGCCATGAATGGTGGGTACGATTGTGATTGTTCAACTATGTTTGGATATTTTTAAATATGCATAGATACTAGGTCATGATAGTAATCGTATACATACTAAACTATGTGAAATCGTGGTACTTACCACGTGACCATGTGAAAGCTTAGTAAAGCGGTTGCCCCATTATGTGAGCTATGATGTAATGAAAGTACGTAACCATCTAACCTTAAGTCCTTTATTATGACAAGTAGAGTGACATTTGTGTGGCCTCTCAACCATATGGACTTTGATAATGGAGTGGCCACAGGACCATGTGGGCATATGAGAATTGTGTGGTCATTCCAAATTTGTGGACTATGCTGATGATGTAATCTCTTGGGTATGTGAACTTGGGACGTGTGTCAGATTGATTGTTGAACCCATCTTATTAATAGTATTGGGCTTGATTTGTGAACTCCACTAATATGCTCACAGTGGCATTAGAGTGGTGGGCCTATTAGCCTTAAAGCCCACCTTGAGTGGATGCCTTGTGGGCCCATTAGCGGTAAATCTATCGGGCCCATAGGTTACTTCCTCTTACTAAGAACGTAAGACTTCATGAGAAGTGCATATTGGGCCTATGTTTGGGCTTCTTGGTAAGTGCATGAGACTCCTTGTGATGTATGTATGCCAAGTCTCATTTGGGCCTTATGAATGAGTTATGATTGAGTCCTAGAATGAACCGTTTGTAGTTATCAAATGAACCACCCAAAAAGCCAGAAGATTAGGATATGACGACCCAGTAACTGGCCCATTCAAGTGTGGCAATGAACTGGGCCTTAGTCCACTTGAGATGATAGCCAGACTTGTTGAGATGTTGGATTGAAATCTAATTATGCATGTGGTGATGACACATGTGTGGTGATTGTATAATGTGATACTTGTGGTGATGATGATGCGTGTATGGTTAGATGCGATGACTGTATTGTATGGTAATGCTAATTTATGTTTATATGCTTGGATGGTGTTCAATTGGATGTAAGGACTAAGTGGACCACCGTATGTATTACCTCGAGTCATAGATAGTGCACCTAGTGTCATATAATGACTTGACTCTTATGCACCCACTTCTTACGGAACTGATGAGGTGAACCACTTAACTCTTAACCGTGAATGGGTATGTTGGTGATAGGAACTAGCTTTCAAATAGCTATGGATCTTTACATGCGGAATTGAGACATGTTATGGTATGTGTGCATCACTTGCATGTGTTTGATATATAACTTGTTCTGGTGCCACTGTATGAGGCTTCGAGCATATGATTGGTGTCGAGTGATGGATTGATCCTAGTTGTGCTATTGTGTAGTTGGTGCACACTTGTGATGTAGAAGTGTGGACACTCGCATAACCCCATGATCATGAGGGAGAGTGCACATTAGAACACTATTTTGCCATGTTATTATCGTGATCATTTTGATTGGTCTGAAGATATTTGTGCATATTGGTCACAACCCCAAGTATAGAGTTGCGATGTAGTAATAATCTCAGTAAGACCGAGGTTGAATCCACAAAGACTAATCTCATGAGTATTCTGAAAGCAATTAGAAGTAGAACTAGAAAAAGATGTAAAACTAATTCTGAAGTAATTGAGAGAGTAATTGTGATTAAAGTGATTAAAACTTGTAAATTCAAAGGTGGGAACTAGGGTTTACAAGGATCCACTTGTAGAGATCAGGGAATCTATTACTTAATTCAAGGACACAACTGGAATCGGAGTCTTATCTTATCCAATTGGAAGATATAGCAATAAAACCAAATCTGAACTTCCTTTAACCTAATTCTCAATAGATGAGAGTTATGATAATTGACAGGGATTCCATCACCAAACCATGCCCATGAGACAATGGCAAACAACAGGATTTACCATTCCCATGATCTCAAAATAGAAAAAGAAGATACTTAAAGCTATTGCAGATCTACTGTAATTTGAGTCACAATAAACCATTAAAAACTGAAAGTATTCCTTAAATATCAAACTAGAATCAAAGTAAGTTTAACGTAAACATGAATCAAAGCAATAGAAACATCCCATCACACTACAAGCTTCACCTCTTAGTCCTAGCTAAGAGGTTTAGCCAACCATAGACATGATTGAACTAGAATCTCTTAACAAATGCATAAAAACAACTAAGGAAAAGGAAGAAAAATCTTGGCGACGGCTTCTCCACACTTTTTTTTCCACTCCTCAAATCCTATATGATGCTCCCTTATTTATAGTTTTAGGGCTTAAACTTTCGCACCGACTTGGAAGAATCTAGAAACCGCCTCAAATTTACGCAGTCCGCGTAAACAGTTCGATGCATCGAAGGTTTTTCGATATGTCCTTCGATATAATCGAAGGTCTTTTGATGACATCGAAGAAGGTTCGAAACTGTCCAGCAAGTTCGGCTTAAAAATCTTGTTTTTTCTCTATATATCGAAGGTCTTTTGATATGTCCTTCAATGTAATCGAAGGTCTTTCGATATCATCGAAAAAGGTTCAGAACTGTCCAGCGAGTTTGGCCTGAAATTCAGAATTTCTCGATATATCGTAGTGTCTTCGATATGTCCTTCGATAACATCTAAGGTCTTTCAATATGATCGAAGGCCATTCTGGCAATTTTCCAAAATTAGACTTTTCTGGCCTTAGAATTTGTTTTCAGGACAATTTTCAGGATTCATTTTCTTCACTTTAAATCTCCTATTCTCTTCCTCCATCACTTGGTTTTCTTGGATCTTTAGCATGTGAATTCTTTAATCTTTATCTCCTAAGATCCATTTTTGGCTTTGGTGATTCTTGAGCATTAAATTCATGCTTTTAACATCTTTTTCAATCCAAGCTCTTAAATTCACCTTGCAACACAAATATGATTAAAATAGAACATTAAGCATTATCTTATTCATAAAACCAAGTAATAAATGGGGTCTAATATGCAATATTTGACCCTCAACACATATTGCATCTGCACACACGCATACATGTACATGCATCATGGATGAGGAGTGCACGTTGTGCATAGTTTGATCATGCGGAGATCATATGCATGTGGTAGAGGATGTTGGTGCAAGGTGCACATGATGGAGTAAGTGGTAGAGCATGTTGGTGTAGGGTGCACATGATGGAGTATGTGCAGATGTTATCTAGTCCGAGAGACCGCGAGTTTGGTCCCTAGGTTGAAGTCCCTAAAGTGAATATATCGGGCACAGTCCCTGGGTTGAAGTCCCTAAAGTTCACTTGATGCTACATTGTAATTTATGTTTATGCCGATGCTGTTATTACATGTATATTGTGGGATCCTGGTCTTTTGCAACATCGATCGTATGCACACGTGTCCTAACTTATACCGTTGATAGACCATATACTACACCCTAGTGCACCTAGAAAAATTACCTAAGTGATTTATTCTGGATGACCTTGAGACCTCTATCATGTGGACTGCATCGTCGTTGCAATCGCAATGGTGAAAACCGCGCATCAATCCAACACTTCGTTAGTGAGATATGACCCATCGAATGTAAGGCCCAAATTATGTATCCAGTAACACAAGCAATCTTTATTATGATAGGCCCATTGGATTTGAGCCCATGTGGGCCTAAAGCTCAATTTTAGAATATGAAAATTACCAACAAATAGGACAATTGCTATATGATAAAATAAAAAGCTAACACATATAAAACAAACACTATAAGACAAAATTGGATTCTATTCCAAAACTCATATTAGCTCTCTCCCAATGCCTTAGAAACTAATCATGGCTCATGAACACCTCATCCTATAATGCATCCAATGCATGTCTTGATTTGTACCACATCACTTTAAACAACCAATTCCAATACTCTACTTCATCATCCACCATGCATCACCTACAACCCACAACCCTTATCCATCCATTAGCCAATACGTGTCTAGATTTCTTTCATCTTGGCCAATGCATGCTTAGCACCATCCACCTCATCCATCTACTACTTATATCATATATCACATTTCACCTCACTTTTAGCACCAATGAGATCCCATAAACTTGCCACATCATCTTGCCACCTCAACCCCCAATTCCCTATATAAGAGTAGGAGCTCTCTTGCACTTATTCTTTTCCTATAGTTAGAAAATTTTAGAGATTTTAAGAGAGAGTGAAAAAGAGTGGAGCCAAGGTGTGGCCCACCATCAATCTTAGAGGGAGTGGACCACACATCATCATCCAACCATCCATCCATTTGAGGTGAGTCTACACCTCTCCTTTCATCTTCCTCATCCTCTTCTTTCTTCCACTTTTTATTTTCTTGATATGTGTTGGCCCCACTGGTGTGGAGTTCTTGTGTGCATGTATTTACTGGCCATGATGGTCAGCAAACTGGCCCATGTCAGTATGGTTCACCATGATGAACTTTATATCTACACCCTTTATATGTAATCATGTTTTTGTTTATAGATAGAAAGTTCTAAAAATTATATAAAATCAACCGTGTTAAGATCAGATTTGAAACTTGGGAATAATATGAACACAATATGATCTAACTCTAGGCCAAATTTTGTATCCATCCAACGGTCCAATCATCCATAGCATCAAGTTTACTTGGCCGCTATCCAGCAGCACATGTAGGATTCTGATTTGCCTAAAACAGACCCATTTTTAACTATTTTAGTGAATGTATTAAAAATATATGTTCCATTGGATTCGTAGAAAGTTGAACCAGCTTTCTAACAGTATATAATAAGCCTCAATCAGAGTTCAGACGACTAAGATCTTAGCCTTATACGAAAGATGTATTTTGGAGCTTATTATGACCATTCTTGTTTGGGCCATATCGGTGATTCCAACGGTTAAATGTATTTGATATTTGCTCTTAACATAATTGAGATAGTTAATAATCATATATATGGTCCTTTTGATCAGATTCTTTCATGATAAAATTTAGAAAATTCTGGACTGATAGATACTTCTGTAAGGACAAACTTGAATTTCTATGTGGTCCAGATAGATCCAAGGCTCTATATGGTTGAAGACCTATAAACGGCCTGAATGACTTGTTCCCAAACCATCCATTAGATCAGATCTTCCAACAAAGAATCTGATCGTAGAGATTTCATCAATATATTTCATGTGCTACTTGATGAATATGTTGGATCTATGTTATACATAACAATTATACTCTCATTGACCCACTTGGGTGTGGGATCACTTATGATTTATACATTTTAAAATGGATACCCATGTACATTGTTGTGTGTTCCTTATCTATGCTTCTCTAGCGTGTAGGCCTCACTTGCCATTGGATCTATTTCATTCCCTTTACACTTTCTATTTGTAGAAAATTTTCCAAGTACTTAATTGTATTGCATGTAGGCCTCTTTGACACCTTGTAGTGGACCCCACACTCTGTAGTTAAGGGTCCCACTTTGGGGATGTTTAATCATTATATAACTAAGCTGGGATGTCCCACCTTTTTGTCAGGAATGATTTCTTAAGTGTTTGGAAATTGGGCCCTAAGTTGTGACTGACCCCATTTCTGAAAACTGTCTGATTATTTGTGTTTTGTACTAACTTTGGGCCTCTGTAGTGGACCACACGTTGGAGGTTTGAGTAGGCCAACACTTAGAACTTCTAACCTACACTAATGAATAGATAATAATATTTTTATTGGGCCAAATCAGACCTTACATGATTAGGGAGTGGATCCCAAAATGGGGCCAGGTATGGTTGTGCAGAAAATTAAAGTACCTATGTTTGGCCCTATACCAAATATTATGTGTGCACAACCATTTAGTCCCAACTTCTAATTTTTGAAGTGTATATATATTACAACCAAGAGCACATGACGGCACATCGAAATGTGGTCCACTTTGATCATGGGATATACTTAAAATTGGGCTAAAACTAATTCTGCACTATATTTCCTGCACAATTTCTCCAAGTACCAATGTTTCGGCCATCACCATAAATTTTACTCACCCAACCAATGAGGCCTGCCTTATAATTTGTAAAGCCCATACATAAATCTATCAGGTGGTTATTTTCTTTCATCATATGTAGGTCCCACATGATCATGAATCTGACTTTAAAATGACCCAAAACCAACCCTGCACCAAAGTCTGTTTTACGTAGAATTTATGTGAGGCCACGTTGGTAGGGTCCGCCACCTTCCCAAAGCATTTAATATAGCATCTAAACTCTAAAAAATAACTCTCAGATATTGTTAGGCTTAAAAACCTGAAGTGGGTCATCTAGTATGGGCTATCTTGTATGGGCCTTACCTTTCATGTAATGAGGTCCACCTGACATGTTTTGTAAATGGGTATTGTATAACTTGTAAAATATTTAGTGGACAAATCTTGCTGTCCAAATGTTCTCTTAAGATATAGGTGGCCTTGGGCCCATCTAAGTGATGCAAACCTAAGGCCCAAGCAGGCCCAACACTAAGAGAAATCGTTGGGGAATATGAAACCCACAATAGTAACCTTCCTTGAGCCTGTTGGGCAGACCTATTGCCTACTAGGGCAGCATGCCTTTCATACTCCCTCTAGTCAAGTGGACCACGCTTAGAGAGACCTATTTTACAATGCATATACTGAATAATTGAGCTTTTTCTTGGTTTGTTATGTATGTGGCTAGTGGGCCCAATATGATATATGACATGAAAGATGATAGCATGTTATCCTTTATGTTTGAGATTGTGCATTGTTTCTAGTTGGTGGAATGTGTGGGGCCCACTTAGTTGTGGAGTTAGATCCACACCATTGAAATCGTTGTGGTTGGACATTTATGCTCTTGGGTTGGCCTATTGGTTCTTCAAGTGAGACTCACACTTGACCTATACGACCCCATACCTTGTATGTAGTTCAAGTCCAGTGTGGAAGTCACACTAGCTAAGACGCACCTAGTGATGGGTGAGATGATGATACATGTATGGTAACATGATAGTGGTGATTATGATTTGTTGGTTGAAATGATAGATATGATTTAATGGATGGTGAATTAGAGCATATGCATTGTTGGTGGATAAGTAATTATTTATAACACTTATGACATTGTTTATGTTAATCATGAAGTGAAAATGATCCTCATGGTAATGATAATGATATTATATATATACATGATGACAAAACATGCTAGTTGGCCACCATGCTTGATATCCAAGTGATTATAATGCACATATTGATTGTCATGATGATAATGTGGATAAGAAAACCATATTTTACTTGATGCGTGGATAATGATAAATAAATTATGTTGGTGGACTTAAGGATAACCTTATGCATGATAGACAACTAATGCCTAAGGCATGTATAATGATATTATTGGACAATGGCCATGATATTGACGATGCATGTGAATCCCTATATGTTATGTACTCTATGCACATGATTGCATGATACATGTTATGAGGATAAATTTGATTTTGAATGATGTCTATGATAATAATGATACATGTTAGAACTTTTGTACCACCATAACCTATGCACCTTATGTATGTGCATGCTATAGGAGCCCTGGTGGCCATTTGTTAAGTATTCACAAGAGGTATAGGGCCTCGGTGTGCTATTGAAGATACTTAAATATATGGATCCTCACGTCACATTGACTATTCTTGTGTTTAGGCTAATTATTGTTTATATCTGATAGTCATGCTAGTGTACCTAGTCTAGTAGGACACACTGAGAATATGCTTAGTATAGCATCATGATACATGCCCATAGGCATCATTTGCATGCTTGTTAAGAGGAGTGATTGATCATAACATGTGTCATCGGGCTGGTTGTTTTTGGGACTCCTTGAGAGACGGAGTTGCCCGACATGAGCGTGCGGTATGCGCAGGATTGTTGCATGATTGTATAGTATGACTCATGCATCTCACATTTGTGTGACATGATTACTGTACACCATAGAGACGTCAAGGTCGTAGCCTCCACAGGCATATAATGGATGGTAAGATTGGATACCGAAAATACTTATTACTAACACAGGGGCGCCATAGATGTCCCATGGTGAAAGTCCTCAAACCCTATGGTACTAGGAGGATGCTCCAACGTCGAGACCGAGTGGATACATGAGCGCATGAGGGCCGTATACCAGTAGGTAGCGTCTCCCACTGTGTCGTGGTCGATTGGAAGGGGGTGTGGCCTTACCCACCCGAGTGAGGGGGCAATGACCAGGTTGAATCTGACCAGCTTGAGGAATGGGTCCGCTATCAACGACCCAGGCCCGATATTGATAGGCGAATAGTGAGGTCTCTTCCACTTACCCAATTGAGCGCTTAGATGGGGCGGCAAGCTGATGTTGAGTGTACTAGACCCCGGTGATATCTAGAGAGGAACTGTACTGATATGTGGATTTAGATGAGGACTGACATAACTTGTGATTGCATTTTGCATATGACATTCGCCACATAGGCCTTGCACCGTATAGCCTTGGTACGGTTAATAGCATTGTATTAAACCCCGATGATGATCCTAGAGATGTACGATAATGATATGTGGACTTACTGAGCAGGAGTTGCGTACTCAGCATTTAACTCATTCATTCACTATCCACTCGGGCTGATGGTGCGTAACCAAATCATTATGTGTACCTATGCAATGGCCAGGATTTTGGTTAGGCGCGCGACCAACCTAAGATCAGGAGTTTACCACATTGAGTCTAGCTATCCAAATTTAGGAATGAGACTGGTTTAGATAGAAGTCCCATGTGATGGGCACCATAGCTTGTGATACCATGTACTATCATTCCGACTCTACACGCCAAATCTACCATTGCCCTTCCATCGTATGCCATATAGTAGAAAACAGAATTTGATTATCTTATTCATGATGATTGGCTATTCTAATAATTCATGGTCGCTTGTTAAGTGACATACCTATTATTGATGTCATGTTCATGATAACTTGTATAGTTATACAACATGCTTGATTGATAACCTACTCACATATGATAACATAATTGGTTGATAACATGCCTATGGTTGTTTTGGATGCCTTTATGAGAGCGCCCTAATAAGATGTGTTTTACTCCCGGCACGCAGTAGACTCACGAGCTGTGGTTTACTCTTACGTATGACTTACACTTTTTCAGGTTGCATACAAGAGTTGTTGGAGTTTACTATTGTTTCCTTCATTATTGTTGAGCTGGTGCACCATATTACATGTGACATGTCGAACAGGTTCATCTCTTCGATATGCATTGATACCATGTACAAAATGTGTAATCACCTAAACAAATTAACTGTTAAAAAAATCACACTGAAAATCCTCCTTATAGGACTCTAGGATCGGAATTTAGCATATGGGTGTCGGGAGTCGAGAATAGGATACTACGGAGGCTATCAGTGCCGGATTCGGTGATTGAGAATTTTGTGAGCCCGGTTTCTGAGTTTGGGGCGTGACATATATCCTTTCCATGATAAGCGTGGGTTGCAGATTGGATGTGGTTGACAGAGGAGCCCGATTGGTATTAGGGTTGCCTCGTATGTATATGTGGCTTACATGCATAGCATTGCTTAAGTGCAATTATACTGCATAGCGTGCTTGTGGATTATCATTGCATTTTGCATAACATCCTCATGAGATGGATTGAACACCACAGCAACATCGTGGTTATATTTATGAGACCACCATAGTGGCATCGTGGTTGGTATTTGTGGACACAAGAAATTTGGGTTTCTTATACTGGGTCCCAGACCCCTGGGTGAAACTCCTTAAACCTTGAGTGGTACCCTCAAGTCTTATCATCAAGATTGGGCGGATGCCATCGGTCACCTGGTGTCGAAGACCATAGTAGGCCTGACTCCCGTCGACGTGTTCGGGTGAGAAGAGGTTCGGCCACGCCTAGCTGAAGAGTTGGAGCAAATGTACTTGGGTTTGACCAGTCCCTGAAATGGGTCCGCTACCGGTGTGTCGAGTGGGTATTGACATGGTTAAAGGCCCCTTACTGATAAGGCAGGTATGGGAGACCTCTATTCAACAAGTTCAGACTTGCTCTGGATACAAGGCCCCGGTGATTCCCAGTGATGATAAATATATTGTGATGTGGACTTTTAGAGGAGGATTTGCATGCTTGCATACACCCAGTATACTTTTGCATATCCTCTCTTGCATTGCATCATGCCCTCTTGGATTTATGTAGCATTACTTGGTCACTATGCTCCAGCTTGTATACTCTGATATTTGATTGTTACTGTATGCTTGTACACTACACACACACACACGAGTGTGCTCACTAGGCTTTTTGCCTAAGCTTCCTATTTTCCATTTTTTAAGGGTAGGAGTAACTTAGAGGACATAGCTTTCTCGATGCATGATATCTATTTTGTGATTTGGCAATGTGACATTGTGTACCTTTTAGAAAAGCATTGTACTTCAACCATCAGGATTTATAATGGAACTGTTGCTTAGTATTGTGATTACAGATCATCATGCTTAGGTATTATTATTTTAAAAAAATCAGTCAAAAATCTTCCTTGTGGTGCGCCGAACTCTGGACTTGGTGTATGAAAGTCAAGTGCCGGATTTGGGGTATTATGGAAGCTGGCCATCCCCGGATTTGGGGTATGACAGAAGGTGGTATCAGAGCATAAGATTTGGGATCACTTACGAGCAAAGTCAGCAGTTGGAAAACATAGAAGAACTTAAATTAGGTTTCTCACAGTGATTGATCAAAAACTTAGATGCTATTAGTGCCCCTGATTTGTATGAATCTAGAGACATGAATCTAGGATTCCCCGTTTGAAAACCTAGTCAAAACAGGATTCCCTAGTTGAGAACCTAGAGACTATACTTAGCACCAGGGCATGAGGGAGATAGCAGCGAGTAATACCCTCACTTGTGTGATGGATGATTGTATTGTATATGTATGATGACATGTTTGACTTTCCTTGTTATGAGTTTGATAATGTATTTGTGACTAGAAATTTCAAGGATAAAATTTTTATTAGGAGGGTAGATTGTAAGACCCTGTCCATTCGGTACCATTTTCTATGCCTATGTGCACGATGATCGACGCCTTTGGTGAGACCTGAACTAGCTGTGCATAGTGCACACCCGACTCACTGACAAGTTCGACTCGCTGGACCGAGTTCGGTCCGAGCTAAGGATGGGTCTGGTCAGATCCAGACACTGTCTGGTCATGGGTAGAAGAAGAAGAAAAAAAAAAGAACGTGAGAGAGAGAGAGAGAGAGAGAGAGAGAGAGAGAGAGAGAGAGAGAGAGATCAGGAAGGAGTAGAGGGAGAGGTTGAGTTACATCGATTCACTGTCGATTCAAGTGGGGTTGACCTGCTAGGCTGAGCTCAGTCCTTGTTAGACGATCACAAGGGAGAAAGAAGAAGAAGAAGAAGGAAAGCAAGGAGAGAGAGAGAGAGAGAGAGAGAGAGAGAGAGAAGGAGGTGGCTTGCTGACCAGGTCCCTCCTTAGCCAACTGAGTTGACTCGGTTGGTAGCCAAGTTGATTCGAGTTCGGATCGAGTTAGTGACCCTATTTTCCATGAGAAAGAGGATAGGAAGGAGGAGGAAGAATAGGAAAGAAAGGAAGGAAAGAAGAGCAAGAGTCGATACGTGCTGCCGAGTTGACTCGGCTAAAACTCGTCGAGTTGAGCTGCTTAAGTGGGGAGCAAATCGAGCCTGTGGGTTGGATTGAGCCGACTAACGTAAGTCAACTTTCTCCCCAAAGTAGATTATTTTTAGTTATATTTAGCACTACCATAATTATCACGATTATTAAACTTGATTAGTCACTAATATATTACTTATACTAGTATTAGTTATTATAGAAAAACTACAACTATTAGATAATAGAATTTTATTCACCATTCCTAAATATTATCATTGATATTAGAAGTGTACTAATTACTACCATCATAATGATTACTATTACCATGATTAGCTAATATTAATACTATCATTAATGTTAATAATTATGTTATGGTTACTAGCTTAGCATGATAATTAATTTTACATTAATTAGCGTTCAAATCTTAAAATATAAGCCTAGCACTCAACTCTAGGATGAAACCCTAATTCTACATCATAACCTTAAAAATAAGTAATCCAAACCCTAGGTTATGTTAGTATTAATCATAGACACTTTGCAGGATATTGATCTCATGTACCACTTTACAATTCATGGTAGGATTCAATTCTAAAAGTACACGCACTCCTAGTAACATCAGTAGGCGATTCGACTCGTAAGGTGATGATTTCTTCCCCTTGAGCTTTCCATTTTCCCATTAGCTTAAGTGATAGTTTTTATTTTAATTTCGTTTGATAATTGATATTTTTATCTTATAATTACATGTGCTAGTTGTTGGAATTCAATGCTAGATTACATGCTTAATATTTATCCTGCATATTTTCTCATGCTTGTGGACTACTTGTGGATTGCTTATGAAACTTAAACTGGTACATCAATCAGTAGGAAATCCCACTTATAAATGTACACTCATACTTGGGATGTAATTTGATTGATTGTGTTTATAATGGGTCCTCGATCTAATGGTTACTTTGAATGATGTGAATATTGAAGTGGGCCTACCATCCATGAGTTATTGTGTTTGCATAGCTTTTGAGGATGGTCTTTTTATTACATCCATTTGATATTTTTCCCATGTGGCTTTGATTTGATATTTTTCCTATACGATTCCGATTTATTATTTGCCTTATGTGGCTTCGACTTAGTATTTGCCCTATATGGTTTCGATGATTTATTTCTATATAACCATGCGATGGTAAGTTCCATATGTTGAACTATGATTGGCCACTAGTCTATGGGCTTCTATTAAACATCCTAAGGTGGAGGTCTCATGATCTAGGGATGGTGGGAATGGGAGACTATGCCTGAGTTGTCGGCCTACGCTGGGTGATGAACCTCCTGTAGTGACCTTTGAGCTTTATTAAACTGGCTGGTTGTAAATGGAATAATAATGAATGGGCTAATCATGCATTCATAACATACGGGCAAGGAAGGGTGACTAATTCTGGATGTTATAGCACGTGCCTATAGGATTTAGTTGGGATATCATTTCGCTAGCTCCCAGACCACCCACTATCGGCCCACTTTTGGTGAGCTTGGCATTACGCATGTATGATGTACTTTCGCTGGTGACTGGCCACATGCATAGGGTTTTGCCCAAAAGCCAACTGGATGAGCATCCCCAATTGATGTGCACTCACGCATCCATTTATTTAATAAGACTGCATCGTGTATTGTTTCATATGCTTTGTTTATTACTATGCTTACCTAATGTGGCAGTGTGTAATCTTGAGGGAAATTCACACTGAGTTGGTCACTCATTCATCAAATATATAACCGTATAGGTAGTATATGTGGCTTAAAAGATATTCATGTCCAGATTGATAAAGAGTAGGGTACAATTATCAAGGATGCATGGTTGTATCTGCCAAGAGAAGTTGCGCAATCTTGCAGCTCAAGTTAATATGCATTTTTATTATTTCTCATGTATTAAATTGTGTAATTCTTGTACTTGTTAAGCATAGAGACATTGGTTTGTATAAGTAATTATGCGCTCTCCCTGCAAACGTGAACATGAACCCCGATGTAGACTTCTTAAAGTCTATGTTGTCTGCCATGTCTGCGTCTGTGTAGCCCTCCAATATAGGGTTTTCTATCACCATAGCATAAGCTCAACCTGGATGAGCCTCTTAGATACTGTAATATCCATTTCACCGTTGCCCAATGCTCTTTTCCAGGATTGGCAAGATACCGACTAACAACACCAACAGCATATGCTATGTTTGGGTGTGTGCACACCATAACATACATCAAACTTCCTACAGTGACACGTAAGGTATCTTCTGCATCTCTTTCACCTCTGCCTTCATCTTAGGACACTACCTATCACTCAATCTGAAGTGACCATCCAGTGAAGTACTGACCGGCTTCGCTGCATTCATATTGAACTGCTCTAAGACTTTCTCAATATACCACTCTTGTTACGGTTAAAGCTTCCTACTTCTTCTGTCATGGGTTATCTCCATTCCTAGGATCTATTTAGCCAGGCCTAAGTCTTTCATCACAAATGACTTGCCCAACTCCTGTTTTAGTCAGTCAATCTTTTTGATGTCTTTTTCCATGATGAGCATGTCATCAACGTATAACAGTATAACTAAGAAATCACCATCTGAGAACTTGCGTGTGAACACACAGTGGTCCGACTCCGTTCTGTCATACCCATGCTGTAACATAAACGAGTCAAACTTCTTATACAATTGCCTTGGAGCTTGTTTCAGCCCATACAAGCTTTTCCTCAGCCTACACATTATATGCTCTTTGCCCTTGACTTCGAACCCCTCTGGTTGATGCATGTAGAACTCTTCTTCCAGGTCACCATGGAGAAATACAGTTTTAACATCTAACTGCTCTATTTCTAGATCCTTGCTAGTCACCAACTCAGGCAACATCCGTATGAATGTCATCTTCACGATTGGTGAGAATATCTTCTTAAAGTCTATGCCTTTCTTCTGACCAAACCCTTTCACCACAAGTCTGACCTTGAACCTCATCTATGAATTCTTCTGCTCAACCTTCTTTCTGAACACCTACTTGTTGCTCAAAGCTTTTTTGTCCTTAGGTAATTTCACCATATCATAGGTGTGGTTCTTATGCAAGGATTCCATCTCCTCTTGCATAGCTTTCAACTACTCCTCCTTATGCTCGTAGGCTAGGGCCTCAGAATAATCTTCTGGCTCTCCCCATCAGTCAACATAATATACTCATGTAGCGAGTACCTCTTCGATGGTTGTCTATCCCTAGATGACCTCCTCACCTGTGGGTCAACAGGTGGATCAAGTGGGGGCTGCTCCCCTGGTCCATCTTCAGTAGGAACTCCCTCGTCCTCTACACCTTGCTATACTCCTCCGTCATCAGGCACCACGGGAGGAATAATCGGATCCATGTCCTCTAGCTCACCTGAACTAGGCTGGTTCTTCTTTGACTTACCAATGTCTTCTATACACTGATCTTCAAAGAAAACCACATCTCTACTCCTGACGAGCTTCTTCTCGATCGGATCCCACAATCTGTAACCGAACTTTTCATCACCGTACCCCAAGAACACACACTACTTGATCTTCATATCGAGCTTGGACCTTTCGTCCTTTCGCATGTGAAAGGATGCCCTATATCTAAACACCCTGAGATGACCGTCACTACGTGAAAAATGGGAAAAAAAAATGATCGATTTTGAGACGGTCTAGGACTGTCTCTAAAATTCCTTGGTTTAAAGATGGTTTAGAGACAGCCATAAACCGTCTCTAAAATTTTAGACGGCTCTTCACCGTCCCTAATATTGTCTTAAAATGTTGAACGCCCACAAATCATTTAAGACGGTCTTTGACCATCTTATATGCGTCATCTGAGACAGTCAAAGACCGTCCACATTAGAGACGGTTTAGAACCGTCTCTAATGCAAACGGTCTTTGACAGTCTCAGATTAATGGCCGTCTTTTACTTGTAATCTGAGACTGTCAAGGACCGTCTCTATTAGAGATGGTCATTGGCCGTCTTTTACTCGTAATCTGAGATTGTCAAAGACCGTTTGCATTAGAGACGGTCCTAAACCGTCTCTAATGCTTAGGTCAAATTTTAAGAATTTCAAAAAAATTATGAATTTCGAAAAAAATAATTAACAATGTTTAAGAAAATTTTAAATATTGAAAAAAAAACTGTGATTTATAAAAATCTAGATTTTGAAAAAAATCAATTAAGAACTTTGAATAATGTTGATAATTTTGAAAAAAAAAAAAAGATTTTGATAAAAAAATGATATTTTGAAAAAGAAAATTTAAAAAATTAAACAAAATTGTGAAAAAATTGACAAATTGTAAAAAAAATATATTTTTAAAAAAAGAAAACTAGATTTTGTATTTTGACATGAAAAATTAAAAAGTTATATAACAAAAGTGAGATTAAAAAATGATGTTTGAAAAAGAAAATTAAAAAAATTAAACAAAATTGTGAAAAAAATTTGACAAATTGTAAAAAATATATATATTTTTTAAAAAATAAAACTAGATTTTGTATTTTGACAAGAAAAATTGAAAAGTTAGATAACAAAAGTGAGATTTTGATGATGTGTTGTATATCCTTGCCGCCCATATGTTTCTCCAACCCATTTTTGGGTCGGGTATAAAAAATTAGGTTGATTTAAATCTTAAGTGGACCACACCACTAGAAATAATGATAATATAGTACCTCACCATTAAAAATTATAAAGAGCCCATCATAAGGTTTTAGTAATGTTTATTTACAATCCAACTTGTTAATAATGTAAAGAAGATCTAGATGAAGGTAAACTACAAAGATCAAATTGATCCAAAACTTTTGTGGCCTTCAAAAGGTTTTTAATGGTTATTCATCATTATTTTGATTGGTATGGCCCACCTGAGATTATTGAGTTCTTATAATTTGAAATCACATCCTAAAATATGATGGAAAAATATATGGACAATGTCGATATACATAAAATATATCAAGGTGGGCCCTACACAATTAGAGTAACACCCATGAAGGAGTGACTTAAATAGTGAAATGGTACATAAGGTCACCTCATGGGAACTAATTCCCATGAGGTTAATCTGTGTGGGCCCCACCATGATGTGTGTAGAACATCAACATCATGCATTTGATGTGTCCCCTTTAAGTCCAAAAATCAGTCATATACAAAACTCAAGTGGGTTATAACATTTAAAACTATGTGAAGACATCCCTAAAACATATAAAAGCATTTAGTAGGGCCCACATGAATTTTGGATGTGTATGAAACTTGGTCTGACTCCTCATCCAAGTGGGACACACATAATGAATGAGCTGGATCTACGAACCACATCTAGGTGGGCCTAATAAATGATTATGAATGTTTTAATGGGAGGGTAACCCTCTCAACTATAGTATGTTGTGTGGCCCACCCAAGTCATGGATTGACTTTATTTTTAAGGTTGTGGCCCACCATGGAATGGTGCATCTGACTGACGGGGCAGACCAAAGTTTAAGTGGACCCACCATAGAAAAGAGTGGGATAGTGACACCCACTATTGAAACCTTCTTAGGGCCTGCCGCGATGTTTATTTGAGATCCAACCTGTTTATAAGTTAATACAGACATGGAATCAGGGAAAACATATATATTAGCTTGGTTGAAAACTTCTACAGCCCAAAGTAAGGTTTTAATGGTAGGCATTCAATCCCCACTGTTTTTTGTGATGGGGTCCACTCAAACTTTGAATCTGCCTCATACTTTGGCTCAATCACAAGAAGTTTTTAATGTTGGATATTCAATCAACACCATTTCATGTGGTGTGGTCCAAATACTTGGATGAATAAGAAAAACAAATTTCATATTGATCCAAAATTTTTGTGACCCCCGAAAGGGTTTCAACGCACATTGCATCCTACCCTGCCGTATCCAGTTAGCAATGACACAGTGAATGTATTTGGTTTATCCACATTATCAATCCATTTTTCCAGATCATTTTAGTGGTTGAGCCCAAAATTAAAGCTTATCCAAGGCTCAAGTGAACCATACCATAGGAAACAGTGGGAATAATGATTTCCACCGTTGAAATCTTTCTATAGCCTACAGTGATTTTTATTTGTTATCCAACCTGTTCAATAGATCACAAATACATAGATGAAGGGAAAACTAAAATATTAACTTGATCTAAAACTTCAGTGGCCTCCCAAAATTTTTCAATGGTAGACATTCAGTTTATACTATTTCCTATGATGTGGTCCACTTCAGATTTGTATAGGCTTTATTTTTTAGCTTATGTAATAAAATTATATGTTAAAATGGATGGATGGAGTGGATATAATTATATGTTAAAATGGATGGATGTAGTGGATAACAATTAACAAAGTTTGAGAAAAATTGAGATGTTGAAAAAAAAAAAAAAAAAAAAAAAAAAAAAAAAACTATGATTTAATAAAAATCTAGATTTTGAAAAAAAATAAATTTAAGAACTTTGAATAAAGTTGATAATTTGTAAAATTAATTAGATTTTCAAAAAAATTGATATTTTAAAAAAAAATGAGATTTTCAAAACTTTTGTGGCCTTCAAAAGGTTTCTAATGGTAGACATTCAATCACTATTATTTCTTATTGTGTGGTCCACATGATATTTAGATCTAGCTCATTTTTTAAATTAATCACTAAAATGATATTAAGAAATGGATGGACAACATAGATAAAACACATACATCATGGTGGGGCCCACAGAGCACCAACCATTGGCCCCTAACATGAATGAGTTATACCGTTCCAAATGGAATTGCATGCCGAGTTACTTTGAAGCTTTTATCGTACAAGGTAAACTCACTTGGGTCCACCGAAAATGTATTTGGTTCATCTGCACCGTACATCCATTTCTTCCCTTACTTTCAGGGGTTCAGCCCAAAATTGAAGCATATCAAAATTTAAAGTGGACCATGCCATAGGAAATAGTGGGAATAATGATTTCCACGGTTGAAACCTTCCTAGGTCCCACAGTGATGTTTTTTTTTATCATCCAACCTGCGCATAAGATCACAAAGACATGGATGAAGAGAAAAAACAAATATGAGCTTGATCTAAAACTTCCTTGGCCTCTAAGAAATTTTCAATGGTAGAGGTTTAATTCACACCGTTTCTTGTCGTGTGGTCCACTTGAGATTTGGATATGCTTAATTTTTAGATGTGGTACACTAAGCGCACTTAGTATGTAATCCGCTTCGTCTCTCTCTCTCTCTCTCAATTTTTGGATGTGGTACGCTAAGCGCACTTAGTATGTAATCTGCTTCGTCTCTCTCTCTCTCTCTCTCCCAATCCCGAACTCAATCTCTTTCTCCCTCATAAATCTCTCTCCCTCTCGCTCTCTCTCTCACTTTGCCTGCCCCTCCCTATCTCTCTCCACCAATTGAAGAATCTCCCGATCTTCAAGATCTGTCAGTGTAAGTTCCAAAAATGCTAATCCCATTTTTTATATTGTAGATTGTGCTTTCGTTTGGATTCATCTATTGGATAATTCGAATTTTTTTGCTGTTTGTAGCTGAGTTCTAGCGTTTGTTGCCCGAATCTGATGAAATTGGGGTTTCTTTAGTACTTGTTTAATCAACACCTATTTGTACTGGAAGCATAATCAAGTTGAAAGATGGTCTTTTTGGAGGGAGAACATTGAGAAAGATGGGTTTTTTCATGAGGAAGGAGAAAAATCGGAAGAGGGTGGTTTTGCATGAGCTAGATTTGATCCACCAGGTCGGCCACAAACAACAAACACTACAAAAAAAAAAAAAAAAAACCTCCCATTGCCCCATCTGATGATTGGACCTTATGATTTCTGATACATTTCATCATCGTTATTGCATACATTTCTGATGATTGGACCTTATGTTTATGTATAGACAGAAGGGAACTGAACAATACTTTTATGATACTTCCTCTCATTGAATACATGTTCTGTCTCTGTTTAAATTTTAGTTTCAAGTAATTCGGCATAGAACCTTTGAATTTTTATTTTTATTTTATTTTTTGTAAATATTCTGTTAATTGAAGATTTTTGTTTTCTTTTAAGTGAAGTTGTGTATAGAAAAATTGTGATTTTGAGGAGGATTCTATGTATGTTTTCTGTCCTTTTTCCTTTCCTAATTCCTGTTGTGAGTCAATGATGATTTATTAGTTTGCTGAAAGCATCTGATCCAATATTTTTCTGTTCAATTTTTGTGGCAGGCCTGTACACTCAAGAATTTCATTTCTATGAAAAAGTCAAGGAGAGGTTGGGCAATCCTGACACTTATCAAGAGTTCTTGAAATGCCTACATTTACACTTATCAGGACCTCTAATCTCAACTGTTATGGTGAAATCAAGTACACTATTCCAACTAGTTTAGCCTTTTCTCTTTTCATAGCCTTCCTTGTCATGATATTTGAACATGTATATCGTGTTATGGTAGAGCCGATCATTCCTGCCATTTTTCAATGAACAAAAGCAACATGCTTTGCATATAGTCAAACAATTTTGTAGTGATTTGGATCTTCCTTCTATCTTTTCCATGTAAGCCAGCAATTCATTGACAGTATTAAAAATGTCTCTCCTTCACCGAGTGCTACTAAAAAATCTTATTATTTTTTGAGATATATCTTGATAATTGGAGTTGCTGGACTTGTGTTTACGTGAAGTCATGGAAAATGGTAGTAAAGATTTTTTTTTTTCCCAGTTACTATAACCTAAATTTTTTTTTTTTCACCAAATCATTCGCCCCACGTGTAGTTTATTTTTCTTAGAAAACAGTCTAACATTCGCCCCACATGGGTTTGACATATAGGAAAGTGTGAAAAGAACTAGAAAATCAGGGATTGGATTTCTTATTTTTCTTTCTTTTTTTAATAATTGAGATTGTGGTTGTGGTTGGGATTGGATTTTTTATTTTATTTTATTTTTCTTTGAATAATTCCTTAACAAGGTAGAATGTAAAATTTTAAAGTATGTTCATTCTTCCTTAGCTTACTTGTATGAGTATCCTGATTTTATTAATCATCATTTAGTTAAGGTGTATGGGTACATATGATGTAGACCAAGTGCAACTCACTTATCTGACGGCCAAGATCGAGAGGAAGGGTCACATTGTCATCTTTGTTTTGGTAGGATTTTGGATTTTTCAGAAGGTTGTTGTTTACAAGTGTAACATAGTCGGAAAGTCTATAGTGGTTACTTGTCTACCAAGTCATGGAATTCCATTGCCTATTTCTTTCTTTAGATTTTGATGATCAAAACTTGAGACTAGAAAATGCAGCAAAACCTTTCAAGTTTCAGGTTCTTAATTTAACTTCTCTATTTTTGTTTCAGGCAGTGTTTCCATTAAAGATAAAATTGTATTTTAGTGAGGTGTATTGATAAAAATCACTAATGGCTAGTAACATCCCAATGCTAACATTTTCATGTTTCCTTGATAATGCGATATGAGTCAACAGTTACACACGTTGTGGCCCCTAGCTACATCAACTTTTGCTTTTTGCCACCAAAAATGGTTCGAAGAAGGTTCTCTCAATCTACCAAGAGGCAGCAAAACTTTTCAAGGGAAAGGTAAGTCATGGAATTTACAATTAAAGCAGGTGGTTCTAGTTTTTTTAAATTTATTTATTTTTTAAACTTTGTTAGATCAGGTCAACCTGGAAACCATCCTTTGGAATCCTGAGTTAATTCAGACAGGTCAATGGAACCCTGATCTTATAAATTCGCAATTAGGAATTGGTGCTTGACATGTGGAAAAATGAGTTGACTTGGCTGAGTTCCAATGGATTGGTGTGTTGTTTATTGCTAATGGTAGCTTTTTAGTGCCCTTGAGAAAATCTAATAGGATATATCTGTGTCAGTGCCATCCTACTTTCCAAAACTGAACCTATAAGCACCTTCCTTGTCATTTGCGATGGTTTCTGGTTCTATTGCAGCTCATCTTTGTATATGTGGAAATGGACAATGAGGATGTTGGGAAACCAGTTTTCAGATTACTTTGGTGTAACTGGAGATGGTCTGAAGGTAATTTTCCCTGGTGGCCCTTTAATGATGGACTAGCCAGTGTATTTGTCATTGATTTCTTCTTTAGTCTCTGAACTAGAAGAACTTTGTTCGAACAAGTGTCTACAACTTACTTGGGCTGATCATTTTTTTTTTAATAATAATAATTTGTATTTTCTTCTCTCTTATAGAACTGCATGATTAACATAAAGTGAACTTGTTTGACTGGAATTGTATATTTTCCGGCAGCTATATGCATACACAGTCATTGACTCGATGGGAAATATAGTGGGCTCATTTATTTCAAGCTTCTTTAAAGTTTCTCATATGTAGAGATGCTTGATTGGCTGGGCTACAACAATGGATGGTCATACACTTTATAAGACTCGTATCCTAGACCGTACTATTCCGTAGGCTTCCGTGGTCCTCCCGGTCGAATTTCGGCGACATGCGATCCATTATCGGTGTTTCCACGCGACCCTGAGTCGCATCCCGTATTCTAGAGTCGGCTCGACCCAAGACTTGTACCTTAGCGACCGCGCCGTCGCCGCAGTTCCGATGCTGCGTCTCACACGCCGGTCCGATACCCAGGCCAGGAGATGTGGGCCCGGGTTCAGTTCGAGGAAAACATCGCGCATTGCAAAATCCAAGAGAACCTCTACGATATGTCACCTCAATCAATCAATCAATCCCATCAAGGGTCAAGTACACCATCACCTCACACTCATCCCCAAGCAACCCCAAAAGTCAAAAAGTTCTTACATACCCCATACCTTTCTTACACCATTTACGCCTAAAAGTCAAAAAGTTCTTACACCCATCACTCACCATATCCATCACTCCATCACCCCCATCTCTCTCTTTACAACCCTCTCTCTCATATCTCAAGCTCAATTCTAAGCAACTAAAAACACCACACGGCCAAACATTTTCTTTTCTCCATGAGAGCTTTGTGTATGGCCCACTTCATGCCCTCTCATCTCCTATCTCAACCATCCCAAGTCCATCTCTTCTGTTAGGATCGAAGCTAAGGAGCAAAGGAAGCCAAGGGAGCAAGAAGGAGTGGACGGTGGGTGATCTTTATTTTATTTTTGTGATTTAAGGGCCCACATTTGGTGGGACCCATCTTGAAGTATGTATTGTATAAGGGAGAGCCCAATAGTGGCGGGGTCCCTCCCCTTCACATTTCTCTCTCTATCTCTCTCTGGCTCTCTCTTGTGATGCCTTGTGGCCCAACATGATGCAAGATGATCTCGACCGTCCGATCGTGAGGCCCACCTTGCAGCGGGTCCATTGGACGGCAAAGATGAAGGAAAAACACAGGTATCAGCTTCATCCAAAACTTTGGTGGGTGTGGGACCCACCGTGATGTATGTTCCACACCAACCGTCTGTGGCGCTTCACTGTCCATGTGGACGTGAGGCAGATCTAAACTTTGGTGGACCATGTGTGTGGGACCCACCGTTATGTATGTATCAACATCTCCACCATCCAGCGTCCAGCATCCATAATATATATAATATTATGTATCAACATCTCCACCGTCCACCGTGAGGTATGTATCAACATCTCCACCATCCCTGGACGCTGGCAGTCCTCACTCTCTCTCTCTCACCCACGCGCGCGCGCGCGTACACACACTCCCACGTAATGTGGCCCCACCGCAATATATATATATATATATATATATATATATATATATATATATATATATATATATATATATATTATTATGGTGGGTCCACGTACGACCCACCTCAAGTGTCTATATATTGCGGTGGGGCCACATTACGTGGGAGCCCACCTTCCTGCATTTATTCTATACCGTCCATCCATCCCAACGGTCTGGATGTGGACCCATTTCTACACCGCCCATTTCTCCTGTATGCATTCTACGCCGTCCGTCCAGTTCAGTAGCAGGACGTGGACCCCAGCAGCAGGAGGCTGCTGAATTGACGTCAGCAAGTTCTGAGGGTCCCACCTTGGTTGTGTGTATTGCATATATACCGTCCATCTGCTGGACGTGTGGACGTTGTGGTATGCATGTCCACCGTCCATCTGAGGACGTGCTGGACTGAGTTCAGCAGCTGTGGGGACCACCGTACCTAGCTGCTGCATTGCGTCAGCAAGCTCTGAGGGGCCTATCATGAAGTGTGTTCTCTGTCCAACCGTTCATCCGTGTGGAAATCCCACACGTGATGCATATGTAGTGCATTCACACCGTCCAGTGGTCTTGACGGTGGGGACCACATGATAAATGGGTTTTATATTCAGGTCGTCGATTCCTAGACGGTCCTGTGGGACCCACGCTCAAAGTATAATCCATACTGTCCAGCCATTGTTCAGGATTTTTTGGCAAATAAGTTAGGTCTAAATCTCATGTGCGACCCACCCCGCACGTGTGGAGGGTGGGGCTCACCTTGATGTGTGCATTCCACATCACAGTCTAAGTGGCTGGACGTGTGCACCACCCAGATGTATGTTTTGTATCCCACCTTCCAATCCCAACCTAACTCGTGTGGTGCCCACCCCACACGTGTGTGCATGTGGGATGGGACCCACCTTGATATATGATTTGGTATTTCAGCCGTCCGTCCGTTCTGGATGAGCGGGACCCACCTTAATGCATATTTAGTATCCCACCATCCATTCATTTGATGAGCACATATGTAGACCCCCACCTCTGATGCATGTGTTACATCCAAACTGTCCATCTATTTGATGAGATCATCCTAAGACTAAAAATGGGGCAGATCTATCAGGTGGACCACACCGCGTAAAGCAGTGGGTAATTGAATGCCTACCATTGAAATCCTTAGGGATCACAGAAGTTCTGGATCAATATGATATTTGTTTTCCTCTTGGTTCAGGTCTTCGTGGCCGTATTAATAGACCAGATGGAGAATAAACGCTATGGTGGGGCCCCCCCTTAATTTTAACAGTGAAAATCATTATTACCACTGTTATGTGTGGTATGGTCCATATGATCTTTATTATGATTCAATTTTTGGATAATACTCTAAAATGATCTCTATAAAATGATAAATGGTATAGCGGTTGTGACCCATTTGACACGGCCCATCAGATGTATTTGGGGCCCATTTGGAACGACCCAATGTGACGTATACGAGGCCCTTGTATAAAGCCTAATGCAATAACCTATGAGGCCCACTTCGTTGTATTTGTGGCCCATCCATGGGGCCCATTTGCCTTGTATTTAAGGCCCATGTGATAGGGCCCATCTACCTTATATTTAAGGCCCATGTGATAGGGCTCACCTGCCTTGTATTTGAGGCCCATGTGGTAGGCCCACCTATTTGAATCTGAGGCCCAATGTGATGTATTTGAGGCCCATGGGTGAGGCCTAATGTGATGTATTCGAGGTCCATGTGATGTGGCCCATAGCAATGTGTATGTAGCCCTTGTATGAGGCCCATTGCGATGTGTATTAGGCCTTTATGTGAGGCAACGGGCCCACTATATGTTTAACCCCATGTAGGCCACTCCTTAGGAGCAATGTTGGTTAAATGGCTACATTGATGGGCAATGATGGTTTAATGTCCACATTGTGACCTTCTCTTAGGCCTTGTTCGGCCGATTGTCGAGGCCGATTTCAATTGTCGAGGCCGATTCCGATCGTCAAGGTCGATTACGATTGTCATGACCGATTGCCGATTTCGATTGACATAACTGATTTGCTAATTCTGATTATCGATCGATTCCGATTGTCGATTTCGATTGACGTGATCGATTTGTCAATTCTGATTATCGATCGATTCTGATTGTCATGACCAATTGCCGATTCTAATTGACCTGAACGAATTGTCGATTCTGATTAACGATCGATTCCGATTGTCATGACCAATTGCCGATTATGATTGACGTGACTGAATTGCTAATTCTAATTATCGATCAATTCTGATTGTCATGACCGATTATCAATTTCGATTAACGTGACCGATTTACCGATTCTGATTATCAATTGATTCTGATTTGTCAAGGCCGAGTATCGGGGCCGATTCCGATTTGTCGAGGCCGATTCTGATTTGTTGAGGCCGAGTATCGAGGCCGATTCCGATTGTCGAGGCCAATTGTATAGGCTTATTTCGATTATCGAGGCCGATTCCGAGTGTCGATTCCGATTGTTAAGGCCGATTGTCGAGACCTATATGAAGTATATGCGACCCGTGTTTGAGGCCTTATATGATATATATGCGACCCATGTTTGAGGCTCAATGTGATGAATATGCGGCCCATATTTGCGGCCCATCGTGGTGTATTAGGCCCTTGTGTGAGGCCATGGGTCCACTATATATTAGGCTCTATGTGGGCTACCCCTTGGGGACAATGTTGGTTAAATGTCCACATTGTCGAGGCTGATTGTCGAGGCCGATTGTTGATGTCAGTTATTGATACCGATTATGAGTATGTGACAGCATAGCATCATGATACATGCCCATACGCATCATCTACATGTTTGATATGAGATATGGTTGACCGTTGCATATGTCATGGGGCAGGTTGTTCATGGGACTCCTTGATGGGTGGAGTTGCCTCATATGATCGCACGGTATGCGCAGGATTGTTGCATGATTGGACTGTGTGACTCATGCATCTCGCATTGTGTGACTATGATTACCGTACGCCTTAGCGACATCAGGGTTGTAGCCTCCACATGCATATCGTGGATGGCTAGATGGGATACCGAAAATCTGTTCTACATGGGGTGCTATAGATATCCTTGGGTGAAAGTCCTAGAACCCTCTTGGTTCCAGAGGTTGCTCCAATGTCTAGACCGAGTGGATGCATGAGCGCACGAGGGCTGTATACCATTAGGTTGCGTCTCCCACTGTGTCGTGGTCAGTTGGAAGGGGGTATGGCCTTACCTGCCCGAGAGGAGGGGGCAATGCTAGGCTGAGTCTGACCAGCTCAGGGAATGGGTCCGCTATCGACGAGCCGGGCCCGATATTAGCAGGCGGATAGTGAGGTCTCTTCTACCCACCTTATACGCGCGATGGGGCGACAATCTTGTTTGGAGTGTAATAGACCCCGGTGATTCCCCAGAGAGGAACCGTACTGATATGTGGACTTATTAAGTAGGAGTTGTATACTCATTCATTCATTCATTCACTATCCACTCGGGCTGGTGGTGCGCAACTAATTATTGTGTACCTTCACATGGTTAGGATTTCGGTTGGGCGCACTACTAACCAGAGATCAGGAGTCTACCACTTGAGCCTGACTATCCAAATTTAGGTATGAGACTGGTTTGGATAGAAGTCTTTTGTGATAGACCCCATAGCTTGTGATACTATGTACTATCATCCCGACTTCACTCCAACTTGGTCATTTCATTTGCACCGCATATTACATTACATCCGCGGCATATGTCATTTTGGGTTGTTATGTTTCAGCACTTATATAGCTTAGACGGACTTAGCATGATTTGCATATTACCTTACATTCTCAGCATAGGATATCAGCTTATTATGTTTTTGCATCGCATAGCCTTGGTACGGTTGATAGCACTTATGGATTTATGGATTGCTATTGTTTTCGCTTACTCTAATATCGTATGATTCATGATCTTGCCTGTATTACCTGTGTTATAAGATTTATGGCATTGTATTGCATTCTTGACACTTACCTTACGCACACACTTTCACCACCACTAAGCTTTCTATAAGCTTATGCACGATAGATGCGTGCAGGTAGCGTTAGGTTACAGCGGCATTGCGCTTGGAGCACGCAGCGAACTTATGGACTTTTGATCTTTGACATATGTATTTCCCTTTCAGCACTGTATTCAAATGTTTATATTAGTAGATATGTGATGATGATGTTGCCTTTGTGAATTGGGTAAACTTGTGGTTATGCTTATTATGAAACAAATGTACGTTAAAAAAATTCTCCTTGTAGGATCTCAGGATCAGAATCTGGTGTACGGACGTTGGAAGCCGAGAATAGGGTACTACGGAGGCTGTCGGCACCGGATTCGGCAATCGGAATTCCTGTTAATCCGATTTCTGGGTTTGGGGCGTGACACGCTTCATTCTGGGATATCCTAGTCACTAGTTCTTTATTACTTTTCTCTAACCATTTATTTGTTTGTTGAAAAGGATCTTAGGTTACACTGAAGATGATGTGGTTTCCACTGACTTTGTTGGTGACAACAGGTAAAGAAAGATTCATATTTACTTGTTATATTTGTTTTCTTTACCCTTCTTAAGAATTACAGTGATACCCTTTTTTTTTTTTTTCCTTCTAGAACTGTCTAATCCACAAAACAACTAGTTGTTTTCCAAGTCCAACATTCATATGAATTTTCTTTAGCATTTCCTTGACTAATATGGCTCCAAAACTATTCCTTATATTGTTATTTGGACTCCTGGCTGAGCACTGGATGTTTAATTCATATAGTGTCTTGTTGAGTACAATGCAACATTAGCATCAATTGCTTCATGATTATGCTCAGATTTGTTGTAACACCCCATACTTTTCAGTACTCGGGTGCTACCACGGAGATCTAAATCAGCTCACACGTGTGCAAGAACACTTAAGTGTCATCAGCATCAGACCATTAATTCGACCATGGGCCTTTATCTATACAACCTTAGGACCTTTAAGACTATTGGAAGAAATCACTATCCTTAGATCAAGTGATCCACCCATTAACTGGACCATCGCACCCTAGTGGAATGGTGCCAAACCTCGAAGGACTTAATGATGGAAATTCAATGGTGATGAAACTTTACCTAATTATCTATTAGAACAATTGAACCATACATTGTCATTTTCAGGACCTAACTCAACAAATCCACCATTCATCGTGCCCGCAATTTCCTGTAGGACGATCTGACACTTTTTATACAGTATGACACCCAATTTTAAAAGAAACGGTCAGAACTGTCTAGGTTAGCTTGGGGACACGTAAAAGCATCAGTGATAAAATCGGGAAGCACAAGGTGCGCTTAGGATCATTTTTGGAGTGATCCGATCATCAGATTGGTCATCCAATTTAGAGTATACAATAATTATCAAATATATATAACTTAGTATACATATTATGTGATCTAACTATTTAACAATCACTTAAAATAAATGCTATAATACAACATAGATATAAACACTATGAAACGCTATTTATATACTTTATAAGGATTTAAAGTTTCATACTAAAATGTTATGTAATACATTTATAACACCAATTATATATATCACAATCATCATAATAAATAACATATTCAAACAATTTGGCATTTTATATAAAATTAAAACATAAGGCATATGTAACTAGGCAAATAATATATATTAATCCTCGTTTCTTTTCCACTAATATTCATATAACGTGGGATAATATAAAATTTAAATAACAAATCTTATTATTATTACTTATTATTAATAAAATAAAATAATATAATCTAATCCATCAGATTCAAAGCGTGGCCCTGACCCAAACCAAGAAAACTTCACATGGTTCAACACGTGCGCTTGCACACAATCCTTGGTGCAAATAGGTTATACAAACACACTATATCCAGAAATGGAAACTGTTTTTCTTCCAGCTCAGCGTTCTGCATGAGCAAGCACAAACTGATCCAAGCCGTCCCAAATGGAGCACTCTCAGCCGTCCGTTCCAGCTAGAGGCTTAAGATTTCTTTTCTCCACACAAAGGAAAAAAAAACCCCAAAAACCAGTCGTTTCCTCCCAAGCTCAAACCCACCATGGAAACCTCCATGGAGCTTCACTCTAACCAGTCTCCAAGCTCCTCTCAACCTATACACACTACCTATAACACTCAACTCGAAGAAATACCTGTCGGATTTCGATCCACCATTGGAGGCTGATCATCTTCCTCGACAATCCTTGACCGATGATCTGCTGCTGGTTGCGTTCTAGATGCGGCAAAGAGGAAAGGAATGGAAGAGGAGAAGAAGGAAGAAGAAAGAAAGAAAGAAAGAAAGAAAGAAAGAAAGAAAGAAGGAAGGGGCGTGTGGGTGCGGCTGCTGCTGCAGTAGCACAACTCGGTCGAGCCAGGGACCAAGTTCGGTCTAAGTTGGGTGGATCTGACTCGTTCCTAGTCTGGTCCGGGCTTCCTGCTGGGTCTCTAAAGAAGCAAGAAAAATCAGAAAAAAAGAAGAAGAAGAGAAGGAATCAGATGGTGGCTCAAGCTTGCTACAATACCCAATCGAGTTGGCTCGGTTGAACTCCATGAGTCGGGCGTTGTTGTTGCCCCATCATCGTCTCAAATTGAACTCCATCGAGTTCAGCGTTCTTGGACATTTCAAAGAATAGGGACAAAAAGGAATAGAGGAGAGAAGAGAGAGAGAAGAGAGAGAGAGAGAGGGAGAGAGAGAGAGAGAGAGAGAGAGAGAGAGTGTGTGTGTGTGTGTGTGGAGTCGAGTCAACTCGCTGTCGAGTTGTGGTTGCCGAGTTGACTCCGTCTAGGTTTATGCTGGGCATTCCAGCAACTAGCGAGAGTGAGAGAGAGAGGGAAAGAAGAAAAGAGAAAGAAAGGAAGGAGAGGGAGATAGAGTTTGGGGTTCTTGGTGGCTATCGAGTCGACTCGGCGGAGTTGGGCTGAATTTGGGTTGGCCTACTCGAGCCTTGTGGCTGCCAAGTGACATAAATCCAAGATTTGACTCAATCGGACTTCAGACAAGCTATCTAGCAGGCCACACAACTAGGTTGTTTGACCAAGGTGAGGATTTCCACCTCTTTTCATCAATCAGATTTGTCATTTACTTTTGTTATTAATATCGTTGTTAGAAATATAAATAAATACTACACTGTCTTAATTAGTGCCGTTGTTATCGTCAATTATAATTCTATTATTAACTATGAATCAAGATGATTATTATTAACATGTTACACTAACATTAGTTATTATGGATGAATCTACCATTAATGATATTAGCATAGCATCCATCACTTGAGAATATTATCTTTAATAATAGGTTACACTATTTATTACGATTATAATACTAATTATTACCATGGTCGCAAATATTAGTTATATCATTAACGTTAAAGTATAACTAACCGTATTATTATTATATTGTATTTAAGCTACTCATACATCCTAGATCTATTCCTATAACTAAAACCTATGATGAAAACCCTAAGCCCTACACAAAACCCTAGACCTAAGTAATCCAACCACTAGGTTAAGACCCTAATCCTAAATAGTGTGTAAGCTTGGGCCTAATTGTACAACTTTGCAATTGATGGTAGGAATTGATTCCAAGGAAGCACGCAATTCTTAGTAATGGTGCAGATGGTTCAAACATAAGGTGAGGACTCACCCTTTGAGCTTCCCACTTAATTTCATCAATCTGGATATAGAAGATAACATGATTCCTCTAATCAAATTACTTACCTTGCTATTGAATACGCTAATTTGTTGTGAAATAAATTCATTTGTTGGATGATAGGCATCTCTCTTTAATTATAACATGCATAAATGATTTGGTGATAGCATGCTATCTTTAGTCATACCTTGATAATTAATTATATGTTGGTCGGTTGCGATTGAGTGATGTAATGAATGAACCTGTCCCAAACTCACCGGCTTGCGGTCCATACATTGCACCTTGCCTTACATGGCTTGGACCGCATACTCACCCTAGTTGGCTCGGATAGTTTATTTGCCCTTCGTGGCTTTGATGGGTCATTGGTGCCCCTTTGTGGCTTGATGGGTATATTCACATATCTCATTGGTTTCCTAGCCATCTTGCAGTGTTCAGTCGTAACATGATTTCTTGGTGGAGTGGGTGTTCGCTTAGCGATTTCCTAATCATCTTGCGGTGTTCACGTACGATATGATTTTCGGGTGGTCTAGAGTTTGTGCGTTGTTTGTCCTTTATCTTGCGGTGTTTAGTCGTACCATGATTTTCAGGTGGAACGGGTGTTCGCTTATCGATTTCCTAGCCATCTTGTTGTGTTCACGTACGATATGATTTCCAGGTGGAGTAGATGTTTGTATGTTGTTTTCCTAGCCATCTTGTGGTGTTCAGTCGTACCATGATTTCTGGGTGGAGCTGAAGTTCGTTATCGATTTTCTAGCCATCTTGCGGTGTTAACGTACGATATGATTTTCGAGTGGTCTAGGGTTTGTATGTTGTTTGTCTCTTCATCTACAGTGTTCAGTCGTACCATGATTTTCGAGTGGAGCTGAAGTTCGCTTATCAATTTTCTAGCCATCTTACGGAGTTCACGTACAACATGATCACCGGATGAAGAAGAGGTTTGAAGGTTAATTTTCTATTCACCTCATGGATTTCACTTGTACCATGATTTATGGGTGGAGCTGAAGTTCGCTTATCTATTTTCTAGCCATCTTGCGGAGTTCACGTATAAAGGCGATTCTTGGGTGTAATAGAAAGTCGTATGGTTGATTGTTTGGTTATCTGGACATGTTTCCTTGCATTACGATTGCTATTATATTTTGCCTATGATGAGATTTTGTTGATTGGCTTGATTTTTAAGTATATGATCATGATTATGAAATGCCCTGTTTAATATATTCATAACTTGCGATCTGTAACGAATGATGAATATGAGTGCGCAATCTTAGAGCGTGCTCCTCACTGCGATAGCCATTGACGCTATCAAACCGTAACAGTTGATGTAGGTGTAGAGTGAGCCGATGCTGTTCACAAGGTACTAGAGCAGATCGGGTAGCTGGGGAGCTAGACGGGGTCCCTGCGGCCCATATAGAGCTCCATCATTAAATGATACATTTCTGTTCCTGTTTAATGAACTTTGTATTTGGAATTGTATAAGTCCTGTATGGGCGCTACATTTGCAATTCTGTAATGATCAGAATGCTTTTATATAATGCACGGTTTTATTCTAGCTTCGTTGCTATTAACTCTGATTAATGATAAATGGTTCAAATTTATACTGGATTTTATAAGCTAACACTCGAATTTTTGGTAAACGGGTTATATACTCGGGTCCTAAAAACACGGGGCGTTACAGTTGGTATCAGAGCAAGTCTAGATAAACCAGGCTTTGGGAAAAATCACGACTTATATGACTTCAAACACTCAAACATTACATTGATGAGATTAGAAACCTGAAACTAGATTTTATTCCCTTAGCATTAGGGTGTTTTGTGAATTTAGAAATATAAATTTTAGAATCCCTTGTGATTTTTTTTAAAGTCTTAGCCATTTGAACTTAGAAAGAAAAACTTAGGTTCCTTGTAAATTATAGTTGTTTGAACTTAGGAACTAAACTTAGATACTTTAGGGAATCAAATGCCCATCGTATTGTACGATGGATCGAACATAAGTACTCTTTAAACCTAAGAATCCATACTATGAATTATAATTTAAACTTGCAAAATGCTTAGATGATCAGAGTGCGCAATGAAAGCATAATAGGACACATAAACTTTTCCCTTGTTAAAGGACTATATGACATTTCCCACAAATCTAGCATAATTGGGTTTACGGACCGACGAAATCATATTTAAGGGAAGTGTATGCTGTTTGCCACGCCCCAAACTCGGAAACCTGGCTCGCAAAATTCCTGATCGTCGAGTCCGGTGCTGATAGCCTCCGTAGTGCCCCATTCTCAGATTCCAGCACTCATATGCCAGATTCCGATCCTGGGATCCTATAAGGAGGATTTTCCAACGTATATTTTTTTCTCGTAAGAAGCATAACCACAAGTTTACCCAAATCATAAAGACAACATCATCATCACATATCCACTAATATAATCATTTGAATATAATACTGAAAGGAAAATACATATGTCAAATTCAAGCAACATAAGTCAACTACAAGCTCCAAGCTCCACGCTGCTACAACCTAACATCACCTACACGCATCTATCATGCATAAGCTTATAGAATGCTTAGAGGGTGGTGTAAGTGTGTGTGCAAGGCAAGCGCCAAATGTACCTGTAACGCTCCAGATTTTTGCCAACCTGGGATTAGATGTCCTTAGGCAATGGGTCGATCCTAATACCTCAATAACTTATCAGAACTAAATCCCAAAGTCTAAAGCCGCCTTTGAACTCATTTCCTTCACAAACCTCACCCTTCATCACCTTGATCTTCCAATTTTTCTAAGAACTTTCACCCTAGACACTATCTTAAACTAGCTAAGTAGTATAACTTGGATCACTTTATATACAAACTCCAAAGGCCTGAATACCACCTCGACCAGAATTCACTTAGGACTAAATCCTTTAGAAATGAGACAAAGTAACTAAGTGCAAAACCAGATTAGCTACGAAATCCGTTTGAATCGCTTTAAATACGATCTGCAAGACCCAAAACTTGTAGAATCATTGACGCTAGGTTACCCTAAAGTTTAGAACTAAACTCATTTCCCGGCTGCTCTCGGGAATGAAACGAAACTTCGTATTAGGTCTAGATCGCGCATCGGAAGTCCGATTAACACGAAGCTAAGGAACTAGGACCGCCTCACTGGGCTTGACACTCACTCAAAAATCAAGTCCATCCGATGTCCCACGGCCATTCGTTTCGATTCGGAGCAAGGGTGTGTGAAAAACACTATTTCTATTCCAAAATAAATATCAGGAATAGTGATCTGGCATCGTTCATTTATGCGTTAGTATTAAGCAACCTGACTGTCAGAATCAGACCAAATTACACCCTCGGATTAAGAAAAATTTCAGGAACATTTACATGTACTTGGAATTTCGGATCGTGGCTCACTGACCGTTGAACTGAAAGTGGTCCACCACGTGCGATCTGGGAATCTGTTCGAGTCGAAAACGTAGTCCCACGTAGATCCGTGAGTAGAGAGCTTAAGTCTGACGTTTGGTTCAAGGGGGGCCACCAGAAACACTCTTTTAAGCTGGAAAAGTGACGAAATACCTATATTAGCAGTAACCCTTGAACCTGAGTCTATTTTGGGAAGGTTTTAGGCTATAAAAGGACCTTAAACCCTCTCCCATTCCAGCCATACGAATTTGGATTTGAGAGAGGGAAAAGAGAGAGAAAGTGTAGGAGATCTGGGAGAAACTCCCTGCTGCTGTTCCCTGCTGCTATCGGTGCTTAACCACCTCATTCTTGCCGCTTTCCCGGCGATTCCGGCGTCATTTCTAGGTAATAAACCCTAACCCTAACCTGTTTGGGGGATTAGACAGTTGTAGGTTAGGAAATAGCTAACCTATTTCATTCTCTAGGTTGCCAAACTCCCGTATACGGAAGCTTAGCGAACCTATCGACTCCGTTACGATTCTACGACAAAAGGTGAGGACTTTAGGTGTATAGGTTGCAGTTTTCAACGCTTTCAATGTCAGATAATGGTAGATTCATGATCTGCATGCAATTGCACATGTACAAAGTGCTTTCCGTTTTCTGTTTCGATTAGAATTGTAGAATTTGGAATTTCACATACTTTAGGTATTCGTATAAAATACCGTATATGTATTTTTTATGGAAATGTGTTTGACATGTTTAATTGTCGTATGGATATATATGATGTATGGATAAAATACTCATTTGGCGAAATGGTTCGCCTAAATACATGTTTACTAATATACACCATGTATGTAGAAATACGGTATTGTAAGAAGTACCGTATACGTGTATATTTTAGCGATGTGTTTGTCATGATTAATTGTTGTATAAATATATTATGTGCGTATAAATTAATTGCTTGGCGAAAAGAATCGCCGTATTACAAGTTCCCTTGTAAACACTATGTATGTTGAAATTGGGTATCCTAGAAAATACCCTATACGTATAAAATTTGCTGATGTAATTGTCATGATTATTTGCTGTATGAATATGATGTATACGTATAAAATACTAGTTTGGTAAAGGGACAACCCGAGTGCACTTTCCTCTAACATACGTCATGTATGTTGAAATAGTGCATTCCAAGTGTTTGTGAAATCGCTTGTGAGTGTAAGTGCTTAAGTGTAGATGCCTTAGGAGGGTGTTGAGATTGGATTCTCAACTATCCTAGCGACGTGTATGATTACCTCCTCATTGATCACCTAAACAACTTACTTACAATACATGTGTTTGTATTCCTATTAATGTAGGGTTTTACAACATGCTTTATATCATGCTTTATAATATGCTTATAACATGCCTACTAGCATGTTTGAATTACTTTGTTTATCATGCTTTACTCCACATGCTATGGTTGATAATTGATTGTGCTTGGGGCTATGATTATAGTCCAGACAATCGGTACTAGATTGGAGATCGTGGTTGAGTTTCATGCCACCACGTGAGATGTGTTCGACGAACTCGAGTCGTACTTCGGTTGGCGATAGTGGTTGGCCACGCGAAGTGCTTATGCACTTCATGTCGTTCAACTTGTTGTGCGCTCGAGCTAGCTGAGCTCGTCATGTAACCCAATTTGTCTAATGTATGTTCACCATGTTTGGTCGCTAATGTTTGAACCTAGGGTTCCAAACTTACCAGTGAAAACCCCGTTAACCATGGTACCTCGATCCGCTAAGACTCATGAGCTGGGCATGGTGGTATGGGACACCGTGGTCGAGCTGTCGGCCTACGCTGGGGCTACGTGCCTCCCCGTAGTGACCAGTGAGCAACTTAACTCGTGAGCCGATTATGGTGGTATGGGACACTATATTCACGCTATCGACCTACATTGATAAGGTGATGGGGGAGTGGTGCAACCTTTGTGCGTAACAGCCCTGGCAGCTCTTTGTAGTGACCGCGAGCATATTCTGAAGTCGTAGTGCGCCTTAGGGTTCGCCGTGATATATAGAGTATGAACTAGGCCTGTTTCTGTATAGTGATGAATCGTTTAAGGGGTGATGGGGAGTGGTGCAACCTTTGTGCGTAATGTACACAGGGCAGCCTCTGCGAGTGACCTAGAAAATACACCATCGTCTCGATATTAACTAGACTGACGACCCTAGAATGGATCATGTTTGGGAATGATACAAGGGAGGTACCTTAGTTTCACAATCCTGCTGTTTGAAATGGATTAATTAAAAACTCAGTAATCATGCTCATCATGCATCGCATGTGCCTGGAAGATGTGGAGCACTGTAGGATGTAAGCATGCCGCGAACGTGAGATGGTGTCGCATGAGGGAGTATGTCGGTGAGGGCATCCATCATACCTGCATTCATACTTGCATTAATCAGAGTAACTAGGAGTGCTTGATTTACTGCTTTATCATTACTGCTTGACTGCATCGATAACATGTTAACATATGCCCTATTGTTCCACTGAGTTAGCTACTCACTCCCACGTTACGGGACGGTGTTGTACACACCAAACAGATTTGTTGAATTTCAGATGATGGCGATGCTTATGAAGCAGAGCCGGACTACTTCTATGGTGATGAGGAGGAGTTCTCCTATCATGTAACCCTCTGACGGGTCTCTGAAGACCTGGTACTGTATTGTCGGGGCTGTGGTACTGGGGATAGAAGACATTAAACTTACGCATTTGGTATATTTTAGAATTGTACTTGTATTTATTTAACCTGGTAATGTTATCACACTCTGGAGACTCATCATAGTTTATATATTTTATCCATCTATCATAGTCTTCCGCTTGCAAGATTAACTGTCTCTGGAGTATGATATCCTGTTTTGGCTTAATCTCACTCATGTTCAATGCACGAATACAGTCAACATTCAATCATCATTCATTTTGTTGCATAAGTGATGTTCTGGAACTCGGGAGTTGAGTTTATGCTCGACCCCCGATTTTCAGGGCGTTACAGTACCATAAAGTCCATAAATCATACATCATCGGAATAAGCGGAAATACTGACAAGATCATGAATCATACGATATCAGAGTAAGCAGAAATATACTAGTAAGTCCATGAGTGCTATCAGCTGTATCAAGGCTATGCGATGCAAAACATAATAAGATAATAACAGATGCTAAGGATGCAATGCAATATGCAAATCTTGATGAGCCACGAATACCATCAACCTCATGTAGGCCATATAAGTACAAAAACATAGTAACCCAAAATTCCAATACTGCGAATGCATTGTAATATGCGGTGTGAATGAAATGACCATGCAGGAACGTGAAGTCGGGATGAAAGTACGAAGTATCACAGGCTATGAGGTCCATCACAAGGGACTTCTATCCAAACCAGTCCCATACCTAAATTTGGATAGTCAGACATAATGTGGTAAAATTCTGATCTTAGGTTAGTCACACGCCCAACCGAAATCCTAGCCATGCGAAGGTACAAGTAACAAATAGTTATGCACCACTAGCCCGAGTGGATAGTGAATGAATGAATGAATGGATATGCAATTCTTGCTCAATAAGTCCACATATCAGTATGGTTGCTCTCTGGGGAAATCACCGGGGTCTATTACACTTGACACCGACTGCTTCCTCCTTAGCTGCACAGCCCAGCGAGTGGAAGAGACCTCACTATCCACCTAGCCAGTAGTCTGCTAATACCTACTCGGCTCGTCGATAGCAGACCCATTTATGAGCTGGTCATACTCAGCCTAGCTTATAGCTCCCTCACAGGGGTGGATAAGGCCACACCCCCTCCCAACTAACCATGAAATGGTGGGAGATGCGGCCTATTGGTATTTGACACTCGGGCGCTGATGTTCCACTCGGTTGGGGCTACTCCTAGCCTCGGAGGTTCTGAGATTTTCACCCAAGGACATCCTAAGTGCTCATAGTGCTAGAACCAAATATTTTCGGTGTCCCATCTAGCCATCCACGATGTGCCTGTGGAGGCCACGACCCTGATGTCGCTAGGGCATACAATGATCAAGTCACACATATGCGAGATGCATGAGTCACACTATCCAGTCATACAGCAATCCTACGCGTACTGCGCGATAATGTGGGGCACTCCGTCTCATAAGGAGTCCCGTAAATGGTCTGCCCAATGGAGTATGTTATGATCAAACATTCCTCATATCAGGCATACATATGAGCGTATGGGCATGAATCATGGAGTTATACTAAGCATGTTATATGGTGATGAACTATCCTCACAACGAAGATGGGCCTTGATGGCCTACATACAACAAGTATGGACCTATCAATGGGCCCTAGGGAGAGTTATAATGCGGACATTTAACCAACATTATTCTTACAATGTGAACGTCATACCAACATTGCTCCCAAGTCATGGCCTGCCATAAATGTCATTACATAACCCATGGTAGAATCACACAATGTAATAGACCTTGTATACATCCCACTGGACCTCGACACATGGGCCTCAAATACATCAAATGGCCCTCATCATATGGTCCTTATATATGTCAAGGTGGGCCTCAACAACGGGCCTCATACACACCACGGTGGGCCTTAATAACGGGCCTCATACACATCAAGGTGGGCCTTAATAACGAGCCTTGAATACATCACAATGGGCCTCAACCCATGGGCCCCAAATACATCAAATGGGCCTCAACAATGGTCCTTATACACATCAAGGTGGGCCTCCTCAAATGGGCCTTATAAATGTCAAGGTGAGCCTCCTCACATGGCCTTATATGTATACCAAGGTGGGCCTCAACGGATGGGCCATAACTACATCAAGATAGGCCTCAATTATGGGCCTTATATATATCCAAGTGGGCCTCAATGGACGACCATAAATAAATCAAAATGGGCCTCGTACCCATACCAAGGTGGGGGCCACTTAAACATAGATCTGTCTTATTTTTAGCCTTAAGCCCTAAAACAAGCTTTTTCAAATGGTTGGACAGATTGGATGCAACACATGCATCATGGTGGGGGTCCACATGAAGGCCCACCATCATGTATATATAATATAATATATAATCTATATATTGTATATATATATACAATATTATATATAATATAATATAATATAATATATATATACATATATATACACACACACACACTGCGGTCCCCCACACGTGGGGTGGGACCCACCGTCTAGTGTGGACGGTGCAGATAGAACACATAAATCATGGTGGATTCCACCATCCACAGTTAGTGGACAGTGTGAATGAAACACTTACATCACTGTGGGTCCCACGTGGGGCCCACCACAACGTTTATCTTCCATCCAATCCATTGATAAGGTCATGCGGACCTGGATGCAAGGGAAAAAAAACAAATTTTAAATTGATCTAAAGCTTCTGTGAACCCAAAAATGGGTTTCAATGGCAGACGGTTCAACCCCACTGTTTACTATAATGTGGGCCACCTGAGCCTTAGATGGGGCTGATATTTGGGTGAGGCCTTCTTCAAGAAGGGACCCACATGATGAACGGTTTAGATGACATACACACATCATGGTGGGGCCCACGGATAGGGGCCGTGGGTCCCTGCTGTCTGCCCACTAGCAGTAGGCTCTGCCTACGCCTCTAACAGCAGCAGCGTCTGCTGCATATTTATTTATTTTTTATTTTTTAAAAAACTGTTTTCTGGAGGTTTTTCATAGGTGGGGCCCGCATTGGAAGAATTCACCCCACCTACTAGTTTCTGCAGTCCATAACAAATCCATCAAGCCCAATATTGGGCATATTTTGGCGTGTAGAAAATTTTAAGTGAATTTGAATGGTGAAAATCACTGTTTCTAAAGGTGTGGCCCGCCAGAAAGTTGGATCAGCTTCATTTTTCGGCTCAATGCCTAAAATGAGTTGGTAAATAGGATGAACGGTGTGGATTGAATGCATACATCAATGTGGGGACTATACAAGTGGCCCTGTCCAAAGTCAAAAAAAAAATCAAACAAATAAATTTGTTTTCCTAGTTCACGTCCAGACGTTGGATGATTCTGGGCTTAACAAATGCATTTAAGGTGGGCCCTTCTTAGGTGGACCACCACATGGCTGAGTGGTGCGGAACAACACATATAAAGTGGGCCCCACTTACGAATGACTTGGATCAAATACATGCTTCATGGTGGGGTCCATTCGAGTGGGCCACATGGACATATCATCACATAAAAAGAAAAAGAGAGAGAGAGAGAGAGAGAGAGAGAGAGAGAGAGAGAGAGAGACGGGACACGCGTGATAGCGGGCTCCGCCACTATGAGCCCTCCCTTGCATTCAATCATATATCAAGTGGGTCCCAATACATGTGGGCCCACCAAATAAAAGATCAATGGTGGAGGTTCCTTCTACACCCAAAATGGATGGTCTAGATGACCTCTTTTCATGCAAGGAAAAATAAAAATCATGATGGGGTCCATGGAGAATGGCCCCATCATCGGATGGTCATGAGGATCAAGGTGGGCCATTGACCACATTTTAGGGTCCAAAGTGAGATCCATACCATCAATCGGTAGGCCTCACTTGGCCCTTCATCAAAACATGAAAAATCTAACCTATAAAGCACCCATCGTTCGATCTTCTCGGTCCATTGGAACGCCCATCTCCTTATGCTTCACTTTGATGGAGGGTGATGAGGTTTAAATGGCTAGGATGAAGGTTTTGGGATGGAAAGGTGGGCCACACATGCACTTTTCACCCTTAGAATGCATGGATGTCCACCTCTTTTGGTGCTGGAAAATTGCGAAGAGAAAGAGAGAGAGAGAGAGAGAGAGAGAGGGTTGTAAGGAGAGAGAGTCATGGGTGATGGAGTGATGGATGTGAGGTGAGTGATGGGTGAGGTGAGAGATGGGTTGACTTGGTGGTTGCTTAACTTGTGGAGAAAGAAAGCATAGGTGTGTGTACTTGTCATGAGGTGATGGATTGATTGATTGATGGGACATGTTGTAGAGATTCTCTTGGGATTGTAAATGCGCGAAGTTTTCTTCGAAATAAACTCTGACCCACATCTCCCTGCCCTGGTATCGGATCAGTGTGCAAGACGCGGCACTGAAATCGCAGCAATGATGCGGTCGCAATGGTACAAGTCTCGGATTAAGCTGACTCAAATCTACGAGATACAACTTAGGGTCGATTGCAAATGTTGATTATACGTTGCAGGTTGCTGGAATTTGCCGGGAAGGATCGCGGGAGTCGACGGAATAATAAGGACTAGGATACGGGTCTTACACGGTTTGATCCTACTTCTAAATCCTAGCAAATCTTAATAACCTTAATGCCCTAATCAAGCAGAAGGTTAAGGTTTACCAGGATTAGGAATGGATGCCAAGGAACTCACTGCCCTGATCAGGCAGAAGATCATTGTTTCTGGCTCAGACTAACCATAACCGTCTGTTTGTGTTAACCCGAATACTGGAAACATAAAACTACTAATCTTTTTAGATGATGTGAAACTGTCATCGTGAACTTCACACACACACACAGATATATAAATATGGAATAATAGCAAGGCTCTTCTTCAAGTCATGTGCGCAAACCCTTGATCATAGTTGGTACCGAAAGGAATTGGGATGAGCATGATCGAATCATGTGGGTGAGATTCTTCTTCAAGGGGGGTAGATTATAACAACCCCAGTCCTAGTAGTTAGTCACGAACCCTTGAGCATGTAAACATACATCATGAGGAAGGTGGTGAATGCTAAGAGACATGGTAGAATACATTATCCTCATTCCCATTTGAGATAAAATTATTAAAATTTGGGGACGAAATTCTCTTTAAGGAGGGTAGATTGTAACACCCCATACTTTTCAGTACTCGGGTGCTACTACGGAGATCTAAATCAACTCACACGTGTGTGAGAACACACGTGACCCACCTTAAGTGTCATCAGCATCAGACCATTAATTCGACCATGGGCTTTTATCTAAATAACCTTAGGACCTTTAAGATTGTCGGAAGAAATCACTATCCTTAGATCAAGTGATCCACCCATTAATTGGACCATCGCACCCTAGTGGAATGGTGCCAAACCTTGAAGGACTTAATGATGAAAATTCAATGGGGACGAAACTTCACCTAATGATCTATTAGAACAATTGAACCATACATGGCCATTTTCAGGACCTAACTCAGCAAATCCACCATTCATCGAGCCCGCAACTTCCTGTAGGACTATCTGACACTTTTTACACAGTATGACACCCAATTTTAAAAGAAACGGTTAGAATCCGTCTAGGTTATCTTGGGGACACGTAGAAGCATCAATGATAATATAGGGAAGCACAAGGTGCGCTTAGGATCAATTTTGGAGTTATCCGATCATCAGATTGGTCATCCAATTCAGAGTATATAATAATGATCAAATATATATAACTTAGTATACATATTATGTGATCTAACTATTTAACAATCACTTAAAATAAATGCTATAACACAACATAGATATAAACACTATAAAATGCTATTTATATACTTTATAAGGATTTAAAGTTTCATACTAAAATGTTATGTAATTAAAATCCATACTTTATTCATACATTTATAACACCAATTATACAAATCACAATCATCATAATAAATAACATATTCAAACAATTTGGCATTTTATATAAAATTAAAACATAAGGCATATGTAACTAAGCAAATAATATTTATTAATTCTCGTTTCTTTTCCACTAATATTCATATAACCTGGGATAATATAAATTTTAAATAACAAATCTTATTATTATTATTATTTTTACTTATTATTAATATAATAAAATAATATAATCTAATCAAGACTTACTACTAGATTCCACGTAATCGGCCTCAAAGCCCCAAATAGTCAATTAAACTATATTAGGAAGAGATCTAACCGTTAAACACTCGAGGGTCGTCGGGTATCACTGTTTAAATGCGAAAAATTGATATTATGGCCACCTGGCTTGTAGAGTGGACCCATTTTTGGTAGACGATCATAATATAGCCTTACAAATAAAATGGATGGAGCGGATCTCCCAATACTGTCTAGTGGGCCCCACTTTGGGGCTGTGCATGTGCACAGTTCACATGCACTCACTGAGCACCGGGCCAGCAGGAGCAGTCAAATTGCTCTGACCTATGTTTCACCAAAATAGGGAGAAGTTCTCCCTCTCTCTTCACTGCAACAACGGACGGCCTACCGTCTGGAGATTTCAATCGGTGGCCTATCACTTGCGACCACATGCTTAATCAGACCGTCCATCAGATTTAAAGCGTGGCCCTGACCAAAATTAAGAAAACTTCACACAGTTCAACACGTGCGCTTGCACACAATCCTTGGTGCAAACAGGTCATACAAACACACTATATCGAGAAATGAAAACTGTTTTTCTTCCATCTCAGCGATCCCGCATGAGCAAGTACGAACTGATCTAGGCCGTCCCAAATGGAGCACTCTCAGCTGTCCGTTCCAGCTAGAGGCTCAAGACTTCTTTTCTCCACACAAAGTAAAAAAAAACCCCAAAAAACATCTGTTTCCTCCCAAGCTCAAACTCACCATGAAAACCTCCTTGGAGCTTCACTCTAACCAGTTTTCGAGCTCCTCTCAGCCTATACACATTACCTATAACACTCAGCTCGAAGAAATACCGGTCAGATTTCGATCCACCGTTGGAGGCCGATCGTCTTCCTCGGCAATCCTTGACTGATGATCTACTGCTGGTTGCATTCTAGATGCGGCAGAGAGGAAAGGAATGGAAGAGGAGAAGAAGGAAGAAGAAAGAAAGAAAGACAGAAAGAAGAAGGAAGGGGCGTGTGAGTGCTGATGTTGCTGCAGTAGAATGACTGGGTCGAGCCATGGACCGAGTTCGGTCTAAGTTGGGTGGATCTAACTCGTTCCTAGTCTTGTTCGGGCTTCCTGCTGGGCCTCCAAAGAAGTAAGAAAAATCAGAAAAAAAAGAGAAGGAATCAGATGGTGGCCCGAGCTTTCTACAACACCCGACCGAGTTGGCTCGGTTAAACTCCATGAGTCGGGCTGTGTTGCTGCCCTGTCACCGTCCAGCTGAACTCCATCTGAGTTCAGGCATTGTTGGACCTTTCCAGCAATAGGGATAAAAAGGAAGAGAGAGAGAGAGAGAGAGAGAGAGAGAGAGAGAGAGAGAGAGTGGGGAGTCGAGTCAACTCGCTGCCGAGTTGTGGTCACCGAGTTGACTTGGTGCAGGTTGCTGCTGGGCATTCTAGCAACAGGCGAGAGAGAGAGAGAGAGAGAGAGGGAAAGAAGAGAAGAGAAAGAAAGGAAGGAGAGGGAGATAGAGAGTTTAGGGTTCTTGGTGGCTGCCGAGTCGACTCGGCGGAGTTAGGCTGAGTTTGGGTTGGCCTACTCGAGCCTTGTGGCTACCAAGTGACATAAATCCAAGATTTAACTCAATCGAACTTTAGACCTACAATCTAGCGGGCCACACAACTAGGTTGTTTGACCAAGGTGAGGATTTCTACCTCTTTTCATCAATCAGATTTATCATTTACTTTTGTTATTAACATCGTTGTTAGAAATATAAATAAATACTACACTGTCTTAATTAGTGTTGTTGTTATCATCAATTATAATTCTATTATTAATTATGAATTAGGATTATTACTATTAACATGTTACGATAACATTAGTTATCATGGATGAATCTGCCATTAATGATATTAGCATGACATCCATCACTTAAGAAAATTATCTTTAATAATAGGTTACACTATTTTTTATGATTATAATACTAATTATTACCATGGTCGCAAATATTAGTTATATCATTATTGTTAAAGTATAACTAACTGTATTATTATTATACTGTATTTAAGCTACTCATACATCCTAGATCTATTCCTATAACTAAACCCTATGATGAAAACCCTAAGCCCTACATAAAACACTAGACTTAGGTAATCCAATCGCTAGGTTAAGACCCTAATCCTAAATAGTGTGTAAGCTTGGGTCTAATTGTATAACTTTACAATTGATGGTAGGAATTGATTCCAAGGAAGCACGCAATTCTTAGCAATGGTGCAGATGGTTCAAACATAAGGTGAGGACTCACCCTTTGAGCTTCCCACTTAATTTCATCAATCTGGATATAGATGATGACATGATTCCTCTAATCGAATTACTTGCCTTGCTATTGAATATGCTAATTTATTGTGAAATAAATTCATGTGTTGGATGATAGGCATCTCTCTTTAATTATAACATGCATAAATGATTTGGTGATGGCATGTTATCTTTAGTCGTACCTTGATAATTAATTATATGTTGGTCGGTTGTGACTGAGTGATGTAATGAATGAACCTGTCCCGAACTCACCAGCTTGCGGTCCATACATCACACCTTGCCTTACATGGCTTGGTCTGCATACTTGCCCTAGTTGGCTTGGATCGTTTATTTGCCCTTCATGGGTTTGATGGGTCATTGGTGCCCCTTTGTGGCTTGATGGGTATATTCACATATCTTGTTGGGTTTCTAGCCATCTTGCGGTGTTCAGTCGTACCATAATTTCTAGGTGGAGCGAGTGTTCGCTTAGCGATTTCCTAGTCATCTTGCGGTGTTCACGTATGATATGATTTCTGGGTGGTCTAGAGTTTGTGTGTTATTTGTCCTTCATCTTATGGTGTTTAGTCGTACCATAATTTTTAGGTGGAGCAGGTATTCGCTTAGCGATTTCCTAGCCATTTTGCAGTGTTCACATACGATATGATTGTCGGGAGGAGTAGATGTTTGTATGTTGTTTTCCTATCCATCTTGCGGTGTTTAGTCGTATCATGATTTCTAGGTGGAGTTGAAGTTCGCTTATCGATTTTCTAGTCATTTTTAGATGTTCACGTACGATATGATTTCTGGGTAGTCTAGAGTTCGTATGTTGTTTGTCACTTCATCTGCGGTGTTCAGTCGTACCATGATTTCTGGGTGGAGCTAAAGTTCGCTTATCGATTTTCTAGCCATCTTGCAGAGTTCACGTATGACATGATCACTGGATAATCACCGGATAAAGAAGAAGTTTGAAGGTTAATTTTCTATTCACCTCATGGATTTCACTTGTACCATAATTTCTGGGTGGAGCTGAAGTTCGCTTATCGATTTTCTAGCCATCTTGCAGAGTTCACGTACAAATGCGATTCTCGGGCATAATAAAAAGTCGTATGGCTGATTGTTTGGTTATATGGACATGTTTCCTTGCATTACGATTGCTATTAAATTTTGCCTATGATGAGATTCTGTTCATTGGCTTGATTTTTGAGTATATGATCATGATTATGAAATGCCCTGTTTAATATATTCATAACTTGTGATCTGTAATGGATTATGAATGATGAGTGCGTAATCTTAGAGGGTGCTCCTCACTGCGATAGCCATTGACGCTATCAAACCGTAATAGTTGATGCAGGTGTAAAGCGAGCTGATGCTGTTCACAGGGTGCTAGAGCAGATCAGGTAGCTGGGGAGCAAGACGGGGTCCCTGTGGCCCATATAGAGCTCCATCATTAAATGATACATTTTTGTTCCTGTTTAATGAACTTTGTATTTGGAATTATATGTCCTGTATGGGCGCTACATTTGGAATTTTGTAATGATCAAAATGCTTTTATATAATGCATAGTTTAATCTAGCTTTGTTGTTGTTAACTCTGATTAATGATAAATAGTTTAAATTTACACTGGATTTTATAAGCTAACACTCGGGTTTTTGTGAAACAGGTTATACTCTCGGGTCCTAAAAACATGGGGCGTTACATTTGTTGATGATGTCCTTGATGTCCCATGGAGAATGTAAGTTATAGTTTCATCCTTGATGGCTTCCATATGTGCTTGAGAAGCTTGACTCAGTCTTTTTTCATTTTGGTTTCTCATTCTAGAGAATTTCACACTTTTAAACTGTTTAAGGGTCACGAAAGTTTTAGATCAAGCTGATATTTGTGTCATTTATGAAGGTCCATGGAAGAAAAAGAACCTGCCAGAATTTGGTATTGTTACTCAATGCGTTGTGCCTTAAAGAGTTAATGACCAATGCCTGACAAATGTTCTTTTGAAGATGAATGCTAAGGTGAGCTGTCACTGAAATATCATGTCCCTTCCTTATGGACTTTCAGGTGTGATCTCTCTGTCTAGCTGACAACATCCTTTCCTTTCTTTTCAACAATTTGGGGGAATGAATTCCTTACGGTGGAACGCTCACTTTCCATTCCCCTGATTTTTGGAGTTCCCACAATCATCTTAGGGATGGATGTATCACATGGTTTCCCATGCCAGTCCGACGTGCCGTCAATTGCGGTGATAAGATAAGATGCATGATTTTCCTTTTCAACTGTTAGTCATAGAGTGACAGTACTTGTTTCAATTTTCTTGGATGGATGATGAATGTATTTGCGAATGTAAATGAAAATAAAAAACTTATAATTATATATACATTTATATGTTATCAATGGAGGATACATTGTTTAGGGGGACATGAAATTCTTGTAGCTTATGGTATGGTGCCCTAATATTGGTTGTATGTTACTAGTATGTAATAGATAATACTAGGTTCAATAGTAGATAATACTAGAGAATACCTAAAGCCGATCCGAACCCGAAACTGAACCTGATTCCCTAAACCAAAACTTAAACCACGAGGGTCCCTAGAAGGTGGGAACCACTGTTATGACCATGATGAAGCTGTCCATTTCCTATGGACAACATTGGAGTGGCCTGGCCATTTGGACATGTCGTGTTTATGTATTAGCTCGAATTTATTGGAGCAGACCCGGATGTGCTTCGGAGCGATCCGGATGTTGAGTGGGGGTCCCTGGAAGGTGGGAACCGATATTATGACCATGATAAAGCTGTCCATTTCCTATATACAGCATTGGAGTGGCCTGGCCATTTGGACAGGCCGTGTTTATATTTGTATTTACAGGGACTACACCCTTAACCTATAACCTAAACCTATTCTCAAATTCCAAAACCTATACTTATAACCTAAACCAAAACCTTAACCTATAACCTAAACCTATACTTATAACCTTAGCCTATAACCTAAACCTATACTTATAACCTAAACCTATAATAACCTTAACCTAAACCTATTCTCAAATCCCAAAACCTATACTTATAACCTAAACCTAAACCTTAACCTATAACCTAAACCTATATTTATAACCTTAACCTAAACTTATAACCTTAACCTATAACCTAAACCTATACTTCTAACCTTAACCTAAACCTATCCCAAAACCTATAACCTAAACCTAAAACTTAACCTATAACCTAACCTATAACCTATAACCTATACCTATAACCTATAACCTAAACTCAATTCCCTAAACCTTAACCTATAACCTATAACCTAAACCTATAACCTAAACTCAATTCCCTAAACCTTAACCTATAACCTAAAACCTAAACGTTAACCCATAACCTAACCTAAACCTAAACCTATAACCTACACTTATAACCTAACTATAATCTAAACCTAAAACCTAAGCCTAAAACCCAAACATAAACCCGATCCCGAACCCGAGCCCGATTTCCTAAACCTAAACCTTAACGTATTCTCAAATCCCTAAACCTAAACCCACACCTAATCCTAATCTCAAATCCCTAACCTAAACCTAAACCTAAACACGAAAACCCAAACCTAAACCCGATCCCGAACCCAAACTCGATTTCCTAAACCTAAACCTTAACCTATTTTCAATTCCCTAAAGCTATAACCTATAACCTATAACCTAAACCTAAACTTAACCTAAACCTATACCCTTAACCTAAACCTAAAACCTAAACCTAAACCTAAAATCTAAATGTATTCTCAAATCCTTAAACCTAAACCTACACCTAATCCTAATCTCAACTCCTTAACCTAAACCTAAACTTGAAAACCCAAACCTAAACCTCATCCCGAACCCAAACCCGATTTCTTAAACCTAAACCTTAACCTATTCTCAATTCCCTAAATCTATAACCTAAATCTAAACCTAAACCTATAACCTACAACATTAACCTAAACCTATTCTCAAATCCCAAAACCTATAACCTAAACCTAAACCTATAACCTAAATCTAAACCTTAACCAATAACCTAAACCTATAACCTATAACCTAAACTCAATTCCTAAACCTTAACCTATAACCTAACCTAAACCTAAACCTATAACCTATAACTACACTTATAACCTAAACCTATAACCTAAACCTAAACCTATAACCTAAACCTAAACCTAAAACCTAAACATATTCTCAAACCCCTAAACCTAAACCTATACCTAATCCTAATCTCAACTCCCTAACCTAAACCTAAACTTGAAAACCCAAACCTAAAGCCGATCCCGAACCCGAACCCGATTTCCTAAACCTAAACCTTAACCTTATTTCAATTCCCTAAAGCTATAACCTATAACCTATAACCTAAACCTAAACCTAACTTAAACCTATAACCTAAACCTATAACCTTAACCTAAACCTAAAACCTAAACCTAAACCTACACCTAATCCTAATCTCAACTCCTTAACCTAAACCTAAACTTGAAAACCCAAACCTAAACCCGAACCCGATTTCCTAAACCTAAACTTATAACCTTAACCTAAACCTATTCTCAAATCCCAAAACCTATAACCTATAACCTAAACCTAAACCTAAACCTTAACCTTAACCTATAACCTAAACCTTAACCTTAACCTATAAACTTAACCTATACCCTAAACATATAACTTAAACTCAATTCCCTAAACCTTAACCTATAACCTAACCTATAACCTACACTTATAAGCTAAACCTAAACCTATAACCTAAACCTAAAACTTAAATGTATTCTCAAATCCTTAAACCTAAACCTACACTTAATCTTAATCTCAACTCCTTAACCTAAACCTAAACTTGAAAACCCAAACCTAAGCCCGATCCCGATTTCCTAAACCTAAACCTTAACGTATTCTCAATTCCCTAAAGCTATAACCTATAACCTAAACCTAAACCTATAACCTAAACCTATAACCTAAATGTACTCTCAAATCCCTAAACCTAAACCTACACCTAATCTTAATCTCAACTCCTTAACCTAAACCTAAACTTGAAACCCCAAACCTAAACCCCAACACGAACCCGAACCCGATTTCCTAAACCTAAACCTTAACCTATTCTCAATTCCCTAAACCGTAACCTATAACCAAACCTAAACCTAAACACATAACCTGCACTTATAACCTAAACCTAAACCCATAACCTAAACCTGTTACCTTAACCTAAACATAAAACCTAAACCCGATCCCGAGCCCGAATCTGAATCCCTAAACCCTTAGTCTAAACCTAAAACCCAAACGAAATCCCGATCTCGAACCCGAACCTGATTTCCTATAACTAAACCTTAACGTATTCTCAAATCCCTAAACTTAAACCTACACCTAATCATAATCCTAACTCCCTAACCTAAACCTAAACCTAAACTTGAAAACCCAAACCTAAACCCGATCCCGAACCCGAATCTGAATCCCTAAACCCTTATCCTAAACCTAAAACCCAAACGTAAACCCGATCTCGAACCCAAACCTAATTTCCTATACCTAAACCTTAACGTATTCTCAAATCCCTAAACTTAAACCTACACCTAATCCTAATCTCAACTCCCTAACCTAAACCTAAACCTAAACTTGAAAACCCAAACCTAAACCCGATCCTGAACCCGAACCCGATTTTCTAAACCTAAACTTATAACCTTAACCTAAACCTATTCTCAAATCCCAAAACCTATAACCTAAACCTAAACCTTAACCTAAACCTAAACCTTAACCTGTAACCTAAACATTAACCTATAACCTAAACTCAATTCCCTAAACCTTAACCTATAACCTAACCTAAACCTAAACCTATAACCTACACTTATAACTTAAACCTAAACTTATAACCTTAACCTAAACATAAAACCTAAACCTAAACCTATACTTATAACCTAAACCTATTCTTATGACATAAACCTATACTTATAACCTAAACCTATTCTCAAATCCCAAAACCTATAACCTAAACCTAAACCTTAACCTCAACCTATAACCTAAACCTAAAACCTAAACTCGAACCTACACTTATAACCTATAACCTAAACCTATAACCTAAACCTATACCTAAAACCCAAACATAAACCCGATCTCGAACCCAAACCCGATTTCTTAAACCCGAACCGTAACGTATTCTCAAATCCCTAAACCTAAACCTACACCTAATCCTAATCTCAACTCCCTAACCTAAACCTAAACTTGAAAACACAAACCTAAACCCGAACTCCGAACCCGATTTCCTAAACCTAAACTTATAACCTTAACCTAAACCTATGCTCAAATCCCAAAACCTTAACCTAAACCTAAACCTAAACCTTAACCTAAACCTAAACCTATAACCTACACTTATAACCTAAACCTAAACCTATAACCTATAACCTAAATGTATTCTCAAATCCTTAAACCTAAACCTACATGTATTCCTAATCTCAACTCCTTAACCTAAACCTAAACTTGAAAACCCAAACCTAAACCCGATCCCGATTTCATAAACCTAAACCTTAACCTATTCTCAATTCCTTAAAGCAACCTATAACCTAAACCTAAACCTATAACCTAAACCTAAAACCTAAACCTAAACCTAAAACCTAAATGTATTCTCAAATCCATAAACCTAAACCTACACCTAAAACCTAAACTTAAACCTAAAACCTAAATGTATTCTCAAATCCGTAAACCTAAACCTACACCTAATCCTAATCTCGACTCCTTAACCTAAACCTAAACTTGAAAACCCAAACCTAAACCCAAACCCAAATCCAAACTCAATTTCCTAAACCTAAACCTTGACCTATTCTCAATTCCCTAAACCGTAACCTATAACCTACACTTATAACCCAAACCTAAACCTATAACCTCTTTTAATTTATTGCTTAGTTTCAATAAGATTGTACATTATCTATTGCAAAGGAAAAGAAAAGGGCTTAGTTTTTTAGTTCTTTTAAGCTTCCTTATCATCCATGCATGGCGCTGCAAACCTTTACTAAACTGTAACTCTAATCAGAACTTTATGTGCAATCTGATCAAGTGCATTAACATTTAATACTATCTTATTCCTTTGCAGGATAACATTGCCGTATTTATGGGCCCTTGTGCTGCGATTCTTGTTCTCATCATCATTGGACTCTCATGCATGGGAATCAAGGATGTATCTCTTTTAACACATGCCCATTTTTATAAAGCTTTAATTTTTGTTGTTGTTTCTATTAACTTGAATTGAAACATTTTTTTTTTGCATTATTTGCTTGCATTACTTTTATTTTAATGATCAGTTTTATTTTAAACACTTTTTTGGAAAAAAAAAGTGAATAAAGTTTCTGTAACTCTTCCTGATTCTGAATTATAATGTTTTGTTGGTTGAATATTTTTTTATTGGATGAAAGACACAAAAAGAAAATTGTTGCTGATTTTCTTTTTATTTTACTTTTTGATGCAAGAAATTTTCTGATAGCTTTTAGACCGTCCATATTTTTCTAAATATTCAAATCTGAGATGGTCCATAACCATCCTTTTAAGGTTCATTAGAGACTGCTCATGACCTTCCTTGTAAGGTTCATTAGAGACTGCTCATGACCTTCCTTTTTAAGGACGGTTCATGATAGTCCTTATAAGTTCATCAGAGACTGCTCATGACCCTCCTTTTTAAGGACAGTCCATAACCGTCCTTTTAAGGTTCATCAGAGATTGCTCATGACCGTCCCTTTTAAGGACAAACCATGACCATCCTTTTAAGGTTCATCAGAGACTGCTCATGACCGTCCTTTTAAGGTTCATTAGAGACCTTATCTCGTTATTTATTGACAGTCCATGACCGTCCTTCTTTACAAACGGTCCATAACCGTCCTCTAAATGTCCATAGAAATGACGGTTCATGACTGTCCTTTTTAGCAATACGATGCCCCAAAATAGGACGGCCCTTGCGACGGTCCAAAACCATCCTTTATTGTCTTTTGAGACGGTTTTCAACTGTCCTTTTTTCGTTGTTTTGGTGTAGTGTGTACGATGGATCCTACCCAGTTCACACCTTCTCAGGCACTTCTCCATTCAATAGGGCTGATGGAGACCTGTTTATTAGATACACTGTTGTGTGCATTGCTTCTCCCCAAAACGTCTTGGGTAATTTCGCATGGGATAACATGTATCTAATTCTCTCTACAATGGTGCGATTCATTCGCTCAGCCACACCATTATGCTGGGGGGTCTTGGGAGTCGTCTGTTCATGCCGTATACCTAGGGACTTATAATACTCATGAAAGTCACCAATGTATTCACCACCATTGTCAATGTGGATGCACTTCAGTGATCTACCCGTCTCTCTCTCAACCATAGCATGAAACAATTTAAACACACCAAAGACCTTGTCCTTGGATTTCAAAGCATAAACCTAAACCCTCCTAGATACATCATCTATAAAAGTAACAAAATACAATGCCCCACCCAAGGTTTTTATCCTCATAGGACCAAAAACATCAGAATAAACAAAATCTAATGCATGTACTTTATTAACATGAGAACCAGATTTAACGAATGAAACTCTATGTTATTTCCCTGATAAACAATCAATACAAGTTTTGAGAGGTATACCTGTCACGTCTGGAAAGAGTCACTTCATCGCTAGTACCTGAAGCCCTTTTTCACTCATGTGGCCTAGACGCCTGTGCCACATGTCAATAGCTGAATCTTTCATTGTGTTCAACTCACCCTTGCACACACTGACACTTGCCTTGTAAAGGATGCAACACTTCTTTCCTCTGGCTACGATCAACGAACCCTTGATGAGCTTCCAACACCCACTAGCAAACCAGCTTTCATAGCCATCATCATCCAGCCTTCCCGTCAACATCAAGTTGAGGCGAAGATCTGGGATATGCCTCACATCCCTGAGAACCAATGTGCATCCCACATCGGTCTTCACATAAATATCACCGACTCCTATGATCTTCGATACGTCAGAATTTCCCATCTTCATGGTCCCACGATCACTTGACTTGTAGCCTGTGAAAAAGTCCCTGCATGGAGTCGCATGAAAAGAGGCTTTCGAGTCAATCACTTAGTCAGTGTCTTGACTCGTAGTCGTGAGACAAACATCATGATCTGCTGAAAGAATAACTACAACGTCATCATCTGAAGCGACCGTAGTGGAATCTGATTCATCATCCTTCTCCTTTCCTTTTCCTTTCTTGTCGTTCTTATTCTTACGACATTCATGCTTATAGTGGCCCTTCTTGCCACAATTCTAGCATTCAACATCCTTCCTGGTACTCGACTTGCCTCTTGATTTATCTCGGGCCTTTCCACCCTTCCTATTCTTTCCTCTCCCCCGTTCTCGTGTCATAAGAGCCTCTTGTTGAGTAGACGCCTGAGGCTTCCTCCCTGTTTCCTCATTGAAGAGACAACTAGTAACCTGTTCTATGGATACCTTTCCGTCTGGCGCGGAGTTACTTAGAAACACCACCAATGTCTCCCAAATATTAGGCAATGAGTTAAGCAGTAATAAACCCTGTAATACATCATCCAGGACCATCTTTATAGCGGAGAGCTAGTTCAATATATTGTTGATCTTATTCATGTGCTCGGCCACAGAACCACCATCTTTGAACTTGAGATTCACAAGTCATCATATCAAGAAAATCTTATTGTGGGCTATCTTCCTCTCATATAGCCCTTGTAATTTTAGCCATAGGGTTGCGGCTGAGGTCTCCGTAGACACATGGTGGAATATGGAATTGTCCAACCATTGTCTAATAAAGCCCACCGCCTTCCGGTCCAATTTCTTCCCATCATCATCTGTCATATCTTTTGACTTTGCTGATATGCCTTAAATTGGAGAATACAAGTCCTTGAAATAAAGAAAGTCCTCCATCTTAGCCTTTCATATGGTCCAGTTAGAACTATTGAGGCTGATAATCCTTAATGAGCCACCTTCCATAATTCAAAATTGATCCCACTCTGTTCAATGAACTTAGCTCTGATGCCACTTTAGGGGGATGGGGGGCTTTACACAAAACCTTAGGATCTAGCCTCCCAAATACACCAGAATTATTGGATAATAGAGTAATGAAATAAATCAAAGCACAAACCACACAACACAAGAGTTTTTTACGTGCAAAACCCTCAAAGAGGTAAAAAACCACGGGACTTAATCCAGATCAACAATCCACTATAAAGTAGAATGTTACAACCTTCTCCACTCACACAGGAGTGGATAAACAATAAAAGAATAAAAGAAAAATGGAGAGATCTCATTGATCACAAGGACGTAAAAGCGCTGAGATGTTGATTGCACAGTAGATCACCTCCACGAGCATAACCTCCCTTCTACAAGCTTCCTCTCTCTCTTTCTCTCTCTCTCACACACCTTTGATGGCCCTAAACCCTTTAGCAAACCCTTGCAAAGCTTTAGAAAACCCTCTTGCATTACCTAGAAAGGCCTACGTACTTCCTATTTATAGTTTAGGAAACTCCCTTTCGCACCTCTTGCGAAACCGCCTCAGATTTTCACATCCCGCATAAAGACGGAATCAAATCTACATAACCTCAACTGGTCGTGCAGAGTCCTAGACCAGTCGAGTGGCACCCTCGACCAGTCGAGTACATCTCACAACTGGTCGAGCACCTCGAAAATCTAAAACCACAACTCGCTGGAAAAAGAGTCGAGTCAGTCCATGACTGGTTGTGCACTAGCCCTGGGGAAAAAACTCCATCACGCACCAGTTCACACAGAATTTGTGCGAACTTTTTGAGAACTCATCATCCATGATTTGAGTCCAAAATTTGTACGGTCCACATGATGTAGCACCCCATGAAACCCCCAGGTCCCAACTTTTACTTTGTTCCAAAACTTTTGTGGGCCATGAAAAAAGAAAAAAGTTTCCTTCCTTGATTTGCATCTCTCTTTGCTATGGCCTACTAGAGTTTTAGATTAGGGTGAAAATTGATCACTTGGGGTTTCATGGGATGCCGCATCACATGTACTGTTCGAGTTAGATGCCCATGACATGTGTGCAAAGGTGCGCAGGTGCGAAGGTGAGCATGCAAAAGGTGCAAACGTGTGCAGGTGAGCATTCTATATATAGAGAGAAGCATGCTCACTTGCGCATGTGCGCACCTTTGCACACATGTCATGAGCGTCTAATCCTAACGGTCCATGTAAACGGCATTCCATGAAACCCCAAGGGACCAATTTTCACCCTGATCTAAAACTCTAGTGGGCCATAGCAAAGAGACATGAATATCAAGGGAGGAAACTGTTTTCTTTTTCTATAGCCTACCAAAATTTTGGATCAAAGTAAAAGTTGGGCCATGGGGTTTCATGGGGTGATGCATCATGTGGAGCGTTCATATTACGAACTCACATCACGTATGTTGACTTCTCAAAAAGTTTACACGAGAACTTATATGAATTGGTGTGCAGCTCAGATTTGGATACACACACACACACACTATAAGGTCGACATCATGGGAACTAGCCATGAGGTCGAGTTGTGTGGGCCTAATCGTGATGCGTGTCAAACATCAACACCATGCATCTGATGGGTTCCCTTTAGGTTATGGGATATCCTAAAAATCAGCCATATGCGGAACTCAGGTGGGCCATACCATCTAAATTCATGTGAAGACATGCCTAAAATATATAAAAGCACTTGGTGGAACCCACCTGAAAATTGTATGCATCTAAAACTTGGTCTAACCCCTCATCTAAGTGGGACACACATAATGGATGGGTTGGATTTGTGAACCACATCTCGTTGGGCCCAACAAATGATTATGAATGTTTTAATGGGAGGATAACCCCTCTCAACTTATGTATGTGGTGTGGCCCACACAAGTCATGGATTGACTTGATTTTTAAGCCTGAGGCCCCACCATGGAATGGTGCATCTGACTGATGGGGTAGATGTTCAACACACATCACGATGGGCCCACACAGCTCAACCTCATGGGAACTTCCCATGAGGTCGACCACATAGAACCATTTCCCATATATATATATATATATATATATATATATATATATGGGAAATGGTTCTATGCGGTCGACCTCATGGGAAGTTCCCATGAGGTTGAGCTGTGTGGGCCCACCGTGATGTGTGTTGAACATCAACACTGTGCATTTGATGGGTGCCATTTAGATTATGGGATATTCCAAAAATCAGCCGTATACGGAGCTCAGGTGGGCCATACCATCTAAAAACATGTGAAGACATGCCTGAAACATATAAAAGCAGTTGGTGGGGCCCACATAAGTTTTGAATGCGGAAACTTGGTATGACCCCTCATCCTTGTGGGACACATACAATGGATGGGTTGGATTTGTGAACCACATCTCAGTGGGCTCGATAAATGATTATTAAGATTTTATTGGGAGAATAACCTCTCTCAACTGTTGTATGTGATGTGGCCTACCCAAGTCATGGATTGACTTAATTTTTAAGCACATGGGCCACCATGGAATGGTGCATCTAACTGATGATGTTGATGTTAGACACACATCATGGTAGGGCCCCACGGGTCGACCTCATAGGAAGTTCCCATGAGGTCCACCTCATAGTACCATATATATATATATATATATATATATATATATATAGAGAGAGAGAGAGAGAGAGAGAGAGAGAGAGGGAAATGCTCACATGCGCACTAGTTCTCACGAATACTTGTAAGCACTTTATACGTGATGTGAAAGTAAAATCTGAACTGTCCATGTGATGCAGCACCTCATAAAACCCATAAGGCCCAACTTTCAAACTGATCAAAAACTCTAATAGGCCATGGAAAAAGGAAACATTTACCTCCCTTAAGTTGCCTCTCGTTTCTATCGCCCATTAAAGTTTTAGATCAGGCTGAAAGTTAGGTCCCAAAGGTTTCAGTAGGTGTTGCATCATATGGACCATTCGGTTTTTGTGTGCATGACATGTGCAAAGGTGCGCACTCGTGCTCAAGTAAGAAAGTGCATAGGTGAGCGCGACCATATATATATATATATAATGGTACTATGAGGAGCTGTGTGGGCTACACTGTGATGCACGTCGAACATCTATCCCATCAGCCAGATGCTCCATTCTATGGTGGGCCACGGGCTTTAAAATCAAGTCAATCCATGACTTGGTTAGGCCACACCACATACAATAGTTGAGAGGGGTTACAATCCCATTAAAACATCCATAATCATTTATTGGGCCCACGAAGATGTGGTTCACAAATCCAATCCATCCATTGTGTGTGTCCAAGTTGGATGAGGGGTTAGACCAAGTTTCAACCGCATCCAAAACTAAGGTGAACCCCACCAAGTGCTTTATATGGTTTAAGCATGTCTTCACATGGTTTTATATGGTATGGCCCACCTGATTTCTATATACCACTAATGTTTGGGATATCTCATAACTTAAAGGGGACCCATCAAATGCATGGTGTTGATGTTCCACACACATCACGGTAGGGCCCACACAGATCAACTTCATGGGAAGTTCCCATGAGGTCAACCTTATAGTCCCTATATGTGTTTATAAAGAGAGAAGAATGCTCACCTGTGCACCGGTTTACACGACCTTAAGTGCGAACCTCAACATCATTCGTTGGATCTACCAAACAGTTGAGATGTAGGACTCGAGCTCTCTCCCAATTCCATTGTCGAATTTATCGGTATCTTTCTGGCTTTCCCTCATGTGATTGCGTAGTCATGTATTATATCCACCCTGCCTATGGATATGTGATATCATTTTAGTGCATTAGACCAAAACGGAAGTGTATCCAAAACTCGAGTATACTACATGAGAGAAAACAATTGAAATTAAATGTCTACCGTTGAAACATTCATTTGGCCACAAAAGCTTCTTATCAGGCTAACTTTTTCTTTCTTCTTCTTTTTTTTTTTTTAAAAAATTGTTCTTCTTTTTCTTTTTCTTTTTCATCCCATTATGAATGACCTTATAAACAGTTTGGATAGCATATGAGCCCAAGAAGGTTTTAATGGTGAGAAAGTCTTTCCTAAGTTTTCCATCTTATATGGCCTACTAGAGTTTTGAATCCGCCCGATTTTTGGTAGTATGTCCTAAATGATCTTGCAAAACAGATGTACGGAGTGGATTTCTCACAAACATCACGATGTACCCTGGATATCATCCCAGTAGCTAGGTATTGCAAATCATAAGCAATAAAGGAAACAAAAATTGGCCTTATAAAAGAAAGCCAGTAAGAAAAACACACCAAGTATGAAAAAGTTTAGAAAGAAAAAGCAAACAAAAATCATCACCTAATATTCTTGAAGTGGATTTCGTTGCTAGTTAGGCACGTACAGGAAGCACCCAAAACCTGAAGAAATAAGAAAACTCAACAGTCATAATGTACATGATAAATATGATTGATTCAGTTCATTCATATTCATAAGATTCCATTAATTTAACTTAGGGCCCGTTTGGCTGGTCGAATTGGAAGGGATTGGAAGTTAAATCCCAGGATTGGCTGGGCGTGCCAAACAGAGTCGGTAATCTGATCCCAATCCTAATCTGAGTCATTGAACTAGTTTGATCCGAGTTTGATTCGAGCTTGATTCGAGCTATATTCGATCCGAGTCAAGTCAAGCTGGGGCCTGCTCGAACTCGGCTCAAACTCATTTTTGAGCTCACAAAATCAGCTCGACTCGGTTCGAACCCAGCTTCGAACCGAGTCGAATCGAGCTTTTTTGAGTAGAGTCGAGCGAGCTAACCGAGCTAGCTCGGTTTGTGTACACCCCTAGTCTTAGTCACTTTAGGGCCCGAGTCTCATTCTTGAGGACTCAGACCCAGATCTAGATCCAATCGGGATCAACTACCCGTTGGGTACCCAATGGTTCTTTAAATCTTGATCTCTAGTTGGGCCACCTGATGGATGGATTAAATCAAACACACATTTGCCACTTGGACACATGCATGGTGTTGTAAATGGGCTCTCTTACCTATGTATGGCTTAGTTTTTTTTTTTTTTTTTTTTTTTTTTTTTTTTTTTTTGGGGAGAGGTAATGGCTTAGGTAACCTCATTTGGCTATTAGATTAGTCCGTATATATTTAATATACATATACCATTAAAATCGCTAGAACAGAGTTGGACCCCACCCAATTTTAACCAGGTCCAAATTGGTGGACTCGACCAGACCCAAATGACCAAGTCCTAATTCCTAAAAGGACAGAACTGAACCCAATCCATTTTCACGACAGGTGCAAAAAATTGGAATTAGACCTGTTAAAATCAGGTGACATCCATCGGGTACTTACAGCTCCGAATACCCACTGACAACCCAATAGAAGTCATTTGCAGAGGTCACTTAGGATGGGTATGAGTTTCATGTTGGGGTCCCCTGACAAAATCCATTACATGTCATCTGTATGAAGGGCATCCATGAACTCCTCATTTATGTGAGGGACCAAAAAAATTAATTCTCAGGCTTAGCTATGAGGTTAATCCTTGAGCCCCTCGATTGTGTAAAACCTATTAAGCCTTTTGCTTAGATTCATCCCGAAGGGTTGTCATTGCATGACTGCTCCCTCAAAGTTAAATAACCCATGGAGCGACAATGAAAATCTATTGGTGCTCATTTGGATTCTTATATTGGTCAATCTGCAATTGGCCAATGCATGAAATTTAAACTGGATTGGCTAAAATAAAAAAAAAAAAATTGAAGTTCATGTATTGACCAATCCTGGATTGACTAATACAAGGATCCAAACGGGCCCTTAGTTTTAACCTGTCAAATGACTAACATAGCTGCATGTTACGAAATTCTGGGGAGCGCAATTAGATGTTGATCCCAGAGTAACATTTTGATGTTCTATTAATGTAAGGGAATGAAGAATCGCCAATGCAATCCTTGTTCTAAGACAAATAAGAAACTTAAGTATCATGCAGTCCATGCAGATTCACAAATTGTTAAAAGAAAGCCAGATATTGACTGCTTTGGGGAGAGGCATTTGATCAGTAAAAGTGAAATAGTGAGGATTGATTTTAATAGAGATTTACTGCAGTCATCATTCACAGAGATTGTTACTTCTGTTCTTGACAAGAAGGGAACAAAAGAGGCTGTTAAGTTCTTTAATATGTTGCAGTCATTGTTGATGGAGATTCTCTTTTTAGAAGGATAGTGTTGGCTTGAATGATTTTGACATTTTCAAGGCTGTTACTGAAGATATAAAGAAGAAGATTCAGGACATATCACCTTTGCTGCTTCACTTGAGATCAAATTACAATGAACTTGTAGAGTTGCAAGTGGAAGGCTACCTGAAAACTGTAAAACTGCCTATCGTGACTCGTATTCTAAAGTTATCTGCTTTGGGTAATTTGATAGATTCTAAAAATGATTCAGCTATCGGTCTGGTTGTTCAACAACTTGGCTTTTTGGGGCTTCAACTTTATGATCGAGTGAAGTTTTATTCAAGGCGTTTGGTTGAGGATACGAGTTTCCACTTCCAAAATAAGTATTCTGTTAATGGTGTTTACTATCCTTCTGAGGCATTTGGGTTAGTTAAGAGCTCCTTTTTTCAACGCTGGACCCCCTATGAAGAGTTGGTCCATTCCATATCATCCAGGGAAGTGTTGATCCGTTCTTTCAGAGGACTTACTGAACTAGGAACTTTGTTTAAAAATCTAATGGCCACACTTAAAGATGTTGTTATCTGTTATGATGGGACAGTGAGAAACCTCTATAGCAATTCTATAATTCAATTTGAGTATGGACAAGTGGACGAAAATAATCCTGGAAGTTCTCTTGCTGGTGAACCGGTTGGTGTATCACCAAGCATCGCAAATATCAAATCCTGCATATAAAGTAGTTCTTGATTCTTCTCAGAGCAACAACTCTTCATGGGAATTGATGAAGGAAATACTTTTGTGCAAAGTTAACTTCAAGAATGATATTATTGATCGGAGAGTTATTCTATATTTGAATGAGTGCTTCTGCGGGAAAATGCATTGTAAGGAGAATGCAACATATTTAGTTCAGAATCATTTGAAAAAAGACCTGTCAAAGGATGTTGCTTTTGACTTCTCCATTGAATACCAAAGGCATCGACAAATACCTGAAAGTTCAGAAGCGGATACAGGCCTTGTTGGCCACATTCACCTTGATAAGATGCGCTTGAAAGGACTCGACAGCATGGATGAGATCTTGCACTCTTGTCAAGAGGTTATAGATTGCTTTGGGAGAAAGAAGCATTGAGAAAGATGCACCAAACTTGGGAAGTTGCGGAAGGGTGAGGTAGCTGTTGAGGTGGTCATTGAGAAAGATGCAGTCAAAAAAAGCGGTGATGCTTGGAGGGTAGCCATGGATTCATGCCTACCTGTGATGCACTTAATTGACACGAGGAGATCTACACCATATGGTGTTCAACAAATTCAAAAACTGTTCAGAATTTCATGTGCTTTTGGTCAGTTAGTTCAGCGACTATCAACATCTATAAAAAATGGTTGCAAAAGGCGTGTTAAAAGAACATCTAATGCTTGTGGCAAATAGCATGACATGTAGTGGAAATCTTATTGGTTTCAATACTGTTGGCTACAAGGCCCTATTTCACTCTTTGAATGTTCAAGTCTCATTTACAGCAGCCACATTATTTAGGCCAATTAAATGTTTTGAGAGAGCAGCTGAGACAAAGAACCACATTTATTTATTTATGGGGACTGGATCGGTGCCAACAAGGGACCAAGGCAACAATTAGAGGGAAACAAAGTGCATCGCCTAACTCGTAAACACAGCCCAATAATAACTTGTTGCCATGCTACAATATCTTTGCTTTGGATGGTTGGAGAATGGGATTGGTTTTCGATCATCGAAATCGAACATGTACAATGAAATCAACATATATATGCACCCATCAACCACTCTTTGAACTGTTAAACACACCCTGGAACCTACATTTCATGAATAGTTTCTAACATCTTACATCAAAAAGTCATTTTTCCTTCATTTGGCTCATGAGCATTTCACAGGCATAGAAAAACAAATTTATGACTTTGAAATTTCTACTCTTAGGCTCTTAGTAGGTTTCTGTAAATTATGAAATATGAAGAAAAATCTATTTAGTGGCAACCAAATGTACTCTAAACTAATAACCATTAAAGCATAATAAAATTATATACACACAAATACATATAGGCATTATAGGATGATCAACAGAAGAAACATCATGTCATGTTCTGCCCACCAATGGTATAAGTGTGGCCTGCCTTTTAGTAACCTAAACATCATGTCATTATAGGATGCCTACCAATGGTATAAGTGTGGCCAGCCATTCAGTTCAGTTAAGCATCTGAAAAGCTCCCTAAGTGCCTGTTTGGCCAGGCAGGGTGGACGGGATTAGGTTGTATTAGGATGGATTGGAAGGAGCAATCCCGGGATTTGGCCGGGCGTGCCAAACAGGCAGAAGTTGGATATAACAATCCCAACAATCCACTGACATCACCATCATTACCTTGAAACCCACCCAATCCCTCTTAATCCCATCTATTTTGCTTAGGACATGTTTGGTTAGACGGAGCAATCCCGGGATTAGCTAACGTAATCCCGGGATTGGCCAGGCGAGCCAAACATACTCGGTGATGAATTCCCTAGATATAGCAATCCCATGGGATTGCCAGCAATCCACTGACACAGCCATCATTACTTGTCATCCACCCTAACACAATCCAATCCCATGGGATGGGCCCATCCAAACATGCCCTAAGCTCATCTAACAGAGGAATGAAGATGCAGATTTGGGGGGGAATTCCAGAGGAAAAGGGGAGCTTGACATTACCTGTTGCATTATTTTGGCAAATTCGGAGCATAGAGCTTTCTATCCAGACTCATCAATTATCTTAACCAGTGCTATGTCCTGTAAAGCCAACGGTGTTGTCTCCAGCATGTCCAGGTCTGCTTGATTGGCAAAGGTGAAGACCGGTGGTGACTGCTAAACAAAAGCAAAAGAAATTCATCTCTTAGGGATCTTTCGTAGACCTTGACAGATTGATATCAAACCAACGACAAATGAACAATTAAATGAAGCATTTTCTGTGCCATATAAATATAAATATCATGGTGGGCCCAAGGAAGTGTTAATGGTGAGTTTTTCCATCCCCACTGTTTTGTGGCCCATTAGAGTTTTGGATGCATTCAATCCCTATTGTTTCCTGTGGTGTGGCCCACTTCAGGTTTGGATCTGCTTCATTTTTAGGCTCATGACTTAAAATAAGCTGGCAAAATTGGACTCCCTAGATAAAAACACATAAATTATGGTAGGGTTCATGGAGCTTTGACACCAGCTAGCTGACTAAAGAGTGGATACTGCAAACTGAAGGGGATTATAAAATCAGACGGAGAGAAATACCAATTCTACCATTCCCAGGAAACATAAAAACCAGGGAATGAATTCCCAGGTAACCAAACAGACCCTAAGGGGCACTTCTTACATTGATATTTTTCCATCAATACTAAGAGTGCACAATGCCCTAGGCAAGTGGCAAACATAAACTTTAGGAAAACAAGCCTTAACATGTTGGCAACGGAAAGCAACCCTCTAAATCTCACATGACTATGGCAGGTTATACAAAGAGAAGCTCAGCAACATGTTGATTACCAAGCTTTGGCAAAAAGTAAGGAAAATTAATTCAAGATAGAGAACTCACAGTTTTGAACTTCTCCATGTTTGTCTCAAGACAACTCTCTAATTCTGACATTTTCCCAGTGCCATAACTATTCGCCAAGTCAAGATAAGGTTGCCATGAAGAAACATTTTATGAGTATTAAACTTAAACTTAATTGAATACTATCACAAAAGACATAAAATGGAAGAAAATGACACAACTCACCTTGACGCCCTTTTCCCTCCTCCTTTACCCGGGCTTGGGATCGGCGATGCAAGAAGTTATATTGGCAGAGTTAAAAAAGGGCTTAAGCTCCATTTAGTTTGAGAAAAAATTATATTCATTAAGATTGATATGATGACCAAATGGAGCCTAAGACTTATATGCAAATTTACTAAAAGGTATGATAGGAACTCTTACCCTACAAATATGATGACTAAGTGACCACTTGTAAAAAAAAAAAAAAGAAAAAGAAACAGAAGAGATTAAATTAAAGACATGCAAATGCAAAATTCAAATCACAAATCATAATCTTATAAAAGTAAGATTAAATTAAAGAGATTAGATGAGTTTAGATGTGCCCTCTATAATTAAACTAAGATAAAAAATAAACTGTTTAGAAGTGTCTAACTCAATCCAAAAGTCTGAAAGCACAGATCCCTATTACCCCCACTTACAAAAGATGTTTACAGTTCCAAATACTTAATAAAAACTTCTCTCATGTAGTCATCATCCATTTCTGTCTGCAACCTATAAAAAATAACAAAAATAAATCAATTACTATTCACAATCTCATACAATAAGTTCTATTGCTTAAAAAATAATAATAATAAAATAAAAAATAAAAACTTACCATACATAAAGTAGTGGGCCAAGCAATACTCGTTCCAATTACATCCCCAATTGTTTTATATTGTCCATGGGTCCTTATCAAATCCTCATCACGTACCATTGCTACTTGAACAGATACTTCCCAGAAACCAACTCCAAGTTTTTGCCCCCCTACTTTTGTCAATGGATCCGTGCTCAAAACGGTTCCTTTAGCTACAGTATCCCCAGGCCTTACAATACTCTTAAGAAGAACTTGAGTCACATTAGTGCAACTCGTAGAATTCCCCTTATTTGCCAAGTCTCTCTACAAATGATAAATCAATGTCAATTCTTGTATACAGCTCGAACTATGTATAATTGAAAACATATTACACATAAAAATATACATGTACATATTATAATTACCTGAGGGGTTGGAACCAAGTGGCTTGATGATGAGGAGGGTTGGTTCAAGTTGGGATTAGCTTAAACACCTAATAATGTAGCTAGATTAATGCTTGGATTCGTTATGGCAGCCATCAATGTTGTCATAGTTTCTCTTAGTGAAGATATTTGAACATCTCTATCAGCCATAGTTTCTCTTAGTGAAGATATTTGAGCAACTCTATCAGCCATAGTTTCTCTTAGGGAAGATGTTTTAACATGCAATTCCTCATATTGTTCATCTATATTCTGAGCATTGGAGGTCATCCCTTGGGACTGGACACTGTGGGATGTTGTGCCCCATATATCAGAAGGAGAGGGACCTAACCCGTAAGTGCGGACACGGCCATGTCGTTCATCACCCATGACTTCCGAGAATATATCTTTCCTCGTAGTGTTGTTATGTGAAGCCTCTAGCTGCTGCGAAGTTCGTTCATTTAATTATTCCTACAATTAAAAATCACCAAATTAGATTTGATATTGCTAAAAGATTAAACAAAATAAGAAGATACATATACATACCATTGCTCTTGCTAAGGCCTCATCTACAGGCATCCCATTCTTGCGTCTATGTGTCAACAAGAACATATCTACTCGGGTCAAATCCTCCCCATTGGCCCTCTTGTTTCTCTATCATTATTTAAATAAGTTATATATGAGAAATAGATTGACATCAAATTATTAGGTGATTAATAAAAAATTACCTCTTCTTCACGTATTCGCGCAAAGCTCTTCGTGCCTGCAGCGTGGCCAATGCGTTGTTTTCTCCGATTTTCCGTATTTATCTTATTACGGGCCTAAAATGTGACACATCAACAGTGTAATTTATGAAATTTCAGCTTAAGACAGTTGTGTAATTTCATAACGTGAAGGTTTTAATAGCTACTCATCACATAACTTTCCCTCTTCAGAATTCTAAAAGTCAATGAGGGCCTTCCACTTATCCATATGGACACGCTCATTGAGGTTTGCTAGCCGCGCCTCATCATTATCATGAGGCGAGTAGTGAAATTTCTTCTGTACGCACTTCCAGTCCCTCCATTTTTTTCCAATCGACATCAACACCCAAGATTTAATCTCTTTGTCAAACTGAAACTTGGACTGCATCACATGAACAAAGTAGACAATCACATATTGAACAAAGAATAAATAATAAAATACATAAAACAAATCACCATTACCATGACAAGTTCATACATATCATCCTTCTTCTCGTTTGGCACTACCCTCCAATTAGAATACTTAAGCGGTGCGTATTCCCCATTACGTGTTATTGTCCCCAAAAAGTTTGTCAGCTTGCTAACATTTTCATTAACGGGCTGCCCTAGATTGTTGGTGGTAATAAAAATACGTTGCCCTTTATGCATGTTCCAAACTTGATGGCATTGTGTGGGGCCTCGACTCCTTCTCTTCGTGAACAACAAATCTATTGAAAAAAATGCACATAAATAATATGCAGACTTGTATAGTTCATTAGCAAAAAAATACATTAAATTTTTAAGGATATTAGAACTAATGCATAACATACCACTAGAAGTATCCTCTAATGAATCAACTTTCTAGTGTGGATCCTGAGGCAAACTATGGGAGAGACCCGCCGTAGGCAAGGGAAGCTAGAGATGAGAAGGACCCGCTGTAGACTCGGGTAACAAAGGCTGGACTAGACTCGATGTAGCCAGGGAAGGCTGATGTTGGGAAGGACCCGCTGTAGGCTGGGGCAACTGAGGCTGAGAGGGACCCACATCAGTCTCAGGTAGCTGAGGCTGTTTTGATGCCACTAGTCATAAGGCTTATCGGTAGCCTCGTTGTGCATTTAGAATGAGCATGTTTCATGTCTTAAGAAGAACCTGAGTCACATTAGTGAACAGATGCATGTTGATAAGATGATTCAATTTTGAATAAATAAATAACAGAACCATATGAAAAAAGACATTTTAATTTCTATTTCATACATTAGGAAAACATGGTACTTAGGAAATCAATTATTGTACAAAATGTTATCTCCAATGGGATCAAATAACTCAGTATCATCTATTTGTTCTTCTACCATCGGCTGGGTGGGTGGTAAATATGTGACAACTGTTGTACCATCAACATCTGTCCTTTCCCAACTAACGGTGTCATCACTCGTGTCCTCCAAACATTGATCATTGCAGGGTGACATGCCTAAGAATGTATCAACATCATCTACAGACTCTTGTCCATGCATCTCAAATAAGTCTCTAGGTTTCGTCCTCACTACAACATGCCAATCCTTCTCGATGAGGTCTTGTACGTAAAACACCTGCTCAGCTTGAGATGCAAACACAAATGGTTCATCAGACAAATGTTAACCTGTATGGCATAATCATTTCAAATTCACAAGCATGAACCCCAACCCATCCTTCTTAACACCCCTGCCTTGAGATCGAACATCAACCCAATCACACCTAAATAATACAACCTTCCGAGTACCACAATATTCCAATTTTATGATGTCCGTCAATACACCATAGTATGTTACATCTCCTGCAATGGGATTTCTGTCATTGGCACTTACGAAGCTTGATGTCTTTACAGTCACAACAACTGCACTATATTGAGTTTTTCTTTTTTTTCTCACGATCTGTGGTGTGATTTCTGAAGCTGTTTACAATAAAACCCTTATATCTTCTTACCATACTAGGACCCCGAGCTAGCCATCTAAGGTCTTCTGAAACCTGCTCATTCCTTTCATGGCGCAATTGTTCAACCTATTCAGATACCAAAAATATTCATTCAAAAGCTCATGTTTGAATAATAAAAAATAAAAAAAATAGGCACATGTCCTTAAACTTATCAAATCGACTACTTACACGATCACTAAACCATTTATAAAATGTATCATTATGAATGCATTCTATGTCCCTTGGCCGTGCGCGACGATTCATCCGCTTAACAACATTCATATGTTCTCTATAAAAGTCATTAGTTTTAGCTAAAAAAAAAAGAGAGTAAATTTATCTATGTATAAATTAATTCATATAGTTGGCTTACTCAAGAAATGGGTTGAGTTCATGGCAGTTAAATAGGACATATCGATGTGCCTGTGCAGATGTAACGTTATCCAATACACAATCCTCAGACTTCCTTAATGCACAACCTACTAGTGGGAAAATAGAGGATTGTTCTTCTATAACAGTGTTACCATAGTCATCATTCCGTATTAGTCGATTGAACCTTGTCTCTGTACCATGCATGTACCTCGAGCAGAATGTTAAGCATTCTTCTACCAAGTACCCTTCCACAATTAATCCCTCGGGCTGACTTCTATTACGCACATACGACTTTAATGTGAGTAGATATCTGTGATCACCAATATTAAAAAGTTTAAAAATATATGGTCGATTAGCATGACTAGCATAGCATGACAAATAATTTTAATTTCTAAACATTAACACGCACCTCTCAATCGGGTACATCCATCGATATTGTACCGGTCCAGCTATTTTTACCTCGCCCGCTAAATGAATGGTCAAATGCACCATAATATCAAAAAAAGCTGATGGAAAGATCTTTTCTAAATGGCAAAGTGTTAACACAATTCGAGATTTCAATCGGTCAAAGTCTCTTACTCGACCAACTTTGGAACATAATTCTCTAAAGAATCCGCTCAATTCAAGTAAGACTGAGGTTACATTCTTAGGTAACGTTGTCCGTATCGCAATTGGAAGTAGTTGCTCCATCATAATATGACAGTCGTGGCTCTTGAGTCTTGAAATTTTGCGCTCTTTGAGATGCACACAATATGAATTATTGCCTGCATAACCATCTGGAACTTTCAACCGCTTTAAGATTTTGCAAAAATTATCCTTCTCACTTGGTGACATAGTAAAGCATGTAAGTGAAAAATATGTCTTGTTAAATGAAAGCTGTTTTGGGTGTAATGTTTGTCTTATACCCATATCATGTAGGTCAAGACGTGCCTTTACACTATCCTTTATTTTCCCTGCAATATTCAACAGCGACGCAAGCACATTGTCACATACATTCTTTTCAATATGCATCACGTCCAAATTATGATGCAATGGATTATGCTCCCAATACGGCAAATCAAAGAAAATGCTCTTCTTTTTCCTGTTATATCTTTCTTCCTCATTGTCTTCTCGTCTTCTCTTATGCCCATGACTGCCTACAGTCTTCTTCCCAAAGGTGACAGCCAACACATCAGAACCAAATATTGGAGTTGGCTCCTCACCAAATTCTTTCGTGCCATCAAAGGATCTACTATCAATTCTAAACTTATGATCATGTTCTAAAAATCGACGATGACCCATATAACAAAACTTTCGACCACGTTTTAACCATTTAAACGAAGTGTCTTTATTACAACAAGGACAAGTGAGACGTCCTTTAGTGCTCCATCTAGACAAGTTTGCATATGCAGGGAAGTCATTGATAGTCCACAACAATGCCTCACGTAATCGAAACATCTCATTGCTTGAGCCATCATAAGTGTCTGCGCCAACCTCCCACAATTCCTTCAACTCATCTATCAAAGGTTGCATATACACGTCCATGTCATTACCAGGTTCATAAGGGCCAGGAATAAGTAAGGACAACATGAGATTAGGTTACTTCATACAGATCCATGGTGGTAAGTTATATGGTATTAGAATAACAAGCCATGTGCTGTGAGCAATACTCATTGTCCTGAATGGATTGAAACCGTCAGCTGCTAACCCAAGTCTAACATTACAACCGTCTGAAGAAAAGCTTGGGTGGTTGTGGTCAAAAGTTTTCCACGCTGGGGAATCAGCAGGATGCCTTAATATTCCATCGTCGGTGCGTCCTATTTCATGCCATTTCATAGAGGAAGCTGTTTTTGATGACATAAACAACCTCTGAAGCCTTGGTTTCAAGGAAAAATGATGCAATATCTTAGCTGGAATTTTTCGATCCTTTGCAGATGAAGAAGATCCCTCATCATCTGACTGATGTTCAGCCATTTTTCATCTGGAAGTACCACATATAGCACATGATTGATGACCTCCTTCCAGTACAACATACAATCATTGGGACATGCATCAATTTTGTTATATTTGAGGCCTAACTCCCCAATAATCTTCTTGATTTCATAGAAAGACTTTGGTAACATTTCACCCTCGGGAAGAGCCTCCTTCAACAATTCAAGTAACATGGTGAATGATTTATCACTCCATCCACCAAGGCACTTTATGTGATATAGTTTCACAACGAGAGAAAGCTTAGTGAATTTCTTACAACCTGGGTACAATTCCTGATCAGCATCTTCTACCAATTTGAAAATTTGTTGTGCTTCAGTATTCTGCCCCTATGTAGGTCTGTATGATGTATGGCCTGCATCACTCTCTTCACCATTTAAATTTGAAATACCGAACACATCATGTAACAATCCATGCATATCATCGTGTGGATCTGGATTATCGCCTACGAAATTTGTGGTAGTAGGCATGGAAGAAGACATAACTTCCCCATGGAAACGCCAGTAGGTGTAACTTGTATTAAATCTGTCACACACGATATGATCATATGCTACTTCTCAAGACACCCAGAAGTTATTGTTACAGTTCTTACATGGACATCGGATCCTCCCTCGATTACTTGTATTTGCAAATGCAAAATCTATAAATTTCACAGATCCATTTAAGTATGCGTCGCTGACCCTAAATCCAACAATGAAATTAGAGGATATGTCAAAAGAATGCATCTTGACCACTAAGCCACAACAACTAAAATGAGAAGTTTCTAAATGGATACCTTGGCAGATGAATCCAACTCTTATCCATAAGTATCTTCCTTAGCCACTCAGACGGGTTAGTGAAAATACACTCTGGGCCTGACAAAGCTTCCTAATATAATTTAAACAAGCCCCATTATCATCTATTCATTTAGCAAAGGAAGCCAAGTTACAATAATAACATGTCCCCCTAAAAAATAAATCCTCTATATATATATATATATATATATATATATATATATATATTGTAAGTTGTTCATTTCTATTCTTAATCGCAAGTATATTCATCATTCAACCAACTATAAATAAAGCAATAAAAATATTATTAAGCAAGATCAATTAACAACTATAAATTATAATAGTTCTTGGAATAGTATCGGAGATGCGAAAAAGAAGCACCATACACAATCAGATCAGTCTAATGCCTGGAGTGGCTGGGGTGGTAATAGTGTGGGAGATGCAGAAAAGATGCACCAGACGTAAGCAGATCAGCCTAATGCTCATGGTGGCTGGGACAGTAATAGTATGGGAGATGCTAAAAACACCCCTAATAGCCATTTTTCTTATAGTGATATTTTGTTTCTCTGTTCAATCATAACTGTTCATTTTCACACTATTGATCGCAAGCTTAGGATCACCCAATTGACTTGGTTTTTGTATCAAGGCTTACTCCTAGTTATATGAATGAATGAATGGTTTAAATCAACAATAAGTCACTCTGCGCAAAAATTAGAATGTGTAGGGATATTGTTGATGTGATGACATCAGCAGAACTAGTAAAAGATGGATGCCCGTCCAAAGAAATAATAGAAAGTAAATGCACCAAAAGGCAGAGACAATCCATTGAATGAGACAGTTACCGGTCCAATAGTTCTCTAATCCAACCAATGGATGCACTAGTCATTAAAACTTGCATATGGAAAAAATCATAACCCTTCAATTGATAGTCTCTAATGAACCTTTAAGGAAAAGAAGAAGAAGAAGAATAAGAAGCAACAGTCAGACATTTAGTTGAAAATTTGTCCAATTGCTCTATCTTTATTTCAATTTGAAGGGTTTAGAAGAGTAAGGGGCAGGCCCAAAAAAGCAGTTGCAAAGTCAGTAATAAAAGACATGACGAATTATGTTCTAACTAATGTTATGACCTTTCATGGAGTGGAATGGCGGAACATGATTCATGATAAGGTTTAAATGACGACAATGATGATGATGCTCTATTATTGCAATCTAGGAGATTTCTGGCACACTGGTTAACCACGTTAGGGCCATAATATTAATGGTCTTGATCAGTAGAACATGAGCCCTGATCATACAAATCGAAATAGTATCATGATAAGGATATTCACAGTCAGTCAGCTTTGTGTAGCCCAAAAAATTATATTACACAAAGTCAAAACATGTGTAAGTATCGATCCCATGGAAGATCTAATTCAAACAGTCAATACATGCATGGGATATGAGGTGAAGTGTCCCACCATTATGAAAATGTTCTGCTCCTTAAAGAAACCCGTTTGCCTCTTTAAAAATGATACGTACATGCATATATTAGATAGTGGAGAGTGCTAGTTACACACACCATGTCTTCTTCGATAAAAAATGATACCTACATGCATATATTAGATAGTGGGGAGTGCTCGTTACACATACCATGTCTTCTTCAATCACCAAATAAGAATGCAACACACGTGCTAAGGTTGAAAATGCTTAAGATCCAAACATTCATAGGGTGGTTTCCTTTCAATGCATATCTTTCTATCATGAAAATCAAACCAACCCACTCATCAGCTGAGCAACAAATGCATATTTAATATCAACCATTGGATTTAATTTTCTAGCTGTCCATATCTAGGTACGCATGTAGCCCACCCAAAAATTGAATCATCCATTAAAAATAAAAAATAAAAAATTTAAGTTGAGGATTGTTCACTATAAGGGTCATCTAGAATATGCATGATGGATGATACACAGATGCTACATTGGCACATGGGTTGTATATACGGTTAGTTCTTGAAGATGGGCCATATGGAAATACCATGCTCGAGGGCAATCACAAGCACCTCCTTAACTGAAGTGAGAGGAGTCATAATAGGGGATAAGTCAAGTATTTATGCATTTAAAAAAAAAACTTTTAAATAATGATAATAATAATAATAATAATGTGGGAGCATTGTCACATGGTTGTTGGGAGTGGCATCCACCACCGCTACTTAATAAAAATATGGATATGTGGGGAAGAATCATTTTGTTATTTTGGTGATGGTACATGTGATATTTATAAATAAGTACTCAATGTAAAATGCAAAATAAACCAAATAAAAAGTGGGAGGGACCATATTCAGCTAAGAAAGTGAGGACAGTGACACAAGCATAAGCATGTAATAACTGGTTAGATTGGTGGTATTGGTTGCTGCTGGTTTTCTTATGTCCACTTCAACGTACCCCGATTTCATTTAGCCCATAGAAACTTCCAACTTCCAATTTCCATATATAAAATATATACATACTAAGTACGCATGTGCATAAATATTAATGGGCACTATTACCAAATTAATATAAAGTATAGAATATTGTCTGGTTGCACATGCATGTTATGTTATGTTATGAGAGAGAGAGAGAGAGAGAGATACATGGATGCATGATGACTCTGCTAAGATTCAGCGCAACTTGAAGGATATGGAACTTGAGAATGGGAAAGCTAACATGTCATGTTGGGGACAAGCTGCAGCTGTAGAAGTGAAATCAAATGGTTGGGGTGGCTGGGATGTTGATAAACATCCCAATTCAAGCAAAAATGATATAACACCATCCAAAACAAGTGTTTGGTCTAGTTGGGATACTAATAAAATGGAAACATAGGCAACTCAACCTATCCAATCATTAGAGTTGCCCGGATCTAGTTCTTGGAATAGTATCGAAGATTCAAAAAAGAAGCACCATACACAATCAGATCAATCTAATGCCTGGGGTGGCTAGGGTGGTAATAGTGTGGGAGATGTGGAAAAGATGGACCAGACGCAAGTAGATCAGCCTAATGCTCACGGTGGCTGGGATAGTAATAGTATGGGAGATGCGAAAAAGCACCAGACACAGTCAGATCAGTCTAATGCATGGGGTGGCTGGAATAATAATAAAAAGGAAACACAGGGAAGTGAATCTGAAAGACCAACAACAGAGGAGTGTCCCGGATTTAATTCTTGGAATAGAATGGAAGTGCAAAAGAAGCAGCCCATTCAATCTGATCAATCTACTCCCTGGGGAGGTTGGAAATCAAATGATGCAGGAAAATTTAAAAAAAAATAAAAATAAAATCATACTTTGTTACTAAAAATCCAACAACATATGAATTCAGCCAAACCCATCACAAAAACAGTACTCAAACTTTAAAATTAAAAAAAATAAAAATAAAAATAATCCCAAAAATAAAATCTTTTGAATGTCCAATCAGCTACACCAAAAATCAGTTTCAAACAGTAGTTGAGAAATAGCAGGTGTTTTTCCCTACAGGTTAGAGAAATGCTTTACACAGGTCCAGGTGAAACAATTTGAGAACAGGGAAACAACATCATTATAGGTTCCTGAACACAGTAAATATCCTTGTGAGGCTAAACCTTTGTAACAATACTACAAATGAAGCCAACTACTGCATTCATTAAAATAAAGAAAAATCATATAAAAAATTAAATGATTAAAGATGGACATCAAAAGGATTAATTTGTTGTTACCAGTCCCGTTGCATTTTGCAAAACCAAAAACCACTCCCAAGAGGACTAGACCTTTCCGAACTGTCACTCTCTTTCCAATATGCCAGCTTCTCACAACTACTCAATTCCCACCTCAAGGAAAGAGATGATGAGTTTGCAAAAGTCCTTCCTAATGAGGTGGATCTATGTTGATTGTTCCCCTCCCATATATCAGGTTAGTCCACTCATGGATGGGCCAAAAAAGTATGAAAGAAACAGAGAATTAAATGTACAATAGTGGTACACGTTATTGGTTGAAGCATTTCTTCAAACAACTAACCAGCAGATGTCAACGGCCATGGACAACCACGGATATGGTTGTCGCTGCTTGATAATCAAAAGGGGAAGTGAGAGAGAGAGAGAGAGTACCTTCAATTTTCTCTTCTTTCAAGAGAGGCCGGAGTGGAGGGATGTTGGAGAGAAAGAGACTTTCTGGATTTGGGGATGGGGTGCACGATTTGGGGATGGGGCAATTTGGGAGAGAAGAGGGAAGAAGGGTTTTTGGGAGAGAATATTAGCGCGCGCGATTCGGAGATGGGCGATTTGGGAGAGGAGGGAAAAAAATGGGTTTTGGAGAGAAAAAAGGCTGGCGCGATTTGGGGATGAAATTCGGGAGGCAAAAGACCTTTTTTTGTTTTAATTCCAGCGGCGGTGGCTTATCAGTACATGGGCGGCCACGTAAAAACACCGCACATTTTGTATCTCCATGGGCTTTTTGTTGAGGCCGCTGGTGAGAATCCGCCGCTGATTATGATATTTCTTGTAGTGTCTATGAATGGGTTGGATGGGAAATAAACATCACAGTGGGCCCTAAAAAAGTTTCAACGGTGAGAATCATTATCACAACTGCTTCCTGTGGTGTGGTCCACTTGAGCTTTGGATCCGCCTCGGTTTTGAGATAATGCCCTTAATTGATAAGGAAAAGTGGTTGGACTGCATCAATAAAACCCATAAATCACGCTGGCCACTCAAAGCTCCTACTCGTTCTGAGCTAAAGACGAGGGCATGATGCAGATTTCCCACGAAAGCCCTCCACAGGAAGTTTCTGCGCAAGGACACTGGATGGGGCCCACCTCCATGTGGGAAATCTACCCCATTCATCCGTTTGCTGAGCTCATTTTAGGACAAGAGAGAAAAAATGAGGTGGATACAAAACTCAAGTGGGCCACACGAGTTGGGGAAAGAAATACTTACCGTTTAGACCTTCCTGGCTCCACTTTGATGTTTATATGCCATCCGTTTATAAGGTCTTTACCACTGGGATCAACTAAAAATACAAAAACTTTAACTTGACACAGAGATTTTATGGCTACAAGAATGTATCAATGGTTCTCACTGAATTACCATTATTTCCTCTCATGTGGCTCACTTGAATTTTGGATCCACCTAATTTTTGGTCTAACATCCTAAAATGAGCTCGAAAAATGGATGTACAGGTAGATTTATCACAAACAAGGGTGTGACCCCACCCAGCATCCTTGCGAAGGAACTTCCGCGTACGAAGTTAGACGCATCATTCATCGACACAATCCGCTCCCTGCCTTTCGAAGCAAATGATTTTGGTGAAAAATCTATCCTCATTTTAGGACTTGAGACCAAGAATAATTAGAATATAATACTCAAGTGGGTCTTACTAAAGGAAAAGTTGGGTAAGAAAATTCCTACTGTTGAAACCTTCATGGGTCGACAGTGATGTTTACATGTCATCAACACCTTTCATAATGTTCGTAACGTCATTCCTATGGGATCGATGTTCCAAATGTTATCCCCACTAGGTAAAAAACATATAATAAATAAATAGGATTGATTAATTCTTCATGTAGGCCATGCCACATAAATCAATGGATAATCATTGATTTGATACAAAGTGCATATGTTGCCCACCTGATGAGGGGTGGATCAGCTTAATTTTTTGGCTAGATGATTATCAGGATGGATTCAAAGGCTAACAACTGGCTGGATTTAGATAATTTCTTAGCCCATTCCCTAAAATAATCTTGCAAAACCGATGAACATGGTGGATTTTTCATAAATATTATGTTGGAATATTTGGTTGAATTAAATAGACTATTAAAATCGAGAACCAAAAAATAAAATAAAAATAATTAATTAATTAAATTTAGAGATAGAAAACTTATATATTTGAATCAAGGCGTGACTGAGTCACTTGGCTTGAAATCGAATTTGCTCCCCTTGGACAACGTCTCAAGTGCAACAGGTTTACAGAGCAATTGATCCAAGATAAAATGACTATGACCTGGTCCCAGTGGTGCAGTCACTATATGCAGGCTCGAACCACTTACAGTTTAACCCGAAGTGCTAAGTTGACTCAGCAATCAAAATTTTTAAAAACGGAATATCAGAGAGAGTTTTATATGAGAAAAGGAATTTTTCATATTTTCAAATGTGAATCGGAAGTCTTTATATAGACTCCGAAGTGGTGTTACAAAGGGTTAGGTCCGTTGGGTTTAAACCCAATAGGTGCGACCAACGGAACGAATACATTTATCTAGTTTAAAACAAAAAGGCGCAAGTGCGAGTACACTCTTACAAATAAAGTCCCGCGAGTACCCATACACACACACACACCCACACGAGTACACTCGCACTGTACCCGCACCCGCGTCCACGCCCAGCCCAGCCTGTCCTATCCCGTCGCGCACACGCACGTACACAAGGACACGGACACGGACTTAGACTCGGACTCAGCTCGCGCGCGCGTGTGTGTGGTCAATGACATATATTAGATCTATTGGCATCGCCCCCCATAGGACTAAATTCACATGCCCCCTGAATGGGGCTTAAGCCCAAGGCAAAAAACCTATCTTATATACAAGAGGATTTTTTTTATCAAATCCGATGTGGAACAAAACCCACAACTCAAAAACCCCAACAATTCCAAATGTGGAGGGAAACCAAAATTTTGAAAATCAAATTTTAGTATTTATTTTAAAACAAAATACAACAATCCCCACATGTTTTAAAATAAAACTCTTTCGGGTTAAAGCGTAATAGTTGTGCAATGATGCCGGTGTCACCATAGACTTGAACCGATATTAGAGTAAGCAAGATAGGTCTACAAGAATCAGGTGACACCATAGTCTTGAACCTGAATCCTTTTAATGTAAATCGTAAATACGTGTCACTCACACAACTCTTCCTTTGTAAGTGATTATGCGGTTCGGTGCGTTTCGGCCATACACCATTACCTAGATTTCATTAGTGCTCTAGTGAATTCATCTAGATTCTCATAGGAAGTGGCCTCCACCTCCACACCCATATAGGTGAATTCCATCAAGTGTATGCAACAACTATATACACCACCAAATATATGGATATAGGTCCAGTAAGAGTTCTAAAAAAAACTCATCCTTCTGCGTTGTTGTACGCATTGTACATCATAGAAGGGGCTCATATAACTCAGTACAATCGTCTACCTCGTGTCTTATTTTTTACGCATTAAACATATCTCATGGGATCTCCACTTGTATAGGTTTGGTTGCCAACACTGGCAGTTCATATATTAGGCTCAGCCACATTCCCTTCGATGTATCATTGACTAACCTTTTAGACAATCCTTTGGTCAGAGGATCTGCCAGATTCTTTTCTAATCTCACAAAGTCAATAGATATGACTCCATCATGTAACATGTGTTTCACTATGTTGTGTCTGAGTCTAATATGTCTACTTTTTTCATTATATATTTTACTCTTTACTTTTGGTATAGCTGCTTGACATAACAATGAATAGACACGGTTGATACAGGCTTTGGCCACAATGGTATATCAGCTAAGAGATTTCTAAGCCACTCGGCTTCTGATCCAGCCTTTTCTAAGGCAATAAACTCGGATTCTATAATTGACCGAGTGATACATGTCTGCTTGGTAGACTTCCAAGAAACTGCTCCTCCACCCAAAGTGAAAACATATCCATTAGTGGATTTTGTCTCATCTGAATTACTAATCCAGTTAGCATCACTGTATCTTTCTAATACAGTAGGAAACCATTATAATGTATACCATAGGCCATACTGCCTTTTAGGTATTTCAAAATCCTAGATAAGGCATTCCAATGCTCTTTTCTAGGGTTATGTGTATATCTACTTAGCCTTCCTACTGCAAAGGCTATGTCTGGTATAGTGCAGTTTGTTAGATACATGAGGCTACCAATTATTCTGGAATACTCTAATTGAGACATAACATTTCCTGTATTCTTCATGAGAGTCATACTGTAATCATAAAGTGTGACGACTCAGAAAATCCCGTACAATGGCCAGAGTATCATCTCAGGCAGAAATCACTTAGGGTCAAATCCTTTAGAAATTAGACAAAGTTAATTAAGTGCTAAACTAGATTAGCCATGAAATCCATTTGAATCACTTTAAATATAATCTGCAAGAACCAAAACTTGTAGAATCATTGACGCTAGGTTACTCTAAAATCTAGGATTAAACTCATTACCCGACTGCTCTCGGGAACACATTGAATCTCTGTAATAGATCTGGACCACACATTGAAAGTCCGAATGATACGAAGTTATAGAGTTAGGACCGTCTTGCTGGGCTTGACAACCATCTCGGAAGTCGAAACTAGATTGTATTCCGGGGCTATTCGCTTCAGCCCGGAGCAAGGAGTGTGAGAAAACTTGGTTTTCTTTAGAAATTTAATTAAATTTAAGTAATCTAAGACTTGATGTTTGCGGGCTAAATATAAGCAATCAGACCATCGGAATCTGACCCAAATACACTCTCGGATCAGGAAACATTTCCCATATATGTCCGTGTACTTATAACCCTGATCGAGTTTCAGTGACCGTTGAACTGAAACTAGTCCGCCACGTGTGATCTAAGAACCCGATTGGAATAAAAACTTAACTTGACCTAGATCCATAGTCAGTGAACTTAAGTCTAACCTTTGGCTCAAGGGGGGGCTCCAGAAGTGCTCCGTTGAGCTGAAACAGATCCGCTTTGGACATAACCTAAGTATACCTTGATCCTGAGTCTGTTTTGGAGAGTTTTAGGCCTATATAAGGACCTTAAACCCTCTCTCATTCTCACCATACGAATTTGAGAAAACCCTAGGAGAAAGAAGAGGAAAAAGAGAGAGAAAGTGTGAGAGAAGTGGGAGGATCTCCCTAATACTCTACCCTGCCATTATACAAGCTTAACCACCTCTTTCTAATCGCTTTTCCGACGATTCCGGCTTCGTTTCTAGGTAAGAAACCCTAACCCTAATCCGTTCCAGGGTTATGATTGTTGCAAGTGATGAAATAGCTAACCTATTTCATGTCTTAGGTTGTCGTTCTGCCAGTGATTAAGGCTTGGTATTTAACTGAGTCCGTTACTTGCTTCTACGGCATAAGGTGCGGACTTTAGACATATAGGTTATGGTTTTCAACGCTTTCAATGTCAAATAATGATAGATTCATGATCTAAGTGTTATTGTACATGCACAAATTGATGTTCGTTTTGCATTTCGATTGCGTATGCAAATTTTAGTATATTATGTATTCTGTATATTTGTAGAAAATACTGTGTATGTATAAATTGTGAAAGTATGTTTGCCATGATAAATCACTGTATGTACATGTTATATATTAGTGTAATACTTGCTCGGTGAAAGGATTCGCGCAAATACATGTTTTTGCTAATATACGTTATGTATGTTAAATAAGTGTATTCTAAGTATTTGTGAAAATGCTTGTAAGAGTAAGTACTTAGATGATTGTGCTTTAGGTAGGTGTTGAGATAGGATTCTCAACTAACTTAGAGATGTATATGTTTTCCTCCATGCAAGTTATTTAATTTAATTGCTTACTTAGGAAATATATGTGTTTATATTTCCCGTTTATATTGTGCTTTATAGCATGCTTGTTAACATGCTTGAATTACTTTGTTTATTTTGCTTTACTCTACATGCTTCTGGTTAAGGATTGAATGTGATTGGGGCTATGATTATAGTCCAGGCGATCGGTAACAGACTTGAGTTCGTGGTTGAGATTCATTCGCCACGTAGGACGTGTTTGATGAACCCGAGTCGTATGTTGGTCGTCGGCAGTGGTTAGGCCACACGGAGTGCTTATTCATTTCATGTCGATTGATGCAATGTGTGCTCATGCTAGTTGAGCTCGTTAAGTAACCCGATCTGTCTTATGTATGTTCACCATGTTTGGACGCCTCTGTTTGAACCTACGGTACCAAGCTTACCAGTGGAATCCCGTTAACCGTGGTACCTCGATCCGCTAAGACTCATGAGCCGGGCATGGTGGTATGGGACACCGTGGTCGAGCTGTCGGCCTACGTTGGGGCTACGAGCCTCCCCGTAGTGACCATTGAGCAACCAGACTCGTGAGCCGATTATGGTGGTATGGGACACTATATTCGAGTTGTCGGCCTATACTGATAAGGTGATGGGGGAGTGGTGCAACAATTCCGTGTAACAGCCCTGGCAGCCCTTTGTAGTAACCTCGAGCATACTCTGAGTCTATGTGGTGGCAACGACCCTTCCATAGAAATAAGAGTACAAACTAAGCTTGTATTGATAAGGTGATAGGGGAGTGGAGTAACGATTCCATGTAATAGCCCTGACAGCCCTTGTAGTGACCTAGAAACACACCATCGTATGAGATGATCTAGGACTGACGACCCTAGAATGGATCATGTTTGGGAATGATATAAGGGAGGTACCTTAGTTTCTCAATACTGCTGTTTGAAATGGACTAATAACAACTTGATAATCATACTCATCATCGCAATGCATGTGCCTAGAAGATGTGGAGTACTGAGGGATGAACGCATGCCGCGAACATAAGATGGTGTCGTATAAGGGTGGTTAGGCGAGGGGCATGCATCACGATTACATTTCATACTTGCATTAACAAGAGTACTTAAGATGTTTGATTGTACTGCTTTATCATTACTACTTGACTGATTTGATAACATGTTAACCTATGCTTTATTGTTCCACTAAGTTAGCTACTCACTCCCACGTTACGAGACGGTGTTCTGGACACCCACCAGACCCTGTCCTAGCTGCAGGTATTTACGAGACACTGGAGGCTGAGCTTGATTACTTTGATGATCAGGATGACTTCTCCTTCATGCAGTTCTCTGGAGGCTACGCTTAGGCCCTTCAGATGACGGGGCTACAGGGTGTACCATTTTTGGCATTTTAATTTTTGAAACTAATACATGTATATGGTGACTCAGTAAAGTGTTCATACTCTGGAGGTCGATTGTGACATTTTTGATTTTATATACATTTATATACATCTTTCAGTCTTTCGCTTGCGTTCTATAACTTGATCCGGAGTATGAATTACTGTTTTGGTATAATCCCACTCATGATTAATACACTAACATAGACAACATTCAATCATAAGCATTTATGTTGCATAAGTGATGTTTTGGAACTCGGGTGTTGAGTTGCTACTCGACCCCCAATTTTCAGGGCGTTACATAAAGTGTACTGACAGGTAAACAATCAAAATGGTTAAAGTTCCTTAGTAACTTCCCAACGTAATGAGATTGTGATAATATAATAACACCATCTTTCTTGGTTACTTCAATACCCAAGATTACATTAGCCTCTCCTAAGTCTTTCATGTCAAATTTAGATAACAAGAATTTCTTAGTCGCAATAAATAATTTAATATTATTTTCAAAAATAAGCATGTCATCAACATAAAGCCATATAATAACATAATCATTTTCAGAAATTTTACTATATACACATTTATCTACATCATTTATATGATAACCATTTGATTTTAAAACACTATCAAATTTTTCATGTCATTGTTTAGGAGCCTGTTTTAAATCATATAGTAATTTAATTAGTCTACATATTTTATTTTCTTTACCTGATATCTTATAACCCTCAGGTTGCTCTATATATATTTCTTCTTCTAAATCTCCATTTTGGAAAGTTGTCTTAGCGTCCATCTGGTGTACCACCAATTTATGTATGGAGGCTATTGCAATTAAGATCCTAATAGTTGTAATTCTAGTTAAAGGAGAATATGTATCAAAATAATTTATTCATTTCTTTTATTTAAAGCCTGTCACTACCAACCTACCCTTAAACTTATCAATAGTTATATCTGATTTTAGTTTCTTTCTAAACACTCATTTATAGCTTATTTGTTTATTTCCAGGTGGTAGGTCTACAAGTTCCCAAGTATTATTAAATATAATAGATTCTAACTCATCATTTGTTGCTTCCTTCCAAAAAGTTACATCTGAAGAGTTAATCACTTTTATATAAGTTGTAGGATCGTCTTCTACTAAGAAGGTGAAAAAATCATCTCCTAGGTTAGTTTCTTGTAACGCCCTGAAAATTGGGGGTCGAGTAGCAACTCAACACCCGAGTTTCAAAACATCACATATGCAACATTAATGCTTATGATTGAATGTTGTCTGTGTTAGTGCAATAAACATGAGTGAGATTATACCAAAACAGTAATCCATACTCCATATCAATGTATAAAACGCAAGCAGAAGACTGAAAAATATATATAGATGTGTATAAAAACAAAACGATCTTGATCTGTCTCCAGAGTATAATTACTTCGCTGAGTCATCATATACATGTACTGAATCAAAACAAAATGTAGAAAAAATAGTCCGACTGTCGTGATAGCCCAGTAGTCCCGTAAATCCGGATTGCCTAAGCAAAGCCGCCGGAGAACAGCATGAAGGAAAATTCATCCTGATATTCATAATAATCAGGCTCAGCCTCCTGAGAATCGTCGGTACTTGCGTCTAAGACAGAGTTTGGTGGGTGTCCAGAACACCGTCCCATAACATGGGAGTGAGTAGCTAACTCAGTGGAATAATAAAGAATAGGTTAATATGTTATCAATTCAGTCAAGCAGTAATGATAAATCAGTACAATCAACATTCCTACGTATTGTAATTAATGTAAGGATGAGATGCGATTATGATGCATGCCCTCGCCAACATACTCTCTCGTGCGGCACCATCTTACGTCTGCGGCATGCTGTCGCCCTCAGTGCTCCACATCTTCCAGGCACATGCAATACGATGATGAGCATGATTACCGAGTTGTTATTAATCCATTTCAAACAGCAGTATTGGGAAACTAAGGTACCTTCCTTATATCATTCCCAAACAATGATCCATTCTAGGGTCGTCAGTCCTAGACAATCTCATATGATGGTGTGTTTCTAGGTCGCTGCAAGGGCTTCCAGGGCTGTTACACGGAATCGTTACACCACTCCCCCATCACTTTATCAATACAGGCCTAGTTTATACTCTGTTACTATGGGAAGGCTCGTCGCCTTACCACAGATTTAGAGTATGCTCAAGGTCACTACACCGGGTATGGTCAGGGCTGTCAGAGCTATTACACGGAATCATTGCACCACTCCCCCATCACCCATTAAAGCAGTGTAGGCCGACAGCTCAAATATAGTGTCCCATACCACCATAATTGGCTCACGAGTCTGGTTACTCAATGGTCACTACGGGGAGGCTTGTGGCCCTAGCGTAGGCCAACAGCTCGACCACGGTGTCCCATACCACTATGCCCGGCTCATGAGTCTTGGCGGATCGAGGTACCACGGTTAACAGGATTCCACTGGTAAGGTTAGTACCTCAGGTTCAAGCAGTAGCGTCCAAACATGGTGAACATACATTAGACAGATCGAGTTACTTGACGAGCTCGGCTAGCTCGACTGCACAACAAGTTGAACGATATGAAGCACATAAGCACTTCGTGTGGCCAGCCACTATTCTCAACCGATGTACGACTCGGGTTCGTCGAACACATCTCGCATGGCCAATAAATCTCAGCCACGCATTCATTGCTGTTTCCGATTGCTTAGACTATAATCATAGCCCCAAACACAATCAATCCTTATTCAGAAGCATGTAGAGTAAAGCAGAATAAACAAAGTAATTCAAGAATGTTATAAAGCACAATATAAACAGGAAATACAAACACATATATTTCATAAGTAAGCGGTTAAATTAAACAAACAACATGGAGGAAATCATATACATCTCTAAGGTAGCTGAGAATCCTATCTCAACACCTACCTAAAGCACAATCCTCCAAGTACTTACTCTTACAAGCATTTTCACAAACACTTAGAATACACTCTTTCAACATACATAGCGTATACTAGCAAAAACATGTATTAGGGCGAACCCTTTCGCCAAGTAAGTATTATACACATATATAGCATGTTCATACAGTAATTAATCATGGCAAACACACTTTCAAAATTTATATGTATACGGTACTTTCTACAAATACGAAGAATGCAGTATATTCAACATAGTTAACGTATAACCGAAAAACGAAACGGACAGCACTTTGTACATGTGTAATAACATACAAATCATGAATCTATCATTATCTGACATTGAAAGCGTTAAAAACCATAACCTATATGTCTAAAGTCCACACCTTACGTCGTAGAAACGTACTGAACTCGATAGATTCGCTAAGCTTTAGTATACGGTAGTTTGACAACTTATAAAATAAAATAGATTAGCTATTTCATCATTTGCAATGTTCATAACCCTAGATCAGATTAGGGTTAGGGTTTCTTAACTAGAAACGAAGTTGAAAACGCCGGGGAAGCGATAAGAACGATGTGGTTAAGCACGGATAGCAGCAGGGTAGAGTGGAAGGGAGATGCTCCCACAACTCACAACCTTTCTCTCTCTTTTCTGTCTTCTCTCCCCTAGGGTTTTTCTCAAATTCGTATGGGCTGAATGAGAGAGTGTTTAAGGTCCTTATCTAGCCTAAAACATCACCAAAATATACCTAAGGTCAAGGTATACTTAGGTTATAACCAAAGTGAGTTTATTCCAGCTCAACGGAGCACTTCTGGAGCCCCCCTTGAGCCAAAGGTCGGACTTAAGCTCACAGACTATAGATCTAGGTCAAGTTAAGTTTTTATTCTATTGGGGTTCCCAAATCGCACGTGACGGACCAGTTTTAGTTCAACGGTCACCGAATCTCGATCAGGGTTACTAGTACACGGACATGTGCTAGGAAATATCCCTGATCCGAAGGTGTATTTAGGTCTGATTCTGACGGTCTGATTTCTTATAATTAGCCCGCAGACACCAAGTCTCAGATTACTTAAAATTTTTTAAATTTTTAAAGAAAACTAAGTTTTCTCACACTCCTCGCTCCGGGCTCAAGCGAATAGCTGTGGGACACTGTCTGGATTTGATCTCCGAGATGGTTGTCAAGCCCAGCGAGGCAGTCCTAATTCTATAACCTTGTATCATTCGGACTTTCGATGTGTGGTCCAGATCTGATACGGAGTTTCAATGTGCTCCCTAGAGCAGTCGGGTAAAGAGTTTGATCCTAGATTTTAGGCTAACCTAGCGTCAATGATTCTATAAGTTTTGGGTCTTGCAGATCGTATTTAAAGCGATTCAAATGGATTTCGTGGCTAATCTAGTTTAACGCTTAGTTAACTTTGTCTAATTTCTAAAGGATTTGATCCCGAGTGATTTCTGTCTGAGGTGGTACTCGGGTCTTTGTACGAAATTTTTCAAGACATTACAATCTACCCCCCTTAATGAAAAATTTCATCCTCGAAATTAGTACCTTTTTGTACTCCTCGAGAAGTTGAGGTTAGTTCTTTCGAATCTCTGCTTCTGTCTCCCAGGTAGCTTCCTCCTCTGTATGATGCGTCCACAGTACCTTCACGAGTGGAATCACTTTACTGCGCAACACTTGCTCCTTCCTGTCTAGGATACGCGTTAGACGCAGTACATATGTAACATCGTCGCTCAACTGTACCTGCTCCCAATGGATGATGTGTGAAGGATCAGGAACGTATTTCTTCAGCATAGATACATGAAATACGTTGTGCACGCCCGCGAGCGGTGTAGGCAAAGCGAGACGATATGCCACCGCACTCACTCGGTCAAGTATCTGAAACGGCCCGATAAACCGCGGCGTAAGCTTCCCCTTCTTCCCAAACCGAAGAACTCCCTTCATAGGGAAAACTCTGAGGAATACATGATCTCCAACCTCGAACTCAAGCGGTCGCCTTCTCGTATCGGCATAGCTCTTTTGTCTGCTCTGTGCTGTAAGAAGTCGACGCCTGATAATGTCGATCTTCTCAGAGGTTGCCTGAACCAACTCTGGGCCAATCAAGCTCTTCTCACCAACTTCTGCCCAGCAATGCGGTGCTATGCAAGGGCGCTCATACAAGGCCTCGTAAGGAGCCATGCCAATACTCGACTGAAAGCTATTGTTGTACGCGAACTCTGCATAAGGAAGACAGTCGTCCCAACTGTCCTTGAAGTCCAAAACACAGGCCCGTAACATATCCTCTAAAATCTGATTCACCCGCTCTGTCTGCCCGTCGGTCTGAGGGTAAAACGCAGTACTGAACTTCAGCTTCACACCCATCGCTTCCTGGATACGAGTCCAGAAGATAGATGTGAATCGCGTGTTGCGGTCTGACACGATCTCTAAAGGAACTCCATGCAGACGGACTATCTCTCTTATGTACAACCTGGCCAAGTCGTCTGCAGAGTTCGTGACTCTGATAGGGAGAAAATGAGCCGATTTGGTCAACCGGTCTACGATCACCCAGATGGAATCGTGTCCCTTCCTCGTCTTCGGTAGCCCCGATATGAAATCCATAAAGATGAAGTCCCACTTCCATTCAGCTATGGGCATGGGCTGAAGGAGTTCAAGAGGTCGGCGATGCTCGGCCTTAACCTGCTGACATGTGAGACAACGTGAAATATACTCGGTGATATGAACCTTCATATTGTCCCACCAATACGATCGCCTCATGTCCTGGTATATCTTCGTGCTACTAGGATGCAACGTAAGCTTCGATTTGTGGGTAATCTCGAGAAGCTCCTGTCTCAAGTCATGAATATCTGGAACGCATAGGCGGCCACGGTATCGTAGACCCCCATCTATGCCAACTCTTCACTCGGAGTCCTCGGCATCGCTAGCTTACTCTCGAAGCTCAGACAACCGCCCATTTCCCTTCTAGGCCTTGAAATCCTATCATCAATAAGTGGCCACACCCGAACGTGCGCGACACACTCAAATGGCTCCTCCACCGTGAGCTTTTGCTCGAAGTCCCGCACGAACTCCAACATATCCCACTCTGTTATCATCAGCAGAGCTACAAATATGATTGCCTTCTTGAGGCTCAACGCGTCTGCCACAAGGTTGGTCTTGCAAGGATGGTAGGAAACCTCGAACTTGAAGTCTTTCAAGGTCTCTATCCATCGGCGCTGCCTCATATTTAAGTCCTGCTGAGTGAATATATACTTAAGGCTCTTGTGGTGGCAGAAAAGCTCAAACTCCTCTCCATAGAGGTAATGTCTCCAGGGCTTCAATGTAAAGATGACAGCTGCTAATTCCAGGTCGTGCGTAGGGTAATTCTCCTCGTGCTTCCTTAATTGTCTCGAGGCATACGGAATCACCCTGTCCTTCTGCATAAGAACAAAACCCAAACCAACGCGAGACGCGTCAGTGTATATAGTGTACTTAACGCCTTGCTCTGGCAATACTAGCACAGGGGCGGACGTCAGTCTGTCCTTCAGCTCCTGAAAAGCTGCTTCTTCTTTCTCATTCCAGGCAAACTTCAGATCCTTACGCATCAACTGTGACAACGGCCTGGCAATCTTCGAGAAGTCTCGAATGAAGCATCGGTAATAGCCTGCCAGACCAAGGAACCTCCTCACCTCAGTAACCGAACCAGGCTGCTTCCAGTCCTGAATGACGGCTACCTTAGCTAGGTCCATTGCTATCCCTTCCTTGGACACTACATGTCCCAGGAACTTGACTTCCTCCTTCCAGAAGTCGCACTTCTTATAATGCGCGAACAACTAGTTCTTCTTTAAAGTATCCAACACCGTTCTCAGGTGCTCCTCGTGCTCTTCCCGACATGTGGAATATATCAGGATGTCATCAATGAATACGATGATGAATCGGTATAAGAATGGCTGAAATACCCTGTTCATCAAGTCCATGAACACGGCCGGTGCGTTCGTAAGACCAAACGACATCACCAGGAACTCGTAATGCCCAAAACAGGTCCTGAAAGCTGTCTTCTGCACGTCTTCATCTCTGACACGCAACTGGTGGTACCCTGACTGTAAGTCAATCTTTAAGAAATACTTTGCTCCCCTCAACTGATCAAACAGATCATCTATCCTGGGCAATGGATACTTGTTCTTCACGGTGACCTGGTTCAACTTACGATAATCAATACACAACCATAGTGAGCCATCTTTCTTCTTCACAAACAGTACAGGTGCTCCCTAGGGAGACACACTAGGTCGTATAAAGCCCTTCTCTACCAACCCGTCAATCCGTTTCCGTAGTTCCTCCATCTCACATGGAGGCATACGATAAGTCGGCAGAGAGATGGGTGTCGTATCGGGCGTAAGATCAATGGTGAAGTCGATCTCGCGCCGAGGTGGTAAACCAGGGATCGTCTCAAAGACATCCATAAAATCCTGGACTACAGGCATCTCTACGAGCACCGGACCATCAATATCCTTCAGTGAAGAAGCGTAACATCTCAACCGAGTAACGTGACTGACCTGAACAGGAAAAGTAAAGACCGTGCCATCAAGTCCATAGGTTGTCACCACCCTAGTCTCTCAGTCGATCTCTGCTCGCATCTCAGTGAGCCAATCCATACTGAGGACAATGTCGTAGTGCCATAGTGGAGCGATAATGAGTCAACTAATACCGTCCTACTACCCAAATCTACGGAGCAACCCTCACATATACTAGTAACATCGGAGAAAGTCCCTATGGCAGTGATGACCTTTACTCCCTTCGTAGGAGCAGTATCCAAACCCAGTCGCTTGACTGCCGTGCATGAGATCATAGAGGTAGTGGACCCTGTGTCCACCAATAAGAAGATAGGAATACCTTGGACGTGTGCAGTGACCTCGAAGGCCATAGGTGCTGAAGGTGCTGTCTCTGGCTCCTCCGCAGTAAGTGCATGAATGTGTGCCTGCTGAGGTCGGTTGGGTTGAGGCACCATAGGTCGCTGTGGCAGCCTAAAGCAAGGTGCAGGAGGTCTGAAAGATGGATGTGCAGGGGCAATCCATAGTGGTGGAGCCGATAAAGCCTGAGGATGAGGGCGATCAATCTTCTACTATCCCTCATCCGAGCAAAGCAGCTCTCGACAGGGTGACCCAGTCTCCTGCAGTATGTACAGGTTACACCTGGAGGCCTCATCGGAACTACTGGTGCTGCGATCCTGAGAGGCAAATCAGTACGAAGCCTCTTGCCGAGGAAAGGCATGCTCAGCATCTCCGGTCGTGGCCTAGGCACCATAGGGCCAAGAGAGCATGTCAAACGGTCTACATCCTGCTCCACCTGAATTGACATATGAATCAACTCCGCATAATATGATATACAGATACAGCACATCTTCGACCAGTTGTCAGGTCGCAAGCCCTCAGAAAAGTGCCTAATTCGCATCTGCTCATTAGCAAGGATAGTCGGAACAAAGCGGCCCAACTCAGTAAAGAGATGCTCATACTCAGTAACTGTCATGCCTCCCTATATGAGGCGTAGGAACTCGTTCTCCCTCTCGTGTCGATAGGCCTAAGGATAATATTTCTTGTGGAAGCGGAACTCAAAGGCAGCCCACGTCCATACATATCCTACTGCGATGGTCCGCAGTATACTGTCCCACCACAAGCTAGCCTCCTTCTCGAACATAAAGGCGGCTAACTCGACCTGCTCAGCCTCAGTACAATGCAGAATCTTCAGTATCTTAGAGATGCGGTCTAACCAGTATTCAGCCTCCTCGGGTCTGTGAGAACCTGTGAAAGTAGGAGGCCTCAAGCGCTGGAATCTCTCGAGAAGACTGCGAGTACCCACGTCCCCCACAATATAGGCAGCAGGCGAAGGTGAAGGTACACCCTCAGCTTGAACAGGAGGCTAGGCAGTCTCGGTAGGGCGTGTAGATGGTGGAGGTGGAGTCGCACTCCCACCTTGAGAGAAGGCGCAAGAGGCATTGGCTATTGTTCTTGCATCAGCATCATCATCTGCTCAAACCTATCAGCAGGTGGAGCAGCCTGTGGCTCATACTGTGTCGAAGAGGATGTCTGGTTCTGCTAGCGAACTGGTGGTGTAAAAGGTGACAGTCCACCAGTAGGACCAGCAGAAGGCTGATCTGAGCCTGAACCCAGGTCTGTAGAACCACCTCTGCAGGAAGGAGACTGGTCCATCGAATCAGTGAGCAAGAGGGGTACCGTGCTCCTCGTATACTTCCGTGGCATGCCCTATAGAGCATAGGGTACAACGCATGTAAGGTGAAGCATAACAACACAATACATAATCACTTAAGCATTCCACACACTTCATAGCAAAAGAGGCTGTATGCATTTCATTACCAAAATTGTCATAATATATGGAATACAGAGTTACATGAATCATGACAGAAGATGTATGTGAGCTAATTACAACCAAGCTTCAACTACCAAAAACATACTACTAACTACTACATCCATCAACATGAAAACATAAACCGCCTAAAGCGGAAAGCAAAACAAACTACTAACAACAGCATGTATGACTAGGCATCCGAGTCAGGCGACGGAGGAGGGGCATCCTTGTCTTGTACACAGCACAGGATAGTCCTCAATGTGTGAGACACCTTAAAATTCCGTTTCATGAAGGTTTCGCCCACCTCAAGCTTGGCTCGGGTCTCACCAAGCTCGGCCTGAACCTGCCCAATCTCTTGCTGCAGGGCGACTTGGCCCTCCTCAATGCGAACCATACGAGCATCCCTTGCAGCTTGAACTGCGTCCTGCTCATGTGGCGTAGGAGGGGAGCTCTCCTCGGTATCCTGAGCCTCAGGTTCCTCTTCTTCTTCTTCTATTTCAACTTCATTCCCTTCCTCACTCTCTTCTTCGTCGCTCTCCGCCTCATCGTCACTCTCCTCATGTCGGGCTCGTGGTCACCGTGCCCCGAGTTCCATCTGATGGAGAGTACTCTCGTCGATTTGATGAATCGGTGCTGGCCTTTCCATCCCTAGACTGTAGCCAAACTCCCGTGCAATCTTGCATATGAGTCAGCCGAAGGGAAGCTAATAAGAGCTTCTGGTGGAGCGTGCAGTACTCACTATCTGTCATAACATGAATGTAGGTAAGCATAATTTCGCCCTCTGCCCCACTTGGTACCAAAAGTCAACCATGAGTCGCGTACACTCACTGTGATTACTGTGTCTGGGGTAGAGGTTGTATGTGAAGATGTGATGTAGTAGGCAGAAGTCGTCTGACATATGGGATGTTAAAAGGCTTTTGTTCGGCTGCCACTCAACCAACCGGCCACCACAAAGGAAGCATGTGTAACGATCCCTTTCATGTGCACTCCCTAGATTCTGTTCACTAGCATGTACCTCGCCAAGGGGCATATCCATAAGCCGCGAAATCAATCTAACATCAATTGTGGCAAACCGATCCACTCCACAAAAGATCCGAAACTACAAAGGTTCTAGTGTAGGATCATGAATGTTGGCGTAGAAGGCTCGGACAGTACCTGCATTAGCGCGACCTCTGGCCTCAAATAGCGGACCCCAATGGGCCGCCTCCACTTGCTCGAACAAGTAGTATTCACCGAAGAGTCGCCCATCCACCTGGGCTTCAAAGAGAACCTTGCGGTCCTCATAAATTCCATGAGGTAGTGTCGCCAACTGAGCTCTTTTAGCAGGATTCCGAAGATCAAGATCCCGCTTTGTTCGAAACTCCCGAGCGACGCTTGTGCTAGCGGCGGTGCCTCTCGACCGCCTTGAACGTGTAGGGCGACTAGGCCTAGCCTCATCAGCAGCACTCTTTCTCTTTCCCATAAGAGAAAGGATGGTGGAGATGGAGAAAATGGCCGAAACAATGGCAAGGAAAGTCATGGAAAGTGAAGGAAAGGAAAGAAAAAGGGTTGGAAGGTTGGTTCTCCATGGACTTGGGTCTCAACAGATGTTGTAAAGGCCCAAATGAAAGGAGAGAAACGTAAGAAATGAAGAAATGGAAGGGGTAGGGAGATTACACATTTTTGAGCCTCACATGGGGCATGTAAGGGCCCAAATGAGAGAGATCGGAGAGGGTAGGGAGGTAGGGATGGCTGTAAACGATGGCTATAGAGGGGTTGTGGCCGAAAATGATAGATTGAGCGATTGGAGTGGAGGTTTGGGAGAGAAAACAGTACCTTTGCAAGAAAGGGAGAGATTGGAGGTGGAATTTGTTAAGGAGGGGTGAGTTCGGAGGTGTTTTAAGGGACAGCCCACAATCAGGAGGTTACCCTAGACCCCTAAGTGTGTCGGCCTGAGCGGCTCGCCCGGTCGAGCCTAAAAATCGGCGAGGCCTCACCAACTGAGCGAGGGCCTCGCCACTCCCTGGACAGGTGGGCGAGGGCTCGCCACATGGGCGAGGTCCTCATGCCCCCTAGGCCCCAAAAACATATAGATCCCACCCTGGGTACCCCTGGACAAGCGTGGGTAGGCCCACGACCCCGTTTTGCTCCGTTTAGGGTAGTTTTGAGAAATTTCTGATCTAAACTTACATTTACCGATTTTTAACGGGTGGGATGGAGTGCATTGTGATCTAGACCTGTCAATAGATGGCCTAGGAGTGTTCTAAGGTCGACCCATGTGACCAGGGTTGAGTACAGACTCGTTTACAGCTATCGTTTTCAGTGAACTGCACCGTTGGGCGAACCTGGGATGCCTAAAACTGTTTCTACATTGTTCTCGCACCCTCCTAAGTTGAAATGCATCAACGTACGTCGTGAGACCATAACTCAGGTCCAGTTTAATCCAAATCATGCTCTGATACCAACTTGTAACGCCCTAAAAATTGGGGGTCGAGTAGCAACTCAACACCTGAGTTCCAAAACATCACATATGTAACATAAATGCTTATGATTGAATATTGTCTGTGTTAGTGTAATAAACATGAGTGAGATTATACCAAAACAGTAATCCATACTCCAGATCAATGTATAAAATGCAAGCGGAACACTGAAAAATATATATATATATATGTGTATAAAAATAAAACGATCTCGATCTGTCTCCAGAGTATAATCACTTCGCTGAGTCATCATATACATGTACTGAATCAAAAAAAATTGTCAAAAAAAATAGTCTAACTGTCGTGATAGCCCAGGTGTCCCGTAAATCTGGAATGCCTAAGCAAAGCCGCTGGAGAACTGCATGAAGGAAAACTCATCCTGATCTTCATAATAATCAGGCTCAGCCTCCTGAGAATCGTCGGTACCTGCATTTAAGACAGAGTCTGGTGGGTGTCCAGAACACTGTCCCGTAACATGGGAGTGAGTACCTAACTCAGTGGAACAATAAAGCATAGGTTAACATGTTATCAATTCAGTCAAGCAGTACAATTAACATTCCTAAGTACTGTAATTAATGTAAGGATGAGATGCGATTATGATGCATGCCCTCGCCAACATACTACCTCATGCGGCACCATCTTACGTCCGCGGCATGCTGTCACCCTCAGTGCTCCACATCTTCCAGGCACATGCAATGCGATGATGAGCATGATTACCGAGTTATTATTAATAGATTTCAAACAGCAGTATTGGGAAACTAAGGTACCTTCCTTATATCATTCCCAAACAATGATCCATTCTAGGGTCGTCAGTCCTAGACAATCTCATACGATGGTGTGTTTCTAGGTCACTGCAAGGGCTTTCAGGGCTGTTACACGGAATCGTTACACTACTCCCCCATCACCTTATCATTATAGGCCTAGTTTATACTCTGTTACTACGGGAAGGCTCGTCTCCTCACCGCAGATTTAAAGTATGCTCGAGGTCACTACACCGGGTATGGTCAGGGCTGTTACACAGAATCGTTGCACCACTCCCCCATCACCAATCAAAGCAGTGTAGGCCGACAGCTCAAATATAGTATCCCATACCACCATAATTGGCTCACGAGTCTGGTTGCTCAATGGTCACTATGGGGAGGCTCGTGGCCCTAGCGTAAGCAGACAGCTCGACCACGGTGTCCCATACCACCATGCCTGGCTCATGAGTCTTGGCGGATCGAGGTACCACGGTTAACAGGATTCCACTGGTAATGTTAGTACCTCAGGTTCAAGTAGTAGTGTCCAAACATGGTGAACATACATTAGACAGATCAGGTTACTTGACGAGCTCGGCTAGCTCGAGTGTACAACAAGTTGAATGATATGAAGCGCATAAGCACTTCATGTGGCCAGCCACTATCGTCAACTGAAGTACGACTCGGGTTCGTCGAACACATCTCGCATGACGAATGAATCTCAGCCATGCATTCATTTTTATTTCCAATTGCCTGGACTATAATCATAGCCCCAAACACAATCAATCCTTATTCAGAAACATGTAGAGTAAAGCAGAATAAACAAAGTAATTCAAGAATGTTATAAAGCACAATATAAACAGGAAATATAAACACATATATTTCATAAGTAAGCGGTTAAATTAAAAAAAATAAGATAGAGGAAATCATATACATCTCTAAGGTAGCTGAGAATCCTATCTTAACACCTACCTAAAGCACAATCCTCTAAGTACTTACTCTTACAAGCATTTTCACAAACACTTAGAATACACTCTTTCAACATACGTAGCGTATACTAGCAAAAACATGTATTAGGGCAAACCCTTTCACCAAGTAAGTATTATACACATATATAGCATGTTCATACAGTAATTAATCATGACAAACATACTTTCAAAATTATACGTATACGGTACTTTCTACAAATACGAAGAATACAGTATATTCAACATAGTTAACGTATAACCGAAAAACAAAACGGACAGCACTTTGTACATGTGTAATAACATACAGATCATGAATCTATCATTATCTGACTTTGAAAGCGTTAAAAACCATAACCTATACGTCTAAAGTCCGCACCTTACGCCATAGAAGCGTAATGAACTCGATAGATTCCCTAAGCTTTAGTATACGGTAGTTTGGCAACCTATAGAATGAAATAGATTACCTATTTTATCATTTGCAATGTTCATAACCCTAGAACAGATTAGGGTTAGGGTTTCTTACCTAGAAACGAAGTTGAAAACGCCGGGGAAGCGATAAGAACGATGTGGTTAGGCACGGATAGCAGCAGGGTAGAGTGGTAGGGAGATGCTCCCACAACTCACAACCTTTCTCTCTCTTTTCTCTCTTCTCTCCCCTAAGGTTTTTCTCAAATTCATATGGGCTGAATGAGAGAGTGTTTAAGGTCCTTATATAGCCTAAAACATCACCGAAATAGACCTAAGGTCAAGGTATACTTAGGTTATAACCAAAGTGAGCTTGTTCCAGCTCAACGGAGTACTTCTGGAGCCCCCCCTTGAGCCAAAGGTCGGACTTAAGCTCACAGACTATGGATCTAGGTCAAGTTAAGTTTTTATTCCAATCGGGTTCTCAGATCGCACGTGGCGAACCAGTTTCAGTTCAACTGTCACCGAATCTCGATCAGGGTTACCAATACACGGACATGTGCTGGGAAATATCCCTGATCTGAGGGTGTATTTAAGTCAGATTCTGACGGTCTGATTTCTTATAATTAACCCGCAAACACCAAGTCTTAGAATACTTAAATTTTTTTAAATTTCTAAAGAAAACTAAGTTTTCTCACACTCATCGCTCTAGGCTCAAACGAATAGCCGTGGGACACTGTCTGAATTTGATCTCCGAGATGGTTGTCAAGCCCAGTGATGCGGTCCAAATTCTATAACCTCGTATCATTTGAACTTTCGATGTGTAGTCCAGATCTGATACGGAGTTTCAATGTGCTCCCGAGAGCAGTCGGGTAAAGAGTTTGATCCTAGATTTTAGGGTAACCTAGCGTCAATGATTCTACAAGTTTTGGGTCTTGCAGATCGTATTTAAAGTGATTCAAACAGATTTCCTGGCTAATCTAGTTTAACACTTAGTTAACTTTATCTAATTTCTAAAGGATTTGATCCTGAGTGATTTCTACCTGAGGTGGTACTCGGGTCTTTGTACGGGATTTTCCGAGACGTTACATTTCTCTTCTAACTCTAGTATTTTTTCTTGGTTATATCTCTTCTATTATTTGCTCGCAAGCACCTTTACTAGTAGATGCGATATCTGATTCATTAACTTCCTCTATTCTTATATATTTAGATTTCATAGGGAATACGTTCTCAAAGAATTCTACATCCCTGGCTTCTATAATTGTTTTAGGATCTAGAATATTATCCTTAGTTTTTAAAACTAGAAACCTGTAGGCTGCACTATTTTGTGCGTACCCTATAAATACATAGTAGTTGTTTCAGGGCCTAACTTTCTTTTCTTAGTTTCAGGTAATCCTACTTTAGCAAGACACCCCCACACTTTAATATATTTATAACTAGGAACATGATTCTTTCAAAGTTCATAATGTGTTTGTTCAAAAGATTTAGAAGGAATCCTATTTAGGATATAATAAGTAAATAGAATTACTTCCCACATATTTAAGGATAAGCCTGAACTATTTAACATCACATTCATTATCTCTTTTAGAGTTCTATTCTTACGTTATGCTATTTCATTCTGTTTTACTGTATAAGATGCTATAGTTTCGTAAACTATTCCACTCATTTTATATAATTCTCTAAATTAAGAAGATTCATATTCACCTCCTCTATTTGTTCTACGTCTTTTAATTTTTATATTTAACTAATTTTCAACTTTAGTTTTATACTTAGAAAAAATATTTAAAGCTTCATCATTATTCCTTAACAGATTGACTTTAGTGAACCTAAAGTAGTCATCTACAAAAGTTATGTAATACCTTTTTCCACCTCTAAACATATGATTTCTAAAATCACCTAAGTCACTGTGTATCAATTCTAATAGAACAGATGATTTTTCTATTCGTTTAAAGGGGTTTCTAATAAATTTTGATTCTACATATGTTTCACATTTATCGAATTCTTAAATAGATATATTAGGTAATAAACCTAATCTTTTCATTTTTTTCAAAGATACTACATTCACATGACCCAATCTACTATGCCATAGATAAAAGGGTTCACCGACATTAAAAGAACTGGATGTCTTCTTATTACTATCATTGGATACATCTACAATGAATAAACCATCACTACAGTACCTCTTACCAATAAAAGTTATATTCTTAATCATTATAAGCTTATCTAAATCAAATATTAACTTGACACCAGCCTTATTGAGGATCGAACCAGAGACTAAATTTCTTCTAACGTCAGGAACATGTAAGACATCATTCAATAGCAGTCTTCCCAGAAGTGAGTTTCGAAATTACTTTCCCTTTCCTTACAACTGGAGATGTTCTAGCATTACACATGAACACATATTCATCATCTCCTGATACTCGGTAGGAAGTAAACATGCTACGATCCTTGCACACGTGCCTAGTTGCACTAGTGTCTGGTACCCACTCTAAGTTGTTTATAAGGAAGACTTCTGATATCACAACTATTACCATGTCAGACTCATTACCTGTTTCTGTAAGATTAGTCTCCGACTTATCTTTATTTTTCTTAAGCCCGCAGGTTTTAATATGATGCCCAGGCTTTCCACAGTTATAGCAATTTCCCTTTTTCTTGAATCGATTGTTTGTATTCTTCTTTTTGAGCCTGCATTCATTTGCATAATGTCCAGGTTTGCTACAGTTATGACATTTGTCCTTTTTCTTATTGCTTTCTCAATTTGATTCCACAAGACTCATGTTGAGGGTCAAATATTACATATTACACCCCATTTATTACCTGGATTTACGGGTATAATACTATTTAACGCCCGGTTTTAATTGTGTTTTGTTGCAGGTGCAATCAGGAGCTTAAACTGAAATTGGGTATTAAAAGCGTGGATTTGGCACTTCGATGTCACAAAAGCAGGGGACGGACCTTAGGGGACCAAGATTGACAGATTTGCACGCCAGGGATCGAAGAAAATCGAGAAACTAAAGCTCAAGTGGCCTGAAGGACGTCCAGAATGCAAGATCACAGGGTTCCCACCATCCGTTCGGTTCGAAACTTCATACATGGCTTCAAGACCATAAATTAACCGTACACGTCGAATTTTGGCCGTTGGATCCTTGTGGAAACAGCCCAACGGACATATCAGCCCACAAAACTCTGATTTTGGGCCCACCTGATATCTGGATCTACTTCACTTTTTGTCTCAACGTCTAAAATGATATGATAAAACGGATGGACAGAGCGGATTTCTTACGAACATCATCGTGGGACCTGCACACGCGACGCATGTGCATTGTGCATACGTGCACTGGACGTGCACCAGACCAGCTGGTCCGGTCAAACGAGGCTGACCTGAGTCGTCTTCCACAACAGCGTCTCTGCAAACAGCGTTAACGCTGTCCCGTCGGTTCGGGATAGTGGGCCCCGCTCATCATCGGGTTCGATGATCCGAACCGTCCAATGACCTCCCGGCGAGTGTCTCATCACTGCCTAGGTAGTATAATTGTAGAAGGTAGCGAGGATCGAAATCTGGCCGTCCAAACGTAGATTAGACGGTTGAGACATCTAACAGGTGAGACACCATGATTTTGATCCAAAATAGACCAGGTCCGACTGGTTTTTCGAGGGCAATCGAATGGACGGATTAGATTTCTCATCAGACCTCGATAATGGGCTCCGCCATCATCTCAGCGTAAAAGCAAAAGCCCTGTTCGTGCGTCCGCGAAAACCGACCCCTGTCGGCCGGTTCTGTGATATCAATCACAGTCGGATTGATAATCCGAGCCGTTCAATGCGTAGCTCATCCAAAAAAACCCCAAGGGACATTGATTTTTCGGAAAATAAGCGAAAGAAGTGGGTCTTGTTCGTCTCAACTTCTTGGCTGCGAAAGATGTTACGGAAGATGGAGCTGCGAAAATAGTTGTCCATCTACTCCAACAAGGAGTTCTCCACCGCTCTTTCCTCTTATAAAAGAGGAGAAGAAAGAGAGAGGGGGCATCCGATTTTTTGGGATCCACGGCTGGAGCAAGGGACGTGGAGCAACCGAGGAGGAGGCAGCCGTGGAGGCAGTAGGGTAGATAGTGTTTTTTTTTTTCTATTTTTTTTTCCTTCTTTTCTTTTTCTTTTGAGCTTTAGTTTATTCATACCTATGGTAAGCTAAACCTCTTAGCTAGGGCTAAGAGGTGAAGCTTGCAGTGAGATGGGAGTTTTCATTATGTTTTTTTTATTTATGTTAAACTGAATTGAATTTGATGGTGGTTTGATTATTATAGGAATATTTTTAGTTTTTAATGGTCTGTTGTGACTAAAATTACAATGGGTTTGCGATGGATTTGAGTATTCCTATTCCCTTTCTATGTTTATGACGTCAGGAAGCCCTGTTGTTCAACATCGTCTCCTGGGCATGGTTGGATGTCGGTACCCTTCCTAACCTCTATGGCATATTGATTGGTTGGTAATTAGTTTAATTATGTTGTTTGCTTTGCCTCCTGGGCATGGTTTGGTGATGGAATCCATTCTAATTCATATACCTTTCATCTCCTGAAAAATACATCAAGTAAGTTCAGTTTAATATCCATGAAGCAGGCATAAGATCTCCCTGATCTCTATAAGTGGATCCTCTGAATCCCTAGTATTTTTCCCTAAATTCTTTAAGATTAGATTAAATATTTCACCATTATTCCTCAAATTACAACTTAATTTAGATTTCATCTCTTTCTAGTTCTAGTTCTAGTTAGTTTCAGATAACGTACAGGTTTCAGTCCCTGTGGATTCGACCTCGGTCTTACCGAGATTATTACTACATCATAACCCTATACTTGGGGAGTGAACAAGTTTTTGGCGCCGTTGCCGGGGACTGACGGCTACGATTTTCTGAAATTAATTGGTTTTAGAGTTAGTTTAAGATTAGGATTTTACTAACTTTAGTTTTGGATTTTTTATTTGATTTTTAGAACTAACCTTTCTATTTTGTAGGGTCGTTGATAGATCTTCTAACTTGGTAACTTCGTCCTAAATTCTTTACTTTTTTCTATTTTATTTTTTTTTAGATTAGGTCTTATCCCCTAGATACTAACTTGGTTTGTTTTGTTTTGTAGGGTGTTAACATAGGAACTTCTAAATTGGTAACATCCTTCTTACTTCTCTTCTACTTACCTTCCACATTGCTATAGGAATTTTATTTTATTCTAGGATTAGACTCAGAGTTAGGGTTTCACCATGTATATGCATGAGTGGGAACGTCAGGATGCTGAGAAGAATAACATATATTGGGATGATGATTATGATAGAAATTCACCAATGTCTCAAAACTTTTCTGAAACTATCATCGAGAATCGACCGGAATATGAAGATCCACCAGTTAAGAAGTCCTTACGCGATCATATACGGGAGAACAATTCCACCCCACGGACCATACGTGAATGTTGGGGTTATCATAACTATGGGAGTGAGAAGTACTATCACCCATCTGAGAAAAAGAAAACAATGCGTGATTATATCATGAGTGATAATAAGTATTACCAACCATCAGATTCTCCCACATATGATCCGTATGACTATAATCAGTGGAAACATCAATGTTGGAAAGATGAACCAACAACCTATTATAATGATTATTCTTTTGAATCCTCTACCTTTAAGATTCAACCAAAATCGATCCAAGAGAATTCATTTCAAAGGAACACAGACTCTTCTGCTGATATGAGGAAATTACTAGAAGAGCTTGAGTCACGCCTTGATAGGTTAGAGGAAGCTCGCTCATCCCAGCTACAATCTAATCCAGAAATACAATGCGAGGAAAGTGATCCTCACTCGCTTTTGACGAAATCTGGAATTTGGAATGAGGAGTTGGATTCCATTAATGAGCATACGGTTCAATTCCCCAATGAGTCGATCTCAATGACTGTTCAAAAGAATGATGGAGATACATGGGTGTCTTTCAAATACAGTGATGATGACACACTTTCCTTACATGACACACAGGATCTCAATGATGAGGTTGAGGTTAGTTTATTCGAACCTCAACCGAATTTAGAATGTAAGGAAAGCGACCCCATCCCAAGTGTGCACTGCACAGAAATAGATGATGATGCGTATTGGGATGATGATCATAAACGTACAGCCCAAATTCCCCTTGAATCAATTTCAAGATTGGTCCAGGTCAATGATCAAGACGAACACGAAGTGATCGGTCATAATGAGCCAATCCCCTCACCTGACATGTCTGATTTAAAGGTGGAGGACGAGCCCCTTACAACCGACACTTCTAACTCTTGTGAAACATGTTTGGACCACTCCTCTGAATCGAATGATGATATGATTTGGGAGATGGACGAGCTACTCGATACGACTCTGGAATTTGAAACCACGCAGTTGAGGTCACCATCTGAACTATCGAATTTTGACGATTCATCGCCTCTTCTGAGTAGTATCAATGAACAGAGTCCACACATCAATGCTTCATATACTGATCCTCAATCTGTTTGTGCAGGGCTGGAGTAAGAGAGCACACCTCCGTTTACCTTAAAAAATGATGGATTCCTTGGGCAGATCATCACGAGCTCTAATGTGGAAAATGAGTCACTCTCAGCTGAATGTCCCAACTCTTTAGATGATTGCTTGGCACACTTTGCAGATTCAAATGATCCCATGATAAGAGACATAGTGAATGCCTTGCAAAACAATATCTCGGTAGTCATCACTGACCGAGAGAACCCTTACTCTGAAGCCCCTCCTTCCACAAATCCTGAATATTTACCATTAAGGAAGGAGGAGCTAAAAATTGAACCAAAGTTTGGAACCTCGGAATGTGTTGAGACTACACCACTTTCTGAAGATTTTTCTGAAATTCATTTATGTGTAGTCACTAATTCACCATGGGATACTAACGTTAAAATTTCTTCTGTCACTGGTGAATCGTATATACTCTGGATACCTCAAGCACTTCAACGAAAAATTTCTTATGAGGTACATAAGTTTCTCTGGAATGTCATGCTCCAGGGCATCCAAGCCTATTGCAAAAAGGGCTTTTGGATGATCCTGTTAAGAAACCTAATGAGAAATTTATCACGATACTGGCCATAAGAGGAACCTTGCGGCATGACTGAGTAGTTTTTCCCTGCTTTCTTAGGACTAGGGTAGTTTCCTTTATGCTGTTTTAGGATAGACAGTAAACTTAGCGCTCCTAGGAGGCAACCCAGCTTTTTAATTCATTCCATTTAATTTTCCTAGTTAGTTAATTCAATGTTTGTGGGTAACATTACTGCAAACCCTTACGAGACTACAACTCGTCCACTAGGGGCAACCTAGGGGTTTAAAGGCTTGTTGCATACGCTAAATGCAATCAAAAGCACCTGCAAAAGTGGTATAGGTAGGATTTTATTTTTGTTATTTTTTCTGGTTTCACTCTTGTACTGACCTTCTCTCTCCCAGCAATCTCTTGAAAAATCTCTCTCGATTCATTATCCAGGTACTATCTTCCCATCACTTCTTCTTTACTGACGTTGTCTCATGTGCATTGCATACTCATACCTTTTACATTGGGGACAATGTAGATTTTTGGTTGGGGGTGGGAGATTAGGTTACCTAATCAGTGTTTCCTTTGTCTTGAGCAAAAATTGTGAAAATTTTTAAATTTTTTTTTGGACTTTCTGGTGAATTTGAAGTGATTTGACGACCATCTTTGAGTTAGAATTACGGGATATGGAATGTTGGTGATTTACTACTCTTGGATTCAGTTGCTCGTTAGATTTCACAATTAAGTTTGAATTATTAATCTATGATTAGAAGTTGTAAACATTGATTGAGTCATGATTTCACATGTCACATCTCACTTACACATTAAGATTTCAGTTTAATATTGAAGGATTAACTTGGTAATCACTAAACATGAAAGGAACCAGCCTGAACAGTTGCCCGTCATGATCAATTGAAGAAAAAAAAAATACAAATGCCTTTGGAAAGGGGTGGGCAAATAATCTTCACCATAGGTTTGCTCCCTATAGGTGTGGATTTAATTCCCCATGGATGATATATGAAAAAGGTTTAGGTGTACGGTCTTCACCATAGGTTTGCTCCCTATAGGTGAGGATTGGACTCCCCTTCTTGACGTTACCTTTTAGAAAAAAAAAAATCAAAGGCTGAAAGAAAGGAAAAGAATGATCTATGAGGGACCTTTTAGTTTAGGTTTTGGTTGTCCTAGATGCTCTTGTGGTTACCAACGTTATCATGAAATAGAGAATTGAATATTAATGCTGAAAGTCGGGATTACACTCTACACCCATGGAACTCAATGTTTATTATTCTAGTTTATGGATTAATATTTGAACTTGATTATGAAATTCACTGTGCATGAGAAGCCAGGAGAAATTGATAATCAGCATTCATGAATCTTAAGATTTCTCATATCTGGATTGTTTTTTTAAATATCACTCGGCTTCACAAGAATTATCTCGTAATTCTCAACTTAATTTTCGCATATTTTACTCGGGACTAGCAAAATGCTGGTTGGGGGTTGTGTTGAGGGTCAAATATTACATATTAGACCCCATTTATTACCTGGATTTACGGGTATGATACTGTTTAACGCCCGGTTTTAATTGTGTTTTGCTGCAGGATGCAATTAAGAGCTTAAACTGAAATTGGGTATTAAAAGTGTGGATTTGGCACTTCGATGTCACAAAAGCAGGGGACGGACCTCAGGGGACCAAGATTGACAGATTTGCACGCCAGGGATCGAAGAAAATCGAGAAACTGAAGCTCAAGTGGCCCGAAGGACGTCCAGAATGCAAGATCACAGGGTTCCCACCATCCGTTCGGTTCGAAACTTCATACATGGCTTCAGGACCATAAATTAACCGTACACGTCAAATTTTGGCCGTTGGATCCTTGTGGAAACAGCCCAACGGACAGATCAGCCCAAAAAACTCTGATTTTGGGCCCACCTGATATCTGGATCTACTTCACTTTTTGTCTCAACGTCTAAAATGCTATGATAAAACGGATGGACGGAGCGGATTTCTTACGAACATCATCGTGGGACCTGCACACGCGACGCATGTGCATTGTGCATACGTGCACTGGACGTGCACCGGACCAGCTGGTCCGGTCAAACGAGGCTGACCCGAGTCGTCTTCCACAACAGCGCTCTACAAACAGCGTTAACGCTGTCCCGTCGGTTCGGGATAGTGGGCCCCGCTCATCATCGGGTTCGATGATCCGAACCGTCCAATGACCTCCCGGCGAGTGTCTCATCACTGCCTAGGTGGTATAATTGTAGAAGGTAGCGAGGATCGAAATCTGGCCGTCCAAACGTAGATTAGACGGTTGAGACATCCAACAGGTGAGACACCATGATTTTGATCCAAAACAGACCAGGTCCGACTGGTTTTTCGAGGGCAATCGAATGGACGGATTAAATTTCTCATCAGACCTCAATAATGGGCTCCGCCATCATCTCAGCGTAAAAGCAGAAGCCCTGTTCGTGCGTACGCGAAAACCGGCCGCTGTCGGCCGGTTCTGTGATCTCAATCACAGTCGGATTGATAATCCGAGCCGTTCAATGCGTAGCTCATCCAAGAAAACCCCAAGGGACGTTGATTTTTCGAAAAATAAGCGAAAGAAGTGGGTCTTGTTCGTCTCAACTTCTTGGCTGCGAAAGATGTTGCGGAAGATGGAGCTGTGAAAATAGTTGTCCATCTACTCCAACAAGGAGTTCTCCACCGCTCTTTCCTCTTATAAAAGAGGAGAAGAAAGAGAGAGGGGGCATCCGATTTTTTGGGATCCACGGCTGGAGCAAGGGACGTGGAGCAACCGAGGAGGAGGCAGCCGTGGAGGCAGTAGGGTAGATAGTGTTTTTTTTTTTTCAGTTTTTTTTTTCCTTCTTTTCTTTTTCTTTTGAGCTTTAGTTTATTCATACCTATGGTAAGCTAAACCTCTTAGCTAGGGCTAAGAGGTGAAGCTTGTAGTGAGATGGGAGTTTTCATTATGTTTTTTTTATTTATGTTAAACTGAATTGAATTTGATGGTGGTTTGATTATTATAGAAATATTTTTAGTTTTTAATGGTCTGTTGTGACTAAAATTACAATGGGTCTGCGATGGCTTTGAGTATTCCTATTCCGTTTCTATGTTTATGACGTCAGGAAGCCCTGTTGTTCACCATCGTCTCCTGGGCATGGTTGGATGTCGGTACCCTTCCTAACCTCTATGGCATATTGATTGGTTGGTAATTAGTTTAATTCTGTTGTTTGCTTTGTCTCCTGGGCATGGTTTGGTGATGGAATCCATTCTAATTCATATACCTTTCATCTCCTGAAAAATACATCAAGTAAGTTCAGTTTAATATCCATGAAGCAGGCATAAGATCTCCCTGATCTCTACAAGTGGATCCTCTGAATCTCTAGTATTTTTCCCTAAATTCTTTAAGATTAGATTAAATATTTCACCATTATTCCTCAAATTACAACTTAATTTAGATTTCATCTCTTTCTAGTTCTAGTTCTAGTTAGTTTCAGATAACGTACAGGTTTCAGTCCCTGTGGATTCGACCTCGGTCTTACCAAGATTATTACTACATCACAACCCTATACTTGGGGAGTGAACAACTCGCCTTTGAATCTATCTCATTTCCATTTTCTTTTTGGTCCCTGATTCTATTGGTCTCTTTTATTCGTATGTGTACGATAGTGGTTTCCAAAGAAACACCGTTCTTTTTAAGTTTCCTTCTATTCTTTATTCTTTCCAGGAGGGCAGTAAATTTTCTATTAGCGCTCCTGACAGAAATAATGTAATATCTCAAAAAATTCCGTACAAAGACCCGAGTATCGCCTCAGGTAGAAATACCTAAGGACAGTATCCTGTCATAATTTAGGCAAAAATTAGTTAGGTATTAAACTAAATAATCAGTGGATTTAGCTAGAACCACCATTTCTACAAATGAGAAGGCCTAAAATCATTAACACCACTGACTCAATGACCCTTAAAGACCTAGGAGAAATCCCAAGAGCCTGTTGTTCTCGGGAGTACATTGAAACTCTGATCGGACCTAGACCTCACGTCGAGAGTCCGATGACCACGAAACTATATGATTATATCTGTCCTATTGGGCTTGACAACTATCACGGGAATCGAGGCCAAATGGTGTCTAGAAATGCACAACTTGAACCCTGAGTGAAGCGTGTGGGAAACGCAAATATCTTTAGAGAATGTAATGAAACTTAAGTGAATTGGGCCATTCGCTCACATGTGAAATTGAGGGTTTCGGACTTTCAGTTTTTTACCAAACTTCACCCATGGGAAAAGGAAATTTTCCTGCACGTATCCGTATACTTGTGGCCGCAATCGAGTAAATATAACCGTCGATTTGACACGGGTCCTCCATGGCCGATCGGCTTATCCAATCACACCGAAATCACATCCTGGCATAGATCCATTGCCAGGGAACTTACCCTACAATGTATGTGAGTAGTGGACCTTCCTATGAGCCCTGTTTGTCAAAAACAGCTGCTCAAAGGGTATAACCCATGTATATAGTGGCCCAGGGGCCATTTACATCACTACTAGGCCTATAAATAGACTCCTACACACCCTCTCTCTCCCATATACGAATTTCTCCAAACCCTAGGAGAGAGAAGAAAGAAAAGAAGAGAAAAGAGGAAGGAGAGAAGAGAGATCTTGGGAGATTGTTGTAGTGATTCTCTCCCACAACTCCACACACCAAATCATCTCCCTGTTACGCTACACGATCTGTTTTGGCTACGATTTGGGTAAGAAATCCTAACCCTAATACTGTAGTTAAGATCCATAATGGTCGTTTGCCAACCTAGCTAACCAGTTTCACCATTTAGGTACCCGACATTCCATTTTCAGAAACGTATAGTTGAACCCAGTCCGAATCAAGTATTCCGACGAAAGGTGCGGACTATAAACATTTAGGTTATGGTTATAAATGCTTTCAATGTTAGCTAATGATTTATGTCTGACTTGATTGCTGTTATATTGTCTTAGTTACACCGCTTTCGATATAATATACATGTGTGAACTATGTTGAACAAAATATGCCTCTCATGTGTTTGTTAAAATGTTTGGATGAACATGTAAATATGTTCGTGCTTGCCATGACTACTAATTTAGGATTCATCAGTGTCATATACATGCTGATTTCTCAGTATAAGGATTTGCTAAAATATATGTTGTAACTAACCTAGTTTATGTATTTGGTGAAGTGTAGTCTAAGTGTTTGATGAATTGTCTAAATGAGAAATTGTTAATGATTTATATGTATTACAAGTGTTAAAATAGGGTTCTCTCTTGCCTTATACATATGTATCGTTTCTTTCATGTAATCATATTCGCCTTTATGCAAATGATTGATAAAATGCTAATATTTGGTAACATGATCAAGGTGTTTGATGAAATGCTCAAATGAGGATTTCACTTGGATTGTTTGTTAAATGCTGAATTGATTATCACATGTATTTAATTGTTGTATTTGAGAAAGATTGGGGCTACAACCTAGCCTAGGCAATTGGTAACAGTTCCTGTTCAGGTGGCCGAATTAATCTCGCCACATTGGGTATGTTTGATGAATCTGGGTTACACGACAATTGTCGATAGTGGTTAGGCCACGAGTGGTGCGTATGCGCTCCATGTCGATTAAGTTAGCGTGTGCCTATACTAATCAGATTTACCTAACAAACCGATTGACCTATTGTATGTTACCATGTATGGACACCACTGCTTGAATCTAAGGTACCCCTTTCTAATGTAAAGACCCTCTCTAACCATAGTACCATGATCCGCTAAGACTCATGAGTCGGGAATGGTGGTATGAGACACCGTGGTCGAGCAATTAGCCTACGCTGGGGTGACGAGCCTCCTCGTAGTAACCAATGAGCAACCAAGACTCAAGAGCCGAGCATGGTGGTATGGGACACCATGTTCGAGCTGTCGCCCTACGCTAAGGTGACGAGCCTCCCCGTAGTGATCGCGAGTATAAACTTTGAATTTGCTTATCAACTGCTTTTCATTAGGAGTGATGCCCTATAACTTTCCTATCGTATGTGATTAACTAGGCTTGACGACTCTAAATGGATCCTTCGGTTCGGGTTGATGATATAAAGGGAGGTACCTTATCTTCCCGAACCTGCTATATGATAAGCTTAATTAAGTACCTGGCTAACACGGTCATGCATCACATTGCATTAGTTAGAATGTGCTTTTGGCGAGGAGGTTGTACTTTAGGGAGTGTTGTCATATGTGTAAGCCCCATGTCTTAGTCCGTACCGTTCGGTAGGCTTCCGCGGTCTTCCCGAACGAATTCTGACAAGCTTCGACCTTTATCCGACGTTTGTGCATGACCCTGTGTTACATGTCGTCAACCTGAGTCGACTCAACCCGAGACTTATACTTAGCGACCGCGCCGTCGCCGCGGTTCTGATGCCGCGTCTCACGCGCCGAGTCGATACCTAGGCCAGGAGATGTGGGCCCGCGTTCAATTTGAGAAAAATGCTGCACGTCACAAAACTAAAGAGAATCTCTACGACATGTTACCTCAATCCATCAATCAATTCCATCAAGGGTCAAGTACACCATCAGCTCACACCCATCCCCAAGCAACCCCTAAAGTCAAAAAGTTCTTACACACCCCATACCCTTCTTACACAAATTACCCTAAAAGTCAAAAGGTTCTTACACCTATCACTCACCACATCCATCACACCATCACCCATCTCTCTCTCTCTCTCTCTCTCTCTCTCTCTCTCTCTCTCTCTCTCCCTCTTTCCCTCTCCCTCTCTCTCTTTACAACCCTCTCTCTCTCATTCTCAAAAAACTCCCTTAAGCAAGAGAAAACATCACACGTCCAAGGCTCTCCAAAACCTCCATGAAAGAGTTTTGTATGTGGACCACTTCCTACCCCCTCATCTCCCATCTCAACCATCTAAACTCCATCTCTTCCGTTGGAATCGAAGCTAAGGAGCAAAGGAAGCCTAGGGAGCAAAACGGAGACGGTGGGTGATCTTGGATCTCCATTCCTTTATTTTTTTGAGATGTAAGGGCCCACTTATGGTGGGACCCACCTTGATGTAGGCTTTGTATCAAAGAGGGGCCCATAGTGGTGGGGCCCCTTCATCCTTGCCAATGCCTCTCTCTCTCTCTTTCTCATGTATTGTGGACCCCACTATGATGTATGATCTACACTGTCCCATCCATAGGGCCCACCTTATTGAACATCTTTGGGTGGGCCTGGATGTAGGAGAACACAAATATCTGATTGATCCAAATATGGTGGGCCACGTCCAAGTGGGACCCACCATGATGCCTTGTATGCACATTATCCAGCGTCCCTGGGCTAATAGTGAAGCATGGACTGACGTGGGTGTGCTAATAGTGGAGGTGTGCACTGACAGTGGATGTGCTAACAGTGGAGGTGTACTGAAGGAGGGTGTGTGCTGGCATTGGGTGTGTGTTGACGGTGGGGTCAATGGGACCCATCCATGCCCTCCATCCGTCCAAATGGGTTACACCATGGTGTATATGTTTTATCCAAACTGTCCACCCACCCTGGACGGTGGGACCCACATCCGTGTGGGGCCCTCCTTGATCTGTTATCCACGCCCAGATCCATAGCTCCAGTGGTAGGCTGAGTAAAAGATACCTCCTTTCAGTGTTGAGGTCTTGGTACGGATTCCCTAGTCCGAGTGGCTAACAGTGAAGTACGGACTAACAATGGTGTCCATGGGACCCACCCACGTCATCCATCCATTCTGATGGGCCACGTCATGGTGTACGTGTTTGATCCAAACCGCCCACCATCTCTGGACGGTGGGACCACCCCACGTGTGGGGCTGCAATGATGCATGCGTCCGTCCAGGGCCTGGACGTAATATATACATTATATATATACGTATATTATATTATATTATATTATATTATATATATATATATTATTATATAATATATAATACCTATTGTGGTGGGTCCTACGTAAGATCCACCTCTGTTTCTTTTAAAAAGAAAAAAAGAAAAAGGGAGAGGGGCAGTAACCCTGCACGTCAGCAAGTAGCAGGTCCCACGTGATGTATGAGTACATCCAAGCCGTCCAGCTGGTGGGACTCACTGTCCATTTACGTCTGCAAGTTCTGTCAGTCCCAAACACCAGGCATGTGTGGTATCAATACCGTTCACCCATTTGGTGACCATGGACCCCACCTGCTGCATACGGTTTATCTAACTGTCCATCCATTTGGTGAGCTAGCTCTAAGGCTTGTGTAATGCCCTAAATTTTTGCCAACCTGGAGTTAGATGTCCTTAGGCAAGGGATAGATCCTAACCCCTTATGAACCTCTCAAACCTCAAATCCTTTAGAAATTAGACAAGTTTAACTAAGTGTTAAACTGATTAGCTACGAAATCCGCACTAATCACTTTAAATACGATCTGTAAGACCCAAAACTTGTAGAATCATTGAGGCTAGGTTACCCTAAAATCTAGGATCAATCTCATTACCCAGTTGCTCTCGGGAGCGCATTGAAACTCCGTATCAGATCTGGACTGCACGTCGAAAGTCCGATGACTATGAAGTTATAGAATTAGGACCGCCTTGCTGGGCTTAACAACCATCTCGGAAGTCAAAACCAGATAGTATTCCGGGGCTATTCGCTTGAGCCTAGAGTGAAGAGTGTGAGAAAACGTGATTTTCTTTAGAAAACGTGATTTAAGTAATCTGACTTTCTTTAGAATAAGTAATCTGCTCCAGAAGTACTCCGTTGAGACGGAACAGACCTACTTTGGCTATAACCTAAGTATACCTTGGCCCTGGGTCTAATTTGGAGTGTTTTAAGCCTATATAAGGACCTTAAACCCTCTCTCATTCTCACCATACGAATTTGAGAAAACCCTAGGAGAGAGAAGAGAAGAAAGAGAGAGAAAGTGAGAGAGAAGTTAGAGTTATTATGGGGAATCAATCCCTACTTTCTCCGTGTCTATCCATCACAACTGAATCGTTTTTTCGGCGATCCTGATTCCGTTTTCAGGTAGGAAATCCTAACCCTAATTAGTTCTAGAGATCTGATGAGTGTAAGTGATGAAGTAGCTAACTTATTTCGTATCTTAGGTTGTCGTTCTGCCAGTGATTAAGACTTGGTGTTTAACTGAGTCTGTTACTCGCTTCTACGGCGTAAGGTGTGGACTTTAGATGTATAGGTTAAGGTTTTCAAAGCTTTCAATGTTAGATAATGATAGATTCATGATCTGGGTGTTATTGTACATGCACAATGCGATGTTCGTTTTGTGTTTCAGTTGCGTATGCAAATTATGGCATATTTTGTATTCTGTATAGTTGTAGAAAATACTATATACGTACAAATTTTGAAAGTGTGTTTGTCATGATAATTTACTATATGAACATTTATATATGAGTGTAATACTTACTCGGCGAAAGAATTCGCTCTAATACTTGTTTTGGCTAATATACGTTATGTATATTCTAAGTGTTTGTGAAAATGCTTGTATGAGTAAGTACTTAGATGATTGTGCTTTAGGTAGGTGTTGAGATAGGATTCTCAACTACCTTAGAGATGTATATGATTTCCTCCATGTAAGTTGTTTAAATTAATTGCTTACTTATGAAATATATGTGTTTGTATTTCCTGTTTACCTTGTGCTTTATAACATGCTTATTAACATGTTTGAATTATTTTGTTTATTCTGCTTTACTCTACATGCTTCTGGTTAGGGATTGAATTGATTGGGGTTATGTTATAGTCCAGACAATCGGTAACGGGATTGAATTCGTGGCTGAGATTCCTTCACCACGTAGGATGTGTTTGACGAACCCGAGTCGTACTTTGGTTGGCGACAGTGGTTAGGCCACGCGAAGTGCTTATGCACTTCATGTCGTTCAGCTGGTTGTGCACTCGTGCTAGTCGAGCTCATCAAGTAACCCGATCTGTCTAATGTATGTTCACCATGTTTGGACGCTACTATTTGAACCTAAGGTACCAAACTCACCAGTGTAATCCCGTTTAACCTTGGTACCTCGATCCGCTAAGACTCATGAGCCGGGCTCCAGAAGTACTCTGTTGAGACGGAACAGACCTACTTTGGCTATAACCTAAGTATACCTTGGCCCTGGGTCTAATTTGGAGTGTTTTAGGCCTATATAAGGACCTTAAACCCTCTCTCATTCTCACCATACGAATTTGAGAAAACCCTAGGAGAGAGAAGAGAAGAAAGAGAGAGAAAGTGAGAGAGAAGTTAGAGTTATTATGGGGAATCAATCCCTGCTGTTCTCCGTGTCTATCCATCACAACTGAATCGCTTTTCCGGCGATCCTGATTCCATTTTCAAGTAGGAAATCCTAACCCTAATCAGTTCTAGAGATCCGATGAGTGTAAGTGATGAAGTAGCTAACTTATTTCGTATCTTAGGTTACCGTTCTGCTAGTGATTGAGACTTGGTGTTTAACTGAGTCCATTACTCCCTTCTACGGCATAAGGTGTGGACTTTAGACATATAGGTTAAGGTTTCCAAAGCTTTCAATGTCAGATAATGATAAATTCATGATCTGGGTGTTATTATACATGCACAATGCGATGTTCGTTTTGTGTTTCAGTTGCGTATGCAAATTATGGCATATTGTGTATTCTGTATAGTTGTAGAAAATACCATATACGTACAAATTTTGAAAGTGTGTTTGCCATGATAATTTACTGTATGAACATGTTATATATAAGTGTAATACTTACTCGGTGAAAGAATTCGCTCTAATACTGGTTTTGGCTAATATACGTTATGTATGGTAATAAGTGTATTCTAAGTGTTTGTGAAAATGCTTGTATGAGTAAGTACTTAGATGATTGTGCTTTAGGTAGATGTTGAGATAGGATTCTCAACTACCTTGGAGAGGTGTATGATTTCCTCCATGCAAGTTGTTTAAATTAATTGCTTACTTATGAAATATATGTGTTTGTATTTCCTATTTACCTTATGCTTTATAACATGCTTGTTAACATGTTTGAATTATTTTATTTATTTTGTTTTACTCTACATGCTTCTGGTTAAGGATTGAATGTGATTGGAGCTATGTTATAGTCCAGACAATCGATAACGGGATTGAATTCGTGGCTGAGATTCCTTCGCCACGTAGGATGTGTTTGACGAACCCAAGTCGTACTTCGGTTGGCGATAGTGGTTAGGCCACGCGAAGTGCTTATACACTTCATGTCGTTCAGCTGGTTGTGCGCTCGTGCTAGTCGAGCTCGTCAAGTAACCCGATCTGTCTAATGTATGTTCACCATGTTTGGACGCTATTATTTGAACCTAAGGTACCAAACTCACCAGTGTAATCCCGTTTAACCTTGGTACCTCGATCCGCTAAGACTCATGAGCCGGGCATGGTGTTATGGGACACCGTGGTCGAGCTGTCATCCTACGCTGGGGCCACGAGCCTCCCCGTAGTGACCAGTGAGCAACCCAGACTCGTGAGCCGAATATAGTGGTATGGGACACTGTATTCGAGCTGTCGGCCTACACTGATAATGTGATGGGGGAGTGGTGCAACGATTGCGGTTAACAGTTTTGACAACCCTTTGTAGTGACCTCGAGCATACTTTAAATCTGCGGTGAGGTGACGAGCCTTCCCGTAGTAACAGAGTATAAACTAGGCCTGTATTGATAAGGTGATGGGGAGCGGTGCAACGAGTGCGTGTAACAGCCCTGGCAACCCTTTACAGCGACCTAGAACTGCATCATCGTATGAAATTATCTAGGACTGACGACCCTAGAATGGATATTGTTTGGGAATGATATAAGGGAGGTACCTTAGTTTCCCAATACTGCTGTATGAAAATGACTAATAATAACTCGGTAATCACGTTCATAACATAGCACTACATGTGCCTGGAATATGTGAAGCACTGAGGGATGAACGCATGTCCCGGACGTAAGATGGTGTCACATAAGGGTGGTTTGGCAAGGGCATGCATCATGACTGCATTCCATACTTGCATTAATAAGAGTATTTAGGAGTATTTGATTGTACTGCTTTATGATTACTGCTTGACTGAATTGATAACATGTTAACCTATGCTCTATTGTCTCACTGAGTTGATCACTCACTCCCACGTTACGGGACGGTATTTAAACACCAAACCAAACCCAGTTTGAGTTTCAGATGATGGCGATGCTTGCGAAGCGGAGTCAGATTTTTTATGATGATGAGGGTTTCTCCTCACATAGCTATCAGGTGGGTCTATGTAGACCATCTTCTGATCGACGGGGTTACAAGGTTGATGATTAGATGTCATTACAGTTTAGTTTGCTCTTTTGGAGAATCCTTGTATATTCATTTTGTCCATTTTTGGAGTATACATTGATATATTTAACCTTGTAACATGTTCACACTCTGGAGACTTACAATAGTTTATATCTTTTTATATATCTATCACAGTCTTCCGCTTGCATAATTTAACTGTCTCTGGAGTATGATATGTTGTTTTGGCTTAATCTCATTCATCTCTAATGCACTAATACGAACAACATTCAATCATCATTCTTTATGTTGCATAAGTGATGCGTTGGAACTCGGGAGTTGAGTTTATGCTCGACCCCCGATTTTCAAGGCGTTACAGCTTAAGACTAAAATAAGACAGATCTAATATCAAGTGGACCCCACTGTAGGAATTAGTGTTGAGTGAACGTCCACCATTGAAACCCTTCTCAGGGTCACTGCAGTTCTAGATCAATTTGAAATTTATTTTTCATCTTAATTTAGGACTGTGTGACCTTATGAACAGATTATATGGGAAATAAAGGTTATGGTGGGCCTTGAGACTTCTAATGGTGGGAATTACTATCACCACTGTATTTGGAGTGCAGTCCATGTGATTTAAATATATTTTACTCTAAAATGATCCCTAAGAATAGATGAATAGTGTGGATGGTGCGACCCACCTAATGAAGTTTCGGCCCATTGATCGGCCCACTAATTGGCCCATTGATTCGGCCCATTTGATTCGGCACATTGGATTTGGCCCATTTGAATCGGCCCATTTGATCGGCCCATTTGATCGGCCCATTTAATCGGCCTGATGCGATGTATGTGAGGCCCATGAGCGAGGCCCAATGTGATGTATGTGTGGCCATTACATTGTGTATGAAATCCTTATGTAGGCCACTCCTTGGGAGCAATGTTGGTTAGATGTCCACATTGATGGGTAATGATGGTTAGATGTCCTCATTGTGACCTTTCCTTAGGCCTTGTTAGGCCCATTCTTTGCGTGGGTTAACCTAAATAAGTGGGCCCCATTCGCCATATGTGATTTTCAATCTAGATTATCGATTCCAATTATGAGTATGTGACAACATAACATCATGATACATGTTCATACGCATCATCTGCATGCTTGTGATGAGCTGAGTAATTGATCATAGCACCGCAATTGGGTAAATTGTTATAGGACTCCCTGGTGAGGAGAGTTGCCTACATGAGCGCGCGATACGCGCAGGATTGCTGCATGACTGAATAGTGTGATTCATGCATTCCGCATTGTGTGACATGGTTACCATATACCCTAGTGACATCAGTGTTATAGCCTCCACAGGCATATCGTGGTTGGAAGGATTGAATTCTGGAAATCTTGTTTTACATGGGGTGTTATAGATGTCCTTAGGTGGAAGTCTCTAAACCCTTATATACCAGGAAGTTGCTCCAACATCTAGACCGAGTGGGTACATGAGCGTCAAGTGCCGATTACCAGAAGGCCGCGCTTTCCATTGTGTCGTGGTCGGTTGGAAAGGGGTGCGGCCTTACCCGCACGAGAGGAGGGGGCAAAGCTAGGTTGAGTTTGACTAGCTCGAGGAATGGGTCCGCTATAGATGAGCTAAGTCCGATATTAGCAGGCGGATAGTGAGGTCTTTTCCACTTACCTTATTGACGCGATGAAGCGACAACCTGGTTGGAGTGTACTAGACCCCACTGATATTTCAGAGTTAACCTGTATTGATATGTGGATTTAGATGAGGATTCGTATGCTTGAGTTGCATCTCGCATCGCATGGCCTTGTTACGGCCGACATCATTCATGCCTTACATCGCATAGCCTTGGTACAGCTAATAATATTCATGGATTCATCAGTATGTTCTACATTACTTTGATACTGCATAATTGTATTACTACCTTACGCACACACACTTTCACCACCCTCTAAACTTTCCATAAGCTTATGCACGACCGTTGCGTGCAGGTGCCATTGGACCGCAGCAATGCTGAGGCAGGAGCGCATAGCAGAACATCTTGGAGCTTTTTATCCATTATCATTGTATTTCCCTTTATGCTCATTGTACTTATAAAGTTTTTGATCATAGTGAAAATGTGATGGAGTTTTTGGTTGTTGTTTATGGTTATGCCTTTAATTATGCTTATTACTATTTCGACAAGAAAACAAATGCGTTTGATTTGGGGGATTTATTCAATGATAACAAAGAAAGAATGAGAGAACATTGATCACATTTATTCTGAGTTCATTTACATCCTCGGATTCTCTTTATTCTGAAAATAAAGTACAATCAATCAAAGTCTTCCATATAGAAATTTCGGCAACGTTCCGACACTATTTCGGTCATCTCCTAGATACTTAGGAGGAATTGCTAAATCGATCAGCCAATCTCGGGCTTGAAATCAGCTCTGAGCATCCTTCCGGTCATTCTTCCTTGAAACTTCCTTAAAATGTGGAGCAGTCTTGTCAAACGGGTCTAAGAACTCTCTCAGAGTGTAAGATTACGGGGTTTCCACCATCTGATCAACTCAAAACTTTGCCCATAACCTTGTGACCATAAATCAACCGTACATGTCAAATTTCAGCTCCTGGATCCTTCTAGAAATGACCAAACTGTCAAATCACCCCCTAAAATCATGAATTACGGCCCGCCTAATATCAGGATGTGCTTCAAACTCGGTCTCAACGCTTTAAATACAATGACAATGCGAATGGACAGAGTAGATTTCCCACGAACATCATGATAGAGCCCACATGTACGTTGCATGTACATGGTGTACGAGTGCACAGGACATGCATGGAATCTTCCAAAGTCGGTCAGCGCCTGCTGACAGACATCTTCTTCTCAAACTCAAAAAACGCTACAACGTCTTTTACTGTCCGTCTGTAATTTTCTCAGTCTGGCCTGATCGTCATTCACATCATAAATCTGAACCATCCATTGTGTTCAGAACGGAGATTTAACCCTTGCCAAAGTAGCGTTTTGAAACCATGTAGGCTATTATAGAATCTTAACCATTAAATGTGAAATGGACGGCAAAGTAGATAAGTTCCTAGGCCACGCTAATTTCACTCCAAAAGAACTCCATTCCTGATGGTTTTTCACCCTGAAATCAATGGACGGAGTGGATTTTCGATTCAAGTCTAATAAATGGGCCACCGAATTTCATAGAGTTGACGTACGTCGACTCTATTGAATAATAGAGGTTCCGTCTCTTTGTTATGGGCCACCATCAGGTAGCTAAAGGGATGATCTGAAACGTTCATCAGGTAGAATGGGAAAAACCCATCGGAACCATGTCGACCTTTGGCATCCACCTCCGCTCAAATGATCGTAACATCGATTGCAAGAAGACTGTTCAGTTGCCGTTGCAGCTTCATTATCTCGGTGGGCCACATCATCAGATGACCAAAATCGGCCTTTCACGGTCGAAATTCCTAGAGGAAGACAATGGATGGTATGGATCTCTCATAGGACTGTTGTAATGGGCTTCACCAGCAACACAGTATACTTCTTCTATTTATGCACGGCTGAAGTGCCATGTGGTTGTGATGTCATTGCGCGACTCGCGCAACTGCAGAACTCTTTGTGCGGCTAGTGCAACTGGAGACTTTCCTTGCGCGGTTCACGCAGCCGTAGCGCAACTGCGAACTTTATTGCGCGGTCCGCGCAACAGAATTCTTCTCTCCTAACTTCTTCTTCCTCATTTCGTGGCCTACCAAAATGATCCAACCGATCCAACCCCTTCAAATGAAGCAGGGAGGGGTATTTATAGGCCCCACCACTCTTATATAGTGGTGATCACCACAACTTATTCATTCACATATGAATATCTTCTTTTCTTAAACCATGGTGTCTACCAAGCTCCCTCTTAAGTGGTGGTGTACAACCTTTTTTCCTCAAAATGACACCTGTGTAATCCTTTTTATTAAACTACCCTTTTCAATGCATTTTTACTGAAATACCTAAACTACCCCTGGAGATGGATTTTTACCAAAATACCTAAACTACCCCTGGAGATGGATTTTTACCAAAAGACCTAAACTACCCCTGGACATGGTTTTTACCAAAATACCTAAACTATCCCTGGACATGGATTTTTACCAAAATACCCAGTGAGTCGATTTTTATCAAAATAACCCCAGAGTCGATTTTTACCAAAATACCCCCGACATGGATTTTTACCAAAATACCCCCGACATGGATTTTTACCAAAATACCCCCGACATGGATTTTTACCAAAATACCCCCGAAGTGGTTTTTTATCAAAGTACCCCAACATGGATTTTTACCAAAATACCCCGACGTGGATTTTTACCAAAATACCCCCAAAGTGGATTTTTACCAAAATACCCTCGAAGTGAATTTTTACCAAAATACCTAAACTACCCCTGGATATGGATTTTTCTCACCACTGCAATGAGATATTTTTTATGCCTCAATAGATGCCCCCTCGATCCTTCTTTGATTGATTCCTGAAATCAAATGGAGGATCAATCTTTCTCCACCCGAAGAACTTGAATGAACTGCAACTGAAGGATGACTGGATGATCATGCTTGCATGGAAGACTGGATGATCATTTTTTACCAAAAGACTTGAATGCTCATACTTGACTAGAAGACTGGAATGCTCATACTTGACAAGAAGACTGGAATGATCATATTTGACCAGAAGACTGGAATGCTCATACTTGACCAGAAGATTTGAATGCTCGCGTTCACATGAAAGGCTCGAATGATCACGTTCAAACAGAGGACTCAAACGATCATGCTCGAACGGAAGACTTAGATGATCACGTTTGAACGGAAGATTAGAATGATCACGCTTGAACGGAAGACTTGATTGATCACGTTTGAACGGAAGACTTGATTGATCACGTTGAACAGAAGATTTGGATGATCACGTTCAAACGGAAGACTTGATTGATTGCGCTCAAACGGAAGTCTTTGTTGATTGCGCTCGAACAGAAGACTTTGTTAATTACGCTCGAACGGAAGACTTTGTTGATTACGCTCGGACGGAAGACTTGAATGATTGTGCTCGAATAGAAGACTTGAATAATTGCGCTTGAACGGAAGACTTGATGATCGCGCTTTAACAGAAGACTTGAATAATTGCGCTCGAACGGAAGACTTGAATGTCCCCAGCTAGTAGTGTCGAGCGGATGTTTCACTAGAGAGGATAAATTTCTCTTTTCATCAAAACACATCTCTGCAACAACTACGATGACTTCGTCTTTGAGCAATTTGATCAGAAAACTTTCTTTCAACACCGCTGCTTCTACAATGTTCTCTTTGATCAACTCCAGCGACTCTTTCCTTCAATTCGGTGTCTATAGAGTTGTTCTTTAATGCTGCTCCTGCCGCAACAACTTTTTCGATTGTTTCTTTTATTCATGATCTGCATAACCTAAGCTTTTCGAATGATAATCTTTCCTATCAAATTAATCAGAATTAGTATCTCATTACATTATAATTCTTTCAATTTAGCCTTAAGAGGCATTGATAATTTTGAAATATGAATTGAAAACTTCTCTTCTCTTTTAAGCTGATTGTGATATTCGCTCTGTCATCGTGCTTCGCATTGCATTCTTTTGCTCATTATATTGCACTTTTGGAAATATCATTTTCAACTCTAAAGATTTAACCGTTGAGTCTTTTGTCGAGTCTTTTCTAGTTTGTGTTCACATTTCTTCATAAACTTTTCCTGGGATCTTTGCTGATTCTGAAAAATAGACAAGACTTCCTTCAATTTTCGCTTATTAATTTTTCAAAGGACATGGAAGTTACTGATGATGATTCCGTTTGTTCTTTGTCTTCATTAGATCTGGTACTTGGAGACTTGTAATATCATTGTTAGATCAATGAGGAGTTACGGCATCGGACTATATAATCGGGCTTTTATATAGGAGCAACTTTTGAACGTTCACACTGAATCATGCTTCATAATTCTCGGCATATGAATTCCTCCAACATGCATAAGAGATTATCAAAAAGACCAAGGAATAGATTACTTTTGAAGACATAGATCCTGCCCCCTTTCCCGGTCATTATCGCATAAAGATTTCTTCAGAAGATAATATTTTCGAAGTGAAGCCTGCAGATACTCCTAAAGGATGGATAATCTTTGCTGCTCCTTTAACAAATTCAAAGAATATATCTGAATCCTTATATTGTCCGGGAGAATAATAATCCTTCATTAGTTTATTCTCTGTTACTTTTTTAGAATCTTGTACAATAATATTTCTCTATTCATCAAGAAGGTGAGAAACAAAAAGACCTTACAGCTTTTGTCAATATATTAATTGACCTTGAAGGCTTGAACTTTTGAGTATAGAATTGCCGATATCTTAAAGTCATTTGCTGTTGCTGCAATTTGAACCTGATTCAAGAGAAACACATCTTTGCATATATATTTTTTTTACTCAACATTTAAAATTTTCATCAGGCAATTGCATATTTGAGCATATCTAAATTGAAATATGTATCTGCAGCATTTTGAATGCTAAACTTAATTTATGCTTTTTGAGCAGTGGTGCTAGTACACTTTTGACTGACCATATTTTAACTGGACAAGACTGACCTTGACCTGACAGAACTTGACTCGACCAGACTTGACTGAACTAGTCTAGATTGAACTAGACTGGACTGGACTAACTAATCTAGATTGAACTAGACTGGATTGGACTGACACTACTAGACTAACACCTACACACACAGTTATGGCTCTTGAGTAGTGGAGCAACACACAGTTTAAGCTCTTGAGTATTTGGAGCAATCACACAGTTTAAGCTCTTGAGTAGTTGGAGCAATCACTAGTGAAGCAACACACAGTTTAAGCTCTTGAGTAGTTGGAGCGATCACTGCCGTGAATGGGATTTATGCACAGGAATGGCCATAGTAACTCTCTAGAGTTTACGGGGCTTTACCTGGCTACCTTAGGTACCAAATCCAAGGTCGTCGATCCATCAATGAGTAGGTTTAGTCTAGTCCTTCCCCATGAGCTAGTACCGAAATCAAACTAGGGATCTGGGTTTTCTTCGTCTGTGAGTTCGGACCCATTCCTGGTAGGGTATTTTCCTCCTCGTCCATGACGCTGTCGGAGAGCTCACAGACGGCATTGGTCTCACGTGTGACTGGCCGTTGAGGATGGCTTCATCAGCTACCCGCATGGGTATGCGTACGATGGCCTTCACGGGCTTTTTAGGGCCACTGGCTTCTCGCTACACCTGAATGGCGATCTTGATAGGTTTTATGCATAGCTGGCCCTCTTAGAGCTTCTGGCCCTTTTAGAGCTTGATCCTTTTAGAGCTTCTGGCCCTTTTAGAGCTTGATCCTTTTTAGGATTTGGCCCTTTTTAGGAGTTGGCCCTTTTAGAGCTTGGCTAGACTGCCTTAAATGATCATAGGTCTTATGCGCAGTTGGCTGTATAGACTTGGCTAGGCTGCCTTAAACGTTAAGCTACCATCGCTGTCATCAACTTTTATATGTGGTTGGCTATATAGTTTATTCCACTACAAGATGGTGAATCAATAATTGATATTTCATCGCCGCTGATAATGTTCTGAGCACATTTATATTATGTTTAAAATAGTGTATCAGCTTGGCGATGATAGCAATTTTGATAAGCGATTGATGATGACAGCAATTTTGATAAGCCATTGATGACGACAACAATTTTGATAAGCAATTGATGGTGACAGCGATCGTTACTAATTTCGACGATAATCATCGATACTTACCAACGAAAATCTTTGGCGTCGGTGACAGTCGTCAACGCTTGACAGTAATCATCAACGCTTAGCAGCGATCATCAATACTTGGCAGTGATCATCAATGCTTTTCATTTGGCAATGACTTGATATACTTGAAAGCCTACATCTTATTCATATACATAAAAGAAATATATTCTATGGTGAGAAATATATTTCACAGTTTTTACTCACCTGTCTTGCCCCCTTTTGATTAGGAAGCATTGCTCTAGGAATCTTCGTTATCAAAATTACGATGTTGCAACCTTTAACAAATATACTGATGCCGCACCATTTCATCCTTTTGCTCAAGATTAGCTTTGCCCCCGATCTCAAACTAATCAGGCCTATGTACTCTTATTTCTTTTTCTTTTCTTTTTTTATGTCGTACACCTTAACAATTTCACCTTTATCAATCGTCTTCTGCAACTTGTTCTTCAAGCCATTCACCTTTCTTTCTTTCTTCTTCAATTGTATCTCCTGAATTTCTCCTGAAATTCAAAGTCAATTGAAAATTTACACTTTTATTCATTCGTATAAGGGAGAGTACATGACTTTGTCTTTTGCAATCCTTTTACTCCTTGAATTGTCAGTGACAATCGTCAATGCTTGATAGGAATCATCAATGTTTTTCATTTGTCTCAACTTTGATATACAAAATTGATATAAATAATTATTATAAACAATTATCATCTCAGGGAATCAACAATTACCTCACTTATGATTCTGAGGCATTGTCATCCTGAGACTTTGCTTATCTTGACTTACTCTTGATTTGGAAGCATCAAAATTGTAGTTTATCTTCAAGGATAACGTATTTTGCATGACCTTGTCTACCCCCTAAGTAATTGTGATGTGAATCTTCTGAGTCAACACGTTATCCTGCTTTCTTCTTGCCTGCTCTTCTTTTCTTCTTTGTTTTATTTCCTTTAATACTTTAACCATGACAATTCAATTTTCTTTGTAACTAGCAATCATAAGGAGTATGCCGTCTTCTTCAAATGTATATTTCATGTAGTCTTTGAATTGTCTGAACCCTTTCTTTACTGTCTTATTTGTAAAATCGTCGATGCTCTCTTTAGTAGAATTTCAATTCTTTACCTTTGATAAGCCTTTGTTTTGCTTTCTTTCTTTGGCAGTATCTACCGCTACTCTCTTAAGACCTTTAAGCAGCTGATTCACATGAGAGTTTGAGTAGCTTCACTTTGACCCTTCGCCAATTGCAAATTTAACTTGATCTTTACTCTGTTAAGTTGTAACGATGCCCCCCCCCCCCCCCATGTTCTCTCTCACATGAACGTTTTCTTAAGGTTTACTGTTGTTCACGGGAGTCGTTCGAATGTACTGTTATCCGTACTCTGCAGGATGATATTCTTTTCACCAAATCTCAGACATTGTCATCAGCTTGATCGAATCATCATTGTCCCCGTTCGCGCAGTACTCTACACCTTCAACACACTATCATCCGTTCTTCATTCTTTTGTTGCGCTACTAATGAAGCAGAAATTGCTTTCGACATTATTTGGCATTATCTGTCTTTGATCGAAACTGATTTTGATCTTCTCTGATACTTTTTGGTGGAAGTCTATCGAACGTGAAGTAGACAGCTATATTAGTTGTAATGACCCGTGGTTTTGGGTCCATGTACGCACACTTACATTAGCTTAGGCATATATGTGGAAATCCATCTTAAAATCCACATTTTTCATGTGTGTTCACCAAAATAATAATAATAATAAATGCACCACTTTATGTATATATTATATTACTACTCATTTGATTATTCAAAGGTATCAAATCATCTAGCCGCACATCACACTTGTACTCGTCAACTAGCTCACCTAATTACTAAAGTAAACTTTTAAATTTAAAACTCATAGATCCATTAGTTTAATTTATACATAGGACTTACACACTTCGTTAACCACCATGGCTAAGTGAGATCCGTTAAAATGCATTTTAATCGTCATTAAATATCATGGGTCAATATTGAGCTCATTAGATAGAGTACGACAAGCTAAAGTAGAATGTCAAGTTTTGCCCAAATCAAACGGTTCAATCTACGATTATCAACGACTTAAAATTCAAAAATATATTAGGAGTTCAAAGTCTCTGGACACTATCACTTTTCTAGTGAATTATGTCTCTTTTGTATAACAATAAAACTAATAAAATAATGATAAATTGAATTCAAATTTAAATAAAACACAATCCCTATTTAGATGCATTGCCACACACGTTTTTTTAAAAGCCTATATTATCTAAAATTCTTCATTTGCTTTCCAGATGCCAGATTTTATGGTGAATCTAAACTACCATGTTTTTGTGGTGGATCTAAAATACCCATTATCTAGACCATCCAATAGGTGGACCCATTGATGTGCTCAAATACAATCTTCCAACACTAGCCATCCCAAAGTCCTAATCACACATCAACTGTCAACTAACCAAACTAAATCATCCATCCACCATTTTTAACCATCTAAACTTTGACGACCATCAATCTAAACTATCCATTAGTAAGGCCACCTGACATACAGATCTGCCAACTGGGCCATCCAAACGTCTAAATGAACCATTCATTAGGGAGATCATAAGGTACACATCAAAACTACCAGTTAATTTTTATATAGGATGTCGATAAACGTTGTTTTAAATTATGGGTAGATGTAAGTCATTAAAAATTCATCTTAGCCATCCTCATGAGATTAAGGCTCAAACTTAGTCGGATGATAGAGTACACAAAATGACAGACCATGCTAAAATTTCACTTTATTTGAACGGTCCAACTAAAAGAAATGCAAGATTGAAGTTTTACCTGAAGGAAGGAAGTGATACAGTTATCCTCTGACACGTGTCTACGTACAGTGACTTTGGTTGTTTTAAAAAAAAATGGAAAACACGCTCTACGTGTTAAAACATCATCCACGTCATATGTTATGTGGCCCAGTTAAGACTCTGATCTACTCCATATCTGGTCCCATAGGCCAACATGACTTGATAAAACTAATAAACAGAAGTGATTTTGAAAAATGTATATCGAAGTGGAACCTTTAAGAACTGACAGTAAGCTGCATCCGCGTGAACACGTTTCCGTTTTCGTCTTTGTTTCCCAGTCAAATATGGGATCTCATGCATGATTCAGGAGAGAATCCTTCTTCAAATCCCAACCATCCATATGGGATGTTTTCTATCATCCCTGGAGTCCAATTAAATAGAAATAGTACTGAGGTAGTTTCTACGTGTGTTTTCTCATTAGTGGAACAAGAACTTAGGGCCGAACTTAGAAGAAATGAATCTTGACAGCTCGAGATCATAAAATCATGCAGTCCACCTAAGGAGTAGATCTTTCTCAATCTTGGATTTGTGTCCCAATGTAATCTGACAAAATGAATGGTTAAGTGGAATTGTTGGTATACATCTCAGTGGCACCCACATTAAATCAAGGCTTGAATGGAGTTTTTAACATTAGGTACTCCCTGCCCAAACTAGCATGGTATGGCTCATCCAAAGCCTAGAAATTATGTCATATTTTTAGATTAAATTTATGCGTGACCTGGAGAACTGATGAATGGTATGGATCCCTTATCAAACCCTTTTATAGACCCCATCTATCATCCTATATTGCCCCAATCCACAATTAGACATTTGAAATGAAGGAGATCTCTTTCTGTTACCTGTAACCACATCAAACCAACACACGCAGATTTCATTTGGGTCTATCCAGAAGTCTTGTGAGAGTTTAAAGTCTCTATAAAAGATCTTCCCCGTCTAAAATGAGAGGATGCATAAAATCATAAGATTTAAGAGAAAATATTATGTATATCACTGAGTTGACCCAACCGAGGTGAGTTGTGATCTAGGGTGTCTGGAATCTGAACATGGATTCCTTCCATCATTAGTGCTTATGTGAAATAGTGCAACGCCTTGTGTCAAGTTGCATCGGTTTTCCTGAGATAGACTAGGGTGACTCAGTACACTGCCGTTAAAGTCGTGGGTTGAGCCTTGCTGATGTTAAACGTGTTCAATGAGTTGGTTGATAGAGTTTGAGGTGAGTTGAATCAACGACGAAGTAATTCGAAGTGCGAATAGTTTCAATACGATCTAGATGCAATAGCATTAAACCGGTGAGTAACCCAACTTGTCTCATAATTCATTAAAATTAAAATAAATCTTTTGTGATTGTTGGATTGATTTACTGATTTGAGTATTTTAATATGATAATGGTATACTAAATTCATAGGTGAATATTCTGATCAAGACAACTACATCATATATGAAAAATATGTATTTACATATCATTCATCATTCATTACAATCGCATAATGCATGGTCGATCCTAGGGGCTCTCCCTGGAAGAAATGTCGATCCTGGTAGAGCGTTACCAGATGCGGGCTATGCCCAAGCCTACCGAAAGGTGGAAGCCTACCCAACGGGTGGATGCAGGTTGACAACCTCCAACCCAAGCAGATGGACGATCACCCCACCTAATGCATTCATACATCATTTTACATTCATATCATTGCACGTGTATTTTTTTATTATTTTAATTGATATGATTATGAACCATGCTGGGTTATATCACTAAGCCTGGCCAGCTTATCCTTTTTATTGATGGAAAAACCATACAGATGTGAATGAGGGTGAGCCGGTGACTCAAGAATAGGAATATGTGGTCAAGCTGGAAAGGACTTAAGGGACACGTGGCTCTACTTGACAGAGGAAGAAGTTGCTACCTTAGACTAATATTCATGATATTTTTACTTTGATTATATTTAGTTTTTTTAAATTGTTAATTAATTCTTTTAAGTTGTTGGATATACTTATTTCACTTATAAGACCCCAAATGGGATTGTCCTTAGTTATGTTTATGATTGATTATTAGAATAAATGATTGTTTCATATTTATTTGGGATGTTGTTGAGTATGAATGGAATGTAGATCTAAGGTAGAGCTACTAGGTAGATGAATAATTGTATAATTGAATGAAATTAGTATACTCAGTGTACGTGTCATGGGCCGAAACTCGGGTCTGAGGGTGCATACTTTGTACTCAAATTTCGGGGCGTGACATTAGTCGAGAGAAATATCGCTGCGGTATATCTGTCATTTAGAACAGAGTGTTAGTTAATTTATTAAATAAAATCTTACTTTATTTTCAGAGATGAAGGGGAGGATGTTTCCGTTGAGAGTCTCCATTTTGGCGTCTATACAGACGCCAAAAAGTGATAAATGTTCTCTTAATATTTTCTAAGTCATCATCGAATAATAATTCCCCAGCAGAGTCGCCATTTTGTTTCGATAAGAAAACAAATGCATTTGATTTGGAGGATTTATTCAATGATAACAAAGAAAGAATGAGAGAACATTGATCACATTTATTCTGAGTTCATTTACATCCTCGGATTTCCTTGATTCTGAAAACAAAGTACAATCAGTCAAAGTCTCCCATATAGAAATTTCGGCAGCGTTCCGACGCTATTTCGATCATCTCTTAGATATTTAGGAGGAATTGTTGAATCGATCAGCCAATCTCGGGCTTGAAATCAGTTCTGAGCATCCTTCCAGCCATTCTTCCTTGAATCTTCCTTGAAATGTGGAGCGGTCTTGTCAAGCGGGTCTAAGAACTCGCCCAAATTGTAAGATTACGGGGTTTCCACCATCTGATCAGCTCAAAACTTTACCCGTAGCCTTGGGACCACAAATTAACCGTACACGTCAAATTTCAGCTCCTGAATCCTTCTAGAAATGACCAAACTGTCAAATTAGCCCCTGTAATCATGAATTGCGACCTGCCTGATATCAAGATGTGCTTCAAACTCAGTCTCAACGCTTTAAATACAATGGAAATGCGAATGGATGGAGCAGATTTCACATGAACATCATGCTAGAGCCCACATGTACGTTGCATGTACATGGTGTACGAGTGCACAGAACGTGCATGGAATCTTCTAAAGTCGGTCAGCGCCTACTGACCAACATCTTCTTCTCAAACTCAAAAAACGCTACAGCGACTTTTACTGTCCGTCTGCAATTTTCTCAGAGTGGCCTGATCATCATTCAAATCATAGATCTGGACCGTCCATTGTGTTTAGAAGGAAGATTTAATCCTTTTCAAGGTGGCATTTTGAAACCATGCAGGCTATTGGAGAATCTTAACCATTAAATGTGAAATGGACGGCGAAGTAGATAAGCTCCTAGGCCACGCTGATCTCACTCCAAAAGCACTCCATTCCTGATGGATTTTTGCCTTGAAATCAATGGACATAGTGGATTTCCCATTCAGCTCTGATAAATGGGCCACCGAATTTCACGGAGTTGACGTACGTCGACTCTGTTGAATAACTGAGGCTCCGTCTCTTTGTTGTGGGCCACCATCAAGGAGCTAAAGGGATGATCTGAAACGTTCATTAGGTATAACGGGAAAAACCCATTGGAACCATGTCGACCTTTGGCATCCACCTCCGCTTAAATGATCATCACATCGATTGCAAGAAGACTGTTCAATTGCCGTTGCAGCTTCGTTATCTCAGTGGGCCACATCATCGGATGACCAAAACCGGCCTTTCATGGTCGAAATTCCGAGAGGAAGACAGTGGATGGTATGGATCTCTCAAAGGACTGCTATAATGGGCTCCACTAGCAACACAATATACTTCTATTTACGCACGGCTGAAGTGCCGCGTGGTTGCGCGGGCATTGCGCGGCTCGCGCAACTGCACAACTCGTTGCGCGGCTAGCACAACTGGAGACTTTCCTTGCGCGGTTAGCGCAACTGCGGACTTTGTTGCGCGGCCAGCGCAACTGGAGACTTTCCTTGCGCGGTTCACGCAACTGCAGACTTCATTGCGCGGCTAACGCAACTGGAGATTTTTCTTGCGCGGTTTGCACAGCTGCAGACTTCATTGTGCGGTTCACACAACAGAATTCTTCCCTCTCTCTTAACTTCTTCTTCCTCATTTCGTTGCCCAGCAAAATGATCCAACCGATCCAACCCCTTCAAATGAAGCAGGGAAGGGTATTTATAGGCCCCACCACTTTTATAAAGTGGTGATCACCACCACTTATCCATTCACATATGGATATCTTCTTTTCTTAAACCATGGTATCCACCAAGCTGCCTCTTAAGTGGTGGTGTACAACCTCTTTCCCTTAAAATGACACCTGTGCACTCTTTTTTACCAAACTACCATTTTCAATGCATTTTTACTGAAATACCTAAACTACCTCTGGAGATAGGTTTTTACCAAAATACCTAAACTACCCCTGGACATGAATTTTTACCAAAATACCTAAACTACTCCTGGACATGGATTTTTACCAAAATACCCCCAGAGTAGATTTTTACCAAAATACCTAAACTACTCCTGGACATGGATTTTTACCAAAATACCCCCAGAGTGGTTTTTTACCAAAATACCCCGACATGGATTTTTACCAAAATACCCCCGAAGTGGATTTTTACCAAAATACCCTCGACATGGATTTTTACCAAAATACCCCCGAAGTGGATTTTTACTAAAATACCCCCGATGTGGATTTTTACCAAAATACCCCCGAAGTGGATTTTTACCAAAATAGCTAAACTACCCTTGGACATGAATTTTTCTAACCACTGCAATGAGATATTTTTAATGCCTCAACATTATAAATTAAACTGATGTTGAAAATCCTCCTCGTAGCATCCCAGGATCGGAACTTGGCGAATGGGCGTTGGGAGCCGAGAATGGGGTACTACGGAAGCTATCGGCGCCGGATTCAGTGATCGGGAATTTTGTGAGCCCAGTTTTCGAGTTTGGGGCATGAAAGAAATTTGTATCAGAGCATAACTCGGGAATAACTAAGAACAACATTATATGTCTACTATGAATGATCAAGTCCTTAGTTCGGATAACTTAATGATCTTTTATTACAGACCCTTAACGTGTGAGCCTTCGAGAGTTTTTCAAAGTTAATAGACACCTTTGCTCTTTCCTGTAGGACAAGATGTCCAGGAGAGTGACCCGATCAACTCCTGCACCACCACCAGAGACTCCCGCACCACCACCTAAGACTCCCGCTCCACCACCTGAGACTCCCGCTCTACCACCTATGATCCCTACCCACCGCCAGAGATTCTGACTCCCCAGCCTAAGGATGTTGCTCCTCTACCAAAGACCGGTGCGGATCCAACCTACCCGTGAGTGCCTCCCGGTTACAGCAGATGTTGCAAGCTGTGATGGCCACACTTCAGGGGAAGGGCATACACCCCGTTGTTACACCAGACTAGGCCGAGCAGGAGCGTGCAAGCGCCCTTCTTCGAAAGTTTCGACGGCTTGATCCCTCGCGTTTTCAGGACGAGTCAAACCCAATGATAGTTGAGAGATGGCACTTCGATGTGGAGAAAATATTTGATATGATGGGATGAAAGACCCAGCGGTGGTCCGATTAACATTATTTCTTCTCCATGGTGAGGCTGAGCACTGGTGGACATCAGTCTCCCGAGCAGGAGGCACTGATTTTGTATGGACCTGGGAGGATTTTGTGGATCGATTTGACTGACAGTATTTTCCTGATCACATCCGACGACAGCGAGCGTTAGAGTTCAAAGCCCTGGTGCAGGGTGATATGACAGTAGCTCAGTATGCGGCTTATTTTGTAGCACTGTCTAGATTTGCGCTGTACTTAGTAGATGATGAGGGGCGGAGAGCCCACCGGTTTAAGGATGGTTTGAGTTACGATCTTTGAGGCCGTGTTATTGGGCATGAGCTCTCGACTTTTGAGGGGGTGGTACGGAAGGCCCAGATTTATGAGGCTGAGTGGGCCAGTTCTCAGTCTGATTGCGGTCAGAGTAGAGATCGGAAGAGGTAGGCTCCTTCCGGTGACTCCCAATAGCGTCGACCACAGTAACAGAGGTGCACAGGTCATCCAGCCTTTCGAATACCAGCAGCACCTTTAGCACGACCTCCGAGGCAGTTCACTGGCACCTGTTTTGGGTGCGGAGCGACGGGGTACCGTATGTAAGAGTATTCCCACCGTCAGCAATAGTACTAGCTGAGAGGTCCACAGCATCCTCCACCACAACAGCAGCAGCGACAGCAGCCCCCACCACCAAGGCCACCTCAGTAGCAGCACCAGCCTCTGAGGCCACAGTAGCAGAGACAGCAGTTTCGCTTAAGTGACCCTAGTAGCAGTAGCACGCTCAGAGGGGACAGGCACCTCCCCAGCCTTCTTAGGCTAGATTCTATGTGGCTCAGTAGGATTCGCAATCATCTGGAGGAGTCATTGAGGGTATACTTCCAGTCTCTACATGCATCGCTTGGGTTTTATTTGATTCTAGTGCTTCACACTTATTTATGTCCGAGGGATTCTGTCATTCGACTGGATTGCTGATGGAGTCTGCTCGAGAGGAGTTGATCGTATCGACGCCCTTGGGTAAGACTATAGTATTAGGCTGCTTCTGTTCGTCTTGCCCCATGTTAGTAGGAGAGATTTTCTTGCCCACCGACTTATATGTCCTGTCGATGTCAGATTTCGACGTTATCTTGGGCATGGATTGGCTTGTCGAGTACCACGCCATCTTGGACTGCTCCGCGAGGACAGTCATGTTCTGTATACTGGGCTTACCGCAGTTTCAGTTCATTGCAGAGCCCCGGGGAGAGCCATTGTCTTGCTTGATGTCCTGCGCCGTTGAGGAGCCTGTTGCTGCTTGTATTAATCAGTTGCTATTATTTGTGATTTTTTCGATGTGTTTCAGGAGATTCCGGGATTGCGGCCTTGCCGACACACCGAGTTTCAGATTGATCTCGTGCCCGGTACCGCGCCTATTTCAAAGGCCCCTTATCGTATGGCACCGTTGGAGTTGTGGGAACTGCAAAAGTAGTTAGACGAGTTGCTCGATTTAGGCTTTATCTGACCGAGCAGTTCACTGTGGGGAGTGCCGGTACTCTTTGTGAAGAAAAAGGATGGTTTGTTGAGGCTCTGCATTGATTATCCCGAGCTCAACAAAGTCACGATCAAGAACAAGTACCCACTCCTAAGGATTGATGATTTGTTTGATCAGCTGCAGGTTGCACAGTTCGTTTCAAAGATTGACCTACGTTCCGGTTATCATCAGATTCGGGTCCGAGAGGAGGATATTCCGAAGACGGCTTTCAAGACATGCTATGGTCATTTTAAGTTTCAAGTCATGTCCTTCGGACTGACCAATGCACCCGCGGTCTTCATGCAGTTGATGAATGAGGTCTTCCGTCCGTATCTCGATCAGTTTATTGTAGTCTTCATTGACGACATTCTGATCTATTCGAGGACCTGTGAGGAGCACGAGCAATATTTAGAGGTTGCGTTGTAGACCCTCCGTGACACCAGCTGTATGCGAAGCTGAAGAAGTGCGAGTTTTGGCAGGAGGAGGTGAAATTCCTCGGTTACGTGGTGACGAGGGAGGGCGTCGTAGTGGACCCCTCGAAGGTTAAGGCAGTGCGTCAGTGGGGCCAGCACACGAACACGTCTGAGATCTACAGTTTCCTAGGTTTGGCGGGCTATTACTGACGTTTCATTGAGGGCTTCTCTCATATTGCAGCCCGGCTGACCAGGTTGACTCGGAAGGGCACAGAGTTTATTTGGAGCGACACCTGCGAGTGAGCATTTATGGAGTTGAAGGATCGTCAGACGTCCGCTCCTGTCCTCACTCTTCCCTCTGGGAGTGACAGATTTATTGTATTCATCGATTCCTCGTATATTGGTTTAGGTGCTGTCCTGATTAGCACGGGAGAACAGTGGCCTTCGCGTCTCGTCAGCTCAAGGTCCATGAGTTGAACTACCCCACGCATGATTTAGAGCTGGCTGCAGTTGTCTTCGCACTAAAGGTGTGGAGACACTATCTCTATGAGGTTAGGTTCGAGCTCTTTTCTGACCATAAGAGCTTGAAGTACTTATTCTTGCAGTCTGAGCTGAACATGAGGCAGAGACACTAGATGGGGCTCCTGAAGGACTATCATTTCGATCTTCAGTACCACCCGGGCAAGGCAAACATGGTGGCAATGCTCTCTGCCGTCAGCCACGAGGCCTGGTGACACATATGATGATTCAGGAGTGGCGGATGCTTGAGGATATAACAGAGTATGATTTTAAATTCAGCTTGCAGTCTTCTATTGTGCAGTTATCGAGCCTATCGATTTAACCCTCTCTTGTTGTAAGGGTGATCGAGACTCAGCAGGCTGATGAGTTATTGCAGAGTTATATGGCTGAAGTGGCATCCGAGAGTCAGGTAGATTGGCAGATTGGTATAGACGGTAGACTTCGCTTCAGAGGTCGATTATGTGTCTTAGATATTCCTGAGTTATGCAGAGATCTTATGACTGAGGCACACCGATCACGGTTTTCTATCCACCCTGGCTCGATGAAGATGTGTCATGACATGAGGCAACAGTATTTTTGGACAGAGATGAAGTACCAAATCACCAGTTTTGTGGCCTAGTGCGACACGTGCCAGCATGTCAAGGCCGATTATCAGAGACCCCCTGATCTATTGCAGCTGTTGAGTGTCCTGATGTGAAAGTGGGAGCACGTGTCGACAGATTTCATTATGGGTTTGTCGAGGACTCAGCGTGGTCATGACGCCATTTGGGTCGTCGTTGATCGTCTGACGAAGTCGGCACATTTTCTTTCGATTCGTGCGATTTGGCCTTTGGACCGGCTTGCGAGGTTATTCGTCGAGGAGATTGTGAGACTGCATGGCGTTCTAGTCTCGATCGTTTCTGACCGAGACCCGAGGTTCACGTCTAAGTTTTGGAAGAGATTTTAGAGAGTGATGGAGACTGATTTGTAACTCAGTACCGCATACCATTTGCAGACCGATGGCCAGACTGAGAGGGTCAATCAGATCCTTGAGGTTATGCTTCGGGCTTGCGTGATTAATTTCAGGGGTAGCTGAGATGAGCATTTGTGATTGGCTGAGTTCGCGTACAACAACAGATATTAGGCGACCATCGGCATGGCTCCTTTTGAGGCACTATATGATAGACCATGCAGATCATTGAGTTGTTGGACCGAGGTTAGAAAGCGCTGTCTCCTAGGTCCCGATCTTATGCAGCAGACGTCAGAGGCTATCGATATCATCAGGCAGAAGATGCGCACAGCTTAGAGCCAGCAGAAGAGTTTTGCTGATCGTCAGCGTCGTCCCTTAGAGTTTGATGTAGGAGACCATGTGTATCTCAAGGTCTCGCCCATGAAGGGGGTAGATCTATTTGAAACGAAGGGCAAGCTTGTCCTGAGATTCATAAGACCTTTTAAGATCACTAGGCCCATTGGCTCCATGGCCTATCGGCTTGCATTGCCATCTCAGTTGTCTGGTGTCCACAACATTTTCCATGTTTCTTTGTTGAGGAAGTGTAGGTAAGACATCATTCCTGTTATTGATTGGCAGCTATTAGAGGTTCGTGAGGACGCTTCCTAGATTGAGCAGCCAGTTCATATCCTTTATCGGAAGGAGTAGGTCCTCCGGACCAAGGTCATTCCGTTGGTGAAGGTTCAGTGGGGTCACCATTCTATTGAGGAGGCTTCTTGGGAGCTCGAGGCCGAGATTCGAGAGCGTTATCCCCATCTTTTTTATGATTGATTATGTGTGTATTTTGTATGTTGTCTCTAATTTTATATGATGATGTTATGTTTCTTCTTTCTCATGAGTTATGTCTAGTTGGGATGATTGTATAAATTTCGAGGATGAAATTTTTATTAGGATGGGAGAGTTGTAAGCTTCGTGTCTTAGTCTGTACCGTTCTATAGGCTTTCGCGGTCTTCCCGGACGAATTCCGGCAACCTTCGACATTTATCCGACGTTTGCACACGACCCTGAGTTATACATCGTCAACCTGAGTCGACTCAACCCGAGACTTGTACACTAGCGACAGCGCCGTCGCCGCATCTTGCGCACCGAGGCGATACTCAAGTAGGAGATGTGGGCCCGCGTTCAGTTCAAGAAAAATGCCGCACGTTGCGAAACCCAAGAGAATCTCTATGACATGTCACCTCAATCCATCAATCAATCCCATCAAGGGTCAAGTACACCATCACCTCACACCCATCCCCAAGCAACCCCTAAAGTCAAAAAGTTCTTACCCACCTCATACCCTTCTTACACAAATTACCCTAAAAGTCAAAAAGTTCTTACACCCATCACTCACCACATCCATCACTCCATCACCCATCTCTCTCTCTCTCTCTCTTTACAACCCTCTCTCTCTCTCTCATTCTCAAACCACTCCCCCAGGTAAGAGAAAACATCACACGTCCAATGCTCTCCCAAACCTCGATGAGAGAGTTTTGTATGTGGACCACTTCTTACCCCCTCATCTCCCATCTCAACCATCCAAACTCCATCTCTTCCGTTGGAATCGAAGCTAAGGAGCAAAGGAAGCCTAGGGAGCAAGAAGGAGACGGTGGGTGATCTTGGATCTCCATTCCTTTATTTTTTTGAGATGTAAGGGCCCACTTATGGTGGGACCCACCTCGATGTAGGCTTTGTATCAAAGAGGGGCCCATAGTGGCGAGGGCCCTCCATCCTTGCTAATGCCTCTCTCTCTCTCTCATATATTGTGGACCCCACTATGATGTATGATCCACACTGTCCAATCCGTAAGGCCCACCTTGCTGACCATCTTTGGGTGGGCCTGGATGTAGGAGAACACAAATATCAGATTGATCCAAATATGGTGGGCCACATCCATGTGGGACCCACCATGATGCATGTGTTGTATGCACATTGTCCAACATCCAGGGACGTTGGACGTGGGCTAATAGTGAAGCGTGGACTGATGTGGGTGTGCTAACAGTGGAGGTGTGCACTGACAGTGGGTGTGCTAACAGTGGAGGTGTACTGAAGGAGGGTGTGTGTTGATGGTGGGGTCCATGGGACCGGTCCATGCCCTCCATCCGTCCAAATGGGCTACACTATGGTGTATGTGTTTTATCCAAACCGTCCACCCACCTTGGACAGTGGGACCCACATCCGTGTGGGGCCCTCCTTGATCTGTTATCCACGCCCAGATCCATAGCTCTAGTGGTAGGCTGAGTAAAAGATACCTCCTTTCAATGCTGAGGTCTTGGCACAGATTCCCTAGTTCGGGTGGCTAATAGTGAAGTGCGGACTAATGGTGGGGTCCATGGGACCCACCCACGTCGTCCATCCATTCTGATGGGCCACGCCATGGTGTACGTGTTTGATCCAGACCGCCCACCGTCTCTAGACGGTGGGACCCACCCCACGTGTGGAGCTGCAATGATGCATGCGTCCGTCCAAGTCGTCCAGGGCTTGGATATGATATATATATATATATATATATTATAATATATAATACCTATTGTGGTGGGTCCTACGTGGGACCCACCTCTGTTTTGTTTTTTTAATGAAAAAGAAAAAGGGAGAGGGGTAGCAACGCTGCACGTCAGCAAGTAGCAAGTCCCACGTGATGTATGAGTACATCCAAGCCATCCAACTGGTGGGACCCATTGTCCATTTACGTCTGCAAGTTCTATGGGTCCCAGCCACCAGGCATGTGTGGTATCCATACCGTTCACCCATTTGGTGACCATGGACCTCACCTGCTCCGTACGATTTATCCAACCGTCCATCCATTTAGTGAGCTAGCTCTAAGGCTTGAGACTAAAATAAGACAGATCTAATATCAAGTGGACCCCACTGCAGGAATTAGTGTTGAGTGAACGTCCACCATTGAAACCCTTCTCAGGGTCACTGCAGTTCTAGATCAATTTGAAATTTATTTTTCATCTTAATTTAGGACTATGTGACCTTATGAATAGATTGTATGGGAAATAAAGGTTATGGTGGGCCTTGAGACTTCTAATGGTGGGAATTACTATCACCACTGTAGTTGGAGTGCAGTCCATGTGATTTAAATATATTTTACTGTAAAATGATCCCTAAGAATAGATGAATAGTGTGGATGGTGTGACCCACCTGATGAAGTTACGGCCCATTGATCGGCCCATTGGTTCAACCCATTGATCGGCCCACTGATTAGCCCATTGATTCGGCCCATTTGATTCAGCCCATTGGATTCGGCCCATTTATATCGGCCCATTCAATCGGCTTGATGTGATGTATGTGAGGCCCATGAGTGAGGCCCAATGTGATGTATGTGTGGCCGTTACATTATGTATGAAATCCTTATGTAGGCCACTCCTTGGGAGCAATGTTGGTTAGATGTCCACATTGATGGGTAATGATGGTTAGATGTCCTCATTGTGACCTTCCCTTAGGCCTTCTTAGGCCCATTCTTTGCATGCGTTAACCTAAATAAGTGGGCCCCATTCGTTGTATGTTATTTTCAATCTAGATTATCGATTCTGATTATAAGTATGTGACAACATAACATCATGATACATGTTCATACGCATCATCTGCATGCTTGTTATGAGCTGAGTGATTGATCATAGCACCACCATCGGGTAAATTGTTATAGGACTCCCTGGTGAGGAGAGTTGCCTACATGAGAGCGCGATACGCGCAGATTGCTGCATGACTGAATAGTGTGATTCATGCATTCCGCATTGTGTGACATGGTTACCGTATGCCCTAGCAACATCAGGGCCATAGCCTCCACAAGCATATCATGGTTGGCAGGATTGGATACCGAAAATCTTGTTCTACATTAGGTGCTATACATGTCCCTGGGTGAAAGTCCCTAAACCCTTATGGTACCAGTAGGTTGCTCCAACGTCTAGATCGAGTGGGTGCATGAGCGTCGAATGCCAATTACCAAAAGGCCGCGCTTTCCACTGTGTCATGGTTGGTTGGAAGGGGGTGCAGCCTTACCCATTCGAGAGGAGGGGGCAAAGCTAAGCTTAGTTTGACTATCTCGAGGAATGGGCCCGCTATCGACGAGCCGAGTCTGATATTGACAGGGGGATGGTGAGGTCTTTTCCACTCACCTTGTTCTGCGCGATGGGGCGGCAACCTGTTTGGAGTGTACTAGACCCGGGTGATATTCCAGAGTTGAGCTGTATTGATATGTGGATTTAGATGAGGATACGTATGCTTAAGTTGCATCTCGCATCGCATGGCCTTGGTACGGCCGACATCATTCATGCCTTGCATCGCATAGCCTTAGTACGACTAATGGTATTTATGGATTCATCAGTATCTTTCGCATTACTCTGATATTGCATAATTGTATTACTACCTTACGCGCACACACTTTCACCACCCTCTAAGCTTTCCATAAGCTTATGCACGACCGTTGTGTGCAGGTGACATTGGACTGCAGCAGTGCTGAGGTAGGAGCGCATAACAGATCATCTTGGAGATTTTTATCCATTATCATTGTATTTCCTTTTATGCTCATTGTACTTATAAAGTTTTTTACCATAGTGGAAATGTGATGGAGTTTTTCGTTGTTGTTTGTGGGTTATGCCATTGGTTATGCTTATTATGAATTAAACTGATGTTGAAAATCCTCCTCGCAACATCCCAAGATCGATACCTAGTGAATGGGTGTTGGGAGCTAAGAATGGGGTACTACAGAGGCTGTTGGCGCTGGATTCGGCGATCGAAAATTTTGTGAGCCCAGTTTCTGAGTTTGGGGCATGACAATATGTGAAATTGGTTGTCGGAGTCACTTTTGAGGGAGCTTTGTGTGAGGGCATACATCATTACTTACACTTCATTCCTGCATTAACAAGAGTAGTTAAGAAGTGATTGTTGTATTGCTTTATCATTACTGCTTGATTGACTTGATAACATGTTAAGATTTACCTTATAGTACCACTGAGTTGATCACTCACTCCCATCCTGGGACAGTATTTTAAAACACCAACCAGACTCTGTGTAAAACTGGTATCATAGCCCGTACTGTTCCATAGGCCTCCGCGGTCCTCACGGTCGAATTCCGGCAATCTTCGACTTTTATCTGACGTTTGCGCGCGATCCTAAGCCAAGTCCTATGAACCTAAGTCGACTCAACCCGAGATTTGTACCCTAGCGACCGTGTCGTCGCAGCATTCCAATGCCGCTTCTCACGCACTGAGGCGATACCTGGTCCAGGAAATGTGAGCCCGTGTTCAGTTCAAAGAAAATGTCAAGCTTTGCAAAATGCAAGAGAAATGTCCCATTAATCATCTCACATGTCAAGTACAACATCCCTCCCCAAGTACTAATACCCATCCCTAAAGTCAGCTCTCTCCCTTACATGTCAAGTACACATCACTCCATCACTCACCATCCCTCTCTCCCATCACCTCTCTCTCTCTATTTTTTCAACCAACCCCCATGAGAGGTGGACGTCCATGGCTTCCATGAGAGAAACTAGGTGCGGTCCACTTCCTACCACCCAATCTCACCCTCTAAAATCGATCTCAACCGTTGAATCTTGTTCCCTTGAAGCTCTAGAACGTGTTGGTGGAAGATAGAAGAAGAAGATTCTACCGTGGGTGTTTTTATGATTTAATTTTGTGATTTGAGGGCCCATATGTGGTGGGACCATCTTGATGTATGATTTGTTCGAGGGGCCCATAGTGGCGGGGTCCCTCCGCTAGTCTGATCTCCCTCATTTGTGATTTGAGGGGCCCATAGTGGCGTGTGGCCTACCTTGATGCACCCCACCATAAGATATGTATTATATCTATGCCATCCATATGTCGGGCCACCTTGCTAGACCGTCCAGCGGCAAGCCTGCTGGCCTGTCCGTCTGGACAGACCCAGATGAAGAGAAACCACAAATATTTGTTTGAACTGAATCGTGGTGGGCCACCACATGGGACCCATCAGACCGTCCAAACAGGTGGAAAACCATCTTGAATGTATGTATTTCACCCACGTCCAGGGGCCAGGATGGTAGGGCCTACCTCCACACGTGTGGATCCCACCCACGGTGCATGCGTTTTAACTACGCCGTCCATCCTTGGAGGCCACCTCGATGATTTATCCCATCCATGTCGTTCATTTGTAGGATGTCCAGCAGCCTGGATGGATGAAGAAATCACAAATATCAACTTTATTAAATGGTGGGTCCCACACGTGTGGACCCACTCTGACATATGCATTTCATCCATGCAGTCCACCGTCCGCACATGGAGGTGGGACCCATGTGATGTATGCGGTTTATATCCTGGCCATCCATCCACTGTTAGGACGTGAGGCCGCCTTGATGCATGTGTTGTGTGTGTCTCCGTGATGTGTGTGTTGCATCTAACCGTCCATCTGTTTAACGTCAGCAGGTTCGTGGGACCCCTGACCATGATGTATGTGTTTCAAATCTACACCGTCCATCAGGTTATGATGGTGGGGACCCACGAGCAATAGTATAGCTGATGTATACATCAGCAAGCTCGGTGGGTCTGATCTGAGGTGTGCTTGATCTTGACCATCCATCTATGGCCCCACCAGCAGCAGTTAGCTGCTGGTCTTGACGTCAGCAGTTCTGTGGACCACCCGTGATGTATGTATTCATTTAGGCCGTTCGGCCATGCACCGCACCTGGTGTGTGCTATTCACACACGTGGGTCCACATGATGCTTTGAGATAATCCAGACCGTCAAATCTCTGGACATGTGGATAGCGCCATGATGTATGCGTTCTCTAAGCCATCCATCTGTTTTGCCAGCATGGGATTGCTGTGATGTATTTATTTCATCCACACCGTCTAGATGGTGCTGGACAGTGCTGGATCATGTTTGGACTGTATAGATTTACATGTCCAATGTTTGGACAGGGCTGATTTATATGGACAATGTTTGGACAGTGCTGATCATAATTAGAGTGTCATGTGCCCCCAAAGAATGATAATGTACAGTGATACACATGTTGCACCTGTAACTATTGAAATGATTTTAGATGTAATTCAAACTCCCACTTATGGCCCACCTGTGAGGTCCACCTTGATATATTGTAGACCATCAATGAGGCCCATTAGTGCGGCCCATTGATGCAGCCCACTTGACTATATATGAGGCTCATTGGTGCTGCCCGTTGATGCAGCCCACTTGGCCTATATGAGGCCCATATGATGAGACCCCGACTTGATGTATGCGAGGTCCATTGTGATATGTATTAGGCCCATGTCGCGTGGCCCATTTGATGTATCCGAGGCCCAGATGCGTAACCCATTTGATGCATATAAGACCCATGTGTAGGACTCACATGTTGTTGAGGCCCATTGTGATGTATATTAGGCCTCTGTATGGGGCCATGGGCCCACTTTATGCCTAGTTCTACGTGGGCCACTCCTTGGGAATAATGTTGGTTAAAGGACCACATTGATGGGCAATATTGGTTGGACGTCCACATTGTGACCTTCCCTTAGGCTCGGTTAGGCCCATCTCATCATTCTCTAGTGGGTTAACCCAAACAAATGAACCTCATTGATATTGCTTGGTCCATCATTGGTCATTCATCTATGGCCCCTCCTTGCGTCGAGATCGATTACCGATTCCATTAATCGAGGCCAATTTCGTTTATCGAGGCCAATTCTGATTATCGAGGCCGATTCCGTTTATCAAGGTCGATTTCGATTGTCAAGGCCGATTCCGATTGTTGAGACCGATTCCGATTATTGAGGTTGATTCATTTATTGAGGTTGATTCTAATTATCGAGGCCGATTCTGATTGTCGAGGTTGATTCCGATTATCGAGGCAGATTTCGATTGTCAAGGCCGATTCCTTTATCGAGGCCGATTCTGATTGTCGAGGCCGATTCCGTTTGTCAAGGCTGATTTCGATTGTCGAGGCCGATTACAATTGTCGAGGATGATTCTGATTATCAAGGTCAATTCTGTTTATCGAGGCCGATTTCGATTGTTGAGGCCGATTCCAATTATCGAGGCCGATTCCGTTTGTTGAGGCCAATTCTGATTATCAAGGCCAATTCCGTTTGTCAAGGCTGATTCCGATTATCGAGGCTGATTCCGTTTATTGAGGCCGATTCTGATTGTCGAGGCCGATTCCGTTTGTCAATGTCAATTCTGATTATCGAGGCCGATTCCATTTATCGAGGTCGATTCTATTTATCGAGGCCGATTTTGATTATCGAGGCCGATTCCGTTTATCTAAGCTGATTCCGATTGTCGAGGCAGATCCCGTTTGTCAAGGCTAATTTTGATTATCGAGGCCAATTCCGTTTATCGAGGCCAATTCCGATTGTCGAGGCCGATTCTGATTATCAAGGCTAATTTTGTTTGTCGAGGCCGATTCTGATTATCGGGGCTGATTCCGATTATTGAGGTCGATTCTGATTGTCAAGGCCGATTCCATTTGTCAAGGCCGATTCCATTTGTCAAGGATTATTCCAATTGTCGAGGTCGATTCTATTTATCGAGGCTGATTCCGATTGTCGAGGCAGATTCCGTTTGTTGAGGCCAATTTCGATTACCGAGGCCAATTTCGTTTGTCGAGGCTGATTTCGATTATCGAGGCCGATTCCATTTATCAAGGCGATTCCGATTGTCGAGGCTGATTCCATTTGTCAAGGTCGATTCCGATTATCGAGGCTGATTTCGTTTATTGAGGCCGATTTCGATTGTCGAGGCCAATTTCATTTATCGAGGCCGATTCTGATTCCAATTATCAAGGCCAATTTTGTTTATCAAGGCCGATTTTGATTATCGAGAACGATTTCATTTATCTAGGCCGATTCTGATTGTCGAGGATGATTTCGTTTTTCGAGGCCGATTCCGATTGTCGAGGCAGATTCCGTTTGTCAAGGCCAATTCTGATTATCGAGGACAATTCCGTTTATCGAGGCCAATTTCGATTGTCGGGGTTGATTCCGATTGTCGAGGCCAATTTCGATTGTCGAGGATGATTCCGTTTGTCGAGGCCGATTTTGATTATTGGGGCCAATTTTGTTTATTGAGGTCGATTCTGATTGTCGAGGCCGATTCCGTTTGTCAACGACAATTTCGATTATCGAGGTCGATTCCAATTATCGAGGCCAGTTCCATTTATCGAGGTGATTCCGATTGTCAATGACAATTTCAATTGTCGAGGCCAATTCCATTTCTCGAGGCCGATTCCGATTGCCGAGGCCGATTCCATTTGTTGAGGCCGATTTCGATTATCGAGGTCGATTCCATTTATCAAGGCCAATTCCGATTGTCAAGGCCGATTGTCGAGGCAGATTTCGATTGTCGAGGCCGATTCCGTTTGTGGAGGTCGATTATGATTGTCGAGGCCGATTCTGTTTATCGAGGGAGATTATGATTGTCAAGGCCGATTCCGATTATCGAGGCCGATTGTCGAGGTCGATTCCATTTGTTAAGGCCGATTCCGATTATCGAGGCCAATTCTGATTGTCGAGGCCGATTCTAATTATTGAGGCTGATTCCATTTATCGAGGCTGATTCTGATTGTCAAGGCTGATTCCGATTATCGAGGCCGATTACGTTTGTTAAGGCCGATTCCGATTGTCGAGGCCGATTCTATTTGTCGAGGCTAATTCCGATTATAGAGGCCGATTCCGTTTATCGAGGCCGATTCCTATTGTTGAGGCCGATTCCAATTGTCAAGGCTGATTCCGATTGTCGAGGTTGATTCCGATTGTCGAGACCGATTCCGTTTGTCGAGGCCGATTCTGATTATTGAGGCTGATGTCGATTATCGAGGCCGATTCTGTTTATCGAGGTCGGTTCCGATTGTCTGGGCTGATTCCGCTTGTCGAGGTTGATTTCGATTGTCGAGGCCGATTCCATTTGTCGAGGCCGATTCTGATTATCGAGGCCGATTCCGATTGTCAATGATGATTCCGTTTGTCAAAGCCGATTCCGATTGTCGAGGCCGATTTCGATTGTCAAGGTCGATTCGGTTTCTCGAGTCTGATTCCGTTTATCAAGGCCAATTCCATTTATCGAGGCTGATTCTGATTGTCGAGGCCGATTCCGATTGTCGAGGCCGATTCCTTTTATCAAGGCCGATTCCAATTGTCGGACAGATTCCGTTTGTCGAGGCCGATTCTGATTATCGAGGCCGAGGCCGATTCTGATTGTCGAGGCCAATTCCATTTGTTGAGACCGATTACGTTTGTTGAGGCCGATTGTTGAGGCCGATTCCGATTATCGAGGCCGATTCCATTTGTTGAGGCAGATTCCGTTTGTCGAGGCCAATTATTGAGGTCGATTTCGTTTATCGAGGCCGATTTCGTTTACAGAGGCCGATTCTGATTGTTGAGGCCGATTGACAAGACCCAATGGATGTATATGCAGCCCGTATTTGAGGCCCATTACGATGTGCATTCGGTCCGTATTTGAGGCCCATTGTGATGTGCATTTGGCTGGTGTTTGAGGCCCAATGTGATGTATATGCGGCCCATATTTGAGGCCCGTTGTGATGTGTATTCAACCCGTGTTTAAGGCCCAATGTGATGTATATGAGGCCTATATGATGAGGCTCATTGTGATGCATTTGAGGGCCAGGCGATGGAGCCCATTGCAATGTATGTTAGGCCCATGAGAAAGGCCCATCATGATGTGTATTAAGCTCTTGAGTGAGGCCCATTGTGTTGTATATTTGGCCCTTGTGTGAGGTCATGGGTCCACTATATGTTAGGCTCTATGTGGGCCACTCCTTGGGAGCAATGTTGGTTAAATGTCCACATTGTCGAGGTCGATTGTCGATGCCGGTTATGGATACCGATTATGAGTATATGACAGCATAACATCATGATACATGCCCATATGCATCATCTGCATGTTCGTTATGAGAAGTGATTGACCATTGCATATGTCATTGGGTAGGTTGTTATGAGACTCCCTGATAGGCAGAGGTTATCTGACATGAGCGAACGGTATGCGCAGGATTGATGCATGACTGGAATATATGACTCGTGCATCTTACATTGTGAGTTGTGATTACTGTACGCCCTAGCGACATCAGGGCCATAGCCTCCACAAGCATATCGTGGATGGCCAGATAGGACACTGAAAATCTGTTATTAGCATCGAGCTGTCATAGATGGCCTTGGGTGAAAATTCCTAAACCTCTGAGGCCCCAGCATCAAGACCGAGTGGATACATGAGCGCCCGAATGCCGAATACCAGAAGATCGCGTCTCCCACTGTGTCATGATCGATTGGGAGGGAGTGTGGCCTTACCCGCCCGAGAGTAGGGTGCATAGCTGGTCTAAGTTTGACCAGCTAGTGAATGGGTCCGCTATCAACGTGCTGGGTATATATTGGCTGACTACTGGCCAGGCGGATAGTGAGGTCTCTTCCATTTGCATGGTCGCACGTTAGTGGGTGGCGATTTGCATGTAGAGTGTACTAGACCCCGATGATGATCCCAAAGATGTACAGTACTGATATGTGTACTTATTGAGCAGGAGTTGCATACTCATTGATTCATTCATTCACTATCCACTTGGGCTGGTGATGCGCAACTATTTGTTACGTGTACCTTCGTAATGGCCAGGATTTCGGTTAGGGCGCGCGACTAACTTGAGATCAGGAGTTTACCACATTATGTTTGACTATCCAAATTTAGGTATGGGACTGGTTTAGATAGAAGTCCCTTGTGGTGGACCCCATAGCTTGCGATACTATGTACCATCATCCCAACTTCACACTCCCGCATGGTCATTTGCACCACATATTGCATTGAATCATCGGTATCTGACACTTGACTCTTTATAACTCCTCAATTGCATAGCTGATCTGTATTACTAACCCTGATATTGTATGACTCATGAACTTTCAGTATTTCCGCTTACTCTGATATCGTATGATTCATGATCTTGCCAATATTTCCAATATTATATGATTATGGCATTGTATTTGTGTGCTTGGCACTTACCTTATGCACACACTTCCACCACCCTCTAAGCTTTCTATAAGCTTATGCATAATAGATGTGTACAGGTGGCATTAGGTTGCAGCAGAGTGGAGCTTAGAGCACGCAGCATCTTCTGGAGCTTTGATTTTTGATATATGTATTTTTCTTTTAGCATTGTATTCAAATGATTATATTAGTGGATATGTGATGATGATGTTGCCTTTGTGATTTGGGTAAACTTATGGTTATGCTTCTTACGAGATAAATGCATGTTGGAAAATCCTCCTTGTAGGATCGCAGGATCGGAATCTGGCGTATGGGCACTGGGAGCCGAGAATGGGCTACTACGAAGGCCGTCGGCACCGAATTTGTTGATCGGGATTCCTGTGAGTCCAATCTCTGGGTTTGGGGCGTGACACTCTGGTTTAAATGTAGGTGTTGACGAAGTCTATGTGACAGAGTAGGACTTCATGGATGAGGAGGAAGAGTTCTCCTATTTCCAGCTCTCATGCGGGTCTATGTAGACCTCGTGCTAATTCGACGGGAACACGAGGATACTTGGCTTAGCTGGACATCTTACATTCTCACATTTTGTATATTTTGAAACAATATATGTATATATTCAGTCAGGTTACATACTCATACTATGGAGGTTGTGAAACACTTACATGTTCAAATATATATGTTTCCGTCTTCCGCTTACTTAAATTAATTATATCCGAAGTGTGATATGTTGTTTTAGTATAATCTCACTCATGTTTAACTCATTAATATGGACGAAATCTGAACATCATTATCCATGTTGCATAAGTGATGTACTGAATCTCGGGAGTAGAGCTTTACTCGACCCTCGAAATTCAGGGCGTTACAAATTGGTATTAAAGAATAATTTGGATTAAAGTGGACCTGGGTTATAGGTAACACAACGCACTCTGACGCATTCTGACTTAGGAAGGGGGCGATGGAACCTAAAAACCACATTAGGATCCCAAGTTTCATTGACGGGCGAAACCAAACGCTGTGGGTTAGTTCCTAACTAATACCTAAGGGATTTGGAGCACGTGCAGTGACCCAAGTCACCTCTGGGCTGTCAGTCGACGAGTTTAAATCGTTAGTCGACAAATTCCAATCCTAAAACAGACCCAAAAGGCGCGAATATGTGCGCATACAGTTAGAAAAATGGACCGTGCGGGCCTAAAACCCCAAAGCACGAAATACAGTGGGGCCCAGGAGGTCCCACGCATCAAACCGGCACCCAGGAGGGGGTAGCCACCACCCAGGGTGGAGCCACTATCGGACACCCCAGAGGGACGCGGTGGCACCGCCGGCTTCCATACAGGGGGGCTGCGGCACCGCGGGGGCGGCAGCGTACCGCCGTTCGGCCAGACATGTGGGGCCTCCCATTTAACTCCCTTTTGCCCCATTTTCACCCCATTTCCTTCTTTCCTACCCCACCAACACCTCTAAACCCTCCAAAACTCCCTTTCTTTCTCAAATCCCCACTTTCATACACTCAAATATCTCAAATCCTCTACATCTTACACCCCACCACCACTATTCCTCTAAAACTACCCATTACATCTCCTCATTTCTCTTATTCACACCTATTTGGGCACAAAAACCTTCTTTTTGTGTCTCATAACTTCCATATCTTCAAACCCACTTAATTCCTAAAGCCTTTCCACCTCCATGGCTCTCTTCGAGCTTATCACTGCTATTTTCTCTATCTCAACGCTCCTTTCCCTTATGGGAAAGAAGAGAGCGGCCCCGGATGAGGCTAGGCCCAGTCGTCCAAGCCGTTCTAAGAAGAAGCCGCGCGCCGAGATAAGTGCAAGGGCCGAATGAAGGTCGAAATGGGACCTCGACCCTCGGATCGCGATAGAAAGGTCTCTACCGGTGGGCGCTGAACTCGATAAGTTTCGTGATCACGAGGTTGTATTTGAAGCTCATGTTAACGAGAAGCTATTTGGGTTGTATCCAGTAATCGACCGTCTCCTGGAGAAGGGGTGGGGTCCCATGTTTGAAGGTAAAACTTATGCTAGTGAGGGCACTGTACGAGCCTTCTACGCACACATACGAGACCCAACCCTCGAGCCTCTCTAGTTTACCATACTGTTGGGAAGAACTGAAGTTAGGGTCGATGTGGATGTCGTGGCACATATTATGGGGATAGAACGTGGCGTGGTGCATGCCAGCAAGATTAATCTCGCTAGTGAATGGGAGAGGAATCACCGCACACATTTCCTTTGCAGCCAGCTTGTTGGTTGGAAGCGAGGGAACAGTCTTGCATCGACTCGTATGACGAAAAATTTTCGCTGGCTCCACCATATATGCACATACAACGTGTATCTTAGGTGGAATAACCGCACAGAATACACTCGATTTATGGTGGACTTCTTATATAGAGTTGGACAGGGAGAGAAAGTGTGCCTGCCTACTCTCGCCTTATCTCAGATAATCAGTACTGCGCGATCTACATGGAGAGACGCCTCACTCCCTTTCGGCCGACTTATTTGTAGGATCGCCCGAAATTTCGAATTCAGACTCGATATGGATAACCTCGCCCCAATCCATTTCATCAATGAAACTACACTCAACAATATGGGAATAGGGCCTAGGCAACGTTAGGCCAAAATTGATGAGTATGGGGATGAGATAGAAGAAGAAATTGAAGATGAGGAAGGCAGTGAAGAGGAGGAAGCCAGTGAAGAGGAGGAAGGTAGTGAAGAAGAGGAAGGCAGTGGAGAAGAGGGACAGGAAGAAGAAGAAGAGACCCATGGCTTAGACGGGGTCCTCCTACCGGTCTTGAGGACCGCCATAACCAGGCCACCCTAGAAGCCCGCATGGCCAGGATTGAGGAAAATCAGGCCCACTTAAAGCAGAAGTTCGAGGAGAACCAGGCCTACCTGAAACAAAAGTTCAAGAAAATGTCTTGCACCCTAAAGGCCCTCCTGTGCTATATGCAGGATAAGGGAGCGCCTCCGCCTTTGCCAGAATCGGAGGACTAGTCGTATATTTGTAGTTGTTTTCCTTGCTTTTTGTAATAGCCTTAGATAGGTTTAGTTTGGATGTTAGATAAGTAAGTGTTAAAGCCTTTGTTAAATTAGCTCACATGCATTCTCTGTTATAATTCATGTAATGCTACATCATATGTATTATGACAAATTTTGGTTAAATGAAATGCATGAAGTTTCTTTTGTTCATAAATGTGTAGAATGTTTGGAGAAAGTGGATGAAGTTCTCCTAATCCTGTACATGTGCACCCTATGTTGTATATAGGGAATGCCTCCTAAAAATACTCGGAACATGGCACGTCTCCCACTTGGCAAAATGATTGACAAGGCCCCTCACCCAAGTGGTAGCTAAACGAACCCCAATTTAGGTCCGAGTAGTGACACGATACCGGATTCACAACCAGCCACTGGCCCCATAAATGAGCTAACACTGAGTGCACCACCGATTCTGGGACAGAACCGTGCATCTTCGTTGACACCACACATGCCTCAGGGGGCCTCTCCTCCTAATAGGTTGGAGTAAATGATGCTCCTAATGCAACAACAACAATAGGTTTTGGCCACTATAGCGAGGGTCATCGCACAAAAACATAAATGTAGCCCTGCCGATGCCACCTGTGCAGCCTACTGAGGCTATGAATACAAGTGGCTTATTTGAGCATTTTCAACGCCTTCGTCCTCCCACTTTTGCGGGTACACATAGACCCGAGGAGGCCGAATATTGGTTGGATCGCATTTCCAAGATGTTGAGACCGTTGCACTGTACCGAGGTGGAACAGGTTGAGCTAGTCACATATATGTTTGAGAAAGAAGCTAGCCCGTGGTGGGACAGTGTTCTTCGAATCGTTCCCTTAGGGTTTGTGTGGACATGGGATAAATTCGAAGTATGCTTCAATAAAAAGTATTTCCCTCTCACTTACCGTAATAAAAAGGAGGGCGAATTCCTTCGCCTCCAACAGGGGGAATGATTGTGGCCGAATAAGAGAACCGTTTCACAAAACTGGCTAGATATGCTCTTTTGATTTTGGCAAATGAGCCGATGAGAATGCGAAGATTTTCAGAAGGGTTGCGGGCTGATATTCGCACCAAGATGTGTTGCGCTAGCATTCCTAACTATGTTGAGCTAGTGAACATGTCCCTGCGAGCTGAGCAGGATGGTGAAAGTGTAACACCCCGTCTATTCCATACCATTTTCGATGCATACATACACAATGATTGACACTCTTAGCTTGACCTGGATTGACTGTTCATAGTACACACCCAATTGACCAGAACCCCAAGACCTCGAAACCCATCTCATATCGACCGCCCTCTCGCTACGGTTGTGTAGGTACCACCCGTGCGTTTATATGATACTCTGTTAGTGAGATACGTTGTGAAGAATAATTAGTGTATCATGTGCGTAAGGCGCCATGTACTTCATTCCACACATGTACACAACACATGTCATACACACATACACATGTCACACATGGGTGAGAGAATCTCTACCCATGTGTGTGATGTTACACACCCATACCTCCCATCTCTCATGTCTCCCCAAAGTCAACACCTCTCCATTCCATACCTTAAGCATTACATCATCACACCATGCCATCCCATGCTCATTTAATCCACCATTAATTGCAAATCATGAATTAATTGATATAATCTTAATCTAAGCTAACCAAGATCACATTAATTAAATCTAACCACATTTTTAACAATTTCTCTACATATATCCCTTCAACCCTTAGCATTTTACCATTTTCCTACTCATGAAGAGAGAGAGAGAGAGAGAGAGAGAGAGAGAGAGAGAGAGAGAGGAGTGATCATGGTGGGCCATCAACTCCATCAATTCCATCTCTTCTATCCATCTCAACCATCCATCTAATTCATCAAGGTGAGTACACCCACTCCACTCTTGGTTTGTTTTCTTTTTGATTATTTGTATGATTATTAGTGGTAATGATTTGATGATAATGATGTGATTAATGGTATGGATGATGAAGATAGTATGATTGATGGTGAATATAATTGCAATAATGATGATGATGGTATTAATGGTGTGGATGCAAAGGAGAAAACATATAAAATCTATTTATTATAGAGTTCATGTGGGACCCATTGATAATGGGCCCCACCAACATGTTTGTATGACATCCAAATCATCCAACCATTGGCCCATTGGGCTGGCCAAACTCACACACACCATGCACACATGTGCACTATAAAAAAATTTAAAAAAAAGGGATGTGGGCCCACAACTGGCCCCACCCATGGTAAATATATGTAATCCACACCGACCATTCAATTCCCAAGCTCATTTTAGGCATTGGGCCGAAAAATGATGCCAATCCAGTTCTCTGGTAGGCCACACCATCAAAAATCATGTGATGACATGCTAAAACATATAAAAGTACTTGCTAGGGCCAACCTGAAATTTTGATGCACCTGAACCTTAGACCGACCCCTCCACTAAGTGGGACACACACAATAGACGGACTGGATCATCTTTATGTGGGCCCCACCTACAAAAAATAAAAAAAATAAAAAAATAATTAAAAAACAAACAACATTGATGTCTTTGTTCTTCGCATCTCGATTTGCAGTAATTAGCGTCCCGTCAGCGATTTGAAAGAAAGTGGGCCCCACCACAGGCCCACCTTGATGCATATGGAACATCAGCACTGTGCATTTGATGGCTCCCCTCTAAATGATGGGATCCTCCAAAAATCAACCGCACACGGGTCTCAGGTGGCCCACACCATCTAAAAACATGTAAAGACTTGTTTTGATGTAAGCAAATTCTATGGGTTTGATCATGAGGCGTCTGTTATATCCAAACCATCCATCCATTTGGCAAGCTTATCTCAACGCTTTATAAATATATATATATATATATATATATAATTTTTTTAAAAATTTAAAAAAAGCAAATCTAACCGTCAAGTGGTCCACTGTACAAAAGCAGTAGGGGATTGAACATCTACCATTAGAACCCTTTTTGGGTCAGAAGTTTTGGACCAATATGAAATTTGTTTTTCCCCTTAAATTTAGGTCTTTGTGACCTTATGAACAGATTGGATGGAAAATAAACGTTATGGTGGGCCCCGTGAATGGTTCAACAGTGAAATCATTATCCTAACTACTAATTGAGGTGAGGTCCAGATAATCTTTGGTTATGATTCATTGTTTTTGGATAATCCTCTATAATGATCTCTAAATATAGATAAATAGTATAGATATAGTAAATACATCACCAGGGGACCCATGTAATTTTGATCTCCTTAAACGTTCATGCAACTCGAAGCTTAAGTATATAAAAGCACTTGTGGGGTCCACTTGAAATTTGGATGCATCAGAAACTTGGACTGACCCCTCAATTCAGTGGTACACACATAATGGATGGGCTAGATTTGTGATCCACGCCTCAGTGGCCTGACAAGTAATCATGAATATTTTAATGGAGGATAACCTCTTAATTTTTGTGTGTGGTGTGGCCCACATGTGCCATAGATTGACTTGATTTTTATTAGCCCCAGGTCCACCATGGATTGGTGGCCTATTAATTATGCAAATTGGATTGATATGTGAATGGTACCGATATCTCTTAAAATTTCTCCACCACATAGAACCCATTTGAATTCCATTAATGTGTGGGCCCAAGAATGTTAAGGCCCATTTTGAGTGAATGTCATGTGGGCCCACCAGTAGTAGTCTTGTTTGGGCCAACCATTAGCCCTCTTCAACAAGAGTTCGTGATCCACATGTGTTAAATGTATGCTATATTGAAACATGTGAAATTGTGTTATGTGTATAGCCCTTCACCACTTGGTATGTGACATGCATTGTATTATGTTGTTGCCTTAGAATACCTAATTATATAACGAGTGCACAACCTTTCACCACTTGTCACTTTGGTTAGAGTGCAGTCCTAAGTAGTAGAATCATATGACATGTGTTTAAACCCATAAACATGTTCAATTATAACAATTAGGTAGACTCTAGATGTGTGAGCATGCGATATGTAGTTGGCCCCTTAATCATGTGGGCATGTGACGTATGTATGGCCACCTAATCAAATGCAATTATTGAGTATCTGTGGGCGGTTAACTGTATGATTTTGAAATTCACACAAGTTCAACCAACTATATGAAGTCGGGTGGCATTATTGACCACCCAATGTTATGACCACGTGCTTATGGGCATAGCCATAGTCCCACAAACCATGAACAATCGGGTTGTACATGTAGATTTTCTCAGTCATGAGAATTATGATATAGGTTGGATTATACAACTTGATAATGGAGTGGCCCTCAATTCGGTGTCATGCGACATAAATACACCTTACATTATGCTCATAAATGAGGCAGATGCGGGGACCACTAAATTATATGTGATGTGATGGAAACTAGTTTTTGGCCTCTTGATTATGTGACATCGAACCTGAGTCATTCTCCATATGAAGTATTGAGTGGTTACAGTTTAAGAGTTAGTGTAACTGGGAATAGTGGGTATGCTTGTGATTGTACCTTGGATGCTTTGAGATGCGGTCACTAGACCAGGATACTAAGTGAAATTATGGCATTGGCAACCTGACCATGTGGGAGCTTAATAAATTGGTTGCCCATAGATGTATGAGTTATGATAAGTAACCATGTGACCTTAAATCATTTAATAATGGCAAGTAGAGTGACATTGTGTGACCACTCAACCATATGATTATGTGGTGCTTAGGTGACTGCTAAACTATGTGAAATTGTGGTACTGGTCGCCTGACTATGTGAAAGTTTAGTAAAGCAGTTGGCCCATTAGTGTGGCCCATTGATGTAGCCCACTTGATGAGTATGAGGCCCATTAGTGTGGCCCATTGATGTAGCCAACTTGATGAGTATGAGGCCCATTAGTGTGGCCCATTGATGTAGCCCACTTGATGAGTATGAGGCCCATTTGTGTGCGGCCCATTGATGCGGCCCGTATTTGAGGCCTGTTGTGATGTGTATTCAGCCCGTGTTTAAGGCTCAATGTGATGTATATGAGGCTTATGTGATGAGGTCCATCGTGATGCATTTGAGGGCCAGCTATGGAGCCCATTATGATGTATGTTAGGCCCATGCGAAAGACCCCTCGTGATGTGTATTAAACTCTTGAGTGAGGCCCATAGTGTTGTATATTTAGCCCTTGTGTGAGGCCATGGGTCCACTATATGTTAGGATCTATGTGGGTCACTCCTAGGGGGCAATGTTGGTTAAATGTCCACATTGTCGAGGCTGATTGTCGATGCCGATTGTCGAGGCTGGTTATTGATACCGATTATGAGTATGTGACAATATAGCATCATGATACATGCCCATACGCATCATCTGCATGTTTGTTATGAGATGTGGTTGACCATTGCATATGCCATATGACAGGTTATTTATGAGACTCCCTGATAGGCGGAGTTGTCCCACATAAGCACACGGTATGTGCAGGATTGAAGTATGACTGAATTGTATGACTCATGCATCACGCATTTTGTGATATGACTACTGTACGCCCTAGTGATATCAGGGTCGTAGCCTCTACAGGCATATCGTGGATGGCCAGATGGGACACCGAAAATGTTTGGTTCTAGCATGCGGGCGTCATAGATGTCCCTAGGTGAAAATCCTTAAACCTCCGTGGCCAGGAGGCGCTCCAACGTCGAGACCAAGTGGATATATATGAGCGCATAAGGGTCGTATACCAGTAGGCCGCGTCTTCCACTGTGTCCTGGTTGGTTGGGAGGGGGTGTGACCTTACCTGCCTGAGTGAGGGGGCAATGTCTAGGTTAAGTTTGACCAGCTTGAGGAATGGGTCTACTATTAACGAGCCGGGCCCGATATTGGCAGGCGAATAGTAAGGTCTCTTCCACTTACCCAGTTGTGTGCTCTGATAGGGGAAACAAGCTGGCGTAGAGTGTAATAGACCTCAGTGATGATCCCAGAGATGAACAGTACTGATATGTGGACTTATTGAGTAGGAGTTGCATACTCATTCATTCATTCATTCATTATCCACTAGGCTAGTGGTGTGCAACTATTTGTTACGTGTACTTTCGCAATGGCCGGGATTTCGTTTGGGGCGTACAACTAACCTGAGATCAGGAGTTTACCACATTGAGTCTGACTATCCAAATTTAGGTATGGGACTAGTTTGGATAGAAGTCCCTTGTAATGGACCCCATAGCCTTCGATACTACGTACTATTATCCCGACTTCACACTCCAGCATGGTCATTCCAGTCACACCGCATATTGCATTACATCAACGACATATGACATTTAGAGTTGCAATATTTCTGTATTTATATGACTTAGATGAGATTGATGGTATTCGTAGCTCTTTTGAATTGCATATTGTATTGCATTGCATCCTCGGTTCCCGATATTTGTCTTATTATGTCTTCGCATTGTATAGATCTACATTGCTTCCTTAGTACGTGAAAATGGTTTATGTTTTTGAATCGTATAGCCTTGGTACGGCTGATGTCACTCATGAACTTGTCAGTATTTTCGCTCACTCTGTTATCATATGATTTATGATCTTATCAGTATTTCTGTTTACTCTGATAATTCTTGACCTTGTCAGTATTTCTGCTTACTATGATAATTCATGATCTTGTCAGTATTTCTGTTTATTCCAATATTGTACGATTATGGATTACCAGTATTTTCGGTATTATATGATAATGACATTGTATTGAATACTTGATACTTACCTTGTGCACACACTTACACCACCCTCTAAGCTTTCTATAAGCTTATGCATGATAGATGCGTGCAGGTGATGTTAGGTTGCAGCAGTGTTGAGCTTGGAGCGTGCAGCGGTCTTCTGGAGCTTGATTTTCGATTGATGTATTTTCCTTTCAGCATTGTACTCAAATGGCTATAGTAGTGGATATGTGATGATGATGTTGCCTTTGTGAATTGGGTATTCTTATGGTTATGCTTATTACGAGTTAAATATATATATAAAAAAAATCCTCCTTGTAGGATCCCAGGATCGAAATCTGGTGTATGGATGTTAGGAGCCGATAATGGGGTAGTACGGAGGCTGTCGGCACCGGATTCGGCGATCGGGATTCCTATGAATCCGATTTCTGGGTTTGGAGCGTGATAGAAAGAGTGTCTCAAACACGCATGCCAATGTGCCCAAGGCCTGGGCCTAAATTACAGAACCGGCCAACTCTCAGTAAGAGGCCAAATATGAATTCGCCTCCCAGACCAACGACTCCACCGGCTCTGCAGAGGCGATTAGATCTTTGGTGCATCTATTGTAACAGGGCGGGCCATACCGAACCCTTTTGTTTTACAAAGATGAAGGACAACGACTTTACGCCGCCTCAGAAGGTCAACTGCCAGCCACCACATGTTTTTTCAGTTCCACCCCTGCGATCTACACCACCGGCACAACCATTCCACCGACCTCCTGCACCTTGAAATTGGCTACCTCAATGACCTATGTCAGCGTAACCCAACCGTCCACAACAAGCTCGAGTACATGCCCTCGCAGCCGAAACGTCTGAATCTGCAGTTACAGTACCGTTAGCCTTTGAAGTCACTGCCCACATCCAAGGTACACCAGTGTTTCTGTTGGTGGACACCAGGTCCACTATTTCAATGATAGCATACTTTACGATCAACCGATTAGGGCTGAGCACTACCCTTATGGTTGGGGTGAGAGTCATCGCAGCAGCAGGAACCTTCACAGACGCCACTAAGCTTTGTAAGAATTGCCCGATAGACTTAGGAAGTAGAGTGGTGTGCATTGACCTGATTGTCACCACGATATATCATTACAACGTCATCCTTGGCATGGATTGGCTCACTAAAATGAAAGCAAAGATTGATGTGAAACCAGATTATTGACAGCCCATGGGCCCGAGGGCACGGCCTTCACCTTCCCAGTTTAGGTTAGTAGTTCCTTTCGCATCCATTATTACGCTTCCTTATTGAAAAATGTTGATGGTCCATTACTCGGGGATACACCAGTAGTCCAAGATTTCACAGACGTGTTCAAACGATCCCTGAACTACCTCCTCAACGCAAGATCGACTTTACCATCGACCTTGTGCCAGGCGTGACACCTATCTCTTTATCGACGTACCATGTGCCTCCATGTGAAATGAAGGAACTGAGGAAATAGATTGATGACTTATTGGATTCAGGTTTCATACGGCTAAGCATATCTCCTTGGGGAGCACCAGTGTTGTTTGTGAAAAAGAAGAATGGATCGCTATAGTTGTGTATAGATTATTACAGGTTAAATCATGTCACAGTGAGGAGTTTCCTCGGACTTGCTGGCTATTACCGCCGATTCATTAAGGACTTCTCCAAGATAGTCCGATCGTTATCTCAACTCACTCAGAAAGATCTTAAGTTTGCTTGGAATGAGAAAGCAGAAGCAGCCTTTCAGGAATTAAAGGACAAGCTGACGTCCGCACCCGTGCTTGTACTACCAGAGCAAGGGGTCAAATATACTATATACACCGACACCTCTTAAGTTGGTTTGGGTTGTGTACTTATGCAGAAGGATAGGGTGATCGCCTATGCTTCACGACAGTTGAGGAAACACAAAGAGAATTACCCCACTCATGACTTGGAGTTGGCAGCAGTCATTTTCGCATTAAAGCTTTGGAGACATTACCTCTACGGAGAGGAGTTCGAGCTCTTTTGCCACCACAAAAGCCTCAAGTGCATCTTTACTCAGAGGGACCTGAATATGAGGTAACACCATTGGATGGAGACCTTGAAAGACTTCAAGTTTGAGGTCTCCTACCATCCTGAAAAGGCTAACCTTGTGGCCGATGCATTGAGCCGTAAGAAAACCATAGAATTTGTAACCCCACTGATGATAGAAGAGTGAAATATAGTGGAATTCGTGAGAGACTTTGAACAGAAGCTGACAGTAGAGGATCCATTCGAGAACATCGCACACTTCCACGTGCAGCCACTTATTGACGACCGAATCATTGTGGCCCAGAAAGAAGATGAACTGTTGGTAAAGATGAGAGATGTGCAAGCGACAACGAAGAATCCAAGTGGAAGATTGGCTTGGATGGAGGTTTGAGATATCGTGGCCGCTTATGTGTCCAAAATCTCTATGACTTGAGAAGAGAGGTTCTAGAAGCCGCACACAATTCAAAGATAGCAATACATCCGGGTAGTATAAAGATGTATCGAGACATGAAGCGTTCATACTGGTGGGACAATATGAAGGCCCACATAGCAGATTTTGTATCCTGATGTCTCATATGCCAACAAGTTAAGGCCGATCATCGCTGACCCCCTGATTTACTTCAGCCAATGCCTATAGCCGAGTGAAAGTGGGATTTCATATCTATGGATTTCATTTTCGGGTTACCAAAGATGAGAAAGGGGCATGACTCCATTTGGGTGATTATGTACCGATTGACGAAATCGGCCCATTTTCTCCCGATTAGAGTTTCTAATTCGACAGATGATCTAGCCAAGCTGTACATCAAGGAGATAGTACGATTACATGAGGGTGCCTATGGAGATTGTGTCAGACTGAGACACACGATTCACTCTATTTTCTGGACTCGAATCGAAGAAGCGATGGGAGTAAAACTGAAATTCAGTACCGCGTTTGTAATGTCTTGGAAAAATCCATACAAAGACCCGAGTACCACCTCAGGCAGAAATCCTTAAGGACCGTATTCTATAGAAATTAAATGAAAATTAATTAAGTACTAAACTAAATAATCAGTTGAATTAGCTCGAACCACTATTTATACGAATGGCAAGACCTAAAACCATTAAAACCACTAACTCAACATTACTTAAAAAAACATAGGAGAAATCTCAAAAGCCAGTTACTCTCGAGAGCACATTGAAACTCTATATCGGACCTGGACCACACGTCGAAAGTTCGATGACTGCAAAACTATAAGGTTATGACCACCTTATTGGGCTTGACAACCATTATGGAAATCAAGCCCAAATAGTATCAAAAAACGCACAACTTGAGCCTTAAGCAAAGTGTGTGAGAAACGCAAATATCTTTAGAAAATGAATCAAAACTTAAGTGAATTGGGTCGTTCGCTTGCGGGTGAAATTGAAAGTTTCTAACCAAACTATACCCTTGGATCAGGGAAATTCTCCTGCACATATTTGTGTACTTGTAGCCCTAATCGGGTGACGACGACCATTGAACTGACACGAGTCCTTCACGGTCGATCAGCCTATCCAAATGCACTGAAATCGCATCCTGGCCTAGATCCATTGTCAGGGAACTTACTCTGTGATATAGACAGGTAATGGACCTCCATATGAGCCCCATTTGTTAGAAACAGCCGCCCTTTGGCTATAACCGAAGTATACCATGGCTCTAGGGCCATTGACATCAGTTTTGAGCCTATATAAGGCCCCTAAACCAGCCCCCCTCTCTCATACGAATTTGCTCAAACCCTAGGTGAGAGAAGAGAGAAAAGAGTGAGAAGAAGAGTGAGAGTTTAGGAGATCGTGGCAGTGTTTCTCTCCCATGACTACACGCACTAGATCGCCTCTTTGTTACACTACACGACCTATTCCGACTTTGATTTGGTTAAGGAATCCTAACCCTAATCTCCTTTTAGGAATCCAAATAGAGGGATCTACGAAATAGCTAACCTATTTCATTGCTTAGGTGTCCAGCGTTCGGTTTATGGGAATATAATGTTCGAACTGAGTTCGAAAGGAGCAATCCGACGAAAGGTGCAGACTATAAACATTTAGGTTATGGTTTTCAAGGCTTTCAAGTCGGCAATGATTTATGTCTGACTAGATTGCTGCCATATGATCTTAGTTATGATGTATTTGACAAATTATACATATGTGTGAACTATGTGAATAAATATGCATTCCATGTGTTTGTTGAAATGTTTGAATGAAATTGCAGTTATGATTTGTGCTTGCCATGACTATTAATCTAGAATACATGTTCGTTATTTGTATGACAACTCCTTTGTGAAAGGATTTGTCATAATATATGCTATAACTAATTTATTTCATGTATGTAGAAATGTGTAGTCTAAGTGTTTGATAAAATGTCTGAATGAGAAATTGCTTGATGAATTGTAGTTAATGAGGGCATTGAGATAGGATTCTCAACTACCTTATCAATATTTATAGTTTCCTTCATGTAATCTAAATTATTACTACGTGATTCATGGATGAAATGCATATGTATAATACATGCTCAATGTGTTTGTTAAAATGTTCAAATGGGATTTATATTTGAATTGTTTGTTAAATGTTATTTTGACTATCACATGTGAATACCTATTGTATTTGAGTATGATTGGGACTAATACATAGTCCAAGCAATCGGTAACAGTTCCTGATTGAGTGGTTGAACTAGTCTCGCAACCTTGGATAAGTTCGACGAATCCGAGTCATACGGTGATTGTCGATAGTGGTTAGGCCAAGTGGAGTGCTTATGCGCTCCATGTCGATTAATTCAGTGTGCACTTGTACTAATCGAATTTCTCAATTAACTCGATTGACCTATTGTATGTTTATCATGTATGGATGCTATTGCTTGAATATAAAGTACCACTTGCTAATGTAAAGCCCGTTTCAACCATGGTACCACAATCCGCTAAGACTCATGAGCCGGGCATGGTGATATGGGACACCGTGGTCGAACTGTCGGCCTACGCTGGGGTGACGAGCCTCCCCGTAGTGACCAGTGAGCAACCCAAACTCGTGAGCCGAATACAAGGTATGAGACACTGTATTCGAGTTGTCAACCTACATTCAGGTGACGAGCCTCCTGTAGTGACCTCGAGTATAATCAATTGAACTTACCTATCCATTGCTTCCATTAGGGGTAATGCCCTACAACTTGCCTATCGTATGTTACTAACTAGGATTGACGACCCTAGATGGGTCCCCGCTTGGGTAAATGATATAAAGGGAGTACCTTAGCTTCCCAAATCTGCTGTATGAATAAGCCTAATTAAGAACTTGGATAACATGACCATGCAGCACATTGCATGTGCTTTGGTGAGGAAGCGCACGTTTAAGGAGTTTGTCATGCACGATCGTAAGATGAAGTCGCTGAGGGAGTGCAGGAGAGGGCATGCATCATTACAGCATACCATTCCTACATTAATAAGAGTACTTAGGATATGATTGTTGTACTGCTTTATCATTACTGCTTGACTGAATTGATAACATGTTAACCTTTGCCTTATAGTACCACTGAGTTGATCACTTACTCTCATTCTAGGACGGTGTTTCAAAACACCAACCAGACTCTGGTTTAGTTGCAGATGACGATGTGGCTTACGCGACGGAGCCGAATTTCTTAGACGAGGAGGAGTTCTCCTACGTGCAGCTCTCTGGCGAGTCTGTGTGGACCTAGAGCTGCGTCGTCAGGATTATAGGGTTATGGATTAGTTGGACATTATACTTGATATTTTATAAATTTTGGAACAGTACATATATATATTCAGCCTGGTAACATACTCATACTCGGGGGATTGAGAAACACTTATATACTTTATATACCTATCTCAGTCTTCCGCTTGCTTAATTTAATTATCTCTGGAGTATGATATGTTGTTTTAGTGTAATCCCACTCATGTTTAATGCACTAACATGGACAACATTTAAACATCATTATCTATGTTGCATAAGTGATGCATTGGATCTTGGGAGTTGAGCTTTGCATGACCCTTGAAATTCGGGGCGTTATAGCATTCCACCCACAGACCGATGGGTAGACGGAACGGGTAAATCAGATAGTTGAGGACATGCTACAAGCGTGCATGCTTAACTTCAAGGACAGCTGGGATGGCTGTCTCCCTTTTGCCGAGTTTGCTTATAACAACAGCTTCCAAGCAAGCATTGACATGGCTTCTTATGAAGCCTTGTATAGGCACCCTTGCCGAGCTTCACATTGTTGGGCAGAAGTTGGCAAGAAGAGTTTGGTTGGCCCAAACCTGGTTCAAGTGACCTTAGAAAAGATTAATATTATCCGGCGCTAACTCCTTACAGCCCAAAGTAGACAGAAGAGTTATGCAGATACGAGGTGGAGATAATTAGAATTTGAAGTTGGGGACTATGTATTCCTTAAGTTTCCCCAATGAAGGGAGTTCTTCGTTTTGGCAAGAAGGGGAAACTCACGTTGAGATTCATTGGCTCGTTCCAGATTTTAGACCAAGTGGGTGTGGTAACATACCGTCTCACCTTGCCCACACCACTCGTAGGCATGCACAACGTATTTCACGTATCGATGCTGAAGAAATATGTTCCTGACCCTACCCATATTATCAAATGGGAACAAATGTAGTTAAATGAAGATGCTACTTATGTATTGCGGCCTACACATATTCTAGATAGGAAGGAACAAGTGCTACGCAACAAAATTATCTCACTCGTGAAAGTGTTATGGACACACCACACTGAGGAAGAGGCTACTTGGGAAACAGAAGCCGAAGTCCGTAAGAACTACCGACAGATCCTCAAGGAGTACGAAAAGGTACTAATTTTGGGGACGAAATTTTTCTTTAAGGGGTGTAGATTGTAATGTCTAAGAAAAATCCGTACAAAGACCCGAGTACCACCTTAGGAAGAAATACCTAAGGACCATTTTCTGTCGTAATTTAGGCAAAAATTAGTTAGGTACTAAAGTAAATAATCGGTTGATTTAGCTCAAACCACCATTTTCACAAATGAGAAGGCTTAAAACCATTAATACCACTGACTCAACGAAAGACCTAGGAGAAATCCCAAGAGCCTGTTGCTCTCGGGAGTACATTGAAACTCTGTATCGGACCTAGACCGCATGTCAAGAGTCCGATGATCGCGAAACTATAGGATTATGTCCGTCTTACTGGGCTTGACAACCATTGCGGGAATCGAGCCCAGATGGTGTCTAGAACCACACAACTTGAGCCCTGAGTGAAGTGTGTGAGAAATGCGAATATCTTTAGAAAATGTAATGAAACTTAAGTGAATTGGGTCATTCTCTCACATGTGAAATTAAGGGTTTCGAACTGTCAGTTTCTGACCAAACTTCACCCATGGGAAAAGAAAATTTCCCTGCACGTATCAGTATACTTGTGGCCCCGATCAAGTAAATATGACTGTCGATCTGACACTGGTCCTCTATGGCCGATCGGCTTATCTGATCGCACCGAAATCACATCCTGGCATAGATCCATTGCCAGTGAACTTACCTTACAACGTATGTGAGTAGTGGACCTTCATATGAGCTCTGTTTGTCAAAAACAGCTGCCCAAAGGGTATAACCCATGTATATAGTGTTCATGGGGCCATTTACATCACTACTGGGCCTATAAATAGCCTCCCACACACCCTCTCTCTCCCATATACGAATTTCTCCAAACCCTAGGAGAGAGAGGAGAGAAAAGAAGAGAAAAGAGGAAGGAGAGAAGAGAGATCTTGGGAGATTGTTGTAGTGATTCTCTCCAACGACTCCATGCACCAAATCATCTCCATGTTACACTACACGATCTGTTTCGGCTATGATTTGGGTAAGAAATCCTTACCCTAATACCGTAGTTGAGATCCAGAATGGTTGTTTACCAACCTAGCTAACCAATTTCACCATTTAGGTACCCGACGTTCCGTTTTTGGAAACGTATAGATGAACCGAGTCCGAATCAAGTATTCTGATGAAAGGTGCGGACTATAAACATTTAGGTTATGGTTATCAATGCTTTCAATGTCAGCTAACGATTTATATCTGACTTGATTGCTGTTATATTGTCTTAGTTACACCGCTTTCGATATAATATACATGTGTGAACTATGTTGAACAAAATATGCCTCTCATGCCTTTGTTGAAATGTTTAGATGAACATGTAAATATGATTTGTGCTTGCCATGACTGCTAATTTAGGATTCATCATTGTCATATGCATGCCGACTTCTCTGTATAAGGATTTGCTAAAATATATGTTGTAACTAACCTAGTCTATGTATTTGGTGAAGTGTAATCTAAGTGTTTGATGAATTGTATGAATGAGAAATTGTTGATGATTTGTATGTATTACGAGTGTTAAGATAGGGTTCTCTCTTGCCTTATACATATGTATAGTTTCTTTCATGAAATCATATTCGCCTCTACGCAAATGATTGATAAAATGCTAGTATTTGGTAACATGATCAAGGTGTTTGATGAAATGCTCAAATAAGGATTTCACTTGGATTGTTTGTTAAATGCTGAATTGATTATCACATTATTTAATTGCTGCATCTGAGTAAGATTGGGGCTACAACCTAGCCCAGGCAATTGATAACAGTTCTTGTTCGGTGGCCGATTTAGTCTTGCCACATTGAGTATATTTGATGAATCTGGGTTGCACGACGATTGTCGACAGTGGTTAGGCCACGAGGGGTGCTTACGCGTTACATGTTGATTAAGTTAACATGTGCTTGTACCAATCAGATTTGCCTAATAAACCGATTGACCTATTGTGTGTTTACCATATATGTACACCACTGCTTGAATCTAAGGTATCCCTTTCCAATATAAAGACCCTCTATAACCATGGTACCACGATCCGCTAAGACTTATGAGCCGAGTATAGTAGTATGGAACACCGTGGTTGAGCTGTCGGCCTACGTTGGGGTGACGAGCCTCCCCGTAGTGACCAGTGAGCAACCAAGACTCATGAGCCGGGCATGGTGGTATGGGACACCGTGTCTGAGCTGTCGGCCTACGCTGAGGTGACAAGCCTCCTCATAGTGATCACGAGTATAAACTTTGAATTTGCCTATCAACTGCTTTTCATTAGGAGTGATGCCCTATAATTTGCCTATCGTACGTGATTAACTATGATTGACGACCCTAGATGGATCATTCGGTTCGGGTTGATGATATAAAGGGAGGTACCTTAGCTTCCCGAACCTCCTGTATGAATAAGCTTAATTAAGTACTCGGCTAACATGGTCATGCATCGCATTGCATTAGTTAGGATGTGCTTTTGTCAAGGAAGTTGCACTTTTGGGAGTGTTGTCATATGCGAAATTGGTTGTCGGAGTCACTTTTGAGGGAGCTTTATGCGAAGGCATACATAATTACTTGCACTCCATTCTTGCATTAACAAGAGTAGTTAGGAAGTTATTGTTGTATTGTTTTATCATTACTGCTTGATTGACTTGATAACATGTTAACCTTTGCCTTAAAGTACCACTGAGTTGATCACTCACTTCCATCCTGGGAGGGTGTTTTAAAACACTAACCAGATTCTGGTTTAGATGCAGGTGTTGATGAAGTCTATGAGACGGAGCAGGACTTCATAGATGAGGAGGAAGAGTTCTCCTATTTCCAACTCTCAGGCGGGTCTATGTAGACCTCGTGCTGATTCGATGGGAACACGAGGATACTTGACTTAGTTGGACATCTTACATTCTCACATTTTGTATATTTTGAAACAATATATGTAATATATTCAGCCCGGTTACATACTCATACTCTAGAGGTTGTGAAACACTTACCTATTCAAATATATATATTTCAGTCTTCCGCTTGCTTAAATTAATTATATCCGGAGTATGATATGTTGTTTTAATATAATCTTACTCATGTTTAACTCATTAATATGGACAAAATCTGAACATCATTATCCATGTTGCATAAGTGATGTACTGGATCTTGGGAGTAGAGCTTTGCTCGACCCTCAAAATTCAAGGCGTTACAAACACTTCATCTAACTTAATTCATTCAGTTGACAGTTCGTGAACTAAATTTTGAAAATCATGAATCGAATTTATGACAGGTTTATCGTCTGTCATTTCATAATGAAGGAAATTAGCAATTGCATGTTTCTTAGTACCTGCATCTTCCAATATGTACTTCTTTTCTAAAGCAGTTCATGTCTTTAGCAGATTCATAAGAAGCCTACACGTCAGACAGTTCATTGGACAAAGAGTTTAGAATATAGTTTTTACAATTATTTTCATCTGCTACTTCGGTTTGATTTGCTAAATCTATAGTAAATGATTCAAATAGTATATATGAAACTTTAAAGGTGGTCAATGCAAACATCAATTTCTGTTTTCACCGTTTAAAGCATTATCCAGCGAATGGTTCGATTTTAGCTAACTTAGTAGAAGCATTTACTGTTATGGTAGTCATAGTCTATGCAATTCAATTCGATTTCAAGATTGTCAGAATATTTGGTTGAATTAAATAGACTATTAAAATCAAGAACCAAAAAAAAAAAAATTAATTTCAAAGATAGAAAACTTATATATTTGAGTCGAGGCGTGACTGAGTCACTTAGCTTGAAATTGAATTTGCTCCCCTTGGACAGCGTCTCAAGTGCAACAAGTTTCCAAAGCAATTGACCTACAGGATACAACAACTATGACCCGGTCCCAGCAGTGCACTCACTATATGCGGGCTCGAACCACCACTTACAGTTTAACCCGAAAGTGCTGAGTTGACTCAGCAATCAAAATTCTAAAAAACGGAATATCAAGAGAGTTTTATATGAAAAAAATAATTTTTCGTATTTTGAAATGTGAATCGGAAGTCTTTATATAAACTCTAAAGTGGTGCATAAGCACCTTTTACAAAGGGTTAGGTCCGTCAACCAACCGGAACAGATACATCTCTCTGGTTTAAAACGAAAAAGCGCAAGTGCGAGTACACTCTCGAGTACCCATACACACACACTCACATGAGTACACTCACACCGCACCCGTGCCCAGCCCAGCCTAGCCCAACCCGTCCTGTCGCGCACGTGGACTCAGCTCCCTGAATGGGGCTCAAGCCTAAGGCAAAAACTTATCTTATATACAAGAGGATTTTCTTTGTCAAATTCGATGTGGGACAAAACCCACAACTCAAAAACACCAACAATTCCAAATGTGGAGGGAAACCAAAAATTTGAAAATCAAATTTTAGTATTTATTTTAAAACAAAATAAAACATATTATAGTGGGCCGCACCTATCGGGAATCCCCGTACGTAGTGTGGCACACCACGTAATCCACTTCCGTTTCAAACTCTCTCCAACCCACCGTGAAGCAGCTGAGATAATGATTCAAGCCCACCGTGATGTTTAGTTTCCATCCAACCCATTCATAAAGTTACGTGGACCCCTAGATTAAGAGAAAGCAAAAATATAAGCTCAATCCAAAACTTCTGTGGCCCCATAAGAAGTTTTCATCAGTAAGAGTTTAATACCAATTGTTTGGTCCACCTGTATCTTGTACTTGCCTAATTTTTGGAATTATATAATGAAATAATATGAGAAAAATGTATGGACAGTGTGGATATAACCCATACATCATGGTGGCCACTCAAAGCTCCCTGCCCGTTCCCAGCTGGAGACGAGCGGGGTATGATGCAATCGGACGCCGTTTTGGCTATTGACACTGCCACTCGCTAGGTGGTTAGTGGTTGGTGCTATATGGGCCCCACCATGATCTATGTGTTTTATCCACACCGTCCATCCATTTTTTTCACATCATTTTAATAATTCATCTTATAAATGAGGCAAATCAAAATCTCAGTTGGACCACACATGGGAAAACAATAGTGATTGAGTCTATCATTGAAAACCTCTTGGCCCACTGTAATGTTTATTTGAAATCCAACCTTAGATTAGGTCATACAGACCTGGATGAAGGCAAAATACAAATATCGGCTTGATTCAAAAATTTTGTAGCCCCAGGAAATTTTTAATCATGAGAGTTCAATCAACACTGTGTGGCCCACTTGAGATTTTGATCCACCTCAGTTTTAGGTTTATACTATAAATTTATTTGAAAAAAATAGATGGACGGCATGGATGAGACACATGCATCATGTTGTGGTCCACATAGCACTGACATGTGAAGTAGCCAATTCTGACGCAATCTTCGTCCAGATAATTAAGGAGCGGATTGCTCACTGACATCGGTAGTGGATTGCGTAGTGAGTAAACTCTGTGGGGTCCACTAAGATTTATATACTTTATCCACTCCTTCCATCCATTTTACTAGATAATTGTAGGTCCTGAGTCAAAAAATGAAGCATATCCAAAGAATAAATGGACCACACCACAGGAAACGGTGTGAATTGAACATCTACCGTTGAAAAATTCTTGAGGGCCACAAAAGTTTTGGATTAAGATTATATTTGTGTTTTCCCTTCATCCATGTTTTTTTTTTAATCTTATAAACAAGTTGGATGATAAATAAACATCATTGTGGAGCCTAGCAAGGTTTCAACATCGGAAATCATTATTACCACTATTTCCTGTTATACGATCCACTTGAAACTTTGGATATGTTTAAATTTTGGTCTCAACCCCTTATATGATGAGCTGAAAAATCGAATGGACTGTGTGGATAAACCACATACATTCACGGTGGGCCCAACCGAATTTACTCAGTATGATGAGTGTACTGAGTAACTCGGTAAGCAATCCGATTTCACTAACATGGCATGTAGCGAGTGGTTGCTCGGATGATATCTGGGTCCACTGGGATATTTGTGAGAAATCCGCCTATTTATATGTTTTGTGAGATCATTTTAGGACATAAGACAAAAAATAGGGAGGATTCAAAACTCGAGTGGGCCATACAAAATTAAAAATTGGGGAATGACTTTCCTACCATTTAAAACCTTCCTAGGCTCCATGTTGATGTTTATGTGCCATCCAAACCATTTATAAGGTTATTCATACTGGGATGAAGTAAAATCACAAAAAGTTATGCCTGATAAGAAGCTTTTGTGGCCGAATGAATGTGTCAACAATAGTCAAAGAATCTCAATTGTTTCCTCTCGAGTTTTGGATCCACTTTAGTTTTAATCTAATGTACTAAAACAATATCACAAATCAGATGTATGAGGTGGATATGATACATGACTATGCAATCACCATTCACATCACCACAATTAATTTCATTTTTAGAGTGTACCACACCACAGGAAACGGTGTGAATTGAACATCTACCGTTGAAAAATTCTTGAGGGCCACAAAAGTTTTGGATTAAGATTATATTTGTATTTTCCCTTCATCGATGTTTTTTTTAATCTTATAAACAAGTTGGATGATAAATAAACATCATTGTGGAGCCTAGCAAGGTTTCAACATCGAAAATCATTATTACCACTATTTCCTGTTATACGATCCACTTGAAACTTTGGATATGTTTAAATTTTGGTCTCAACCCCTTATATGATGAGCTGGAAAATCGGATGGACTGTGCGGATAAACCACATACATTCACGGTGGGCCCAACCGAATTTACTCAGTATGATGAGTGTACTGAGTAACTCGGTAGGCAATCCGATTTCACTGACATGGCATGTAGCGAGTGGTTGCTCGGATGATATCTGGGTCCACTGGGATATTTGTGAGAAATCCGCCTATTTATATGTTTTGTGAGATCATTTTAGGACATAAGACAAAAAATAGGGAGGATTCAAAACTCGAGTGGGCCATACAAAATTAAAAATTGGAGAATGACTTTCCTACCATTTAAAACCTTCCTGGGCTCTGATGTTTATGTGCCATCCAAACCATTTATAAGGTTATTCATACTGGGATGAAGTAAAATCACAAAAAGTTATGCCTGATAAGAAGCTTTTGTGGCCGAATGAATGTGTCAACAATAGTCAAAGAATCTCAATTGTTTCCTCTCGAGTTTTGGATCCACTTTAGTTTTAATCTAATGTACTAAAACAATATCACAAATCGGATGTACGAGGTGGATATGATACATGACTATGCAATCACCATTCACATCACCACAATTAATTTCATTTTTAGAGTGGACCACACCACAGGAAACGGTGTGAATTGAACATCTACCGTTGAAAAATTCTTGAGGGCCACAAAAGTTTTGGATTAAGATTATATTTGTATTTTCCCTTCATCGATGTTTTTTTTAATCTTATAAACAAGTTGGATGATAAATAAACATCATTGTGGAGCCTAGCAAGGTTTCAACATCGAAAATCATTATTACCACTATTTCCTGTTATACGATCCACTTGAAACTTTGGATATGTTTAAATTTTGGTCTCAACCCCTTATATGATGAGCTGGAAAATCGGATGGACTGTGCGGATAAACCACATACATTCACGGTGGGCCCAACCGAATTTACTCAGTATGATGAGTGTACTGAGTAACTCGGTAGGCAATCCGATTTCACTGACATGGCATGTAGCGAGTGGTTGCTCGGATGATATCTGGGTCCACTGGGATATTTGTGAGAAATCCGCCTATTTATATGTTTTGTGAGATCATTTTAGGACATAAGACAAAAAATTGGGAGGATTCAACACTCGAGTGGGCCATACAAAATTAAAAATTGGGGAATGACTTTCCTACCATTTAAAACCTTCCTGGGCTCCATGTTGATGTTTATGTGCCATCCAAACCATTTATAAGGTTATTCATACTGGGATGAAGTAAAATCACAAAAAGTTATGCCTGATAAGAAGCTTTTGTGGCCGAATGAATGTGTCAACAATAGTCAAAGAATCTCAATTGTTTCCTCTCGAGTTTTGGATCCACTTTAGTTTTAATCTAATGTACTAAAACAATATCACAAATCGGATGTACGAGGTGGATATGATACATGACTATGCAATCACCATTCACATCACCACAATTAATTTCATTTTTAGAGTGGACCACACCACAGGAAACGGTGTGAATTGAACATCTACCGTTGAAAAATTCTTGAGGGCCACAAAAGTTTTGGATTAAGATTATATTTGTATTTTCCCTTCATCGATGTTTTTTTTAATCTTATAAACAAGTTGGATGATAAATAAACATCATTGTGGAGCCTAGCAAGGTTTCAACATCGAAAATCATTATTACCACTATTTCCTGTTATACGATCCACTTGAAACTTTGGATATGTTTAAATTTTGGTCTCAACCCCTTATATGATGAGCTGGAAAATCGGATGGACTGTGCGGATAAACCACATACATTCACGGTGGGCCCAACCGAATTTACTCAGTATGATGAGTGTACTGAGTAACTCGGTAGGCAATCCGATTTCACTGACATGGCATGTAGCGAGTGGTTGCTCGGATGATATCTGGGTCCACTGGGATATTTGTGAGAAATCCGCCTATTTATATGTTTTGTGAGATCATTTTAGGACATAAGACAAAAAATTGGGAGGATTCAACACTCGAGTGGGCCATACAAAATTAAAAATTGGGGAATGACTTTCCTACCATTTAAAACCTTCCTGGGCTCCATGTTGATGTTTATGTGCCATCCAAACCATTTATAAGGTTATTCATACTGGGATGAAGTAAAATCACAAAAAGTTATGCCTGATAAGAAGCTTTTGTGGCCGAATGAATGTGTCAACAATAGTCAAAGAATCTCAATTGTTTCCTCTCGAGTTTTGGATCCACTTTAGTTTTAATCTAATGTACTAAAACAATATCACAAATCGGATGTACGAGGTGGATATGATACATGACTATGCAATCACCATTCACATCACCACAATTAATTTCATTTTTAGAGTGGACCACACCACAGGAAACGGTGTGAATTGAACATCTACCGTTGAAAAATTCTTGAGGGCCACAAAAGTTTTGGATTAAGATTATATTTGTATTTTCCCTTCATCGATGTTTTTTTTAATCTTATAAACAAGTTGGATGATAAATAAACATCATTGTGGAGCCTAGCAAGGTTTCAACATCGAAAATCATTATTACCACTATTTCCTGTTATACGATCCACTTGAAACTTTGGATATGTTTAAATTTTGGTCTCAACCCCTTATATGATAAGCTGAAAAATCGAATGGACTGTGCGGATAAACCACATACATTCACGGTGGGCCCAACCGAATTTACTCAGTATGATGAGTGTACTGAGTAACTCGGTAGGCAATCCGATTTCACTGACATGGCATGTAGCGAGTGGTTGCTCGGATGATATCTGGGTCCACTGGGATATTTGTGAGAAATCCGCCTATTTATATGTTTTGTGAGATCATTTTAGGACATAAGACAAAAAATAGGGAGGATTCAAAACTCGAGTGGGCCATACAAAATTAAAAATTGGGGAATGACTTTCCTACCATTTAAAACCTTCCTGGGCTCCATGTTGATGTTTATGTGCCATCCAAACCATTTATAAGGTTATTCATACTGGGATGAAGTAAAATCACAAAAAGTTATGCCTGATAAGAAGCTTTTGTGGCCGAATGAATGTGTCAACAATAGTCAAAGAATCTCAATTGTTTCCTCTCGAGTTTTGGATCCACTTTAGTTTTAATCTAATGTACTAAAACAATATCACAAATCGGATGTACGAGGTGGATATGATACATGACTATGCAATCACCATTCACATCACCACAATTAATTTCATTTTTAGAGTGGACCACACCACAGGAAACGGTGTGAATTGAACATCTACCGTTGAAAAATTCTTGAGGGCCACAAAAGTTTTGGATTAAGATTATATTTGTATTTTCCCTTCATCGATGTTTTTTTTAATCTTATAAACAAGTTGGATGATAAATAAACATCATTGTGGAGCCTAGCAAGGTTTCAACATCGAAAATCATTATTACCACTATTTCCTGTTATACGATCCACTTGAAACTTTGGATATGTTTAAATTTTGGTCTCAACCCCTTATATGATGAGCTGGAAAATCGGATGGACTGTGCGGATAAACCACATACATTCACGGTGGGCCCAACCGAATTTACTCAGTATGATGAGTGTACTGAGTAACTCGGTAGGCAATCCGATTTCACTGACATGGCATGTAGCGAGTGGTTGCTCGGATGATATCTGGGTCCACTGGGATATTTGTGAGAAATCCGCCTATTTATATGTTTTGTGAGATCATTTTAGGACATAAGACAAAAAATAGGGAGGATTCAAAACTCGAGTGGGCCATACAAAATTAAAAATTGGGGAATGACTTTCCTACCATTTAAAACCTTCCTGGGCTCCATGTTGATGTTTATGTGCCATCCAAACCATTTATAAGGTTATTCATACTGGGATGAAGTAAAATCACAAAAAGTTATGCCTGATAATAAGCTTTTGTGGCCGAATAAATGTGTCAACAATAGTCAAAGAATCTCAACTGTTTCCTCTCGAGTTTTGGATCCACTTTAGTTTTAATCTAATGTACTAAAACAATATCACAAATCGGATGTACGAGGTGGATATGATACATGACTATGCAATCACCATTCACATCACCACAATTAATTTCATTTTTAGAGTGGACCACACCACAGGAAACGGTGTGAATTGAACATCTACCGTTAAAAAATTCTTGAGGGCCACAAAAGTTTTGGATTAAGATTATATTTGTATTTTCCCTTCATCGATGTTTTTTTTAATCTTATAAACAAGTTGGATGATAAATAAACATCATTGTGGAGCCTAGCAAGGTTTCAACATCGAAAATCATTATTACCACTATTTCCTGTTATACGATCCACTTGAAACTTTGGATATGTTTAAATTTTGGTCTCAACCCCTTATATGATGAGCTGGAAAATCGGATGGACTGTGCGGATAAACCACATACATTCACGGTGGGCCCAACCGAATTTACTCAGTATGATGAGTGTACTGAGTAACTCGGTAGGCAATCCGATTTCACTGACATGGCATGTAGCGAGTGGTTGCTCGGATGATATCTGGGTCCACTGGGATATTTGTGAGAAATCCGCCTATTTATATGTTTTGTGAGATCATTTTAGGACATAAGACAAAAAATAGGGAGGATTCAAAACTCGAGTGGGCCATACAAAATTAAAAATTGGGGAATGACTTTCCTACCATTTAAAACCTTCCTGGGCTCCATGTTGATGTTTATGTGCCATCCAAACCATTTATAAGGTTATTCATCTTTGGGATGAAGTAAAATCACAAAAGTTATGCCTGATAAGAAGCTTTTGTGGCCGAATGAATGTGTCAACAATAGTCAAAGAATCTCAATTGTTTCCTCTCGAGTTTTGGATCCACTTTAGTTTTAATCTAATGTACTAAAACAATATCACAAATCAGATGTACGAGGTGGATATGATACATGACTATGCAATCACCATTCACATCACCACAATTAATTTCATTTTTAGAGTGGACCACACCACAGGAAACGGTGTGAATTGAACATCTACCGTTGAAAAATTCTTGAGGGCCACAAAAGTTTTGGATTAAGATTATATTTGTATTTTCCCTTCATCGATGTTTTTTTAATCTTATAAACAAGTTGGATGATAAATAAACATCATTGTGGAGCCTAGCAAGGTTTCAACATCGAAAATCATTATTACCACTATTTCCTGTTATACGATCCACTTGAAACTTTGGATATGTTTAAATTTTGGTCTCAACCCCTTATATGATGAGCTGGAAAATCGGATGGACTGTGCGGATAAACCACATACATTCACGGTGGGCCCAACCGAATTTACTCAGTATGATGAGTGTACTGAGTAACTCGGTAGGCAATCCGATTTCACTGACATGACAGGTAGCGAGTGGTTGCTCGGATGATATCTGGGTCCACTGGGATATTTGTGAGAAATCCGCCTATTTATATGTTTTGTGAGATCATTTTAGGACATACGACAAAAAATAGGGCAGATGCAAAACTCGAGTGGGTCATACAAAATGGAAAATCTGGGAATGACTTTCCTACCATTTAAAACCTTCCTGGGCTCCATGTTGATGTTTATGTGCCATCCAAACCATTTATAAGGTTATTCATATTGGGATGAAGTAAAATCACAAAAAGTTATGCCTGATAAGAAGCTTTTGTGGCCGAATGAATGTGTCAACAATAGTCATAGAATCTCAATTGTTTCCTCTCGAGTTTTGGATCCACTCTAGTTTTAATCTAATGTACTAAAACAATATCACAAATCGGATGTACGAGGTGGATATGATACATGACTATGCAATCACCATTCACATCACCACAATCAATTTCATTTTTAGAGTGGAGGGAAAGCTAGGGAGATACCCGTCAATCCCGTAATGGAATTTGGGGAGAATGCAAGTTTTAGGCACGCCCGCCGTTTTAATCTCAACCATTTGGTGGATCCAAAGAATGAATTACGTTGAGGTTCGCACTTGAGGTCGTGCGCAGGTGAACATTCCGCTCTCTCGGTGATGACCACCTTACTAGGCTTGACAACAACCTCGGAAATCTAGTTCTAATAGTATCCAGAAACGCACAACTTGAGCCCGGAGCGAAGTGTATGAGAAACGTGAATATCTTTAGAAAATGAACTCAGACTTAAGTGAATTGAGTTGTTCGCTTGCTAAATCTAAGGATTCAGACCGTCAGAATCTGATCCAACTACACCCTTGGATTAGAAAAATTTTCCAACACACGTCAGTGTACTTGTGGCCTTGATCGAGTACCGGTGATCGTTGAACTGAAACTGGTCCCCCGCGGTCGATCTATAGATTCGTTCAGACCGAAAACTTAACTCTACCTAGATCCAATGTCAGGAGGCTTAAGTCTGACCGCATGTAGAAAAGGGGCCTTTAGATCAGCTCCGTTGGACCGAAACGACCGATCCCTGGCTATAACCTAAGTATACCATGGCCCTAGGACCATTCCCATCAGTTCTGGGCCTATATAAGCACCTTAAACCCTCTCTCTCTCATTTCATACGAATTTATAACCCTAGGAGAGAGAAGAGAGAGAAAAGAGAAGAAGAAAGTGAGGAGTAAAGAGAGAGAGTGTTGGAGTTTATTCCTAGGATTCTTCCCTACCACTCGATGTGCTTAACCATTGCTACTGTGTCGCTATTCCAGTGATTCCGACTCCCTTCTTGGGTAAGGAATCCTAACCCTAATATGTTTTGGACATCCAGATGGCGTTTCTTACACACTTTGCTCCGGGTTCAAGTTGTGCATTTCTGGATACTATTAGGACTTGATTTTCGAGGTGGTTGTCAAGCCCAGTATGGCGGTCATAATCGTATAGTTACACGGAAATCGGACTTTCAATGCACGGTCCAGGTCTGATACGAAGTTTCGATGCACTCCCGAGAGCAACTGGGTTTAGAGATTGATCCTAGGTTTCAGGGTAACGTAGCGTCAGCGATCCTATTGATTTTGGGTCTTGCAGTTCGTATTAAAAGCTGTCTAAGCTAATTCAATGGATGATTTAGTTAAACACTTAATTAATCTTCGTCTAATTTCTAAAGGATTTGGTCCTTAGTGATTTTTGCCTGAGGTGGTACTCGGGTCTTTCTACGGATTTTTTCGGGACGTTACACTCTACCCCCCTTAAAGAACAATTTCATCCCCGAAATTGCCTAAGGGTAATATGTAAAGGTTTACATACGTGTTAGGGTATATAATAACTACATCAACCTAGCTCATATTAGTCTACCCCCCTTAAAAAGTTTCGTTGAACACTACTACTTGAACCTAAGGTACCAACTTACCAATGTAAAGACTCGTTTAACCTTGGTACCACGATCCGCTAAGACTCATGAGCTAGGCATGGTGGTATGGGACACCGTGGTCGAGCTGTCGGCCTATGCTGAGGCGATGAGCCTCCCCGTAGTGACCAGTGAGCAACCCAAACTAGTGAATCGAATACGATGGTATGAGACACTATATTCGAGCTGTCGGTCTACACTGACGCAGCTTGGCTGTGGTCCCCAATCGGGTCGATGACGAGCCTTCAAAAATAGACTGCCAGTTGGTAGGGCGTTGGTGGAGGGACCTCGAGTATGAAATAGGCCTACCCTCGCGCAGCCTGGCTGTGGTCCCTAGTGAAAGTGGTTCAAGCTAATTCTACTGATTATTCAGTTTAGTACTCAACTAAATTATGCCCTAATTACTATAGAATAAGGTCCTAGGGCAGTTCTACGCCCCTTTCTGGCACTTATAATTAGTATATTATTTTAATTATTTTTTTAGTAGTTCTTCATCAAGTCTACTTCACCTCTACCATATTTCATTAGATTTCATGTTGTAGAAAAATTTTAAAAATTCTAGAAGCAGCAGCTGTCCAAATTGATGATTTTCGGACAGTTGTCACAACGACCTATATTTAACTATATTAAAATTTTTATTATATTTTCACTTATTTTTATATGAAACTATACTTATCAAGCTTCAATTTGACTTTTAAATCACCTAAATCGGAGTTATAACGAGAGAGATATGACTTTTCGAAGTCGAACGAATATTACAAAAAATGGGGCAGAAAACGGGTCGCGTGGCCCGCTCGGCCCGCTGGCCAGCGAGGCCTCGCCGATCCGGCGGTGCCATCACCACTAGCTGGACCCTAGGGCGATGGCATCCCCCCCCTCCCCTTCTCGAGGTGTCGAAAATATGTGGGACCCACCTCGGGTCCCCCCTATTTCTGTCATTTGGCCCCCCGAGTCTGTTTGATGTGGTTTCGCCACCCGATATTTGAAACGGGTGTATTTTTCAATCTGGAAAGAGTTACACGACGTGAAATATATGATTTTGGGTTAGGAGAAACTGATATATCCAAATAACTTATTTATTTCATGAGGTTCCAAAATGTTAATGATTAAATCCTATTTTATTTATGTATTTACCATTTATCGTAAGCTTTAGTTTAAGTCTTGTTCTTCATCATTTAAACTTTAGGATTAGTGTCTAATGTGAAAGTACTTAGAAATATTTGAAGGACAAGGTGGTGAAAGGTGAGATTTTTAAGGAAATGGGTCAAAAAGGGGGATTTGAGACTTTGGGATTGAGTTCTGAGAAGTTAATAAGGTATTTTGATCGACCCATTGCCTAAGGACGTCTATTTCTAAGTTTGGCAAAAATCCGGGTTGTTACAATCTACCCCCCTTAAAAATAATTTCATCTCCGAAATTGGCTAAGGGTAATGAGTAAAGATTTTATTATTCCGTTTACCTAAGTTTTATTGATTTCAAGTTTATATGCATGGTAGGGTGTATAATGTTTATGCTAGTCTAGAACATTTTAGTCTACCCCCCTTAAAAACTTATTTCTTTACCTCTTGCTTATACCCTGATGGTTTTCTACAATTTATTGCTTTATCTATTTGGAGGATATTTATTTTCAGTGGTCGACTAACACAGAGAGACGGCTGTAATGGGCTTGAGCTCGATACATCGATCATCTACCTGACCAGGGTAGAAGGAGATATTATATATATATGAGAAAAGGCTATATAATGTTGAGCTCATGGGAACTCCCCATGAGGTCGAGCTTTGTGGGCCCACCATTATGTATGTCGAACATCAACATCGTGCATTTAATGGGCTCCCTTTAAATTATGGGATATCCCAAAAATCAGCCGTATACAGAACTCAAGTGAGCCATACCATCTAAAATCACGTGAAGACATGCCTAAAACATATAAAAGCACTTGGTGGGGCCCACTTGAAATTTGGATGCATCTAAAACTTGGTCTGACCCCTCATCCAAGTGGGACACACATAATGGATGGGCTGGATTTGTGAACCACATCTCGGTGGGCCCAAAAAATGATTATAAATGTTTTAATGGAGGGTAACCCCTCTCAACTTATTTATGTGATGTGGCCCACACAAGTCATAGATTGACTTGATTTTTTAGCCCCAGGCCCACCATGGAATGATGCATCTGACTAATATAATAGGGTAGATGTTCGACACTCATCATGGTGGGGCCCACACAACTCGACCTCATGGGAAGTTCCCATGAGCTCGACTGAACCTTTGCACATGTGTAATGGGAGTCTAATCCGAACAGTCCATGTGATGCAAAATCACATGAAACCCCAAGGGCCAAATTTTTAGAGATCGTTTTATAGCATTACAAAGAGAATGAGATAGATATAAGGTTCAAGCGAACCCCACCATAGAAAATAGTGGGAACTAACATCCACTGTTCAAAACTTCTTAGGGGCCATAGTAGTTTCCAATCAAGCTCTATCTCTATGTTAACTTATGAATAGGTTGGATCTCAAAAATACATCATGGTGGGCCCTATAAATGTTTCGACGGTGGGTGTGACTGTTCCCACAGTTTTCTACTGTGGGTCTACTTTGAATTTAAATCTATTTGGTTCTCTTTGTACTGCCATAAAATGAACTCTAAAAATAGTTGGACGGTATGGATACAACACATGCATCATGGTGGGGTCCACATAGCTTGGTGACGTCACTTCAGTAGTGATTTGGCTACTGACCTTGTCAGTATCCAATCCATTCCTGAGGAAAAGGACTTGATGGCTTAGGTGGGACCCACAGTAGAGTTAATATGTAATCCACACCAACCATCAGATGAGTCGCCCAATGTTGGCCATAAGAGACAAAAATCAGCTGCATTCATAAATAAGGTGGAGCACATGATAGAAAATAATGCCCTGGAAAAGCATATCCTCCAAATTGTTTCCTTTCGTATGGTTCACTTGAATTACATATCAACATGATTTCGTGGTTCTAGGTCTAATACTGAATTAGACATCTAATGAAAGGAGTGGATCTCATGTAAACATCATGATGGCCCACATCAAAAGATGAAAAGTGTGTGTTGGTTCTGAGAAAGACTCGGATAGCAAGGCGGGGAACACATAGCTGAATGTGTTGACGTGGCAATGCTACATGGTCCACACCATGATGTATGTGTTATATCCACACCATCCATCTATTTTATCATATAATATTTTTAGTGCATGAGCCTAAAAATGAGGGAGATCCAAAGCTAAAGGAGACCACGCCACATAAAACAGTGAGGATTAAACCCCCACCATTGAAAACTTGTTAGGGTGACGGAAGTTCTGGATCACGTTGATATTTGTTTTTCTTTTTTTCCTAATCCAGGTCTACATGACCTTATGAATAAGCTGGATGGCAAATAAACATCATGCTGGGTCCAAGGAGGTTTTAACGACGTGTGTTATTGTTCTGCTGCTTTTTGTGGTGTGGTCCACTTTAGCTATTGTCTTATGCCCTAAAATGATTTGAGAAATTGGATTGATAGTGTGGATATAATACATACATTATATTAGGGCTCACAGAATTTGCAACGCCAACATTGTTACCTACTAGTCCACTATTAAACTAGGATCAGATGTACCTGGGTAATATTGTGGTGGTGTTTTCTAACCATAGGGCCTACCTTGATATATTTGTTGTATATCCACACCATAAATTACTTTTTTCCAGATCACTTTAGCGTATGGTCTAAAAAATAATGTAGATTCAAATCTCCAGTGGACCTCACCACAGGAAAGAGTGGTTATGGACGGTTAAAAACTTATTAGGGCCATAAAAGTTTTAGATCAAACTGATATTTGTCTTTTCCCCTCATCTAGTTTCAGTGACCTTATCAACATGTTGGATGAAAAGTAAACATTACGGTGGGCCCTATGAAGGTTTTAATGATAGGTGTTCAATGTTCACTATATCCTGTGGTGGGGCTCACTTGATAGGTGGATCTGTTTAATTTTTGTGACCATCTATTAAAATGATTTGTAAAAACTGATGGATGGCGTGGATATACAACAAATATATCAAAGTGAGCCCCACGGTTAAGGAAGCACCCATCGTATGTTACCCCGATAACACCTAATCTACTCCTGTCCATTCTCGATAACGTACCAATTTTCTCGGAACCAAACTAGTGCCTCACGGACTTCAACCTTTCATCTTTTAATGGGGCCATATATATGTGTGGGATCCACTCCAATCATTAGACGTTTAATCCCGTTTTGGGCCCACAGAAGAAAAAAAATCTAAGCTAATTTGTGAATGAAGTGAGCCATACCAAATGGAAACAATTGAGAAAGGCGTCCACCCTTGATTTTTACAGGGCCCACCCTGTTGAGCCTTGGAAATCCACTCCAACTATTATATGCCATACAAAAAGTTAGGCTTGATGTCCAAGAAACCATGCCTATACATGATTCAACTGGGCCATGCCAAGGAAGGTGATTTGGAGGATAAGCTCTTCCCATATACTGTTTTTAGTCGTGTGGTCCACCTTAACCACGGATGGAACTGATTTTCAGACCATGGGTCTAGCATGAGGTGAATCATCTGATGATTAGGGTGGATTTCCCATTAACACCATGGTGGGACCGATCAAAGTAGGTAAGTCATTTTCTTTTTTGAAATAACTTTCCGAATACAGCATTTATTAACATTAATTTATGCCTAAATTATACAGCTAGTTGGACCGTTGGACCGTCCAACTAGTTGTGTGTGAGCACCTTTGCATGTAGAGAGAGGAATGCTCACCAGCGTGCCTACACACATGTGTCATGAGCGTCTAATCCGAACAGTCCATGTGATGCGGAATCCAATGAAATCCCAAGGGACAAATTTTCACCCTGATCTAAAATTTTTGTGGGCCATAGCAAAGAAAATGCAAATCAAGAGAGGTAACTGTTTTCATTTTTCGTGGCCCACGAAAGTTTTGAATCAAAGTAAAATTTGGGCCCAGGGGATTTCATGAGGTGCTGCTTTACATGGACTGTTCAAGTTTCGGAGTCACATAACGTCCCACAAGTTCCGTGCTCGAACTGCTACACAACTGAGCATTCAGCTCTCTCTCTCTCTCATATATATATATATATATATATATATATGTGTGTGTGTGTGTGTGTGTGTGTGTGTGTGTGTGTGTGTGTGTGGGAAAAGGTACTATGAGGTCGACTTCATAGGAAATTCCCATGAGGTCAAGCTGTGGGGCCCCATTGTGATCTGTGTCTAAAATCAACACGGTGCATTTGATGGACATGGGATATCCCAAAAATCAGTTGAATGCATGCCATACCATCTAAAATCAGCTGAATGCGGAATTCAGGTGTGCCGTACCATCTAAAACCATGTGAAGACATGCCTAAAACATATAAAAGCACTTGGTGGGGCCCACCTGAGTTTTAGATGCAACTGAAACTTAGACCGACCCCTCATCCAAGTGTGACACACACAATGGATGGGTTGGATTTGTCAACCACATCTCGGTGGGCTCAATAAATGATTATGAATGTTTTAATAGGAGGATAACCCCTCTCAATTGTTTAATGTGGTGTGGCCCACCCAAGTCATCGTGCATATGGCTGATGAGGTAGATGTTCAACACACATCATGATGGGGCCCACATAGCTCGACCTCATGCCATGAGGTCGACAGCATAGAACCCAAGTCATCATGCATATGATTGATGGGGTAGATGTTCAACACACATCATGGTGGGGCCCACATAACTCGACCGCATAGAACCATATAATATATATATATATATATATATATATATATATATATATATATGGTTCTATGTGGTCCACCTCATGGGAACTTCCCATGAGGTCGAGTTGTGTGGGCTCCACCGTGATGTGTGTCGAACATCAACACCGTGCATTTGATGGGTCCCCTTTAAATTATGGGATATCCCAAAAATCAGCCATATACAGAACTCGAGTGGGCCATATCATCTAAAATCATGTGAAGACATACTTAAAACATATAAAAGCACTTGGTGGGGCCCACCTGAAATTTGGATGTGTCTGAAACTTGGTCTGACCCCTCATCCAAGTGGGACACATAATTGATGCACTAGATTTGTGAACCACATCTTAGTGGGCCTCAAAAATGATTATGAATGTTTTAATGGGAGGGTAACCCCTTTCAACTTTTGTATGTGGTGTGGCCCACACAAGTCATGGATTGACTTTATTTTTAAGCTCGAGGCCCACCATAGAATGGTGTATCTAAGTGATGGGGTAGATGTTCGACACACATCACGATGGGCCCACAGCTCAACCTCATGGGAAGTTCCCAAGAGGTTTATATACACACACACACACACACACACACACACACACACACACACACACACACACGTCGAGCTCATGGGAGCTGTGAGCCCCATCATGATGTATGTCAAACATGAACACCGTGCATTTGATGGGTCCCCTTTAAATTATGGGATATCCCAAAAATCAGCTGAATACGGAACTCAAGTGGGCCTTATAATCTAAAATCATGTGATGAAAACATATAAAAGCACTTGGTCAGGCCCACCTGAAATTTGGATGCGTCTGAAACTTGGTCTGACCCCTCATCCAAGTGGGACACACATAATTGATGGGCTGGATTTGTGAACCACATCTTGGTGGGCCCAAAAAATGATTATGAATGTTTTAATGGGAGGGTAACCCCTCTCAACTTTTGTATGTGGTGTGGCCCACACAAGTCATGGATACACACACACAGACACACACACACACACACGGTCGAGCTCATGGGAGTTGTGGGCCCCACCATGATGTATGTCGAAGCGTGCATTTGATGGGTACCCTTTAAATCATGGGATATCCCAAAAATCAGCGGAACTCAGGGCGGCCATACTATCTAAAATCATGTGAAAACATGCCTAAAATATATAAAAGCACTTGGTGGGGCCCACCTAAAATTTGGATGCGTCTGAAACTTGGTCTAACCCCTCATCCAAGTGGGACACATAATGGATGGGCTGTATTTGTGAACCACATCTCGGTGAGCCCAACAAATGATTATGAATGTTTTAATGGAGGGTAACTGCTCTCGACTTTTGTATGTGGTGTGGCCCACACAAGTCACGGATTGACTTGATTTTTAAGCCCTAGGCCCACCATGGAATGGTGCATCTGACTGATGGGGTAGATGTTCGACACCCATCATGGTTGGGCCCACATAGCTCGACCTCATGGGAAGTTCCCATGAGCTCGACCGCATAGAACCTTTTCCCACACACACACACACACACACACACACACACACACACACACACACACACACACACACATATATATACACACACATGGAAATGGTACTATGAGGTCGACCTCATGGGAACTTCCCATGAAGTTGAGCTGTGTGGACCCACCATGATGTGTGTCGAACATCAATACCGTATATTTGATGGCTCCCTTTAAGTTTAGTGGTGTGGCCCACCCAAGTCATGGATTGACTTGATTTTTAGGCTCGTTGCCCACCATGGAATGGTGCATCTGACTGATGGGGTAGATGTTTAACACCCATCACAGTGGGTCCCACAGCTCGACCTCATGGGAAATTCCCATGAGGTCCGACTGATGGGGTTGATGTTCAACACACATCACGGGTGGGGTTGGGTATTGGTTGGGATATACCCAGACCCTGCCCATTTATTAACCAGGTTATAAAATAAAATAATAATAAACAATGTTGTCAAATTGCATATGCGATCTCGTGCGATTGCATATGCCTGTGCGCATATGCGATCGCACAATCGCATATGCGGTCGCATATTTATTTTTTTATTTTTTTATTTGCACTTTTTCAAAAAAATCTGAAAAATCATAAAAAATTCAAAAAAAATCAGAAAAATCATAATAAATTATTATATGTCATTGGGACATGAAATGCATTTAATTTAAGTAAAAAATAAAAAATAAAATCAACCAATTACATACATATGAAGTTATGACTTATGAACAATGATAATTTGATAAATTTACAAATTATAATATAGTTAACTTGATAACTTCTTAAATCTTAACAAATAACAATTAAACATTTTACATTTAAATTTAACTAACATTTTGTTGATAACTTGATATTAAGTTATCAATATCAAGTTATCAAGTATCTAGTATCAATATCAACAATCAACAAACATCAACATCAAGTCATCAGCAGTTCAACACTTAGACTTATGAGTTATAACTTATGAGACAAGCATTAAACAAAATTAAGAAGTTATGTATGTATTTATTATTTTATTTATCTAATCAATAATCATTATTCATTAATCTTATACATTGATCTATCATCCATTGTGGCACATCATCACCAGGTCTGCCGCCACCACCACCATCATCATCATCAGTCGAGTCATCTCCTTCTTCCACATACACTTCTTCTTCTTCCATTTCTTCATCATTTGTACGTACTAATACTTCATCAACATCCAATGGTGGATGATCTTCTTCAGCTTGATCATCATTATCACCTTCTCCTTCTTCAATCTCCTCAATCTCATCAATGGGTTGACGGCTACTACTCGCCCCCCGGCTCTCCCCCGTCCTTCGCCTTCGAGTAGTACTACTACCTTCACCAGGCGTCAATCCATATGCGGCATCTTCAACTTGTGCCCATGTCAGGTCCTCTCTAGCAAATACCGGGTCCTCCGTCTCTACGAGCTACTCGTTATCTGCATCCAACGCATCTAAGCAGATAGGGTCAAAGAAATCGGGCTTTTCTTTCCTACTTTGGAATCGTTCTCGCAATTTTTGGTTGTATTGAACGAAAACCAAGTCGTTGAGCTTTTTTGGCTCAAGGCGATTCCTTTTCTTGTAATGAATCTGTAAGAAAGAAAACGCATTTGGCATTAGCTATTTAGGTAATGAATTTAGTTTATAAAAAAAAAATTAGTAAACAGTAAACACTAAACAGTCTAAAGACTCTAAACTTACTGCCTCGAATGTGCTTCAATTGCGCTCGCAACCACTAGCAGAACACTTGAGTCCAAGAATCTTTATATCCAGCTTCTTTAGAGCTGGATCCTTCCTGTTCAGGTCCACTCCATAGGCAGCCCACCAGTCAGCTGAGAAAAATAGTTTAAGTATAGGTTAGAGTCTTAGTCTCTTAAAGACACAGTTAGCATACCATATACACTAACATTCATTCATATAAGTACTTACTGGGTAATTTCATTGTCCGATGTCTTATTACGATATCCCTTGAGAATATCCCTTCACTTTTTGTGTAAAAGTCCAGCAAACTTGAGATCTTGTCCTATTCTCCTCTATCTGAAATCATTTTTTCCAAGACATCAATAAATCCAACCATATGCACAATTAGTGCTTCTGCTGGATCAATAGAAGCGAATAAACAGACTAGGTTAAGGATGTAAGCAGCCCAATACAATAGGGATGACATTTGGCTACCCCATCTTCTATCTATAATTTTTAAAATTGGCCTGTAATCACGGTCTCTATAGTTAAAATGATCCATGATCTTATTTTTCGCTCTTTCCATCGCATCATATATGTAGCCCATTGCAGGCTTCTCATCCCCATCCACCAATCGCAACACAGTGACTAAGGGCTCGGATGATTTTAACGCCTTTACCACTTGAGTCCAAAAATTTTGAGAAAGAATTATTTGTTGAACCCGTTTCCCATCAGCCTTCCTTGACCAAGGCCCACTTGTAAAATCGGCCGACACTACAAAGCTTCTAAATTCTGATTTCTTTGCATGTAGCCTTTGTAGTGTTAAAAAGGTTGTAGCGAAACGGGTGACTGTTGGACGTAGCAAGTTACCCCCAATGTGTTTTCTCATTCGACTGAGAAGAAGAGCATGTTTGTACATAAAAACTGTGATTCTTCTAGCCCTTGCAATCACATTTATAAATAATCTACCTATATCTTCTAACATGAGATCAATACAATGAGCCGCATAAGGGGTCCAAAATAAACGTCGCCTCTTCTCCATAAGAAGAGGACCAGCCATTACATACGAAGCTGCGTTATCTGTAATTACTTGTACAACGTAGTCCTCACCTATTTCTTCAACTACACTATCTAGTCAGTTAAACAAATATTCTCCTGTGTGTGAATGACCCGACGCATCCACTGACTTCAAAAACATCGTCTCAGCTAGACAATTTACCAAGAAGTTAATGAGAGATCGACCGGATCTATCGGTCTATCCATCGGCCATTAGTGTAAAACCATATATTTTCCATGATTCTCTATATTCAACTATAAAGGATTGTGTATATTCAACTTCAGTTCTAAGGCATGTCTCCCTCATTTCATGATATGAAGGAGATTTAAGCCGAGGTCCAAATTGACCTATAGCCTCAATCATTACTTTGAAGCTTTTCGATTTAACGACGTTGAAAGCAACGCCGGTTTGGTAAAACCACTTAGCAATATATTGAATTGTGGTTTTCCTATCTTTTTGTTTATACCGGTTCTCTAAAGTTGTTTGAGCCGGCCCTTTCCCTCTACCCCTTTGGTCGACCACATCCTCGGGGTGTGGTCTACACCATCTAAGGTTCCATGCCCTCGGGCTCTCTTCGATGGTTGTACTTGTGGTCTAGACCGGCCTGTCGAAGAAGGGAGAGTAGGACTAGCTTGAGCTTCATCGATATCTATTATATTTATATCTTCATGTGCATCTTGTTCCATATATTCCTCTTGACGTAGGGCACTATCGTATTTCTTTCTTGATTGTTTTTCCATATACTCCACGATCTCCCTTAAAATTTCTGGAGTAATCTTGTCACATACTTTTGCATTTGACCCGAGTAAATGGGCAAGGTGTTGCTTGTGCCTTGCAATGCCACCGGAACTCACAAATCCACATAAATCACATATTATGTGAGTCTTTTCGGTAGCACTACGGTAGTGCCCATACTTCCAACCCGGGTCATTCGACTTGGGCCTCAAAGAGGAAGATTGGGAAGAAGACATTATGAATTTATGATGGTGGTGGATGGTGGTGTGTGTATTATATTAGCACTAAAAAGTAACTAGCTAGTAGCTAGCTATTAAGTATTAACTAGAAACTATAAAGTAAACTACAAATAAAAAGAAAACTAGAACTTGGAGTTGGGAGTTGGGACTTAGGGTTAGGGAGAGAGAGAGAGAGAGAGAGAGAGAGAGAGAGAGAGAGAGAGAGAGAGAGTTACACACTTACACTTACACTTACACACACACACTTACACTTGTAGAAACTAGAAAGGGAGAAGAAGAAGAATAAGAAGAAGAAGAGAGAGAGAGAGAGAGAGAGAGAGAGAGAGAGAGAGAGTTACACTTACACACACACACACACACTTACACACTTACACAATTACACTTATAGAAACTAGAAAGGGAGAAAGAGAGAGAGAGAGAGAGAGAGAGAGAGAGAGAGTTTGAGTTACACACTTACACTTGAAGAAAGGGAGAAGAAGAGAGTTGTTTACACACTTACACTTGTAGAAAGAGAAGAGAGAGAGAGAGAGAGAGAGAGAGAGAGAGAGAGATTTACACAAATAAAATTAAAATAACAACTTTCAACTTCCAAAATTCTAAATTCTTGTCTAAGTTGCCTACTTGTCTTCTCTTGAATCTCTTCACCTTTGCCTCTTCACTTAAGTATTGTATTTGTTCTTGATTCTTGAATTCTTGTTGTGACTTGTCACTTGTAACTTGTACTTGTAAGTTGTAAGTTGTAACTTACTAACTTGTAACTTCAAACTTCAAAGTTCAAAGTTAAACTTTTAAGTTGCTATTTGCTAACAACTAACAAAGTAAAATGAATCAATTAACATTTAACAAACAAAATAATTTTTTTTTAAAATGATAGAAATCAAAGAAGTTGTTAGAAACTTAGAAATTAGAATTTAGAATTAGAATTTAGAAACTTAGAAATTAGAATAGAAGTTAGAACTTAGAACTTAAAAGAAGTGAAGAACTTGTAGAATGTGGATGGAGATTGGAGACTAGAGTGAGGAGTCTCTTGATTCTTGTCTTGAATCTTGATTCTTGGACAATAAATATGGATTAGTGGATTCTTGATTCTTGATTCTTGTAAGTTGTAAGTTATAACCCTTCCTTGATTCTTGAATGTTGATTGTTGAAAGAAAAGAAAAGAAATATGGAAACTTGGAAATGGAATTGGATGGAGAGGAGTGGATGTATGTAACTTGTAACTTGTAAGACTCTTAGAAATTAGAATGTATGTAAGATTGTAAGAATAAGAGATAGAGAATAAAAAGAGTAATGCTTAGAATGCATTTTTATAGAGAAAAAATTCGGATTTTTAAAAAAAAAATAATGGTAAAAAATGGTTAGATTTCTGACCGTTGGCAGATATGCGATCGCATATGCAGTATACGATCGCATACATCGCATATGCGATCGCATATGTGCAGGGTCGCATATGCCACTGCCGCATATGCGATCCCTGCACAAATATGCGCATATGCGATTGCATATTCGCATATGCGATCGCACATGACAACATTGATAATAATAATAATAACTCACCCGCCTAGCTACACCCATGCCTAGCCCGTGTCAAGCCAGATTCAGGTACCCATTGGGTGCACCTGGCCCGTTGACACTTCTACAAACGGCAGATATTTTATTTCCATAGAAAATCAATTTTCATTTTCAAAAAAATTTAAACTTATCCAAATCCAAACAGTCAAGAATTCAAAAAAGAGACAAAAAGCGAGCCGATGTCTAACACCGTAAACACAACATTATAAAGGATTTCTTCATCCAATTCGAATGAGACCAGCACCGAAATGCTTCAAGAAGTGTATCTTTATGATTTTTTATCCAGTTTGCTCCATCAAAATGCCTTTTATGAATTTCCAAGCATTCTAAAATCCCAAACGCACAATGAAGTAAGCCAAACATAACCATTTGGATTGATAAGTATGCCATCATCCTCATCTTCACATTGTCGAGTCCATCCAACAATAATGTCGACCACCGCTGGCCCAAAAACTGAGCATCTTTGACAATGAATATCAACGCCAAGACCTCAATTTTTCCTAAAGCCCAGATTGATCAATAGACACTTAGCCATTTCTGGATTGCATTGAAATGTTGGGTAATCCAAAAGATTCCATATGCCATCTTTGCCATCTTCTGGGAAAAAACAAATTTCAACAATGATAAAAGATTATGTTTCCAAATGGCCTGGGAATCGTGGATGCACTGGACATTGACAGTCGTCCTGATCCCCATTTGCTACAGTTTCTACAATGATGCATGAGATCTAACTACTGTTCCAAAATTCAATGGTTTGACTCGAAACTTGGCCAAGTCAACTCAACTCAGTCAGATTTCAAGCTGAATTTGTTGGAAACTCAGTGACAAGCTTGGCTCGATCCAGTCTCGACGAGTCAGCTCGTAAACTCGGTTGAGCTGGCTCAACTCAATCGAGTTACTCAGCTGGGGTCAACTGATTTGTTGGTACAATGCAAAAATGTGTATGTGAGAACTCAAATTCACAACCAATTACAAAGTATTCAGGCGTGCTGCCAGTCCAACAAGCACTTGTGTTTAAAAATGGATTATTATATTTTTGATGTACGCAACAAGATTAATATTAACAACCAACCAAAATAATTTATATTTTATTTACTGACAAGTTGAGTAAAGGCTCGTTCGAGCTGAGCCGACCCAGTTGTACATCAAGTCGAGTTTTCATGTTTTTGAGCTTATGGATCTAACATCCAAGGGACACGGTCATAATCCAACCTATGATTACTCTAATATCCAAGCAGATGGACTACACCTAACTAACATCCTCATCTCTAATATATCAAAGTCGGGAACCATCTAGACCCCATACCTTAAGATGTGAGGGATCAGGAAAAGCATACACATGGCGACCATACCTGGGCCAAACACTATTTGATAGAGCTATGATGTGATATCAAGCAGAATTTCGAGCTGGAACTGAAATAGATCAAGGAAGATCAGAAGTTAACCGATATAGAGTTCAGAAAAGTAGTAGAAATTCACGAAAGAAGACAAACAGGCTGTTGAATGAGATTTCAACGGTTTCTAGGGCATCCCACTGCTGTAAGGATAGAACTAGACCATCACATCACCAGCTTCAGGAGCATCACATCCTACAATGTTCACCAAATCATAGTTTAAAATAACAGGAGCCGTTAATTGCAAAAAGATCATGTATATATTTAAGAAAAAGGTCACCACAACCTTGTGTGTATGTGAGTCATAGTCTCTTTCATAATTTAATTAAATACCAACTGCTTGCTAGACAAGTTTAAGGAAAAGAATCTTTTGTTTTTAAGGCAGCACTGATTTTATTAAATAGAGAGTAACAAAGACCAAAAAAATCTTTGCGTAGAAAAGTGAAATATGCTCAACCATGTGACCAAAGTGGAATAGAAGTCCCACTACTGGTGAACAGGATCGATGAATTGGTCATATAGGCCCACAGGTCGATGGGACTACTAAAACAGTCACCCAATTGGATCGGTGGCCGCCACAGTCAAATCAAACCACTAATTAGGGCTATAATGGGTCGGATGCGGATCAAATATTGCAATATCCAGACAACCGACTTCAATGTTGTATAAAGATTCTGATACTATCCAAAGAAGTTGGACATAAGTCTGATGAGGGTATTATACAAAGAAGTTAAATATAAGTCGGCCCTACTAATACGTAATTAAAAAATCAAAAAAGAAAAAACTGAGTTAAATACCTAATAAATTTAGTAAAAATAGAAAAATAAAATTTCATCATAGATGAATAGCTAATAAACCAGTAAAAATATAGCAATTTCCATACCATTATTACCTAATATCTAGCTATTAAGTTTAGAACATAAATAAAAATTCACCTATACTTTGAGGCAGGAGTTGAATTTAACTTGATGTTACGGTGACTAGGAACTCGATCCTCTTGCAAAGAAGTTTTACTCAAAAGGTAATAAATCGGGTTGTGGGATAGCAATACAAGTGTCGTGCTGCTAGGCGAAGCAGTGGAGCGATGCACCCTAAAGTTAATCATGAGCAGCAGTCACCATATCAACCTCACTGTCCATGTCAATTTCAGTCAACACTGTAGAAACTATATATCATATATTAGTATTTAATATCTTTACTAAAAAAATCTTATTCATTGGGCAAATAATTGAGCAGGTGGATACTATCCAACACACTTAGATATCACAAAATTAGGCAACAGGTAATCGAGTGAAAAAAATTTATTTAAGTAAAAATTCAATATTGTCCGAATGCAATTTTCTCAGGCCGGAGATGTTGGGTAATTGGATAAACAGATACCCATTGCCAGCCCTACGACTAACTGGACCATGATTGGATTGGTATACCCACATTCCATTGATAGCCTTAAGGCCCAAAATCATGGATGGCCCAGTAGAGAGGATCCACCCCTGGCTATATAAACATGTGATGAGGGTAAACTTTACCCCACAGCATGAAAGCATAATTCAAAAACCGGAAAGCTCGACTTGATCCGATGTTCAGCCAGTTCAGGTCAACTCAAAGACCCTACCCAACTCAGTTCCATGTTTAATAATTATAAGTTACAAAGACTAGGCATGGTAATAAATATTTAAAGAAAATGTTCCAATGCTCTCAGAGAGCTAAGTAGTGGTCCTAGTTGCATCAGGACCCTTATATAGTCAAGTACATTGATCCATCCTCTGCAATAGGTCCAACACACATTTCAAAGGCTACCATGAAAACACCACGTGGATCAAACAAATATTAACTATTTTATCAATGGCCTATAATATGGACAGTCAAGATTGTTTACACAAAACAAGGGCCAATCAACAATTCAATCCATCTACTTGTTAGGCTCATCATGGATTGCTTATTCTAAAGAATCGTTTTGTAGGTAATCATAGCCATACCATCCATAGTAATACAGGGGCATTTTCACACCAAGCTCGAGTGGGGTGCCATGTGGGATGGAGGGGTACACTTGGTGTGGGTGGCTCATGTGAGGTAGAACCCATGTGAAGTGGGGCCCATGAGGGGGTTCAGCCGAGGTCCTAACCCATGCAATGTGGGGCCCAGGCTATGAGATAATGGGATTGATTCGCCATGCTCTATCAGTTCGAGCTTTAAAAGCAAGTGGTTAATTGTCCTACATCAAAGGGCGGGAGGTCTCGTGTTCGAGACTCCTCACCGGGAGTGATTAATGTAGGAGCATTTTCACACCGGACTCGAGTGGGGTAACCTATGATATGCAGGGGCACACTTGGGGTGGGCAAATCATGTGAAGCGAGTGGCTCATGTGAGGCAGGCCCCACCCGTGTGAGGCGGGTGGCTCGTGTGAGGCAAAACCCATGTGAAGTAGGGCCCACGAGGGGGGTTCGGCCGAGGTACTAACCCATGCAATGTGGAGCCCGGGCTATGAGATAAAGGAATTAATTTGTCATACTCTATTAGTTCGAGCTTTTAGAGCAAGTGGTTAATTTTCCTTCATCAAAGGGTGGGAGGTCTCGTGTTCGAGACTCCTCGCTGGGGGTGATTACTGCAGAGACATTTTCACACCAGGCTTGAGTGGGGTGGCCTGTGGGATGTAAGGGCACACTCGAGATGGGTGGCCCGTGTGAGGCGGGTGGCTCGTGTGAAGTGGAACCCATGTGAAGTGAGGCCCACGAGAGGGGATTCGGTCAAAGTCCTAACCTATGGGATGTGGGGCCCACGAGGGGGGGTTCGCCATGCTATATCAGTTCAAGTTTTTAGAGCATCAGTTCGAGCTTTTAAAACAAGAGCACTAGATCACTTATCGTATTTAAAATTTACAAGAGTGACTCAGTTCAAGTCACTACAAGTCTCGCGTAGTCAACTCAACGCGTCTTCCCAAGTCGGGACTGAGTCATTCCCAGAACCAACTTTTCCAAGCAACTCAACTTGAAATCTCACCAAGTCTAGTTCACTCAGTTGACTTTTGAGTCAAATCAACAAGTTATAAAACTATGCACAAAACACTCTTTACCTCAACAATCAACTCTACCAAGAACAAGATAAGACTACAATATGTTCAATCATGTAAATACATCTTCACCACAAAAGACACTTAATTAGAATTAGTACACAAAATGTGTACTAATCCCTACTCCAATCAAGCAATCCTCACATAACCCAAAATATCTCTAGAAATATGAACATAAACTGCTAATAGCTATCCAACCAACACTAAAAACTATTTTAACACTACCAAGTACCAACTCCTCAAAAGTAATCTAAAATTTGCAATCACTAAAAATGCAATGGTATGAAGCATTAACTTACCATATGAAAGCTACACATCACAGGTCAAATACTATCAAACCACTAGCCAGGAAATCAAAACTTACCAATTTAAATTAAGCTGTTCATTCTAGCCTAATTTAGAGGAAAATGGTCAACTCTAGGTCAAACTGCTACATGTATATCGCATGTAGGCTCTGTTCGATATCCATGATCATCTCCCTCATGAATGTCTTTAGAACACACAACAATTTAAGTAATAAAATGACTAGACCGCATAATTAGATATTACCATAAGAAAATGGAATGCATCCAACCATCCAATTTGTTTAGCATCACCCCGATGGGAATTCAGTGTCACAGAAAAGAAAGAAAGAAAGAAAATCACTTATCATGGGAAAAAAAAAACATTTAAAAAAAAAAGTACTTCATTTCAATCTCTTTTTGTTCAGCTCCACATCTATTCTTCCCAGCTGTTAGAGGTCTGACAATCTTAAATTTAAACATGTAGACTCTCATTCTCAGTCACACACATCTTGAACTGATACCACTTTCACTGAACCGGCCTCCTATGCATTTTCTGTTCAACCACTCTACAGCTTGTATATTACAATCTCGTTGATCTTGCAAACAATCTCTTAGATGCAGACGCTCTGCATAAAGTCTCTTCTATCTCCTTAGTACAGATTATTAGGTGTACAATCTCTCTAATATTGTGGTCAATCAACTACTGATTGGCCCACTTCCAATTTGGAATCAGATTGATCTCGTTGATCCTCTCTGAACTTCTCAGATGATCATGTACCTAGAGCTGTACATCGAGCCAAGTCAAGCCAAGCTCTGCTCTGCTAGGCTCAGCTTGTTCCCATGACTACCTCAGCTTGAGCTTGGCTCGACCTTCGAGCTCAAAATGCTAGATCAAGCCGAGCATTGTCTATTCTTTTTCATTTTGAAAAATGAAAAGGTAAGTTAGTGTATTTATATTCTACAAACTCAAGACATCTTTCATAAATTTAATATTCTCCATAGGATGAATGCCTTCCTAGCATAATTTCGTAGTCGCGGCCGCCACGTCCATAATACTCATCTCTTCCATCCGAACCGGGACTGGATCGATCATTTTCATTGTCCGTGCCAGAGCTGGTGTCTTCTCCAAGATGCTCGTTAAACTTCCCTAAATCAAAAGGTGGGAAGACTTTTCCACCATATTCTTGTATAGATTCAGCCAACTTTTTCAAACTTTTTTTGTGAGATGATCTATACCGAAAACCTAAGATCTTTTAGAATGAGGCAAGTCTGTAAATAAACTTTGATGGCTTCTTGGTTCTCGTGCTCGACCCTACTTCGGTGTCATGTGTCGAGGAGGACATCATTGATATCTAGATGCCTCTGCCTCCTCCTTGCTTAACTTCAAGGCAATTTTTAATTTCTCTTCTTCCAAAGATCTTAATCTGGCTTCCTTCTCCTTTTCCTCTTCCCTACTAATTCTCTTCACTCTCTCTATTTCAGATTCTCCATCAATTACAATAGACCTTTTATGGTATATCTTATGGCTAGTAGTATTCGGTGTGGGGGAGGGGGTGGCTTCTAAGCTAATTTATTTTGTTTGCCAATTTGGCCCCACACAAATTGCATTAAATCTTCATTCTTCCAGAGTCTAGGGAGTAGACTTGGGAACCGTAATACCAAATGTTGGTGAATGGATCATCTAAAGACATTATTACACACCCTTTTGTTAAAAAAAGAAGTGTTTTTATAAAATAAAAAAATAATTAAAAAATTAAAAAACTATAGAATTACACAAATTTTAAAAAAAAATAGGAATTTAACGTAATAGTTAAAAGACTAAAAATAGGATATGAATGAAACATTACATGGAATTTAAAGAACAACAAATCCATAAGTGTAATTCATAATGGCCATTCATGATTCAACACCACTGCTAATAATAATAAACCAAATGTTAAATTGTTCAACAGTACCAATAATAATATGAAAAATTAACCTCCTTTAAACAGATGGAGGTGCAGTCTCTCCTAGACCCTCATTGTCGTTCTCTTCATCACCTTCAATTTCAAAATTGCTACCGCTAAAAAATGATTGTAACCAATACTGTGTACAGATGAGCGCTTCAATTGTTTTTGGTGTAAGAGAGCTTCGGTGCTTGTTGATGACCTTACTTCCCATGTTAAACACAGATTCTGATGCCACTGTTGTAATCAAAATTGATAAAATATCACATGTCGTCATCAATATCACGTGCCACTGTTGTAATCAAAATTGATAAAATATCACGTGTCGTCATCAATAGTTCAGGAGCCACGTGGCAAGATTGTCAAAGCTTCTTCTTCACATACGGGAGACGCCACCTCTCCCTTCAGCAAAAAGCAACCGAGAAATCCTGAGGCGGTGACACGTAGCACACATGCGGACTGCAGGCAACTCACATCCATCTCAGTCGCTGAAGACAGTACGGAAGACAACATGCGTCCACTTCAGACTTATCAGTGTCTGCGATTCAACTTTCCTACTCAGCTTCATCGCGATGGTCCATATGCTTCATCATCCAGAGCCATCCACGTGGGGACCACAGATCTCGAGGAGGGCCAGACTCCGCAGAAAATCCATCTCATCACTGGCAGCCCAAGATTGTTATCCCTATCAGATATTGGGCCTCTCCCTTCGGATCTAGCTTCATCCCGAATCCGACGCATGCCTTACACTCTCAACTCTCAGACCAGACCCGGACCCGAGAATACATACCCTATTATCCCCTCATATATACCCGAAAATCCTTATCATACCATCCCCTCAAACTTACTCTGTCTAACCCCTAATCCTGATTCCATCCTTCCCCACACACACTCTCCTCGGTAACCGCAGCCTCCTCTCCTCAAGCGGCCCATGGCAGACGATCTCCAAACCGATAGTCTTTTATCCCAATCGCAAACTTGTTCATCCCTTCCTACATCCCCATCTCCATCTGTAGTTATGTCGCGGGACTGGTCCGAGATGCACCCCATCGCTATTTTTCAAGAAGATATTCCTGCCGATGTGATTATTGTTGAACCCTTGCAAATGTGTGTCGAGTATCCTCACCACCAATCGCCTAACATGGATAAGATCTCCACCGAAGGAAAATTTAGGGAAGAGATTTTTGATGAAATCCAAGACAAAAAATGGATCCGGGATGCTGTTGGCCATGTTGGGAGATCCCTGGGCCTTTCCTTTGGCGATAGAGTCGAAGATTATACAGCTTTATTTCAGTATATTGAGAGCAGAGGAAGGCCTCTACCTCCTTTTAAAACCCCTTCCAAGTAAGTCTCTAGATCAAGGAGCAATCGGGAACTACAGAGACGGCTTCTGAGTCCAAGCATGTTAGCCACATCTCCAGTAAGGAGAGGTCACAAGGGTACATGGGGAAGTTCGGTGGCTCAATGATGATTATTTCTTGGAATGTTCGGGGGGTGGGTTCTAGGTAGAAACGGTGCCTTATTAATGAATCCATTAGTAGAAAAAATTCGGATATTATTTGTCTGCAGGAAACCAAAGTTTTGTCTTTCTCGGATGGTCTGCTGGCTTCCCTTTGGAAGGCTAAAGACGCTAAAAGGGTGACTCTTGATGTTTCTGGATCTTCGGGTGGAATTATCATTGCCTGGAAGTCTTCTAAATGGGACCTTTTGTCTTCTTCTTCAGGCACCTTCTCAGTCTCTGTCATTTTACAAGATAAGTCTTCTAACTTTTCCTGTCTGATTTCAGCTGTCTATGGCCCTATCGAAGACTCTAACAGACCAGCTTTCTGAGATGAATTATCTGCTACCAGATTATCCTTCCTAGGTCCCTTCTACTTTGTAGGGGACTTCAATGTTGTTCGTTATGCTGAGGAACACTCCCGGAAAAGAAGAGTTTCTTCGGCAATGAAAACCTTCTCTGATTGGATTCAGGCACAGGAGCTCATCGATATCCCTTTGCTTGGGGCCAGATACACGTGGTCCAATGGATGTAGTTGCCAAATTCAGTCAAGGTTGTATAGGTTCCTTCTATCCACGGATTAGGTAGAGGCCTTTCCTTCCCTTGTCCAGCAAGCCCTCCCTAGAACCACTTCCGACCACTGTCCAATCCTCCTTTCTTTACATTAGGAAAATTGGGGTCCAAAACCCTTCAAGTTCAACTCTTCATGGCTCAAAATCAAAGGCTTCCACCAAAATATTGTCGAATGGTGGTCATCCTTCTCGCCTGATGGCTTTGTCAGTCACAAGATGCTCTCTAAACTCAGATTGCTGAAGGAGAAAATTAAGAAATGGAAAGAAGAGGAACTTCATAAGCGGAAAGTTGATTCCGATGCTCTCTTTGAAGATCTGCACCGTATCGATTCGGAAGATGAAGGTCAGCCCATCTTGATTGAAACTCTGACTGGACGCATTCAAATAATCCAGTTCATTTCCTCTAGGGCCTTAGAAGACGAATTATCTTGGAAGCTTAAATCTCGGGTCAGATGGCTCGCTGAGGGAGACAAAAATACTTCGTATTTTCATTGCATTTCCAATATGCAACAACAAGCTAATGCCATTCTTAGTATCACTGCCAATGGAAGATAGATCAATGACAAATATCAGATTTCTGATCTCGTTGTGTCCCACTTCAAGTCCCTCCTCACTGTTGAACATTGGCTCAGGCCTCAGCTTGATGGCATATCTTTTAATTCTCTCGAGCAATCCAACATCCATCTCCTGGAGGCTGCTTTCTCATAAGAAGAGACAAAAAAAAAGCCATCGATTCCTTGGGGGGAGATAAATCTCCCGGTCCTGACGGATACCCAATGGTCTTCTTCCAGACTTTCTGGGACGTCATCAAACGGGATATAATGGAGTTCCTACATGAGTTTCATAAGAGAGGCATTATTTCTAAAGGCATTGGTGCCTCCTTCATCGCGCTTATCCCAAAAGCAACCGACGCGAACAGCTTTACGGATTTCTGCCCTATTAGCCTAATTGGGGGGCCGTATAAAATTCTGGCTAAAATCCTCTCCTTAAGACTATTGGTGATCATGGGGAAGCTCATTTCGACAAATCAAAAATGCTTTTCTAAAAGGCAAACAAATTATAGACTGAGCACTCATCGCCAATGAATGCCTTCATTCTTGTCATATATCCGGGCTGAAGAGTGTGTTCTGTAAGCTGGAATCGAGAAGGCTTACGATCACGTCGACTGGAGTTTTTCTTCAGTACATTCTTCTTCGTATGGGTTTCGGCGACCGATGGAGATGTTGGATATCTGCGTGCGTGGGATCGGCTCATTTCTCGATTCTTATCAACGGTGCGCCCCATGGTTTCTTTAAAAGCTCGAGAGGCATCCACCAAGGGGACCCTCTATCTCCGCTCCTTTTTCTTTTTCGTTGGTGAAGCTTTCTCACAAATGCTTGCTAGCAGTCAAAGAGCTAGTATCCTCAAAGGGATCCCTATGTCGGGTGTCCCTCTCCCTATCTTGCATATTCAGTATGCGGAAGACCCCCTTATTTTATCTGTTGCGGATGCGCTGATTATCAACAATCTGCGAACCACCCTTAGGTGCTTTGAAGCAGTTTTGGGTCTTTGAATCAATATGGCTAAGTCAAAGATTCTCGGGATCAACATAACTGATGATAAGTTATGAAGCTTCTCTCATGCTCTTAACTGTCCAGCGGCCTCGTTCCCCACTTATTTTGTAGGCCCCCCTCTCTGCATTTGCTCTCCTCCGAAAGCCATGTGGGATAGAATTGTCATCAAAACCCAAAAATATTTAGCCACAAGGAAATGTCAGTACCTGTCTATGGGTGGCAGAATGACCCTCATCAAAGCCGCCCTATTCAACCTTCCTATTAATTATATGTCTTTATTCAGATGTCCGTCTTCAGTTCTGGTGCACATGGACAACCTCAGGCGTGATTTCCTTTGGACCGGGAAGGAGAATCAGAAGAAGTTTCACCTCCTGGATTGGAAAGAAGTCTGCAAGCATATCCAAGATGGGGGTGGCAATATTAAGAATCTGAAAGAGATGAATCAAGCTCTGCTTGGGAAGTGGACCTGGAGGCTGGCCATTGAAGATGGGGCTCTCTGGAACGATATTGTTAAAGGAAAGTATGGGAGATCATCAGGGGGCTGGTGGACCAAAAATTCCACAGCCTATAAGGCCTCCGTCATCTGGCGAGGAATATTACGTGCCAAACAGCCCATTCTTGACAATATCAGGTTCCAGGTTGGTAATGGATCAGTGATTAGATTCTGGGAGGATCAGTGGGCTGGTGACGTGCCTCTCAAAGTTATCTTCCCAAACATTTATCGTCTAGCCCCAGATAAGATGATTTCAGTTTCTAACTGCTTTACTATTGTCGGCTCTTCTATTCCCTAGGAGGTTAAGTGTTTTAAAAACCTTCATGATTGGGAGGTCTCGGAGTTTGCGGCTCTTCTTGAGTGTGTTTCTAAGATGGCTCCTGATGTGAGGACTGTCGATACGATCATATGAACCAAGGAAAAGTCAAGCTTATTCTCGGTTAAATCTCTCTACTCCACATTAAGCCCTCCCTCCAGTCCTGCGCATCCTGTTGCCCCGTCCATCTGGAAATTTTCTGCCCCTCCTAAATACATATGTTTTGGCTGGTTGGTAGGGAAAAACCGCATCCTTACGGTTGATAATCTCCACAAACGTGGAATGCAGTTAGTAAATATTTGCTTATGTTGTATGAATGATGAAGAATCGGTTGACCACCTCTTGCTGCATTGCCCGTTCATCTCTGCCATCTGGTCCGAATTTTGTCTCAGGTTTAACATTAGCGAGTGTATCCCGGGCTCCACTTCTTCTATGTTACCTTTTTGGCACGGCTTCAAGATGGGTAAAGTCAAGAATCGCATTTGGAGAATGGCCCTTCTTGCCATTTAGTGGTCTGTATGGGAGGAAAGAAACGATAGATGCTTTAATAATTCCAAGTCTTCGGTTCAAGGGGTGATTTCTAAAGCTAAGAAGAAAATTATAGAGTGGGTCATTAATGTTCATGGGCTTAAGGATGTGGATCTTTTGTTTCTTGGTCTTTAGTTTTTTATTCTTTTGCTTGTTTTCTTTTTCTTTAGCTTCGTTACTATCTCAGCAGCTACCCCCTTTGTTTCCCCCCCTTTTTTTTAATGCAATCTTGTTATCTTTGAAAAAAAAAAATAGTGTATGGTATTTTGCTTCACGAGCTTGTGCCTTCCACCATTCCATCACTTCAAAATTTGTGCTTGCGACCTTCACAATTGGTTCATTGAGGAATATGTCTATTTCTGACTCGATACTGTCCTTATTTAATTTTTCTTCCTCATAGACCAATAAGAATTCATCGAACACATTGTCACTAATTGTCATTGAACTACAACCACTTTCAAGTTGTTTAACTTCATCTGTGTCTTGTCTTTTGGCCAATTTAGCAACATACAAATTGTACAATTTTACAACCGCATCACCAACACTCGAGGTTTCTCTTACTGCTTTTTCAGTCAAATAAATCGTCTTGAAAATGCAATTAAGCATTGCTATATTACCTCACGGATCAAGAACATTGGTCATGGCCATTAACAGATGGCATTCAAACTGGTACTTTTCGAATTTGACTTGCATACCTTCAGCTATTGTTTGTAGAAAATCTGGAAGTGTGACGGCACTTCTATGTAAAGTGTCTTTAATCTTCAAAAGAGATGGAAGAAATAGATTTGCAGTGGGGTATTTACTTTCATAAAAAATCTTCGTGCATTTAAATTTAAAAAAAAAAACTTCAGAAACTCGTAAACATGTTCAGCTTGTGTCCAATCATCTTTTGTAGGGCACCAGACATGATCTATCATACTACACGCCTTATACTCAAGGAATGTGAGTTTCAACTCCACAGTTGAATCCAACATTTCAAATGTTGAATTTCAACATGTACATACATCTAATTTCAACGTTTTCTGGGACTTAACATTCAAATGATGCGGTATTTCATTCTAAACACTAAGTCTTGAACGTGAGCCCCTTGTATATTTAATATTCTCTTATATTCTCTATTGTGAGGTCAATTGATTTATGCCATTTTTGTACAATCAGATTTAGTATGTGGGCACAACATCAAACCTAGAATATTTTTTCATTGAAGAATAACTTGTCAATCGCCTTGAATTGGTTCCGCAAGTAAAAAATGACACCATCATTTGCGGATGCATTATCTAATATTATTGCAGAAATTTTATCATGGATACCCCATTCTAGAGAACAATTATATATGTAATCTGAAATTGTCAAACCAGTATGGGGGGAAGAAGATGGTAGAAGTTTAAGATTGACTTGCACAGCTTCCATTCCACATCAATGTAGTGTGCGGTCAATGACATGTATCCCTTCCTTTGATTGGATATCATCCACAAATTTGAAGTCAAACTTATACGTGATACTGATTTCAATACGTTTTTCATTTTTGCTTTTTCATGTAAATACATCTTCATACACTCTCTTCCCACCGTCATACGCGACATCTTATCAACTTTAGAATTAAGGTATTTGCATAATTCATTGAATACTTTACTCTCTATGAATCTAAATTGTTTTTCTTTGACTATAACTAACCTTGCAATCAACTCTTTCACCTTCTCTTTCTTAAACTTATGAGTTGATAGCATTTGTTAGCCTCCATTCGCGGTTCTTGGTCGTTTGGGACATTGTGAAAGCTCTCAGGAATAATGAGTAGTTGTCAACCCTCAATGTCTTTTTAAAGTTGTCTTGCAATGCGAACATATAACCTTCATCTCACGACCTCTCATCTCTTCGTATAATTCTTCACAAATTGCCAACATTTTCTTCCCTTTACCCATAGCTAAAGTTTTTACATTTTCATTTCCATCGTCTGCCTCCCACATGTAGAGGAGACATCGCTGATGTACCGGTACCAAGGGTACTTGGAACTTCCTCACTAGTCATTTATAATTATAAACATAGAAAACAATTACTCAATCACAATTTGTGACTTTGAATGGCGTCATTTTAATTTGTATGTGGGCATCTCCTAAAGTCATAATGTCCCTATGAATTTAATTCCACTTTTTATCCTATTTAGTAATATGTCATGTACTACGCTGACATAATTTGCCTACAAGCTGAAAATTCGGCTACATCTCCCCATAATTCTCCAAATATATGTAAAATTCTATACTGATTTAGTGTCATCAACATTATATGTTATTCAAAGAGGAAGCATTCAATCAGTATAAAACCATATATTTGGAGAATAAATTGGGAAATGTAGCGAATTTCTAACTGCATATAAATCGTGCAAGCAACATTAAGTACATGATATACTACCAAATTGCCCACAAATTTGGACAATTTAAGAATAGATATAGAACAAACGTTATTAAACCAATAACTATAACAAGATGTGCAATGAAATCACATTTTTTTTTAACTGCATAAGATTGTTATAGACATTAGATAATACAATGTAGTTCTACATAGATTCTTAAACGGGTAGGTAGATTATTAAATTTCATCTAAACACATTAGTCGACATGAATGTAATTCTCCAATAACCATGATTATTTATAAGCCCAAAAATAAAAATATCACAATTAGAATTCAATTCTACAAAATACAAATCTAATCCAATTACACAAATGTAACTATCCATAAATAAAATCATGCACAATTATAAAGAATTCAACTCTACAAATCTAATATAATTACATTTATACGAATGACAAATCTAAGTGTTAATTGGAGTTAACCCGACACAACCCAACCTAACTAACCTAACCTGGACACAACTGACCCAACCCGACCCACACTCGACCCAACCCAGCCCCCACCCAACCGATCCCTAACCTAACACTCAAACCTTCCAATTTACAAATTAAAACCCCAAATCTCAATTTTGGGATTTGGGATTTTTCTATTTTCAAACAATTACATAAATAAAAAAGAAAAAAATATCAAAGATCAGAAGTATACCTTGTTGTTGAGTTGAGAGAGAAAGATGACGAACTTCGAACGGCCTAGTTTTGAGTCGGGCAAGTCGAGTTGAGCAACTCGGTCGAGTCGGGCTGAGAAATGGATAAAGAGAGAGGGAGAGGGGGGGAGAGAGAGAGAGAGAGAGAGAGAGAGAGAGAGAGAGAGAGAGAGAGAGAGAATCGGGTGTGTGCCCGAGTTGGGCAGACCCTCCGGCCTCCACTCTCGGTCGTTGTGTCGAGCAGAGAGAGAGAGAGAGAGAGAGAGAGAGAGAGAGAGAGAGTGGAGCTCGGGTGGGAGAGAGCATTGTTGTCATGTGCGACCACATATGTGCATACCCATATGCGGATCGCATATGTGATCATGGCATATGAGATTTGGCACATATACGATCACATATATGGCATATGCGAAAATATGTGATCGTATATTGGCCAACGGTTGGCACTTTTTTTTTTGTCAAAAAACAACTTTTTGTCAATAAAAATGCTTCCAAACCTCCCCCATTTGCAATATTCTCACTCCAAAACTCTCATACTCTCTTTTTCTCTTACATCTCTTAATTTCAAGTGGTCTTAATCTCTCTCTCTCTCTCTCTCTCTACTACATTCCCTCTCTTGGAAGTTGGAAGATCAAGATTCATCTCTCTCTCTCCCCTACATTCCCTCTCTTGGAAGTTGGAAGATCAAGATTCAACTTGATGTTTAATTCATTGTTTAATTGATTTTATTTTTCTCAAATATATTTTAAATATGTAAAATTAGTTATCTATTAACTTAGGAAAGTTACCCTTAATTTTTTATATTTTTTTACAAAAAAATAATTTCCATTTTTTTTTCTAAAAAAAAAAAAAAAGAAGCAACCGCATATGCATATGTGCGATCGCATATGCGATAGCACATGATCGTGTATGCAATTCGACAACATTAGGAGAGAGTGTGGAGCTCGAGTAGGCATGACAAGTAAGGCTTGTAAAGAAGAAAGGGAAAGAAAAGGATAGGTAGGGTTTTAGGATTTTTTTAATATAATATATATCGAGCCGAGCTTCAACTCGAGTTTCGAGCTGAGCCGAGCCGAGCTCCACTCTGCCCGACCTCGGCTCATTTTCAAACGAGCTAAGTCATGAGAAGCTTAGCTCGCCTCGAGTTGCCATTCAAGCCGAGTCAAATCGAGCTAGATCGACCCAACCCAAGCAAGCTTTTTGAGCTAGCTTAGCTCGTGTATAGCTCTACATGTACCTATCTACTCTATATGTTCAACACTATTTTCATTATTTGTTAGATTTTGACTATGTTGTAATCCTATCAAAGCCACCAACCAATTGAAACTGTTTTCATTTTTTTATAAACTCTATGTTCTAAACCGATCAGACCGACTTCAACTCCTCATTTCCATGATAACCACACAAGTTCTCCCAGGAAATTAAAAACAATAGAGATCTAACTATAGGATCTTGTAACTGATCTAATATAAAACGTTTGATCCTGATTTTTAATCAACACATTGTAGTCCAACAATTGGATCAAATGATCAAGTTCATGAATACAAACTTGTCCCAATGCAGAACTTAATGTGGGCTACAATCACTGAATGCACACATAGCACATCTCTACTATATATAATGCCAATAGCTCTGGACATTTTTTCCCTCGCAATTAGTCTTCACAACATTGGTTAAAAGAGAGGGTAAATTCATCACAAAATGTAGCTGCTTGTCAAGGAATAGTTGAGATTTTATGGCACAAAGGACGACATAGATTGCAACTGCTTCCTTTCACTTATTTCAATACATGTAGCCAGCACTAACCTCTCCACTTCTCAGCATGTAGCCCACACAAAACATTTAATTAGGGAGATCGTGAGACTAAGGCTCAGTGGGGCCCACTGGAGACCATGTGACATCTCCTCCGTCACTCCATACATCTGTTGTGTCGGCTCATGTTAGAACATCAACCCAAAAATTTGGCAAATCGGAGACTCATGTGGGCCACAACAAGGGAAACAATAAGGATGGGTCACCGACTCACCCACCATTCCCTTCTCTCTCTTTCTTTGTGTAGCATGCACCTACGTGTAGCCTATACATTTCCATCCACCTCTCTCATTTCTCTCCCATCTAGATCACTCTCCCTTTTCTTTATCCCCTCCTCACTCCCGCGAGTCACACGTGCCATGCCCTTAGGGGGTGTTTGGCGCATGGAATTAGATGGTATTAAGTGGGATGGAATTGCTTTCTTGCAATAAATGCACTTGTCAGTGGATTGTCTCTTAATGCCATGGGAGTGAACTATTCACTTTGGTGTTTGGATCTTGTATGATGTAGGGCTTAAATACATGTTTTGATTCATGTAGTATTTGGTTGTACACGGAAAACAACTACTAATCTCGAAAATTGTGTTTGAAAACTATAGTGAGAAGGTGGGGCCCACCTTGATGTTTGTGAGTAATCCACCCCGTCCATTCGTTTTGTAATATCTTTTTGGGACTTGCTACCAAAAGTCAAGCAGATCCAAAACTCAAGTGAGCCATATAAGAGGAAAGAGTGGGGAAAGAATTTCCTACCGTTGAAACCTTCCTGAGCTCCACCTTGATGTTTATATGTCATCCCAACCATTTATAAGTTCATTCCTGTGGGGATGAACTAACAACATAGAAAACTTTATCGTGATACAAAACTTTTGTGACCATATGTATGTTTCAATGGTGGTCACTCAATCCCCATTGTTGTCTCTTGTGTGGCCCACTTGAGTTTTAAATGTACCTCATTTTTTGTCGCCTACCCTAAAATGATCTTGTAAAACAGATGGATGGAGTGGATTCCTCACAAATACCAAGGTGGGCCCCAACTCCCTTACCAGCGTAAGGACTTCCTAGCTCATGCTTTCGAGGAAATCCCATGAATTTTGCAAATCCTGGTTGAATTGGGGAAAACCCTCCCTAGCCCTCCCTACTCCATGTACAAAATCTAATGTTTGGAAACATATGATGAACGAAACAGGGATGATTTTTCAAACCAAGGGATATAAAGTTTCATCCCACTTAATACTATCTAATTCCATGCGCCAAACACCCCCTTAGTGTTTATAATAAAACTTGGTGATTTAGATAACAAGAATGGCTAAGACTTCATATTTAGATCTTAACATAAGAACGTGGATAGCATCTCACCTCTAATTTGATATCATTACACTAGCGCAATTGACCAGCCCCAGATTATCGAGAGAGATGACAAAAAAAAAAAAAAAAAAAAAGAAAGGACCCAAAATCATTAGCAGAATCATTTAAAAGGGGAAAAAAATAAATACATAACAGATATCATGATGTAGTCACTACAAGAAAACTGGGCTTTACCGGCGGTCAAAACCGCTGGCAAAGACCAAGAAAACCGCAGGCAAAGCCTTTGCCTGCGGTTAGCTAACAACCGGTAAAGCCTCAGTCGGTAAAGGCTTTACCGACGGCCAGACCTTCTTGTGCCATTGTCTTTGGACGTCGCTAAATCGTCAGCTTTTGCTACACGACTGTTAAAAGCTACAGAAAAAATCCGTAGCTAAAGTTGCGTACCCCATAGTGCGACCGTAGCTACAGAGCTAATCTTTCTCATTAAAAAAAAAATGAAATTGAAGACAAATTTCCGGCAGAAAAGTACAAGAAACACAGATTGCAAAACAAATTTAATGGATTCACTTACCTAAGGAGAAAAGCCATTAAATGGATTTTTCCCTGCTTTACAAGAAATACAGATTGCAAAACAAAAAGTGAAGAAGAATGGTGGGTCCATGAATTGAAGGAGTTACAAGAGACTTTTGGAAGTGAATAAGTAATGTAGAAAGAGAGCTAATGAGGATATCAAGGAGTATAACAGCCATTGTGATAATACCTCGTCTGAGTTGCTTGGCATAAGCTTTGAATGCTTTATACTCTGTTATCTTTTTCTTCATAAGTTTGTGGGAATTTAATTCTAATGTTCAATGCAATGACCATGTTGCTTGGAGTCTTGGACATCCTAGTCCCATGTCTGTATCAGACTCCTGGCTGACATGGACAAATACATGACATGCATATGTGCCACATAGTTACCAGAAAACCTCTTCCTCTTGCAAATGCCTACATTTCTCCCTTCACATTTCATGCATCCGTATAAATACCACAACAAATGTTTTACTAAACTTAGGATATGATCCTCAAACTAAGCATGTGTGCAGTATCCTTGGGTCTTGGCCTCTACAAGTGTGGCCATATCTCAAAATTCATAGAGCTGACAGGATTCGCCCCTCAGTGGATAGAACATCTCAAAACAATCGCCTCCATGGGACAATCCAACCATTCAGCTAGTGGCCTGAAAAGGGCGATTAAGAAGAAGATGCAGCAATAGTACATGTACAGAAAAAATAAAAAGGCTGAAAGTTGGACAGCTAGGGTCTTCCAATGAAGGCGATTTTGGGCCATATTTGATCCATGGTGAGATCCATCAGATCAACAGTCTAGATCACCGATAAATGAGCCCACTTGTGCTACCCTGATTTGGATGTCCTTTTTTTTCACTAAATGAGTTTCTTGATAATATAAACAAAGTTAGAGCTTCATACTATCAAGGCATCTTCCAATTTTAAACCTAAAACAAGCAGATTTTTTAAACCCATTGAATCAAAAGGATCGCTATTTTACCTGAGATATCCTATAATTCACACAAAACATTCATTCCTCCGAGAAATTTATACCTCTTTTGTCACAATACACAACCTCCCATTAGTTATTCCATGTTCGACAAAAGTTAGAGCAAGCATAGCCAGTGCATTGCCACCACCAACAATAACATACCTACAAATATCAAATCCAGATTATAATTTTATCATGAAATTTTCACAGGTTTAAAGCGCTTTTTTAAAAAATATTAAAATAATTTATTTGTACCTCTCTCTCTCTCTATCTATCTATATACATATATATATATATTAATTACAATAATATTTTTAATGTTTTATTTTCAGCGAGATTTTTCCAGAAATATCACAAGAAAAACATCAAAATTTTAGCCTCTGTTTGGTTGCCACTTAAAATGATTTCATCTCATTTTAGTTAACAGAAATTATCCATTTGAGATCATAGCTTATGTGAATTATGGATTATCGAGATTATTTTTAATCCTTTCCAAAATCTCTATACATAATTACTGCTAACTAAAATAAGATGAACTCATTTTCAAGTGGCAAATGACAGTGGTTCCTGAGAAATTCTCAAGCCAAAGAAGATTTTCCACTGTGGTAATAAATGAAAGACTATTCCATCTAATTCTAGTACAACAAAAGAAGAGTAAGAAAGAAAATTCAATTCTCACTCTATGCTAGCATTTACACAATTCTATGCTAAACTTCCCAGATTTGCAAGAGAGTCAGTTTTTATATATTTGGAGGACTGGTGCTACATGAAGAGATTTAGATGTCATGCCTCAAAACATCAAGGTAATTATTTAAGTAATTATCATCAGGATAAACTACTAACTTATTTAAGTAATTATCATCAGGATAATTCCTATTGTAGCCAGTGATGGCCAGAGGACATCACAGTTCTAAGATCATCTTTCTAACATATAAATAAACAAACATGTCAAAAACTTATGGGGTGGAATATCTGCTTACCTGCATAGAAACCGAACACAAGGGTATATATTGATCATCCACCTCTCTTACTGCCAAGTAGTACTGATGAAAACTCATCTACACTACAAGAAGGAGAAAAAAAAAATAATTTGTGACTGCACCAATACGGTCTAGTATGAACGGCTGCCTACGTACCCAATGTTCGGAAGATTGGGATCAAGCCACTACGTAGTTCTTAATATTTAAATCAGAATATTTTACACATAAGCAGAAAAAAAATCAAAACAAATCATAATAGAAATGTGTACCTTCTGTTACGCATGAGAAGATGAAAAGCACAATATAAATCTCTGTAGATTAGTCAAGCAAAACTACTAACATGAAACAAACATTAGCTGTCACAACCAACTGCCAAAATCAATTATTTTTGTTTTCAGAAATAACAAGAGAGAGAGAGAGAGAGAGAGATCTCCATTTAGCTCAATCCATAGCTGTCACAACCTACAAAACAAAATAACAAAAAGAAATCAATAAATATTTACAATCTTATATAAGTTCTATTGTATATGAAAAAATAAAATAAAAAAATCTTACCAAACAACAACAATCAGGCCAACAAATACTTGTTCCAGCCGCATCGCCAATTGTTCTGTATCGTCCATAGGGTCTCATCAAAGTCTCTTCACGTACAATTGCCACCTGAATATATACTTCCCAAAAACCATTTCCAAGTAGGAACCCGCCTACTTTTGTGAGTGGATCCTTACTCAAGACAATCCCTCTAGCGACAGTAACCCCACGGATACTAGTAAGAAGAACTTCGATTACGTCCTACAAATAAAATTTACTATTTAACACAATACATTGCATCATTTGTATACCACATCTAATTAAGAACACAATAATCTCAAAACATAATAAAAGAACTATTCGATTTGTGTGAAAATTTACCCCGGTACTACTGCAAGTCGTAGTCTTTCCCTTTTTCGCTAAGTCACAATTATAAACTAACAAGTTACAATAATAATTTAAGAAAAAAAATATAATACATATAAAGCATACTGCCCAAATTTGTATTTTCCTATTGTACTCACGTGAGCACTGGATTTGCATAAATTTTGATATGACCTTGCAATATAAGTCAACTCAATAAACATACAAAGCATACATCATATGGTTATCAAGATTAGCAACTTCATTCTCATATATAACAACTCTGAATAAATTGTAAATGCCAAGATTGTCTATAGATAATTAGCATAACCCAATATCACTTACTTGTGGAGAAGAAGAAATACACCACACAAGACAAATGTGACCACGACAAGGATCCAACCAATGACCACCAAGCTACAGCAAGTAGGAATCAGGCATTGGGTCAGATAACCAATGACAATAAAACATGAATGTTATGAAATATTGCTGCAAGCAAAGAGGAAATATGTGGTCTTGAGCCTCGGCTCACTGATTTAGGGCCAAGCTTGGGTGAGAGGTGCTACATAATGTCCTAGATCATGAATTTTTTGAGTCATCAAACTATGATGGACCAAAACTCCCAATATTCAGATGCTAATGAGACACACCCTTTTTCCAGGCAGGTCAACCAATTAGCCTTCTAAGGAACATAGAGAAAAGATACACACAACAATCTTTTCTTCTTCTTCTTCTTTTTCCCCTTCTTTTTATCAAGAATCCTGACAATATGATGAGATATAACAAGAGATTTTTATTAAGAGATAATCGAGGAGGAAATAATTCTAAAATAGAGCATCATGGATAGCACCTTCATTAACAGTAACATCTGCAGCAGATCCATTTCAGTTTTGTGGTTTTTAATGGTGTAAATAATATACAAATTTTATGGCATAGGCCAAAAGATGAACTATATACAAATTTCAGGTGGACCACAACATACAAAACAGTGTAACATGGCCATAAAGATATCTGCACAAAGAAAGCTTCAAATTGATAAAATTAGATCAATTTTATCAATTTTTTGAAACCTAAAACCTTCCTAAGATAAGCTCTAAAACGTTCCTTTGAAAGAAGATTCCCCAATTTTTTGTCCTTATTAACTCATCATATACATGTTTTGATTCATTTCTCTATACGCATTTACCTTATTACAAGAGGAAAGGAACTGATATAATTCCAGTCTTGGATATGCAAATGACATTAGGAAATGAATTACTTAAACAGCATATAGATAGCCACAACAACTTTGGTCTCCTTCATGGAGAAGGATGAAATGATGAATTAAAACCAACATCTTCTCAATTTTGAACTCTTAAAAACTATGCAAAATCTGCATCATCTAAAGACCAAATAAATATCCGGCAATTCATAGTAGCAATAATTGTAACAAATGGGTGAGAATAAAATTCAAGAATCTAAACTAAGAACCCGCGAACTAGCATTGATAGATCATGACTGTCCAATTTTCTAAAAACATCAAGGATCAAGCCACTAGAAGCTGAAAAGAATAGAAAAGAAAAAGAAAATACAAACTCCTTGTCTATTTCCATGAAAACATGAAATAATGTAAACATGCTAATGGCAGTATTTTTTTTCAACCATCGAAGACCAGAACTAATTGAGTAACTCGCAAAGAGAAACTCGCACCTTATCTCATATCCCACCCCTGGGTGGTCTACCATCACATGTTACTAGAGCATGTCTATTCCTAGCTATCTAGAAGTTGGCATCTTCCACTTGCTTGGATAAAGCTCTTGGAGGGCAGTACCATTTGCAACTTGAAAATCCAAAGACATGCAAAGATTCACAAAAATCAAATATGATATGAATTTTTTTTCTTTTTTCCTTTTTTGAAGGATTGGATATGATATAGGTATGTTTGAGTATACAATCTTCATTGTACACCTATTGCAGTATATGTGTGTTTGATTGCATTTTCACTACCACCAAATGACATTTTGTGCATGAAATTCAGCCTATTTCAGGGACTAAAAGAGCTTACACGGAGTTCAAATCACATACCAAATACTGAATGTTTGTAGCTTGCCAAGAAGGTGGCTTTCAGCCCTCCAACTAAAGTGTAGACAATCACACTAAGAGGTATCCATGATCCAATGAACACATTTGACATAATCGCTATGAGGTTCAACCAGTCGCGCTGCTTCCAATAAAATATCAGGATCATTTGCACAAAATTGGACGAATAGGGATCGGTCCTCCTGCATAGGTCGTAAAATTAATCATGATCATGAATCAATGGTTTATTTTGCAATGATTAAAAAAATGGTTTATTTAGCATGAAATTTCCTTTAACAGTAAAAAAATATATCCCTGATGCAAAGGATCATTGAGATGATCAAGAACTATATGGTGGGTGGGTGTGAAGAGTTCCATGGAGTAAATCAAGGGTGCCTCTTACATTGTTTCCTGTGTTGTGGCCCACGTGAGTGTTGGATCAATCTGATTTTTGGCAACCGGAGGTAATATGAGGTGATACATCTGATGGATGGGTTGGATGGGTTGGATGGCTTTAATACACCATGTGGGACCCACATCTGCCTGATACCACTGTGATCTTACAGTGGTACAGTACCACTGTGATCTTATGGTGGTACAGTACTACCCAAGTGCACCACTAATTTCAATGCTGTAAACCATAACTTGACTTCCTCGAAGAGCTGAAACCACTCAAAATATTTTTCTATTGATTCCACTCATCATGTAAAATGTCAGGATCTACACTATCACTGTAGTCTGAACTCTCCACTTTCACACGCCTGGTCAGATCTGTCCAAGTCAGTTGGGTTGCCTTAACATGATCCCAATAATCATGACAAGGAGCCACGAGTGCCTGTGGCCCTTGTCAAGGATACCAGGGTTGTTGATATTCTCAAGAAGCCTCATATTCAAACCCATAATTAATGTTACATCTCTTTGGCAATTGAGGGTTGGGTTGTTGCTGACAACCAGTGGTTCCCGGCTCCAAGTATCTTTCCGACGCTGGGTGCTCCTTAAGGGTCCCGGAATATGTCCTTGATGAATGTCGAGCCTGATGACCCAATGAACACATTTGACATGGCACAGATTGTCTTATGCAGCATGGCTTCAACCTCGGGGACAAAAAGGCATTCATATAGCTTAAACCCAGGTAGGTGCAAGGATACTTCCCAACAAAAATCACCCATATAAAAAAGTAGTTATGAGAAGGTTTCTGAAATTCCACACATTATGTTATGAGAAAATCTAAATGGCAGATTTGTGAGTCCACAGGTAATAAATAAATAAATGTCGGATCATGTCACAGACTCCAGACATTCTGACTCAGCTCAGTCGGGTCAGGAATGAGTTCTTCAAGCACTCCTTTGTCACCAGGTTCTACAGAAACCTAGTGACTGCCTGACCCAAGTCTGCATTGAGTTGATTATATGCTTATGAGTAATTGATCATTATAAATCTTGTTTGGGTTTGTTTAATTTGTTTCCTTTTATCTACTCTTTAGTTCACAGAAAGAAATGAGTAAAAAGAAGCTCCCCTTTTTACAACAATGGATCCCATTTCGAGGAGCTGTGACCTAGCCTTTTCACTAGAGGTATGGTCTTGCTATTCTGCATGGTTAGTGCCTGTAGAAGATCAGTTTCACTGTTTCACTTTCAGTTGCATCTGTAGACAGATAAATTACTGGCACATTGGCCCTCTCCAACACTCGAGAGAATTCACTCTTCTCACCGAGGAACTGAAAAAAGCACTCTCCTTTTTCACATTGTTGAGGAGTAAAATACCTTTGTGGTGAAAAGGAAGACACATGAAAAGAGTAAAGGCATCGTATGGCGGCACAGTCAGAAATACCTTTGGCTGAGCTATTCCAAAACTCTCAAAAATTCAGGGTGCTTCATTGGAAGCTCAATAACCGAAAACAATGAGACGCTTAACTGGATCCATCAATACAAATTAATTATCTAAAACACATTGATCGTGAACTCAGTGCTTTGTGAAGAATTGCCAAATCAAAAGAAGAAAAGCAGATATATATCACTGGGATATGCTCTCCAACTGCAAAAATAAACTAAGGGCATGTTTGTTTTTCCAATTACCCCAGTAATGTGAATTTGAATCAAAAAAAGGTGCTTTTCCTTTAATACAAAATAATTCCACTCCCCTTTAATCTCTTCATCTACCATTGATCTTTTCCTTTCCACAAAATCTGGACTAGTGGTCACATGTAATTATCTCACCCATATCCTCATCATCAAAGCCTTATCCCAACTAATTGGGAATATGTGATTACCACAAGACAATAAAACATAGAGGTGAATGCTTAGACTACCAGGGGAAAATGTAAGCTAGCTTCCAAGTGAAGTTGAGCATTTTGGATTCATATTTCATAACCATAGATGTCATTCCTCGCTACTTTAACCGTAGGCATTCTTTTACAGGTCATAAATGGAAAACGGTAGCCTTAGATCTTTTAGATAGCAAGCCCAACATTTGAAACAAACATAATCTGGTGTCAAAAGAAAATACTAGAGAACATATGAAAGGAAGAACCAAACCTCACCTTTGCATTTCCTCTAGCACCAAATGTTAACTGTTTAGGCTCGCCATATGACAAATTCAAAACATGCAACTCATCATCTCTTACGTAAGCGAGTATACTTCCATCTGGAGAGAGACGGGGATCAATAATTGGCGAACCTGTTGAGCTTTGCAGCTTAAGTTCTGGTTTAGAACAGGAGACATACTTAAAATAGATCTGTTGATTGAGTGCAAAATCATGTCATTGTTAAGTTTAAGCCATGTGTAAAAGGAATACGTAACTGTCATACTTTCAGAGGATCAAATCATCAAAACCAAAATCATATATAGACGAAAGGCAACAACCAAAAAATGAATGAATTGTTTGAAGTAGGACAATAGCAGTAGGATTTCACAACATTGATGACTAGCATGAATTGTGATGTCTTGAGTCTGCAAATTGAAATTGAAAAGCAAATATGAAGAGTGGAAACTTGCATCTCAAGAACTGACAACTAAAATTTTAGGACTTTGTTTTTTTGTCCAAAGAGAATTCCCACACAACGAGAATAGCCAAATCAAAACCAAAACCAGCAGAGTCTTTACACGAGAAAAGAATCAATAGTCGGAGATTATTCCCCTACAGCAACACATCTTTCAAGTCAACAATCTGGGAGGAAAACCACATTAAAGCAACCGCTTAATAAGAAAATATTCAAAAGTAGAATAAAAATTAGGAAAAAAACACAGTTGTCTCAAGGGTTTTACTACATAAAACAAAAGGTATACCTACATTCAAATTGTAAAAGAACTGCAGCCCATATTATATACCTACATTCAAATTGTAAAAGAATTACAGCCCATATTCCTTTGAATTAGCAGATTCTAGTTCACTAACACAATGTTTGGAGAACACAATATTAATCAATATTAAACAGACTGTAGACAATTCTGACATTGTTAAATTGAAGGACTAGTAAAACACAAACATCAAACCAAACTACTAAAGGGGATAACAGGTAAATTTATTATAAACATGATTGTGGATTCTGAATTTGCTGAATGTTCACATAACATCAACTGCTAAGTACAACAGCATCCTACACTAACTATGATGTTTAAATTTCTCCCTAGACTTAAGTTGCTTGGATGCATAAACAGAAGAATAGCTCCTTATGCCAACAACCCAGCAATTTCGGGTGATCAATAATGTAGACAGTACAGGCTAACATGCTTATGCATACACTCCCATGTTATACAGTCAGACCTATGACATTGATACTATAATTTGGAACTTTGGATTTAGAATCTACCTTAATCTTCTACGATATCATAGCAAACAGTGAGCTGATCAAAGGTGAATTACATGTTCTTAGCCTTGCTCTTCTTTCTGTAAAACTAAAACACTCCAAAAGCAATCTCGGCAGTATTATTGGCAAATGATTTATTATTGGCAAAACTGAAAGGAACCATAATATATTATAAGCCATAAGATAGGCAACAATTATAATTCATGGCCCGAGCTGCTGACCAAAATATCTCTCGCAAGAAACGTTATAGATCTTCTTCTTTGCCTCTTCCTCACTGATAAAACACTCCTAAAGAAAGAAAGAAAAAAAAGAAGGTGAATTACCTGTTCCACAAGACTTTCACTAAAAAACCAAATGCATCTTAAAGTGGTAGCATTCAACACTAACAAGTAAAATGCAAAATGTAAAAGTACATAATCCTTTAAAAGAAAATATTAAAGTACAAAGGTGAATTACCTGTTCCACAAGACTTTCATTGAATGTAGTTTATTGCAAACCAAGTTTTTTGCAAGACCAAAAGCAAACTCTGCAGTATTATTGGCAAATGATTTATTATTGGCCAAAAAAAAAAATTATTATTAAATGACATAGGAAAGGAACTTGCATATAAGAAAACATGTGAGATCATTTACAAATTATTCATGTACGGCTCTCAAGGCATTATATGATCCTCAACCTTAGGCTTTGCACAGAATTCCCAGGTTTTCAATTCTCAAGGACATATTTTGACACAGGTCCTCACGTATCTAGCTTCTCTATGTTGGCATTGATAACTAAATCCTCAGTTGGCCATAGTTTAAGATGAACTGTATAGTCCAAAGCCTCAACAAACATACATTTTACTAAGGCTTTCACAGTCCATGCATGTGGGGCATATAGTTTGGTGATTGAGTTGTCGACTTGACAGGTCCCATCGTTTATGACACCCCCAATTCTCCTAGATGGGAAGATCCTTCTTTCAGTTGGATTTGAGTAGTGAGGGAATCAATTGCAATCTGATCATGCCTTGAGGGAAGTAATTGCAAAACAATATGAAAGCCAAATAAACTTGAAATTGTCTCATGACAGGTTATTATCTTTGGATGAAAACATAGCCAAATACTTTGAAAACAGAGATTTCTTCTAACCCTAGACAATCTAGGATTCCATGAATCTCTCACTGTAAATGCAGAAATTTAAACAATGAATAAGAACGGGGAAGTTGTTCCCACGTGCCAATGGCACGTGTGTGCATCCTGGTCCACTACTTGGGTGGGCCAAACGTGTACGTTGGATGTGGACCGTTTGTTATGTAACTATTTTTAACTGTCTGTTCTTTCATCTACGTATGGCATACCTGATGAGTCGATCAATCTGATTTCGAGATCTAGGACAGATCCAGAGTGGGGCTAGCTGATGAACGGCCCGGATCTTGCATACATGTGATGTGATGGCACGTATGGAGCTGTGCGGAAGCGCAGGAAAGAGGGAAAAAATGAGAGAGTAGGGGGGGAGTCAGGGAGAGAGTCCGAGAGAGGAGAGAAGTGGCGTAATAGGGTTTGTGAAATTTATATTTATACGAACCTTTTTGCCAACGCCGAATCTAATTAGCGCCGGTGAAGGGTTGGCCCCAATCGTCAGCAAAGACCAGTTTTTTTGTAGTGAGTGGGGCCCATAGCCCAGTAATATGTACCAATTATCTATTGATTACCATCATTACAATTACCAAAAATCAATTATCACCTTATCATGGTCATGTCAATAGTTATACATGCTACATCAGGCAGTTAAAATAGAAGATATAGGCATGAATTTATGAATGGGCCATTCAATGGAATGATTATAAACATAAAGACCTACATACAAAATTTTTCCAAGGCCAATATGAATATTCATATATACAAACTGTAGATTACATAAATATTAGTAGCTGCACTGGTAAAAATTTAACTATGATCTTAAGTGAAACATTTCACTTGAAATTTATGTGAAAAGAAATATAGAATCTTGGAGAAGATAAAGAAGCCCCGTCGCAATACCATCATTTCCTATAATATTCTTTCTATATTTAGGTAGGTGGATGGAATGCGTGAGCACCGTCGCTAATGATTTGTAAGCTCAAAACCATAAGTTGGCCTATTTCAAAATCTGGGCATGTTTTATTTTTATATGGAGTTATGCTAGTCTTCTCCGTATCATTTCAATTTTGTCAGATGTCTCAAAAATAAATGAGTTGAAAGATATAATGCAGAAATATAAACAAACATATATGTATCCAACACACATCTAAACATGTAAAGAACACGTGCACATTAGAGTAGGAAATGTGATACTTATTTTGAATTTCATACCAACAGTCTATCATCGAAACATGCAACTTTTACAAAATTGAAAACCAGTTATACTGATCCTTGATTTTAAATTAGCAAAGGAGTATTTGGGAATGTAAGCATGGAATCTAATTGTCAGCTACAATGACCAAATAAAACCAGATACACTGGGATCCTTACTTTTGCTGGGGTGGTAGACTATGAGGAGTTTCAACACCCGGTCAAGGGTTCGAGTATCCATAGGTGGTGAAATTCCACTAGCGTGAGTGTGTGGGGTGTGTGTACGTGTGTAAAAAAAAAAAAAAAAAAAAAAAAAAAAAAAAAAAAACCGGATACACCGACCCATCCAAGCGGTGGCAGAGTTTGTGCAGTTCCAAAATTGGATCGCAATGGAGATTCTTCATTCGATTTGTAACTTAAAGAATCTAAGTTCCACAGTTAGTTGTGAGGATGCAAAGATGTAGCTCTCTCTATAGAAAGCACTTATGACCGTATCTCAGAGCAAGGCTACTCTAATGGCCATGCTAAAACAAATACATCTTTCAACTCTACAATGTAATCTGAACTACCTGACAAGGCTATTGTTTTCTCCCAATGGACTTGCATGCTGGACTTGAGATTTCATTAAACCAATCATGTATGCAAGATCAGAGACTTGATGGGAGGATGTCTCGGCTTCAAGAGACGGGTCGTGAAAGATTTCACCATTGATCCGAGGTTTGACACTTGATTTTTACGAAATGTGTAAAGTTCATTGTTATCATTAGAATGAAGCTCGATTCGGCCTTATGGGTTCTTTTTATTCTTCTTTCCTGTCGTTTTTTTTTTTTTTTTAAGAGATGCATGGTGCATGAGATATTGTAAAAGTTCCCTTTGTTATTTTTCTATTGCCTTCTAGAAATGTATTATACATTGATTTAAACTTGATTTTTTTTTTTTTTCTTAGGTGACTGTCATGATCATGTCATTGAAGGCTGGAAATCTCGGTCTAAACATGGTTGTTGCCTGTCGCATTATTCTTCTAGATCCTTGGTGGAACCCAACTACTAAAGATCAAGCTATTGATAGGGCACATTGAATTGGGCAGACTTCATACTGGTCGCTTTCTGCACTAATCATTAAAGATACAGTGGAGGATCGGATATTAACTCTCCAGGTAAGTTTCTGTTCATAGTCTGATGGATCCATGGATTTAATACTAAAGGATGACTTTGATGTGACTTGTTTGACTTGTAGTTAGGCATATGGCAAAAAAAAAAAAAAAAAGGAATGGGAAATATTCATTTCTAGTTCAGCCTCAATCGTTAGAAATATGGTAAAAAAAAATGGTAAAATAATAGAAACACCAAAATTCAGCGAATGGAAAGTTCAGGTTTAATATGGTTTAGACAAGTAGCAGACAAAGGCATCTTGAGATTAGGGCCCATTGTAATCTTTATTTGCCATCCAACCTATTAATTAGGTCAAACAGACCTGGACGAAGGGATCCAAAACTTTTCTAGCCCCATATCAGCATAATTCATGCAAATGAACCTCTAATACATGACCGGCTTCTCTTAGACAACACCTTTACACTAATCCGCAATTAGGGAATCGACACTACAAATCCCTAATTAGGGATTCGAAACTCAAAAAATCCCAATACACAAATCATTGCACAATGTTACTTGAAGGATTTAAAAAATGCCAAAAAAATGCCCAAATTGATATGAATAGATAAGGGGAGAGAGAGAGAGAGAGAGAGAGAGAGGGAGATACCTAATGTTGCAGCAAAATGCTCCCTGATGTGCGGTAGATCAAGCGGAGAGAGAGATACCTGATGTTGCAACAGAGGGCCGAGGAGATAGAGAGAGAGAGGACTAGGGTTTTGAGAGAGAGAGAAGACTAGGGTTTTGAGAGAGAGAGAGAGAGAGAGAGAGAGAGAGAGGGAGAGGCAGAGAGAGGGAGGAAGAGGGAGAGGGAGAGGGCTGGAGACGGAGAAGGAGAGGCAAAGAGAGGGAGCGACAGAGAGAGGGAGGCAAAGAGAGGGAGCGGCAGAGAGAGGGAGGGAGAGCGAGCGACAGAGCGAGGGAGTGAGGCGCGCGATAGGTTAGGTTTTTTTATTTTCTTTTCTTTTATATATATATATGGACCTGCTGGCGGCCGTTAAAACTGGCCGCCGGCAAATGGTTAGCCCATCGGTCGGCTACGGCCCATTTTCTTGTAGTGAGTGGATAAGATAAGCCAACGGATAGGACCAGACATAAGACCTCTTTGCTTGGGAATCCTTGACCAAATTTGCTTCTCTCAGCACAAGATGAAAATAAACTGACAGATGATGTTAGTGATTTAACCTCGTTCACAGTGACTGAAACTCCATGGTTCTAAAGCTCTCCTGGAAGTCCATTCAATAGCATTTCTGGCATCCCCTTCCACAATTACCAGGCTAGATAGGACTCCTTAACAAAATTCAACTCAACCATAATGGTTTGAGTATTTGCCTCATCCGAACTGTCCTCCACAAGAGGACCGCAAAAGTGCAATTTGCTATCCTCATTCTCATCTCTAAAGGATGAGAACAATTTTGGAGGCTCCTAGGTAACTGTAGAGCTTCCACAGATATTTGATTTCCATATTTTGGCAGGGCAACTTCATGTTTACACTTATTTTAGTTTGCATGCTGCACCATTCCAAATCCCTATCAAGGTCCAACATACACATCCCAACGAATTCAGTTGGCATGATCCTAACCATGAGCCAGAATTCTATCATTTCCAAAATAATCCTTGTTCCTTGTAATCTGCCTTCCTTTTTACTCCCCCTTTCCTTCCACAGGCCCCGCATGATTTCCACCAGGAGCATACTCCATCAGATATGACCTCTATATAACTATATTTAAAGGTCCCCCATGCCAACCATCCATCAGTTCGGCTACTGATTATGGGAGCAAGTGGTTGACATTAAATAACGTGAAAAAGAAGCCCATACTTGCAGTTTTGCAGTGAATGGAAAGGTCATTCATGATCCACCAGTTCCTCGCCGACCGAATACATCACCCATATGTTAGGTAAAGTGTGGTTTCTAGTCCAGATGTGATTCAAGGTGGGACCCATTGGCCATCTCACTCAATGAGACACCTTAAGATGCCGACATTCCCAAACTTCAGTGCATGTTGGGGAAGGCCCATCATCTGATATTAAAAATCTTGAGAAAAAAACATAGAATAAAATTTTTCGAGTAATGAACCCTAAACTCTTTCATCCCTACTACCAGGGAAAAGATGAACCTCCTCAAATACTGAAATTTATGATTCCTTAAGACCTAAAAATAACATTCCATACTACTTTGGACTTAAGGATCTCATAGCATTCTTTGCAATTTCCTTGGATTAAATAATGTTGCAGAGTGATGCAGAAAAAATTACTGGTTACATAACATAATCGGTGGCTGTTGAAGCAAAAGAATAACACCAATGGATGTCGGAGCCTGGGTGTCGTTGAGGAAACTAATGACAAAACACCTGTGAAGGAAACCGAAGGAGTCCCAAACATTCACACTGCAGCAAGTGCAAGCTTCCAAGAAAAACGAAGAAACAAGCTTTCATGCATTACTTCTCCTTGCATCTGTTCATACACAAAGTAGTCCGCACCCCCCCCCCCCCCAATCAAGAGAAAGAAAAAAAAAAACTCAAATTTTGTAGTAATTTTCTTCAAAAATCTTCCAGCTGTATTTTAGGGATTAAACTAAAATGTGTGTATAAGTACTGGTCGTTGAAGACCACAAAAAAATCGTAAAAATAAGCTAAACACATTCCAAATGGACATCCAAGTGCAAAGTGAATACAGGCAAGGAATCAAAATCCAGCGAATGACTCTAGGATGGACAACGCTTCTTACAACTCTCTCTCTCTCTCTCTCTCTCTCAAATTTGCAAAAATTGTCAAAAGCTTCTTTAATGTAGGGGCATTTTTACACCGGGCTCAAGTGGGGTAGCTTGTGGGATGCGGGGACACACACGGGGTGGGTGGCCCATGTGAAACAGAACCCATGTGAAGTGGGGCCCACAAGGGGGTTCGACTGAGGTCCTAACCCATGCGATGTGGGGCTTGAGCTATGAGATAAACAGATTGATTTGCCACTCTCTATCAATTCGAGCTTTTAGAGCAAGTAGCTAATTGTCCTGCTCATGTTAGAGACTCCTCACCAGGGGTGATTAATGCGGGGGCATTTTCACACTGGGCTCGAGTGGGGTAGCCTATGGGATGCAGGGACACACTCGGGGTGGGTGGGCCGTGTGAGGTGGAACCCATGTGAAGTGGGGCCCACGAGGAGGTTCGGCCGAGGTCCTAACCCATGCGACGTGGGGCCTGGTGATGCAGGACAATTAACCACTTTCTCTAAAAGCTAGAACCGTTAGAGTATGGCGAATAAATTCCTTTATCTCATAGCCCAGGCCCCACATCACATGGGTTAGGACCTCGGCCGAACCCCCCTCGTGGGCCCCAAATCACATGGGTACCGCCTCACATTGGCCGCCCACCCCGAGTGTATCCTCGCATCCCACAGGCTACCCCACTCGAGCCCGGTGTGAAATGCGCATTAATCACCCCTGGTGAGGAGTCTGGAACACGAGACCTCCCCCGTATGCCCCGCCCACCCCGAGTGTGCCCCTGCATCCCACAGGCTACCCCACTCGAGCCAAGTGTGAAAATGCCCCTGCATTAATCATCCCCGGTGAGGAGTCTCGAACACGAGACCTCCCGCTCTGATACCAATTTGATGCAAGACAATTAACCACTTGCTCTAAAAGCTCAAACTATTGGAGTATGGCAAATTAATCCCTTTATCTCATAGCCCAGGCCCCGCATCGCATGGGTTTGGACCTCGGCCGAAGCCCCCTCATGGGCTCCAAATCACATGGGTACCGCCTCACACAAGCTGCCCACCCCGAGTGTGAAATGCGCATTAATCACCCCCGGTGAAGAGTCTCAAACACGATACCTCCCCCATGGGCCCCAAATCACGTGGGTCACCCACCCCGAGTGTGTCCCCGCATCCCACGGGCTACCCCACTCAAGCCCGGTGTGAAAATGCCCCTGCATTACCTGGGCTATGAGATAAAGGGATTGATTATCAATGGGATGCCAGGGCATTTCATACCAGGCTCGAGTGGGGTAGCCTGTACGATGCAGGAACACACTCGAGGTAGGTGGCCGTGTGAAGCGGAACCCATGTTAAGTGGGGCCCACGAGGGGGTTCGGCCGAGGTCCTAACTCATGCAATGTGGCTTTTAGAGCAAGTAGCTAATTGTTGTGCATCATTCTTACAATTCCCTCAAATATAACAAAATAATAATAATAAATAAATAAATAATTTAAAATTAAAAAAAAAATTAATTTAAAATTTTAAAAATTAAAAATTTAAAAATAATAATAATAATTAACTTTAGTCAAAGGCTTCAGGAATATTTCAAGCTCAACAGTGGGGGTGTTCTCTAGAGTCCTAGTCATTTTTAGAGACTGGATCCCCTAGTTTTTGGGGGGTCCATTTTTTTAATTTTTTTTGTCAAGCTGTCGAGGAGTACCCCTTTCTCTGTTTGGGTATTTGTTTTTTGCTCTCTGTTTCTTTCTCTTTCCCATGTTGCTTTGTTTTTTCTGTTTTTGTTTGGTTTATGTTCTATTGTTCTTTTTCTTTCAATAAAAATATTACATTAAAAAAAAAAAAAAAAAAAAAAAAAAAACAACCAACCAACCATACAATGAAAAGACCAAAATAGCCTTCACACCCTACTCGACATGTAGCCTCAACTCAGTCTACCTACTCGAAATTGGCATGGAAATCCTACTACTAGACATAAGTTTTCTTACATCAAATCCTTCTGGTTAAAGAGAATTTGTCTACAAGTTGATGTTGCTTTCTCACTCGCTTTCATGCTCTAGTGTTTCCAGGTGTCCAAATGTGGTTCATGAGGCCATAACAAAGGGCTTCGCCAACTCCCCAGAGCAAATATGACAATCCTCTATTAGATTGTCAGTGTTGGAACATTGTTATTATTGGTGTTTTTTTGTTTAAAAGGGACTTTTCTGTAAATAGGGGTCTATTTCTAAATATATCATTTATAGCTTGTTTTGGGTAAGTAGTTCTAAAAACCCTGCATATATAAAAGAATAAGAAAAAGGAGAGGATAATGTTTTTTTTTTCCTCTCTCTCAAACTTCTTTCTACAAGTTCTCTCACCCATTTCTTCTTCACAAAAACTACATGGTATCAAACAGAAGTTCGATTAAGACCATGTAAAACCAATAGAAATCTTTCTCTTTTTTTTTTCAACGAGGAGGTTAAGTTCAGGTTGAAACAAGAAGATTAAACCAGTTTTTTATGAAGGAATTTGTTGACGTCAACATTCGTACGGCTGACGTCAGCAATCTCACAATCGTATGAATCAGATTGCATCAAAACTAACACCCCTAGGTGTGGACTCATGCAAGGAGGTTAATGATAAATTTTCCATATTTTTTGGAGTGGTTTGAGATTTTTGGTGATGTTTCTAAGATTTTTCAGAAAAATCCCCAAATCGGACCATTTTCAATATTTCTCTTGAATTTGTACTCTTCGATCTGGAAAACCCTTTTCATATAGACCACATTTGAGCACCCTATGTAGGGAAAGTACTTTTGTGGAGGATCAGAGCTCGTTAATGCTCTTTTTCACCCAAAAATAGGGCCGGTTGTGCCGTTTTTGGGCTTTTTTGGGTCCAACATATACACTAGATGTTTAGTATATATTCCAGCAATCATTGGTAATTGTTTGATTTGTTGTGTGACTTTCCTTCCTTTTATCTCAATCTTTCTTCAATATTTATGGATTCTAAGGCAGTTTGGACATCGCCCTCAGGGACCACTCTCAATTACTTCTACCCAACTTAATGGAAGTAACTTTCTTCTATGATTTTGGGATGTCCGAATGCATATCGTTGGGAAGGAGAAACTGGGATTTCTTATTGGGACCGCAAAGAGACCTCCTCCATCTGGAGACTCATCGAAACATGATGCATGGGATTCATCTAATGCTATTGTCATGGGTTGGTTACTCAACTTTATGGAACCAAGCATTACTTCTGGATACTTATTTTATGATACCACTATTGACCTATGGAGGTCCCTAAATAACACTTATGAAACCATCTCGTACAGGCCCCGTATTTTCCAATTAACCATTCACTTACATAGGAGAGCATGTCCATTACTGAATACTTTGGGGCTTTGAAAGGCCGCTAGGAAGAGCTGAGTCATTTGCAACCCCTCAGCAAATTACCAAACAGTTGCAGTGCCGAAATTGTGAAGTCATGAGAAGATGAGACCAAGACTTACAAGTTTTTGGTTGGGTTGAACAGTGAATATGAGACGTTAAGGACACAACTTGTTGCTAGTCCATACGGAGGAAGCCTGCAAGCGAGTTATGTCAACCCCAGCCTTAACACAAGAGCAAACCAACTTTAACTCTACTACCGTTCCATCTAGAGATAGCAGTGGTGGTTCAAATACTCGATGAGGGGCCTTAGCCAAAGGACGTGGCCGAGGTCGTGGAAAATTTATGTGCACCTTTTGTGATCGTTCAGGACATACTCGGGAACAATGCTTCAAGTTACATGGTCGTCCTATTGCTCATATTGCAACTTGTGATGAGATTAGGAATGCATCTGATACTCTTGGCAATCTCCCTGTGGATACTTCAAATCAGGTTGATTCTGTCACTATGACTCAAGCCGATGTTATGGAACTTCAGCATCTCTAGTTACTTCAAGCCCAGTTAAGCCCCTCTGCCTCCTCTGTCGCCTGTTTGTCAACAGCCATCTGCCTCATCATTTGTTGTTACAACAGGTATTGCACTCCATGCCTCCACTCCTGCAACTTGGATTATAGATTTCGAGGCCTCTAACCATATGACTGGTACGTACGGTTGTCTTCTTTCCTCCACCTCTTCTACTTATAGTCTTTTAATTCGTTTTACTAATGGGACTTCCACTCCAACAGAATGTATTGGTCCTATATCTTTTTCTCCTTCCCTCACCTTATCTAACGTCCTGTACATTCCTAGGTTTAATAGCAATTTGATCTCTGTTAGTTGTCTTACAAGAGTATTAAATTGTTGTGTGATTTTCTTTCCTTCTCATTGTGTTTTTCAAGACTTGAGTGCGAAGAGGATAAGTGGTGTGGGCTATGAGAGTGGTGGTCTCTACTTTCTGCATTAGGGGGATTTTTTCTCAGCTGGTGCTTCCACTCCATCTCGATCCTTTCTTTCTACATCAAGCAGTTTAGAGTCTAATAAAGGGCCTGCCACCCTCTAGCATGCAAGACTGGGTCATGCGTTTGCTAGAACTTTACAGTTTTTTATTCCTCATTTTAATAAGTTGGACAATGCAAATGTGGTAGAAGAGGTCTACATGGATCTTCCCCCTAGATTTCAGCTTAAGGGGGAGACTGGGAATGTTTGTAAGCTGAAAAAGACTCTTTATGGCCTTAAACAATCTCCGGGAGCTTGGTTTGCCAGGTTCACTGTTGCTATTCTTTCCTTTGGTTTCAGGCGGTGTCAGGCAGATCATAATGTCTTCATCCATACCCAGCAAGAGGGTCAAACCATTATACTTGTATATGTGGATGATATTGTTATGACCAGGGATGATCTGGAGTTTGTTGACTAGGTCAAACACATGTTGAGCAAGGAGTTTGAGATTAAAGATCTTGTCCCTCTACGATACTTCTTCGGGATTGAGGTTGGTCGTTCGTTTAAAGGCATCTCCATATCCCAGAGAAAATACGCCCTTGACCTACTGAATGAAACTGGTAAACTTGGTGCTCGTCCCGCTTCATCTCTTATGGATAAGAAGCACTCATTACATGAGTCTAAAGGTGATTGTTTAACAAACCCAAGTATGTACCAGAGATTGGTTGAAAAGCTAATCTATCTGACGATTACGATACCAAATATTACTCAAGATGTTAGCATTGTAAGCCGGTTTATGCATTCGCCAAGATCATCCCATCTAGATGCTATGTATCATGTACTAACATATTTGAAGTCATGCCCAGGACGTGGTATCCTTTGTGCAAATCATGGACATGGTAATATTGTTGGATATTCTAATGTTGACTGGGCAAGATGCTCGACGGATAGAAAATATACCTCTAGCTATTGCACCTTTGTTGGAGGCAACCTAGTGAAATGGAGAAGTAAAAAAAAAAAAAAAAAAAATAGTTCATAGTATCTCGATCTAGTGTAGAGGCAGAGTATTGAGCTATGGCCCATGAGGCGTGTGAACTTCTCCAACTGAGATCCATTATCGTGGAGCTTGACTTCTCTATCACTTTGGCTATTCCTCTTTATTGTGACAACCAAGTGGCTATCCACATTGCATCTGATTTAGTCTTCCATGAGAGGACCAAACATATCGAGGTTGACATACATTTCATTCAAGAAAACATATCTTCTGGATTGTTGGCTACTCCGTATGTTAAATCAACAGAACAGTTGGCTGACATATTTACAAACGCGCTTAGCTCTCTCATGTTGCAAGAGATTTCTGGCCAGTTAGGTATGACAGATCATACACCAACTTGAGGGGGAGTGTTGGAACATTGTTATTATTGGTGTTTTATGTTTAGAAGGGACTTTTCTGTAAATAGGGGCCTATTTCTAAATATATCATTTATAGCTTGTTATGGGGCAAATAGTTATAAAAACACTACATATATAAAGGAATAAGAAATAGGAGAGGGTAATGTTTTTTCCCTCTCTCTCAAAATTCTTTCTACAAGTTCTCCCACCCATTTCTTCTTCACAAAAACTACAATCAGAAGCTTGTCAGCTAATGAAGTGTGATTAAGAACTTTGTAGAGATGGACGGTGAGAAATAATTGTGGCCCGAATGCTCTTCATCAAAGCATCGACCTAACAACAAATCTCACGATGTCAAACACCCCACGACCAAAGCCGTATGTGCCACGGCTCATGCATACAGATGTAGAAACATAAGATTTCTGGATGACTTCTCACATATGATCAGTAAATAGACTAACAAAGATACCACCATCGTCATAACTTGGATGATAATCAATGAAGATTGGTATCTTATCGCATGGATCAAAGCAATCATCATAAGATCGTTTATATCGGCAAATGTCAACATGGTCACACCCAACTATCCATCGCCACTAACGATAATGCTAAATTCCGGTTCATCAAATGTTCCCACCAAGATGGGAAGCACTTTGGACTTTGGCTTGCTCCAGCGTTAGGAGGCACTTAGAGACACCAAATTCTCGCCGTCCTCACCATGCATAAATCATTTGCATCCTCATCGTAACAATCATATATCGGATCTCTGAAGATACATGGCAACTTGGTCAACTCTGCATTAAAGATCGGGTCTCCTACGACATTGTGAGGCTCAGCCAACTTCGCATTGTAAATCAAGTCTCAGACAATGTTTTGGAACTTGACGATTGACCATTGAGGTTACTAATTTTGATTCTACCTAACGTGCTTTGGCAACCTCTAGCTTGCTCATCTTGTACCGTATCAAGTTGCTCTTTTGTTGCTTCTGTCGATGCCAAAAATGGCTAACCCCCTTGGCCAAATCTAGATTTTCCTTGAAATAGCCACAACCTCTCCTCATAGATCCGGTGAAATGTTTCAAAGACTGATGAAATGCCTCTATCATCAAAGGGAGCATTTTTCTAGACCACCCTTAGTTTACGTACGGTGGATTTGTTCGCACCATGACAATGCTCATCCCTTAAAATAGATTGTCAATAATTTGACAAGATGAATTCTTGGAATATCATGGGATTCCAAGATCTACTCTACCTCATCCAACCTCTTGGATCTTAATTCCAAGAACATATTGTCTTTCATCAAAACATGGTGTTAAATTCTTGATTTGTCGTCATAAAATTTGATCTTTGTCTTTTTCATCATGCTTAGGCCTCCTACAACCTTGAACTCGAGGAACTAGAGAAATGTATGGCCGACAAGTTTGGGAGGGGGATTGTATCAGCAAGGTCCCATATGGTCATTATATGTGGGTATCAAATGGAAATTGAGAGGAAATAGGTGGCACGGGCAGGGTTTAAATTATCGGCGACAATATCGAATTGTCGCTGATAATATCGGTATTGTTGGCTCAGTAATACCGAAAACCCATTTATTCGAATCGCTGTCAGATATTGTCGATAATGTCGCCGATATTTTCGAAGGGTGAGAACTGTAGCCAACAAGAGATGTTTTTGGCCATAAAATCGTCGAAATCAAAAACAAAAAATGCAAGAAAATACCTATTTTTCACCCAGATCTGGTTGAAGACATGAATTTCAAGAGCTTCACGGTTGTTGAGTGTAAATCGGCAACTTTTCGGTAAGATTCAACCCCAAAAAAATTGATTTTTCCGTCGAAAAATCCTCTGGCAGCTTCTCAAGAAAAAATCGGCTTGTGGACTATGAAAATCTCGAGATTTTGTTGGAAAATAGAAGTTTTTTTTTTTTTTTTTTAGGACGAGGGAGAGGGATTTTCGGGTTGAAAATTCGGAGATTTTGGTGGGAAGGAGAGGATTTTTGGCGTTTTTACGGAAATTGGGGTTGAGATTTCATTTTAAACGGGGGTTTGGCTTTTGACAGTGCAGGTCAGTGCTCCGCGGGCCCCACCATGATGCGTTTATTGTATCCATGCTGTCAATTAATTTTTAAATATCATTTGAGAGCTTGATCCAAAAAAATAGGTAGATCTAAAACTCAGGTGGACCACACCATAGGAAAACAGTAGTCATTAAATGTCCACCATTTAAAACCTCCTGGGCCCACTATAATGTTTATTTGATATCCAAGTTGTTGATTAGGTCTTAAATACCTGGGTGAAGGGAAAAAAGAAATATCAGCTTGATCCAAAACTTTCGTAGCTGCAAGAAGTTTTTAATGGTAGACCGTATACGTTCAATTAACATTGTGTGGTCCACTTGAGATTTTGATCCATCTCATTTTTGGACTTTTATCATAAAATGATCTATAAAAATGGACTGACGGAATGGATTAAACATATGCATCATGGTGGGACCACAGAGCATGGACCAGTGGCGAGGCTTTAAATCGGATTGCCTACTGAGCTACTCGGTACGCTTTTATGGTAACTCAGTACACTTTTATGGTAGTGAGTCAACTCATTTGGGCCCACTGTTAATGTATGTGATTTATCCACACCTTCTATCCATTTTTTCTACTAATTTTAGTGGTTGATCCCAAAATTTAAGTAAATCCAAAGCTCAAATGGACCATACCATGGGAAACAGTGTGGAATAATGATTTCCACCGTTGAAACCTTGTTAGGCGCACAATTATGTTTATTTGTCATCCAACCTGTTCATTAGGTTGAACGAATCTTGATGAAGAGAAAAAACGAATATCAATTTGAGGAAAAGCTTTTGTGGCCTCCACGAATTTTTCAATGGTAGAGGTTCAATCACATTGTTTCCTGTGGTGTGATCCACTTGAGCTTTTTATATTCTTTCAGTTTTGTGGTAAGGCCATAAAATTATGTGTTAAAAAGGATGAACATAGTGGATGAAATAAATAAATAACGGTGGACCCCACAGTGTTTACTTAATACACTAAGGGTACTGAATAACTCAGTACGCACTCCGCTTCCTACCGGAACCGGATTGGCTGGTGTACCTCACACCAGCAATATATCTAGTGTATTGACGTCAGTAAGTTCTGTGGGTCTGATCATGAGGTATGTGTTATATCAAACTGTCCATTTATTTGGCGTGCTCGTCTTAAGGCTTGAGACGAAAAATAAGATAGATCTAACTATCAAGTAGACTACAATGGGGGAAAAAAAAAAAAAGCAGTAGGAGATTAAATGTCTACCATTAAAATCCTTTTTGGGGTGATCACGGAAGATTTCGATCAATATGAAATTTTTTTTTCCTCTTCATTCTGGCCTTTGTGGCCTTATGGACAGATTGGATGGAAAATAAACGTTATGGCAGGCCTTACGAATTGTTTAACGGTGAAAATCATTATCTATACTGCTATTTGTGGTGTGGTCCACATGATCTTTGGATATGATTCATTTTTTGAATAATGATATAAAATCATCTATAAAAATAGATGAACGGTATACATCAGTGTAGGCCCATGCATGTAACTTTGATCTACTTTGAACCGTCCGTACAAGAGGAGCGTCAGTGCTCGTCTTCGCACAACACGTACCTACAGCAGCTATATAGCTAGTGTGTGGTACACCAGCCAATCCGCTTCCGCTTTGCACACCTCCGTACACAACTTTTACTAAACTGCTAAAACTGTGGGACCCACAAGAGTCGAATCATGTCCTAAAACCAGATTGATTAGAAGATTCCCGTGGGACCCACAGAAGAAACTCCCCCACCATGATGCATGTGTTGTATCCATACCATGCATCCATTTGGAGAGATCGTTTTATGTCATGAGAAACATAATGAGATAGATATAAAGCTTAGTGGACCCCACCATAGAAAACAGTGGAGACAATGACATCCACCGTTCAAAACTTCTTAGGGGCCACAGAGATCAAGCTTATATTTTTGTTTTCACTTCATCTATCTCTATGTTAACTTGTTAATAGGCTAGATCTAAAAAATACATCATGGTGGGCCCTATAAATGTTTCAACGATGGGTGTGATTGATCCCACGGTTTTCTATAGTGGGTCCACCTGAACTTTGGATTTATCTCATTGTTCTTGTAAGCTTGCATTTGTATTATATAAACTTATTTTTATTACTATTTGAGTGATTTCTTACGACAACGCATGCCTTTTGGCCCCCATTAAATGGAAACTTATTATTTAAATTTTTTCATTTTTGAATATGTAAATATGTGTATTTAGGCATGTCCTGAAGTTTCACTGAAAAATTCCCCCATTTTCTCCATGTTTCCCCATTTTTCCTTGCATTTCCGGTTATCGGCAATAATGATATTATATCTTTATCTCCGGCCAGTGAAACTTGTAGCAATACCGACAACTCGAACACTGGGTAGGGGTTCATTGCAGTTGTCGTTATAGGTATTTTGATATTGTTGTAATTACATAGAGAATGGCCACGATTGGAAGGTGGGGATAAGATTTGATATGAAAAGGAAATGTAAACGAAGATGAAAGGGAGGATGATACTATGGATCAAGCATGATGCAAATTCATCAATTCATTGACACTCATGGATGAATTTGCAGAGACCTTCATATGTCGATCTAAGCACAGATCTAGCAATCCATTGGAAACACAAAGAACAAATCAAGCTCTTATAGTACCTGAAGCAGGAGGAGACGCATTGAATCCATGAATAGCCTTTCGGAGCCCTTGAAGGTCGAGTCTCTCTCTCTCTCTATCCATGAATAGGCTTTCGGAGCCCTCGAAGGTCGAGTCTCTCTATCTATCTCTAAATAATCAAATTTCATTATAAAATGCCAAAAGCATTTACTAAACACTAACGTTTATCTAATCTTATTATTAGTGTCGTAATCACAACCGACCCTCGAAACTAACATTAACAACCAACCAAACAACTAACCATACAATAAAAAGGCCAAAATACCCTTCACACCTACTTAACTGTGTATTGAACTAGATACAAGCCATGTCACATCCAATATGGCCTGGAACAGCAAATACAACATCAAAGCCCTCTTTTGTTTTTATTCTTTTCTATTTTTCTCTTTTTTATCACCCTTGCTTCATCTTGATTTTCAACCTTAGAAGAAGCTTAAAAACCTCATTTAAACCTGCATTTAGGCCTATATTAGGGGTTGAAAAACCAAATTTTAATAGGACCTAAATGGACCATATATTGGGGGAAATGGACCATATATTATATATTATGCATATTATAATATATATTATATATTATATACATTAAAAATCCTAAAATCTAAACTCCAACTCAGCACATAGGCTCGAACTTGAACTCTGCTCTAAAGATTGAGCTCAAGCTCGGCTCGAGCTAGCCCAAGCTACTGACTAAGCTGAGCCGAGCTGGCCAGTCAAGCTCGAGGACCAAGCCGAACTGAGTTCGGGCTGGGGTAGCCTGCTAGCCGAGTCAAGCTAAGATGGGCCAAGCTCGACTCGATTCAGCTCGTATACAACTCTACTCACCTCTTTTCTTCATACTGGAGAAGGGGCTGCCGAGAATCTTACGAAAGGGCACCAATCGCTGAAAAGTTTAAAAACCTCAATGCTCTAGTGGTGAACAAAGGAGGATTGGTTTCTCAGTTTCATAAGAAGACGAATAGTAGAACTGAGATTTAGAAGCTCACGCATTCCCCTTTATTTTTCTATCAAGGCTTATTGTTCGCATTTATTCTTTTGATCTTTCCCATACAATTCAAATCATCATCATCATCAAAGCCTTATCCCAACTAATTGGGGTAAGTGACAACAATCGTATCACGCATTCCACTCTATCACAAACCATATCCTAAATTAAGCCATAGGCCTTCAAGTCTTTTCTTACTACTACTACCTCCACCCATGCCCTTTTGGCCTTCCCCTTGCCTTTTTGGAGCATTTAACTTGAATGGACTCACTCCTAATTGGCGTAGTTGTTGGTCTCCATTGAACATTCAGACCAAAACATCTACGTATATGTTCCTTCTTATTACATATTGATGCCACACCTAAGTTCCTTCAAATGCATTTATTCCTAATTTTATCCTTGTCTTGCCACTATTAGTATTCCGTAACGGTAACGGTGGCCGTAACGGCCACCACCATTACCTTTACGATACAAGGCATAACAGCCGTTACAAGGGCTGTAACGGCTATTAGGGTCTCCATTTTTTTATTGAAAAAGAACCCAAAAACTTGCAATGGACCGTTATAGGAGCCATTACAGCCTTTATAGGGGGCGTAACAGGCCATTACAGGAGTTGTAACGGCCTTTACGGGTCATTTTTTTCGTAACGGCCATTACAACCTTTACAACCCCATAATATATAATGGTTGTCGCCGTTACCTTTACATAATGGCCTTTACCCGTTACCTTTACGTAATGGCCTTTACCCGTTACCTTTACGTAACGGCCTTTACGGCCTCGTAACAACCTTTACAGCACACTGTTCCATCTCAACATCCTCATTTCCGCTACGCTCATCCAAGGAACATGTTCCTTGCCCAATATTTTGTCCTGTAAAGCATGGTTGGTCTTATAGCTATTCTAGATTTCAAACAGTGCATAAAAAGCTCCCTCATCATTGTTGAACCGAACGCTGATCACCTTCCCCACCCTTTCCAGTACATCGTTAATCCATTCTATCTCATTCCCTTTTATGTGCTGCCCACCTCTCAATTGTAATTCATTCTCCCATGCGTTCATCAACAACTTTCACTTCCTCCGCATGCTTTGCCCAGCTTATCCCATTTGTCTCCTCAACCAGGACCCTGGTATTTGGCTTCTGATTTTTTTTCTAGATTACCTTTTCCTATGTATCTCCTTGATTGACACCCTGCTATTTGGTTTCTGAATTATGTCTAGATTACCCTTACGGCATTATGTACAAAGAACATGCTAGACTCCCACTCACCTTGTCCTATCTCCATCTCTATAAGAATAGTGATCAACAACTAAGAGACTTAATCTTCTAATTCTAAGTTTTACATTCTAAATAACAACTTCTATGACCACTGTAGTTACCTGAAAAAGGAAATAGTTATGTTTATAGTCATGGAAAGAGTCACGATGTATTCTAATTTTTTGCTTTTTCACAAGAAAACATATCATTTATTATCTTCATCAGTAAGAGAAAACTTAAAGGTGCATAAAAATCACAAAAAAAAAACATTGTAATGATCGTACATGTGTTGCCATCAACATCGATGCCATAAAATATTCCTGATTTCTTAACATAGGAGGATTACATATCGAACTAAGATATCAAATCACAACTCTAATATTCCAAAGCTTAAGATTGAATAAGAAGAACAAGATAAAGTCATAGAAAGTATAAAGTACATGATTTTCAATTAAATCTCGAATAGCGATGGTATTTTTTTTATTTCTAGTAAAAAGGTTTTCCAAACAAGTTTCCTAATTTTCAAGAAAGGGTGTCTTGTTTCTAGATCATGACTTTGCTAAATCATTTAGGAAATGAGCCCCCATATAGGAAACCATTTTATATTTCTCCCAGGCATGTTTTCTTAGGAATCAAGAACACAGAGAACTAGAAGAGTTTTCCAAAGACTAATGTACCAACTAATGGGTTAAGCTCTTTGCCCACTGTATCCACTATCCACAAATCCCACCAAGAGCCTCTTTGTTAATTTTCAACCTATTAGATCAATGACATGATGTTGCTAAATAAAAATGCATGGTATGTTTGGGAGTTCAAGATTATAAGATTAGAAGAATCCTAATGACCTTCCTTTTTCACCCAACGAGCTTTTTGTTTTGCTTCACATATAATGGGGTTCTAAATCTGGTATGGCCAATGTTTTAAATAGCGATAGCGTGATGCATAGCGCTCAACCCTCTATAGCGTGTAGCGTAAATACATAGTATGTAGTGTAATCTAGATGATACTTCTATTTTTTAATTTAAAAATATGACAAATAGAATAAAAGTGAGAATATATATATATATATATATATATATCAGGGTTTTAAATAGCGGTAGCGTGATGCGTGGCATTCATCCCTCCATAGTGTGTAGCATAAATATGTAGCGTGTAACGTAAGTTACACGATACTTCTAGCTTTTAATTTAAAAATAAGACAAATATAATAAATAGTGGAAAAAAAGGATAAAAATATAAAAATGCCTAAAAGATTATTCATTTTATCAATTATAAGCATGTTCAAATGATTTGTTAGTTATCATTTATCAAAAGCCAATCCACATATATAAGCCAAATCGAATAATTCTCACATCAGCAATTTTCTAAGCAAACCACTTTCATTAATAATGTCTAATTGAAACCATAAGTCACAATTATGAAAAGAAATAAAAATTCCATAGGTTAAAAGTATTAAGTACAATATAAGTGCCACATTCCTCAACATTAGATACAAATAAAACATGAAAAAAGTAATAAAAAAATAAAATAGTAAAAAAAAATATTATAGCTTACGCTACGTATGATACGCACTACATAGTTGTAGTGTACGCTATAGGGGATTTAAGCTATTTAGGACGCTACGTAGCGCTACAGCCATGCTACGCTACGCTACAAGCACTATTTAAAACATTGATATATATATATATATATATATATATATATATATATATATATATATATATAAATGCCTAAAAGACGATTCATTTTATCAATTATAAGCATGTTGAAACAAGTTATTTGTTATCATTTATCAAAAGTCAATCCACATATATAAACCAAATCAAATAATTATCACATCAACAACTTTCTAAGCAAACCACTTTAATTAATAATGTCTAATTAAAATCACGAGTAATAATTATGAAAAGAAATAAAAATTCCATAGGTTAAAAGTATTGAGTACAATACAAGTGTCACATTCCTTAACATTAGATATAAAGAAAACATAGAAAATAAAATAGTATAACAAATAAAAAAACACATTGTAGCGTACGCTACATGCTACGTAGCTATAGCGTACACTACAGGGGATTTACGCTATTTAAGACGCTACGCCACACTATGCTATGTAGCGTACGCTACAGGCGCTATTTGAAACACTGGGTATGACACAATGCAGCAATGCAACGCGTTAGTAAATTTTTTAACCGTGTACCCGGTATAATTCGAGTCTTGAGCAACACTATCCACTTTGATACTAAATTTCTTACTTTTACCCCAATAAATGATCTTAAGACCACTCAAACAAAATATCAAAATGAAATTTGAATTTACAGACATCTGAAAACTATTTTGATAGTCATGTCAAATCTAAGAATTCAATATAGAGGAACTACATAACCCTCACCTGGAGGGATTTTTTTATTTTTTATTTCGTTAAGAGTCTCAGCATGAGGAAATGCATATTGTACCCAAGTTTTCAGTTCGTGCTAGTGGGACCATATTTCAATTATCGAGACCATTGACTGGTTGGGTCTACTATGGATAGATCTTGCCCAGAAAATCTACCAAGATTAGATGATCCCATTCAACAATATGGGCCCCTATTTCTCCTCTCAACTATGAATTTGCAGGCCACAATTTTAGAAGGTTAGGAGTGTCCTATCTAGAAGAATTTTGGGCATGGTGCATCAACATCTGGTGAAGTAGAAAATCACAATTATATAACATAGGCCATTAATTTAGTTTAGTGTGGGATGGACTTGCATTTGCTATCTTAACCATCAATTGGCATCCCACCAGTGGATGAGCTATGACCATCCCCCTTGAGGTGACTTTTGAGTAATGTTACAGTCATTGTGAATCCCCCATCAGATCAACAATGCGAATCAACAAACGAACAAAATACAGATTCAAGAATCATCAGCAAATCAACAATAAAATCAACCTTAAAACAATGAACATCAATCAATTCCACACATTTGAAACCAAACAATAAATCTCACAAAAGCTTCCACCTTAGTAAAATCATGATAACGAAACCGAACAGTCTTATTATTGTCACAGCGAGAATCTCCAGAAAATGAAAAAACTCAATTTCTTCCTTGTCTGTTAGGGAAAGGAAAATAAGAGAGAGAGAGAGAGAGAGAGAGAGAGAGAGAGAAATGCCTTCTATTTCTTATAGCGAGCTACCTCATCTACGTTGGGAAAGAATCCCATGAGGCGACCAGCAGAGTTCTAGTAAGCGTACATGAAACTGCCCATGAGGCCGATGAGACCGCTTGTCACCATCGATGGCCCTCTTATGTTTGGTTTTATCCCTGCAATTAATCAATATATCAATAATCATCTAAAGATTTCAAAAAAAAAAAAAAGAAAAAGAAAAAAAAAGAGTAGGATGATAAGATGGATGGATGGATGGATGGATGTAAAGATGGTGGACAAGAGAGGTAGCCGACGGTGACGAAGACACCGGTAATGGTGAGAGGGCGACAGTAGTCAAGAATGTTGAAGTTGCCCATGGTCTTAGTGAATGGAGGGTTGCGATCGATCACCGGATACTCCGGTTTCACCAACGCCATTATGTCGGTGTTCATCGTTCCTATATCTTCTCTCTCACTTTTCTCCCATTCCCTCTTCAGTGGACGCCGATTGCCTACCACAGGAAGCTAAGCGGGGCCCACCATGATGTTTGTGAGAGATCTACCCCCTCTATCCGTTTTGTTGGATCATGTTACGATGTGGACCCAAAAATGAGACAAATCCAAAAGTTAAGTGGACTGCAGGAGCAGAAAAAGTAGGTGGGAAAATGCCTACCATTGAAATAATGTTTATATGCCATCAAATGAGTCACTTATAGTACATCTAGGTCTGTTTGATTTTTTAAATCTACTGTATTTTTGCTTCAAAAGATGATTCAAAAGGCCTAGTTTAAATTTGTGGCCCCATCATGATGTATATGACATATACATGCCATCCATCCATTTTACCAGGCTTCAAATAGTTTTTAATAATAAATGTTTCATTTTCTTTTTTCGATAACGTGGTCCATTTGTACTTTGGATCTGCCTCATTTTTTTAGGTCATATCTTAAATTTAGCTGGCACAATGGATACATGGTGGGTATGTATTTCTATTTCTGCTTATGATTGAATTTGTTTAATTCAAATAGAGGTATGATTAGTATATGCGAGGTACTTAATTTGTAATATACACAATTGATATTTCATATCTCACCTCATAAATGATTTTGCTCATATAATTTTATCTTTGTAGTCTATAATATTAGATTCATTTAATTGAATTAATTGGTAAATAATTCTAAGTGGTTCTATTCACCTCCTGCCCCTTTATGACTTAGCCATAATTCTAAGCTCCATAATTTTTTATGTGTCATGTTATCGTGTTAAATAATCTACGCAATTTCATCATGTCTTAGCAGGAATTTCATACATATGACTTTTCTCCTCTTGCGGCTTCTAAACTTGCCATGTGGTAATCTCAAATCTCACCCATCCAAGCCTTTTTTAACCTCATACTTGCCAGGAATTTCCAGAAAACCAGGCTTGTGGGTTATAAATAAACCCTCCCCTTCCCATTCGAATCATCCTTCACACACCTAATCATCCCTTCCAGAATACACCCATCCACCCCTTAGCCATTCTATCCATCCACTAAAGAGAAGAGAGCAGTAAGAGTGAAGTCCAGCCTAGGTCAGCCTAATCTAGCCTCAAAAACTTTAGCCACCTGACCCACCCGAGCCTCAATGTAAGCCTCTCAATCCAATCCTTGCGACAATACCGTCCATCCAACTATCTAACTTTCAATCAACTTCATCTATCTCAACATTAGCATCGTGCAAACATCCATCCATAATATTGCACCTATAACATTATGAACCTAATTGACTCGAGGGTATGCTCTATGGCTTATTGATATAATCAGATCCTACCCATTAGAAACTTTGGTCGATTAGTATATGCACAACAAGTGGGAGGGTCAAGGCAGGTTCATCCAACCTAAACTATAGCATGTCATAGACATTACATCTAACACCCTATCACACACAACATTATCTACATAATTTCATTTCTTTGCACATAGAGCACTCAACACTTAATCAGTTCAAACATATGCTTTGCGACTCGCCTAGTTAATCGGATCTCGTCCATCAAAAACTTGGGAGTTGGTTACCGCTTTGGCAAGTGGGAGAGTCAGGACAGATTTATCCAGCATAGGCTACAGCTTGTCATAAGCATTGCATTTAATACGGCATTACACTCACCTTGCATCATTACTGTGCAAAAACTAATCATAATCGTCAATAGTTTATGAGATCTCATGAAATAGAGATCATACGTTTGTATGGAAAGCATAAGTGCCTAGCCCCTTTCCTTCTCTGTAATTGTGGTTCCTTACACAGAATCTTCACCCATAGATCAAGGAGTCATTTTAGGACAGTGAGTCCTCGAATTATCTATCTAACATTTCTACATGGTCTAGTCGACCGTGGAATCAGATTAATTGGCTACTAGCGACTCCAATCAAACATAACCTCTTCACCATCGCACCTAAAACACCAACGCACCTCACGTGAGCGTGATCCACTCTAGAGTCCAACGTCCACTAAATAATGACTCCATTGGGGAGATGCTACCTCCACTAGTCGTAACCCAACTTAAAAAATGGGATCTCTTGAATTCTTAACGGTTAATAGTACTTGCACACTCACCTCTGCATTCAACATTCCTTTCAATCCCAAAATTTCTAAAAACATAGAAGATAAAAATCTCAAAGGCTTGAAAAATAGCAAAAATCATTGCGCCTCTTCGGGCTAGACATGCTAAAAAAAACCTCCCCTTTTGTAGCATAATATGAACTCGATCTCAAATAGCTATGGCCAATCATGAGGAGGAAGTCCATCCCTTCCCAACACTCGACCTGATGGAATCTCAGCCTACACGATTGCAGCAAGCAGAAGTCATGTCGATTACCTGCATCCAAGAATTGGCATAATGAATGAAAGCCATGCTAGAAATGTTCTTGCAATTCATGCAAGCATAAGCCACCTCAACTGGTAACCAAGTTAGCTCGGCTTAACAACAACAAGCACCAACTCTAATTTTCTTTCCAGTATCCAATTTAATTCAAGCACAATCATTGAATTACACACAGGATTCCCAACATCAGCTAGCATAGCCCTCGACCATGGGGCACTTCTTTCATACCCTCCCGGAACCAGGAGTCAATTCTAAAATTATCACGCGGTTGGAATTTCCAGTCAATTTCCAACCAATCCCACGGCCAGAATTTCTAATCAATTTTCAGCAATAGTAGCTTCCCCGACCTGAATCCAAGGGCAAGCACTGGCAGATGCCCAACATAGGATTCAATGTCAATCCCAATTCAATCAATGGATAGTGGCGAATACCCACAAAGGGATCACTTCCCAATATCTTAGCCTCCTTGACGGGAGTGCTTTCAATTTCCTGCAACCGGGAACACAATCGCCTTCCAATAAGCTCCCCCTAATAGGAGCCATAGGGTCGAAGAAGTCGACCACTATACCAAAGAAGCAGAACAAGCCTTGTTGTGAGAGACACTGGTCTCTTAAATGAGCCAAACAAAAATGGAGGAGTTACGGGAGCAGTTCCAAGTCATGCAAAGCCAGCTTCAGTGATAACAAGGGGTAGATCTCCCCTCAACAAAGTTTAGGGACCTATGTCCCTTCCCAGATGCATGGGTGCCTCATAATTTTAAGGTACCTAACTTTAAGAGATATGATGGCAGCGGTTGCCCTATGACCCATCTCAAGGCTTTCTGAAGAGAGCTAAATGCAATGGTAGGGAATGACGGAGCCCTTATCCGCACATTCGAAAAATCTATGAAGGGTGATGCTTTGGATTGGTACATGTCTCTAGATTGCTACCGAGTCAAGACTTGGGAACAACTTTCCCAGGCGTTTGTCGACTGCTTCGCATACAACCTCAATATGGCACTTAAAAGAGCATATTTGGTACCCCTCAAGCAAAGGAGTGATGAAAAGTTTTCAGCATACATAGGATGCTAGCGAGCTATGGCTGCCCAAATGCGAACCTTAATTGATGACGAAGAGTAGATCTCTATGATCATCCACTCGATAAACCTGAGTATTTCTGGGTACTTGATCTCGTACCCTTACGTGAACTTCACTCTGCTCATTCGTGCTAGGAAGCAAGTAGAAGCAGGAATACGGGCAGGGATGACCTCCCTGTGGCCTCGTTGGGCCACCTTGGTCAAATAAAACAAGGTTGAGGGAAGACCACAGGACACAAGAATGGGAATGGAAATGGTTTTGCCTAGCACCTAACTGAAGTAAACAACATCATCGCATCTACTCAAGGAAACGAGTATGCTCCCCAACAGTGACTCCGACAACATCAACAATACTAGCCTCGGAGCACCAACAGAGATATCGACCCTGTCCACCTTCACCACAACAAGTTCCAGAACCACCACCGAAACCACAACTACAACGGTAGCAATAATTCAGGGAAAATGCACAGTACCCCTATCAAAATAGGTAGATGGCGAGGGAACCTAAGAACTTCACCCTACTCACATAGACGTACAGTCATATCATGGTGACGTTAGTGCATAAGCAACTTCTTTCTCCCTTACAACCTAGGCCACTTCTGAATCCTTTACCTCCAAGCTACAATGAAGATGATACTGCACGTACCACCAAGATTGTGGCCATACCACAGATCATTGCTTCTCATTAAAGCATGCAGTCCAAGACCTGATTGATAGCTAAAAGATCATGATCTCGGCCCCCATAATGGCTCTTGTTACTCCTGTTAACATTCTTTAAGATCCTTTGCCACAACATCAAGCAGGCCTTAGCTCATCAGGCGACCCTGCCATCAACTGCATTAAAGAAGAATGCGTCGACCGCTTCTTCTCTCCAATATAGTCCATCCATACCATCTCATACAATTGTACTGATGCGCCTTTGGTCTCACTGACGACATCCTTCGGTTCCACCGAGTCCACCTGAAGATACCTTCGACTGCAACCGAATTTCATATAAGTTGAAAGTCTCTATCTCCCTTAAGTCACACCGAACTCTCCTTTTAGTCAGACCGAACATGGATTTAGTTAAACCTAAGTGTCGAGCCGAATTAATTCTAAAAATCACTATTTCTTGTTGGACTATTCTGTGCACATTCGGTCGGACCGAACCAACCTCAGGCAGGATCGAACAGTCTATTAATTATGTTGATGCACTTTGTGATTTTTCACTCTTTTCTTCATCCTTTGTCCTTGGTTTTCTTAAATATTTGGCATGTAAATTCTTTAATAATATCCTCTAACTCTTAAATTCTTCTTTCATCATTCTTTTGAGCTTTAATTCCTCCTTTTAAGCACAATTTCGTCTTTAGTCCAAAATCACATCGAATGTAGAAAACATATATAATTAAATCAAATTAACACTTAAATACCAAAAAAAAAGCTAATGTAATTGAGAGGATAAATATGTAATATTTAGGCGATAGGTGAGATTGCAGGTCCTTGTCAGCTAGTGTCACACCCCAAACTCGGAACCCGGGCTCACAAAATTTTCGATCGCCGAATTTAGTGCCGACAGCCTCCGTAGTACCCCATTCTTGGCTCCCAGCACCTATACGCCATATTCCAATCTTGGGATCTTATAAGGAGGATTTTTCAATGTACATTTATCTCGTAATAAACATAACCACAAGTTTACCCAAATCACAAAGGCAACATCATCATCACATATCCATTAATATTAACAGTTGAATACAGTACTTAAAGGGAAATACATATATCGATAATCAAGCTCCAGAAGTCCGTTGTGTGCTCCAAGCTCCACACTGCTGAAACCTAACACCACCTGTACGCATCTATCGTGCATAAGCTTATAGAAAGCTTAGAGGGTGGTGAAAGCATGTGCGCGAGATAAGTGTCAAGCACACAAATACAATGTCATAATCATACAATGTCAGAAATATTGGCAAGACATGAATCATACGATATCAAAGTAAGCGAAAACATACTGGTAAGTCCACGAGTCATATAATATCAGAGTATGCAATGCAAATCATAATGAGTCGAATATCATATACTGCGGATGCAATGCAATATGCAAATCCTGTTAAGTCTGTCTAGGCCATATAAGTGCAGAAACATAGCAACCCAAAATGTCATATGCCGCAGATGTAATGCAATATGCAATGCGAATGAAATGACCAAGCTGGAGTGTGAAGTCGGGATGATAGTACGTAGTATCACGGGCTACGGGGTCTACCACAAAGGACTTCTATCCAAACTAGTCCCATACCTAAATTTGGATAGTCAGACTCAATGTGGTAAACTCCTGATCTCAGGTTAGTCACAAACCCCAATCAAAATCTTGGCCATTGCGAAGGTACATGTAACAAATAGTTGCACACCACCAGCTCGAGTGGATAGTGAATGAATGAATGAATATGTAACTCCTACTCGACAAGTCCATATATCATACCGTACATCTCTGGGATCATCACCGGGGTCTAGTATACTCCAAACCGGATTACCACCACATCACGCGCAACAAGGTGAGTTGAAGAGACCTCACTATTCGCCTGCCAATATCGGGCTCGGCTCGTCGATAACGGACTCATTCCTCGAGCTGGTCAAACTCAGCCTAGCTTTGCCCCCTCCTTTGGGTAGGTAAGGCCGCACCCCCTTCCAACCGACCACGATACAATGGGAGACATGACCTAACAGTATACGACCCTCATATGCTCGTGCATCCACTCAGTCTAGACGTTGGAGAAACCTTTGGAACCAAGAGGGTTTAAGGAATTTCACCCAGGGATATCTGTAGCACCCTTTGTAGAACAGATTTCTTGTGTCCCATCTGGCCATCCACGATATACCTATGGAAGTTACGACCCTGATGTCGCTAGGGCGTACTGTAGTCATATCACAAAATGCGAAATTCATGAGTCATACCATCTAGTCATGCATCAAACCTATGCATGCCGCGCGCTCATGTAGACAACTCCTATTAGGGAGTCCCATAATAATCTGTCCAATGACATGTGTTATGATCAATTACTCCTCATATCAAGCATACATATAATGCACACGAGCATGGATCTTGAAGCTATACTAAGCATGCTATAAGATGATGGTGTACTCTCCTCTTATCAAGGATGGGCCTAGATAGCCTACTCATAACAAGGATGGGCCTCACAATGGGCCCAAGGGAAGGTCACAATGTGGACATCTAACCATCATTGCCCATCAATGTGGACATTTAACAAACATCGCTCCCAATGAGTGGCCCACATAAACATCATTACATACATCATGGCGAAATCACACATCATATCGGTCCTTATATACATTGCTTTGAGCCTCACACAAGGGCCACACATTCATCACATTAGGCCTCACTCATGGGCCGCATATACATCACGATGAGCCTCATCACATGGGCATAATATGCATCACAATGGGCCGCTCACACGGGCTTAATATACATCACAATGGGCAACTCACACAGGTCTAATATGCATCACAATGGGCTGCTCACACGGGCCTAATACACATCACAATGGGCCTCACTCATGGGCTATATATGCATCACATTGGGCCTCGCTCATGGACCTCATATACATCGCATTGGGCCAAACTCATGGGCCTCAAATACATCATATCAGGCCTCATCAAAGGTCACGAACACATCACAGTGAGCCTCCTCACGTGCCTAATGTATATAACAGGTGGGCCCCGCATACACAGCAAATGGGTCCCTCAAGATGGCAGCGTGTGTACAACATACATTATAATGGAGCCCATGACACCGTCCAAACATTGTCCATGTAAATCAGCACTGTCCAAACATTGTCTATGTAAATCGGCACTGTCAAAACATTGTCCAGCACCGTCCAGCATAATCTGGACGGTGTGGATGAAATAAATACATCCTGGTGGTGTCCACTGTCCAACCATCTGGATGGTTGGAATAAAACACATACATCATGGTATGCACCACCATCCAGTCATCTAGACGGTGGATGTAAAACAGGTGGACGACATTGATAAACACATGCATAATGTGGAGTCCACATGTGCGTGGGTCCCACAACTGCTATGCAGCATGAATAAAACACATACATCACGGCTGCCCACCGTCCCTGCCTTTGGACGGTGGGATACAACCCATACATCACTGTGGGGCATCCACGTCCCAACTAAATAGATGGACGGAGTGGATATACAATACATACTCCAAGGTGGGTCCCACATAGGTGGGCCACCCTACTCCTCTCTCTCTATATATATTATATGATTTTTTTTATTATTATATATACTTTTTTTAATGGTCCAGCGTCCAGACCCTCTGGACGCTCTGGACGGTGTGGATTTAAACCACATCACACGAGGGTAGGCCCATGGCCAGGGAGTGGAGAAACGATGTGGATACACTCCATCAAGGTGGGGTTCATGATCATATCCAGCACTGTTGGATGTTGTGCACATGGCACATGTACGGTGGGTCCCAAAATGTGTGGACAACGTGGATCCACACGTTCATCAGGTGGGCCGCAATAGGAAAGAGAGAGAAATAGAGAAAAAGAGAGAGATTGGTGGAAATAAGAGGAACCCCGCCACTATGGGCCCCTCTAGCATATAATCACATAAATCAAGATGGGTCCCACCATATGTGGGCCCTCTAATCATCAAATCCAAAAAAAAAAAAATCACCCACCTTTGATCTTCTCGGACTTCTCTTTATCTTTAGCTCCAAAGGAACAAGGTTTAAGGGTTGAGATGAAGCTTGGATGGTGGAGATGGGAGATAGGAAGTGGGCCACACAAAGCTCTCTCACGGAGCTTGGATGATTGCTTAGGAGGAAAATGAGAGAGAGGTGATGTAAGGAGAGAGAGGGATGATGAGTGATGGATGGGTGTACTTGACTAGGTATGGATTGCTTTGACTTTGGGGTTGCTTTGGTAAATGAGTGATGGGATATGTACTTAACATTTGATGTGATGAATTCTCTTGGGATTGCAAAGTGCGGTGTTTTTCTCGAATTGAACGCGGGCCCACATTTCCTGGCCCTGGTATCGCCTCGGCGGGAGAGACATGGCGTCGGAACCGCGGCGATGACGCAGTCGCAAGGGTACAAGTCTCGGGTTGAACTGACTCAAATCAACAGGATGCAACTCAAGGTCATGCATAAATGCCGATTATAGGTTGCGGGTTGCCGAAATTCGATCGGGAGGACTGCGGAAGCCTACGAAATGGTACGGTCTAGGATACGGGTCTCACAGCTAGTGGCCCCTTGGGTATCACCAGTACCTCCAATGACCCTCAACTTTGGTTAGAAATCAATCGGGACCGTCAGGAATCATCCCTAGACATCAGATATTGAAGTATAAAGCTCAAAGTGGGTCTGTTAAGCGAAAAGGCCCACCATTGATAAATCGTGCAATCCGTGATCTGGCCCGTCAAAAGTATAATCTAAGCCATTAAGAACCTCCATGTGAAATTGTGTGGATTGTCTACCACGAAGTGTATGGAAGCTTGACAGAGCTTAGAATTATGGCTAAGTCTTAGGGGGTGAATAGGACCACTTTAAAAATTCTTACTTATTTAAAATAATTTACCAATTTAAATTAAGAAGGCAAATGACACTTACGCTTCTAAGTCAAGTGGGTCTAATCACATAGACTACAAATGATGCAACAATAAGCAACTAGTATATAGAGATAGTGAGCATGTGTGTGGTAACAAGTTAAGGGCCTAGCATACAATCTAATTCAAGCATTCATATGATCTAACTAATCTAACACATAAGCGTGAATAGAATTGTGCTCAAACGACAATCACAAACATAAGCATATATAGTGGTTCAGTCTCCCAACTCCATTCTCAGTAGACGCACTCTCCTTGAGTGTACCGCTATTTCACTATCGTAGGAGTTTTTAATAGGTTCACCATTAACCTTTACAATGGTTTTCCCTAGGCTAACTACTAACCTACATGTACACTCTTGTGTCAGAGGAACGCATTTTCGCCTGTGTCAGTGGCTCCCGCAAGAGACTCTAGTTGATTTTCTATCGGCTAACCAACAACCACTAATGGTCCTAATCCAAGGCCTTACATACACTTCTACCGAAGGCTCCCCATGGACACTAATACTACATACCCATGTCCCATGTATTCGGTCCTACACAAGAGCTTAGTTCCTATACAATAACCTATTCGAGTTTAGGTCATAAACTCTACACTCAATCCTATACAAGGAAAGAGTATGTGGACTCTACAATTAACAGTCTTTTCAAATCGAGTCTCTTTTGTAGCTCCTTCTTGAGATGCTTGATCTATGCTCTCTTGTGCTTCAATCAACTTCTTAATTGTTCCCCAATCATTGATGTTGATATTTCAGCTCCTACAATTAACTGGCTTATATATGATACCCCGATGAGGTGACCAAGGTGGTGGGAGGATGGTGAAATCTTCTACAACTAATGGATAAATAATTTTCAAAGGGGATTCACCTAGATGGGTCTTCTAAAGGTTTAGACAAAGATATACTTATAAGCATAGTGTCTAATCTCTAAAAAATAGTGGAGATCAAGTTTATCTTTATCATGGAGGTTTGAATCGTCATTAGAATGGTAAAGCTCAAGAAGATGACTTAGATTTCATTGGTTTAAAGGTTTAAGATGAGGGATATGAGTTGTAACATCCCGAAAATCGGGGGTCGAGTAGTAACTCAACTCCCGAGTTCCAGAACATCACTTATGCAACAAAATGAATGATGATTGAATGTTGACTGTATTCGTGCATTGAACATGAGTGAGATTAAGCTAAAACAGTATATCATACTCCAGAGACAGTTAAATTGCAAGCGAAAGACTGTGATAGACATATAAAATATAAAAACTATGATGAGTCTCTAGAGTGTGATAATGTTACCCGGTTAAATAATTACAAGTACAATTCTAAACTGTACCAAATGTGAGGAAGTGTAATGTCTTTTATCCCGAGTACCATAGCTCCGTCAATACATTACCAGGTCTTCATAGACCTGTCGGAGAGTTATATGTAGGAGAACTCCTCCTCAACATCATAGTAGTAGTCCGGCTCTGCTTCATAAGCATCGCCATCACCTAAAACTCAATAAATCTAGTTGTTGTTACAAACACCGTCCCGTAACGTGGGAGTGAGTGATCAACTCAGTGGAACAATAAGGCATAGGTTAACATGTTATCAACTCAGTCAAGTAGTAATAATAAAGCAGTGCAATTAAACAATTCTAAATACTCTTATTAATACAAGTATGAAATGACATGATGAATGCCCTTGTCAAACCACCCTCATCCGACACCATCTTACGTTCGCGGATGCGTACCTCCCTCAGTGCTCCATATCTACCAGGCACATGCGGTGCGATGATGAGCATGATTACTGAGTAGTTATTAGTCCATTTCAAACAGCAGTATTGGGAAACTAAGGTACCTCCCTTGTATCATTCCCAAACATGATCCATTCTAGGGTCGTTAGTCTTAGTTAATCTCATACGATAATGTGTTTCTAGGTCACTGCAGAGGCTGCCAGGGCTGTTACACGGAATCGTTGCACCACTCCCCCATCACCTCTTTAACGATTCATCACTATACAGATATAAGCCTAGCTCATACTCTATACACTGTGGTAAAACTCGTCGCCTCACTGCAAATTTAGAGTATGCTTGAGGTCACTACAAAGGGTTGTCAGGGCTGTTACACGGAATCGTTACACCACTCTCCCATCACCTTATCAATGTAGGCCGACAGCACGAATATCCCATACCACCATAATCGGCTAACGAGTCTGGTTGCTCACTGGTCACTACGGGGAGGAACATGGCCCCAGCGTAGGCCGATAACTCGACCACGGTGTCCCATACCACCATGCCTAGCTCATGAGTCTTAGTAGATCGAGGTACCATGGTTAACGGGATTCCACTAGTAAGTATGGTATCCTAGGTTCAAGCAGTAGCGACCAAACATGGTGAACATACATTAGACATATCGGGTTACTTGACGAGCCTGACTAGCTCGAGCGCACAATCAATTGGACGACATGAAGTGCATAAGCACTTCGTGTGGCCTAACCACTGTCGCCAACTGACGTACGACTCGGGATCGTCAAACACATCTTACGTGGCAACATGAATCTCAACCATAATCTCAAGTCTGGTACCGATTGTCTGGACTATAGACATAATCCCAAACTCAATCAATCCTTATTCATAGCATTTGGAGTAAAGCATAATAAGCAAAGTAATTCAACCATGTTAGTAAGCATGTCATAAAGCATGTTATAAAGCACTACATAAATAGGAATACAAACACATATATTGCACAAGTAAGCAGTTTAAGTAAACAACCTCATGGTGGAAATCATACATGTCTCTAAGGTAGTTGAGAATCCCATCTCAACACCCTCCTAAGGCATCAACATCCAAACACTTACTCACATAAGCATTTTCACAAACACTTAACATACACTATTTCAACATACTTAGTGTATGTTAGCAAACATGTATTAGGGCGAGTCCTTTCACCAAGCAAGTATTTTACGCATATATAATATATTTATACAATAAATAATCATGGCAAACATATCTCTAAAATATATATGTATACAGTACTTTCTACAATACAGTATTTCTACATACATAGTGTATATTAGTAAAACATGTATTTGGGTGAATCCTTTCGCCAAATAAGTATTTTATTCATATATCGTATATTCATACAACAAATAATCATGTCAAACACATTTCTAAAATTTGTACGTATATGGTATTTTCTACGAATACCTAGAATATGTAAAATTCCATAACCTACATCTCTAATCGAAACAGAAAACAGAAAGCACTTTGTACATGTGCAATTGCATGTAGATCATGAATCTATCATTATCTGACATTGAAAGCATTGAAAACCATAACCTATATACCTAAAGTCCGCACCTTTTATCGTAGAATCGAAACGGAGTCGATAGAATTACTAAGTTTCTGCATACGACAGTTTGGTAACCTATAGAATGAAATAGGTTAGCTATTTCATAACCTACAACTTATACAACCCCAAAACAGATTAGGGTTACGGTTTTTTACCTAGAAACGGAGCTGGAATCGCCGGGAAAGCGATTAGAACGGAGTGGTGGAGCTCGTGAAGCGGCAGGGAAGCATGGCAGGGAGATTCTCCTACATCTCCCACACTTTCTCTCTCTTTTTTCTCTTCTCTCTCTAGGGTTTCTCTCAAATTCGTATGGCTGCAATGAGAGAGGGTTTAAGGTCCTTATATAGCCTAAAAACTCACCGAAATAGACTCTAGGCCAAAGTATACTTAGGTTATAACCAAAGCGGACTTGTTTCAACTCAACGGAGGACTTCTGGCGGGCCTCCTTGAGCCAAAGGTCGGACTTAAGCTCACAGACATTGGATCTACGTGGAGTTAAGTTTTCGTTTCAGTCAGATTCCCAGATCACACGTGGCGGACCAATTTCAGTTCAACGATCGGCGGATCTCAATCGGAGATTCCGAGTACACTGACACGAGTATGAAATTTTTCCTGATCCGAGGGTGTAATTTGGCCTGATTCTAACGGTCAGGTTGCTTAATACTGACCTGCAAGCGACAAGTCTCAGATTACTATTCAAGATATTTATTTTGGAAAGAAAACAAGTGTTTTCACACTCTCTCGCTCCGGACTCAAGCGAACAACTATGAGACACTGTCTGGATTTGATTTCCGAGATGGTTGTCAAGCCTAGCGAGGCAGTCCTAAGTCCTTAACCTCATATTATTCGGACTCACGATGTGTGGTCTAGACCTGATACGGAGTTTCAATGCATTCCCGAGAGCAGTCGAGTAATGAGTTTGATCCTAGATTTTAGGGTAACCTAGCGTCAATGGTTCTACAAGTTTTGGGTCTTGCAGATCGTATTTAAAGCGATTCGAACGGATTTCATGGCTAATCTAGTTTTGCACTTAGTTACTTTGTCTCATTTCTAAAGGATTTAGTCTTATAAGATTTCTGTCTGAGGTGGTACTTAGTCCTTTGTAGTTTGTATATAAAGTGATCCAAGTTACACTACTTAGCTAGTTTAAGATATTGTCTAGGGTGAAAGTACTTAGAAAAATTGAAAGATCAAGGTGGTGAAGGGTGGGATTTGTGAAGAAAATGGTTTTAAAAGGGATTTGAGGCTTTAATTGAGTGTTTGAGAAGTTAAACCGGTGTTAGGATTGACCCATCGCCTAAGGACGTCTAATTCTAGGTTGGGAAAAATCCGGGCTGTTACAATCTACCCCCCTTAAAACAAAATTTCATCCTCGAAATTGGCTAAGGGTAATAAAGAAAGATTTAATTATTTCTTTTACCTAAGTTTTATTGATTTCGAATTTCTACGCGTGGTAGGGCATATACTAGTCTGGTTCATTTTAGTCTACCCCCCTTAAAACTTATTTCTTTATCCATTTCTCATACCCTGATGGTTTGCTACAATTTATTTCTTTACCTATTTGGAGTCTCGACAACAATTCCCACTTATTTAGAGTAAGATAGTTGTTTTCATTATTTGACCAGCACGGAGAGACGATTGTAGTGGGCTTGATCCCGATACATTGATCATCTACCTTGTCAGGGTAGAAGGCTCATCGTATCCCTTCCTAATCCTGATGGATCCTGGTCTTCTACTCGGCTAAGCAGTGAATCCGTTGGCAGTCGCCCAGGATTGAGAATTGGGTCAAGCCGCAAATGCTTCGCAGTTGTATATTTCAGTAACTCTGTAGTCCGATCACTCCATAAATGTAGGGAATATCCATCATTGAAAGGCTCAAATTATCTATTCTAAGGTTGCCCTTTAGGTCTTAGTCTAAGAGAGTCCTCGATATTATCTATGTCCAAGGAAGGGTGAATCAAATCTTACTAAATCATCCTAAAACGGTTTCTCATAGTAGAACTTGCTAGGGCTTCTATAATGTTCGTATTTAACGAGCACAGTTTCGATCCTGGGCCAGTGGGGTAGGGTCCACCACGCTTCCGCTGCGCCACCCAAATCAAAGAGGTGTATTAGGTGACCTAACTAGAGTGGGTTCATAATGTTCTACCTCCCTTAAAAATTATTTCTACCTCCAGGCTTCAAGGTCTATGTCCTGTTCTGTATGTCGGAACAAGGTGTAATGTAGGACCTATCCTTAACACGAAATGGGAAGCAATCCCCCAATACAATGGCCTTCCTTCCATCGATGATGTGTGTTATGGCATTGGTACCTATGGTTATAGAAAGGAGCTAAGATGCCTAATTCCACCAAAGGAGGACCTTTGCCACGGTCCCGACTTACCTCTTTAATCATATCTAGTTGAATACTGTAAGATAATTTGCACACCCTTAGTACATAAAGAATCTAGACAAATAGGTTAATGGACAGCCTATCCTTCTAAGTCCATAGGCACAATACGCATGCCAGAATGGTTTGTGGTTCGAGACCTAATCCCTAATTCTCTCTGTTGCCCATTTGAGAGATTTCTTAGGCCCTAAAAGGCAAAATATCCCTATTGGCTATATGTTCTTATGCTTCTCAAAGATGAAGTTATAAACTTTTGGTTGTAAGTGGTTCGGCCAACACGGAAGGAAAGTTGTGTAGTGGGTCTGAGCCGGATACATAGACCTTCTGCCTCGCGAAGACAGAAAATCGTCGTATCAGGTCTTAATCCTAGTTGATCCCGACCTTCTACTTGATCAGAGCATAGAGTTCATTGGTAACTACCAGGATTGAGAATTCGATTCAAACCGCGAATACTTCGCTTTGATATAGTTTCTTTACTCCGCGTTCCCATTTGTACTAAGTCCTTGAGAAGGCGATTCGAAGGGGTGTATTAATTTGACCTAACATTAAATTCAAGGGATATATAAGTTTTCCCTCCGGGCATGATAAACAAGCTTCCTATGAGTTACCAAGAGTTACTAAAGAAGCCTATAAGTATTACGAGGATTCAACGAAAGAATGAGCTTTCACTCCAACCTAACCAAGCCGACTAACTAAGTTTATCGGTCACTGACATTCCCTAGTGAAACGAGTAGTCTAGTCTTAATTTAGGAGTAGTGGAAATCCATAGGTGTAGTCCAAAGTCCACGCTCCTACGCTAGGTGATTTCACACCATGTCTAATACAAGGAATTGTTTATCGCCTAAGGTCAAACGTTGTCTAACTGGAATTGAGTTGTCTGTACTTGACGCTCGAGCATTTCACATATGTTCATTCAACTAAGAGGGTCGTAAGGTTCACATTATAAATTTATTGGATTTCCTATACGGTCAGGTCTGTCGAAATCTAAGAGCACCGTTCTAGGTCTAAAACTCTAAGGGCCTATTTATTAAACCACTATTTACTCTAAAAGCTTAAACTGCCAGAGTGTGGTGGGTTAATGTATATCAAGGGACTTTATCACTTCAACACTATTTGGCCAGTGGTCTTAAGTTGTATTAAATGGGATTATATTGCTAATCTCACTTCGGGATTGGGAATGGCATGTTTGGTAGGAGGGTGGGTGGGGATTAATTTTATAGGCTTTAAAAAAAATGAGTCTTGTGTGGGAAAGCGTGAGATGGGGGTTCCAAATCCCAGGATGAGGAATTTCTAAGTGTAATAGGAAAACTTGGGATATACTTTTCATTGCATACATTTCAAACATAGCATTGGAAAACATGGGATACACCAATCTAGGGACCACACCCTACACATACATTTATTATTCCTTTTACAATTCCATCCACCTAATCTCATTTAATATAGTTGGCCGAACGGCCCCAAACGTCTTCAAACATCTAAAACATTTTACCGATTACTACACCTATCAACATGAAAACATAACCACCCTAAGACAGTAGCCCATGCAAACTACAAGACAACATATGGATAGCTAGACATCTGAGAAGATGGTTGTAATGACTTCAAAAAGGGCCATGGAAAATAAAAGAAGGGGAGAGAAAGGGCTGGAAAAGTGATTTCTCCACGAATTTAGGGCCCGACAGATATTGTAGAGGCCTGAGTGACAGAGAATGAAGGAGATAAGAGGGAGGAATGGGGTAGGGTAGGAGGCTACACGTTTTAGAGCTTCAAACGGGTGGTGTAGGGGCCGAAATGAGAGGGAATCAAATGGGTAGGGGGTGTGGACTGCTGTGCACGAAGGAAAGGGATGGGTGGTGGTCGAAAATGGGAGATTGAACGTTTGGAATGGCGTTTTGAGAGAGAGGACAGCAGCTTGGAGAGGAAATGAAAGCTTGGAGAGGGAGGTTGTGAAGGAGGTAGTAGATTAGGGTGGTGGAAATGAACGGGAGGCATACCAGGGGGTTTCTAATACCCCCAAACCCAATCGGCCCGACCGAGCCCGAAACCCAGCGAGGGCCTCGCTAACCAACGGTCCAGATGGCGAGGGGGGCCCCCATGGGCGAGTCCACCATGCCCCCCAGGCTCCAAAAAAGTATGGGGCCCACCCTGGTTCCCTTCGGAAGTGTTCCGTTTGGCCCCCGACTCCATTATGAGCCGTATCGGGGCCAAAATGCAAACCATAATGATTTTATATGACATATAGCATATTATTTTAGGGTAGGAGGCGCTAACCTATCCAACTAACCCATTTATTTCACGAGATTCCATAATTTGAATGGTTAAAAGTCTAATTTCTACATATATTTACTATTTATAGTAAATTTTTGTTTAAGTATTATTTTTCATCATTTACATGTTAGGATTTATGTCTAGTATGAAAGGACTTAAAAAAAATTGAAGAATGAGGTGGTGAAAGGAGAGAATTTGACGGAATTGGATAAAAGAGGTTTTGGGCTTTGAGATGAAGTGTACGGCATTGTGGTTAACCCACAACCTAAGGGCATTCGTTTCTAGGGAACAACTCAAACCCGTCGACTGACAGCCTAGAAGTGGTTCGGGATCGTCTCGTGCGATCACGGTTGAGTACGGACTCAAACAAAACGACCAATTTCAGTGAACTTCGCCGATTGGAGAAACTGGGACACCTACGACTGTTTCTACGTTTCGTCGATCCCTCCTAAGTCAGAGTGCATCAGAGTGCATCGTGTGACCATAACCCAGGTCCGGTTTAATCAAAATCATGCTCTGATACCAACTGTAACATCCCGAAAATCAGGGGCCGAGTAGTAACTCAACTCCCGAGTTCCAGAACATCACTTATGAAACAAAATGAATGATGATTGAATGTTGACTGTATTCGTGCATTGAACATGAGTGAGATTAAGCTAAAACAGCATATCATACTCCAAAGACAGTTAAATTGCAAGCGGAAGACTGTGATAGACATATAAAATATAAAAACTGTGATGAGTGTCCAGAGTGTGATAATGTTACCAGGTTAAATAATTACAAGTACAATTCTAAAATTTACCAATGTGAGGAAGTGTAATGTCTTCTATCCCGAGTACCATAGCCCCGTCAATACATTACCAGGTCTTCATAGACCTGTCGGAGAGTTATATGTAGGAGAACTCCTCCTCAACATCATAGTAGTAGTCCGGCTCTGCTTCATAATATCGCCATTACCTGAAACTCAACAAATCTGGTTGGTGTTGCAAACACCGTCCCATAACGTGGGAGTGAGTGATCAACTCAATGGAACAATAAGGCATAGGTTAGCATGTTATCAACTCAGTCAAGCAGTAATGATAAAGCAGTACAATCAAACAATTCTAAATACTCTTATTAATGCAAGTATGAAATGACATGATGAATGCCCTTGCCAAACCACCCTCATGCGACACCATCTTACGTTCACGGATGCGTACCTCCCTCAGTGCTCCACTTCTACCAGGCACATGTGGTGCGATGATGAGCATGATTACCGAGTAGTTATTAGTCCATTTCAAACAGCAGTATTGGAAAACTAATGTACCTCCCTTGTATCATTCCCAAACATGATCCATTCTAGGGTCGTCAGTCTTAGTTAATCTCATACGATAATGTGTTTCTATCTCGCTGCAGAGGCTTCCAGGGCTGTTACACGAAATCGTTGCACCACTCCCCCATCACCTCTTTAACGATTCATCACTATACAGATATAGGCCTAGCTCATACTCTATACACTGCGGCAAAACTCGTCGCCTCACTGTAAATTCAGAGTATGCTCAAGGTCACTACAAAGGGTTGTCAGGGCTGTTACACGGAATCGTTACACCACTCTCCCATCACCTTATCAATGTAGGCCGACAGCACGAATATAGTGTCCCATACCACCATAATCAGAACACGAGTCTGGTTGCTCACTGGTCACTACGGGGAGGCATGTGGCCCCGGCGTAGGCCGACAACTCGACCACGGTGTCCCATACCACCATGCCCGGCTCATGAGTCTTAGCGAATTGAGGTACCATGGTTAACGGGATTCCACTAGTAAGTTTAGTATCCTAGGTTCAAGCAGTAGCGACCAAACATGGTGAATATACATTAGACATATCGGGTTACTTGACGAGCCTGACTAGCTCGAGCGCACAATCAATTGGACGACATGAAGTGCATAAGCACTTCACGTGGCCTAACCACCGTCGCCAACTGACATACGACTCGGGATCGTCAAACACATCTTACGTGGCGACATGAATCTCAACCACAATCTCAAGTCTGGTACCGATTGTTTGGACTATAAACATAGTCCCAAACTCAATCAATCCTTATTCATAGCATGTGGAGTAAAGCATAATAAGCAAAGTAATTCAACCATGTTAGTAAGCATGTCATAAAGCATGTTATAAAGCACTACATAAATAGGAATACAAACACATATATTGCATAAGTAAGCGGTTTAAGTAAACAACCTCATGGAGGAAATCATACATGTCTCTAAGGTAGTTGAGAATCCCATCTCAACACCCTCCTAAGGCATCAACATCCAAACACTTACTCACACAAGCATTTTCACAAACACTTAACATACACTATTTCAACATACTTAGTGTATGTTAGCAAATATGTATTAGGGCGAGTCCTTTTGCCAAGCAAGTATTTTACGCATATATAATATATTTATACAACAAATAATCATGGCAAACACATCTCTAAAATATATATGTATACGGTACTTTCTACAATACAGTATTTCTACATACATAGTGTATATTAGTAAAACATGTATTTGGGCGAATCCTTTCGCCAAATAAGTATTTTATCCATATATCGTATATTCATACAACAAATAATCATGTCAAACACATTTCTAAAATTTGTACGTATACTGTATTTTCTACGAATACCTAGAATATGTAAAATTCCATAACCTACATCTTTAACCAAAACAGAAAATAGAAAACACTTTGTACATATGCAATTGCATGCAGATCATGAATCTATCATTATCTGACATTGAAAGCATTGAAAACCATAACCTATATACCTAAAGTCCGCACCATTTATTGTAGAATCGAAACGGAGTCGATAGAATTGCTACGTTTTTGCATACGACAGTTTGGTAACCTATAGAATGAAATAGGTTAGCTATTTCATAACCTACAACCTATACAACCCCAAAACAGATTAGGGTTAGGGTTTTTTACCTAGAAACGGAGCTGGAATCACCGGAAAAGCGATTAGAACGGAGTGGTGGAGCTCGTGGAGCGGCAGGAAAGCATGGCAGGGAGATTCTCCCACATCTCCCACACTTTCTCTCTCTTTTCTCTCTTCTCTCTCTACGGTTTCTCTCAAATTCGTATGGCTGTAATGAGAGAGGGTTTAAGGTCCTTATATAGCCTAAAAACTCACCGAAATAGACTCTAGGTCAAAGTATACTTAGGTTATAACCAAAGCGGACCTGTTTCAGCTCAACGGAGGACTTCTGGCGGGCCTCCTTGAGCCAAAGGTCGGACTTAAGCTCATAAACATTAGATCTACGTGGAGTTAAGTTTTTGTTTTAATTGAATTCCCATATCACACGTGGCGGACCAGTTTCAGTTCAATGGTCAGCGGATCTCGATCGGAGATTCCGAGTACACTGACACGTGTATGAAATTTTTCCTGATCCGAGGGTGTAATTTGGCCTGATTCTGACGGTCAGGTTGCTTAATACTGACCCGCAAGTGATAAGTCTCAGATTACTATTCAAGATATTTATTTTAGAAAGAAAATAAGTGTTCTTACACTCTCTCACTCCGGACTCAAGCGAACAGCCATGGGACACTGTCTGGATTTGATTTTCGAGATAGTTGTCAAGCCCAGCGAGGCAGTCCTAAGTCCTAAACCTTATATTATTCGGACTCACGATGTGCGGTCTAGACCTAATACGGAGTTTCAATGCGTTCCCGAGAGCATTTGGGTAATGAGTTTGATCCTAGATTTTAGGGTAACCTACCGTCAATGGTTCTACAAGTTTTGGGCCTTGCAGATCGTATTTAAAGTGATTCAAACGGATTTCATGGCTAATCTAGTTTTGCACTTAGTTACTTTGTCTCATTTCTAAAGGATTTAGTCCTATAAGATTTCTTTTTGAGGTGGTACTTAGTCCTTTGTAGTTTATATATAAAGTGATCCAAGTTATACTACTTAGCTAGTTTAAGATATTGTCTAGGGTGAAAGTACTTAAAAAAATTGAAAGATCAAGGTGGTGAAGGGTGAGATTTGTGAAGAAAATGTTTTTAAAAGGGATTTGAGGCTTTAATTGAGTGTTTGAGAAGTTAAACCGGTGTTAGGATTGACCCATCGCCTAAGGACGTCTAATTCCAGGTTGTGAAAAATCTGGGCTGTTACATGAGTGGGGAATCACCTAGGCTTCTATAGCACCAAAAACCCATCTGAATGCCCTTAATATATATTTTGAATCGCAACAGCTATAAAGTAGGTAGAAAACGACATCCTCGATCAATCGACTGAGGGCCGTCGATTGATCGAACTCTGTTGAATTAGCCTACAAATTTTACCAGATAGTTTTGACTAGGTTCGACCGATCGAGTTTCACTAGAGAGTCATTGAGATAGGTAAGAGATCCCCTTGTATAGTTTTGGCCATGATTAATCAATTAAGCTCTATTTCGATCAATTGACCCAATTGATTGAGCTTCGATCAACTCTCCTATAAGTTTGTAGCTTATGGGTAGTTTGATTTACAATAGCCTTGAACCTCTATTAGACTTTTTATCATGTTTTAAATGAACTCATAAGGTTGAGGGAAGATCAATTAAAGGTTGTCCTATTAGGGAACGATCATCTAAAGGATATGTGGTTTTGGGTATAAGGTGTTAGTGTGCTTATTTGTGCAACTTGTTTGTCAATCACATGACTTCGTGTGTCAGATAGTCAGTTGAGCCCTTGAAAGCTGAAGACCAAAGACACATGAAGATTGAAACATCAAGGAAGTGAATAATAAGTATATGAGATGCCTTGGTGACCCTAACTTTAACTCAAAACAACCCTTAACATCTAGATAATCCCTAGCTTAATAGGTAAACCTTATTTGATTATCCATTAGCTTTAGAAGCCCCATTTGAACATGCATAGATAGGTTATAGAGGTCCCGAGCTACTGTTAAACTAAACTACCTAAAAATAGCAGACTCGTAAGTGTCATCGAGTGATCCTAGATTGATCGAACATGGCTCAAATCGTCCAACAAGCTTTTAAAAAAATGTTGGAATTATGGCGATCGATTGATGCATCACCCAATCAATTGAAGGTGAGTTTGATCAATCGATGGCTTGGATCGATCGATCGAACCGATCATTTTTTGCCTATTTTTTTTGTAACGCCCTGAAAATCGGGGGTCGAGTAGTAACTCAACTCTCGAGTTCCAGAACATCACTTATGCAACAAAATGAATGATGATTGAATGTTGACTGTATTAGAGTAGTGAACATGAGTGAGATTAAGCCAAAACAACATATCATACTCCAGAGACAGTTAAAGTTGCAAGCGGAAGACTGTAATAGATAGACAAAATATATAAACTATGATGAGTCTCCAGAGTGTGATAACATTTCCAGGTTAAATAATTACAAGGACAATTCTAAAATATACCTAATGTGATGACGTGTAAAGTCTCCTATCCCAAATACCATAGCCCTCTCAATACAATACCAGGTCTTCATAGACCTGTCAGAGAGATACAGATAGGAGAACTCCTCCTCATCACCATAGAAGTAGTCCGGCTCTGCTTCACAAGCATCACCATCATCTGAAATTCAACAATTCTGTTTGGTGTGTACAACACCGTCCCGTAACGTGGGAGTGAGTAGCTAACTCAGTGGAACAATAAAGCATAAGTTAACATGTTATCAATGCAGTCAAGCAGTAATGATAAAGCAGTAAATCAAGCACTCCTAGTTACTCTGATTAATGCAAGTATGAATGCAGGTATGATGGATGCCCTCACCGACAAACTCCCTCATGCGACACCATCTCACGTTCGCACATGCTTACATCCCACAGTGCTCCACATCTTCCAGGCACATGCGATGCATGATGAGCATGATTACCGAGTTTTTAATTAGTCCATTTCAAACAGCAGGATTGGGAAACTAAGGTACCTCCCTTATATCATTTCCAAACATGATCCAATCTAGGGTCGTCAGTCCTAGTTAATATCAGACGATGGTGTGTTTTCTAGGTCACTGCAGAGGTCGCTGTGGTCATTACGCACAAAGGTTGCACCACTCCCCATCACCCCTTAAACGATTCATCACTATACGAAACAGCCTAGTTCATACTCTATATATCGCGGCGAACCCTAAGGCACGCCGCAACTTCGTAATATGCTCGCGGTCACTACAAAGGGTCGCTGTGGTCGTTACACACAAAGGTTGCACCACTCCCCATCACCTTATCAATGTAGGCCGACAACGGCGCGAATATAGTGTCCCATACCACCATAATCGGCTCACGAGTTGAGTTGCTCCTTTGGTCACTACGGGGAGACACGTAGCCCCAGCGTAGGCCGACAGCTCGACCACGGTGTCCCATACCACCATGCCCGGCTCATGAGTCTTAGCGGATCGAGGTACCATGGTTAACGGGATTTTCACTGGTAAGTTTGTTACCCTAGGTTCAAGCAGTAGCGACCAAACATGATGAACATACATTAGACAAATCGGGTTACATAACGAGCTCGGCTAGCTCGAGCGCACAACAAGTTGAACGACATGAAGTGCATAAGCACTTCGCGTGGCCAACCACTATCGCCAACCGAAGTACGACTCGAGTTCGTCGAACACATCACACGTGGCGACATGAAACTCAACCACGATCTCCAATCTAGTACCGATTGTCTGGACTATAATCATAGCCCCAAACACAATCAATTGTCATCTAGCATGTGGAGTAAAGCATGATAAACAAAGTAATTCAAGCATGATAAATAAAGTAATTCAAACATGCTAGTAGGCATGTTAAAAGCATATTATAAAGCATGATATAAAGCATGTTGTAAACACTACATTAATAGGAATACAAACACATGTATTGTAAATAAGTGTTTTAAGTGATCAAACTCATGGAGGTAATCATACACGTTGCTAGGGTAGTTGAGAATCCAATCTCAACACCCTCCTAAGGCATCAACATTCAAACACTTGCTCACACAAGCATTTTCACAAATACTTAAGTACACTAGTACAACATACATGGTGTATGTGAGCAAAACATGTATTAGGGCTATCCTTTAGCCAAGTGAGTATTTTATTCATGTATAATATATTACTACGACAAATAATCATGATAAGTACATCTCCAAAATTTATACGATATAAAGATTTTCTAGAATACGCATTTTCAACATACATAGTGTATACAAGCAAACATGTATTACGGCGATTCCCTTCGCCAAGAAAATATTTTATACGCACATAATATATTTATACGACAATTAATCATGACAAACACATCGCTAAAATATACATGTATACGGTACTTCTTACAATACCGTATTTCTACATACATAGTGTTTATTAGTAAACATGTATTTAGGCGAATCCTTTCGCCAAATAAGTATTTTATCCATACGCCATATATCCATACGACAAATAAACATGTCAAACACATTTCCATAAAAAATACGTATACGGTATTTTATACGAATACCTAGAGTATGTGAAATTCCAAATTTCACAACGTTAATCGAAACAGAAACGGAAAGCACTTTGTACATGTGCAATTGCATGCAGATCATGAATCTACCATTATCTGACATTGAAAGCGTTGAAAACCGTAACTTATACACTTAAAGTCCTCACCTTTGCCTTTGGAAACGAAACGAATCAGCAAGGGTAGTAGAACTTCCGTATACGGGAGATTTCTAGCCTAAAGAGCGGAATCGGTTAGTCGTTACACAACCCACATCGATCCCACCTCAAATCAGACCTAGGGTTAGGGTTTCTTACCTTCAAATGGGATGGAAACCGCCGGAAAACACACTGAATGAAGCGGTGTAGGCCGTGTATGTGATCCAAAGCAATAGGAGGAAGATCTCCCATAAAACCCAAGCTCTTCTCTCTCTTTTCTCTCTCTCCCTCTAGGGTTTTTCTCCAAAATTCGTATGGCTGTGAGAGGGGCTGTTCTAAGCTCCTTTTATAGCCAAAAACATTCCGAAATTAGACTCAGGTTCAAGGGGTACTGCTAATATAGGATATTCGTCGCTTTTCCAGCTCAAAAGGGAAGTTCTGGTGGCCCTCCTTGAACCAAACGTCAGACTTAAGCTCACCATCTATGGATCTACGTGGGATTACATTTTTGACTCGATCGGATTCCCAGATCACACGTGGCGGACCACTTTCAGTTCGACGGTCAGTGGGCCACGATCAGAAATTCCAAGTACATGTAAATGTTCCTGAAATTTTTCTTAATCCGAGGGTGTAATTTGGTCTGATTCTGACGGTCAGGTTGCTTAATACTGACGCGTCAACGAATGATGCCAGATCACTATTCCAGATATTTATTTTGGATGGGAATAGTGTTTTTCACACTCCCTCGCTCCGAATCGAAACGAATGGCTATGGAACATCGGATGGAGCTGATTTTTGAGATGATTGTTAAGCCCAGTGGGGCGGTCCTAGTTCCTTAGCTTCGGGTTAATCGGACTCCCGATGTGCGATCTAGACCTAATACGAAGTTTCGTTTCATTCCCGAGAGCAGACGGAAATGAGTTTGGTTCTAAACTTTAGGGTAACCTAGCGCCAATGATTCTACAAGTTTTGGGTCTTGCAGTAACGTATTTAAAGCGATTCGAACGGATTTCGTAGCTAATCTGGTTTCACACCTAGTTACTTTGTCTCATTTCTAAAGGATTTAGTCCTAAGTGAATTCTGGTCGAGGTGGTACTCAGGCCTTTGGAGTTTGTATATAAAGTGATCCAAGTTATACTACTTAGCTAGTTTAAGATAGTGTCTAGGGTGAAAGTTATTAAAAAAATTGGAAGATCAAGGTGGTGAAGGGTGAGGTTTGTGAAGGAAATGAGTTCAAAGGCGGCTTTAGACTTTGGGATTCAGTTCTGACAAGTTAATGAGGTATTACGATCGACCCATTGCCTAAGGTCATCTAATCCCAGGTTGGCAAAAATCCGGGGCGTTACATTTTTACTGTTAGAACTTGGTTCCTTTATAAAGGGCATATGAACCTTTAGCATATGGAGGGTTTTTCGTGCAAATAGATTATAAGTATTTTTTTCACTCATACCACACATCCTATACCTCAATCCAAAGAGTTTCATGCTAATCTTCTTGTGATTCATCACTTTAATGAGCATTCCGTGCTCCTATTTGAAGATGTGGATGAATTGTTACCTTTCTATAGATTAAACACTATACATATAGTCAAATCCTTGGCTAAACTCTCTAGAAGACCCTTTTAGGTAAATCCCCTATGAATTACAATATTCCCATATGTAACGTCTCAAAAAAATCCGTACAAAGACTCGAGTACCACCTCAGGCAGAAATACTTAAGAACTGTATCCAATCGTAATTTAGCAAAAATTAGTTAAGTACTAAACTAAATAATCGGTGGATTTAGCTCGAACCACCATTTTCATAAATGACAAGGCCTAAAACCATTAATACAACTAACTTAATACTACATAAAAACCTATGAGAAATCTCAAGAGTTTGTCGCTCTCGGGAGTACATTGAAACTCCGTATCGGACCTAGACCGCACGTCGAAAGTCCGATGACTGCGAAACTATAGGATTATGTCTGTCTTATTGGGCTTGACAACCATCACCGGAATCGAGCCCAAATAGTGTCCAGAAACACATAACTTGAGCCCTGAGTAAAGTATGTGAGAAACGCGAATACCTTTAAAAAATGTATTGAAACTTAAGTGAATTGGGCCATTCGCTCACGTATGAAATTAAGGATTTCGGATTGTCAGTTTCTGACCAAACTTCACCCATGGAAAAAGAAAAATTTCCCTGCACATATCCGTATACTTGTGGCCCCGACCAAGCAAGTTTGACCGTTGATTTGACACAGGTCCTCCACGGTCAATCGGCATGTCCGATCGCACCGAAATCACGTCTTGGCATAGATCCATTGTCAGGGAACTTATCTTACGATGTATGTGAGTTGTGGACTTCCCTATCTGCCCTGTTTGTCTAAAACAGGCACCCTTTGGTTATAACCTAAGTATACCAGGGACGTGGGGCCATTTACATCACTTCTGGGCCTACATATAGCCCTTATACCACCCCACCTCTCTCTCATACGAATTTCTCCAAACCTTAGGAGAGAGAAGAGAGAAAGAAGAGAAAAGAGTAAGGAGAGAAGAGAAAACCTGAGAGATCGTTGCTACGATTCTCACCCACAACTCCACGCCTCGATTCACTTTCCCATTTCGCTACACGACCTGTTTCGGCTCCGATTTAGGTAAGAAATCCTAACCCTAATATCGTAGTTGAGATCTACAATGGTTGTTTGCCAACCTAGTTAACTGATTTCACTATTTAGGTACCCGACGTTCCATTTTCGGGAACGTAGAGTTTGAACCGAGTCCAAATCGAGTATTTCGACGAAAGGTGTGAACTATAAACGTTTAGGTTATGGTTTTCAATGCTTTCAATGTCAGCTAATGATTTATTTCTGACTTGATTGCTGCCATATTCTCTTAGATACGCCATTTTTGATATAATATACATGTATGAACTATGTAGAACAAAAGATGCATCTCATATGTTTGTTGAAATGTTTGAATGAACATGTAAATATGATTTCTGCTTGTCATGATTTCTAATCTAGGATTCAACATTGTCATATATATATATTGACTTCCTGGTGTAAGGAATTGCCAAAATATATGGTGTAACTAACCTAGTCTATGTATATGGTGAAGTATACCCTAGGTGTTTGATAAATTGTCTGAATGAGAAATTATTGATGATTGGTATTTATTAAGAGTATTAAGATAGGATTCTCAATTACCTTAATCATATGTATAGTTTCTTTCATATAACCATATTTGCCGCTATGAAATTTATGGATAAAATACAAGTGTTATGTAATATGATCAATGTGTTTGATGAAATGCTTAAATGAGGAATTGATTTGGATTGTTTATTAAATGCTGATATGATTACCACATGTATCTAGCTATTACATCTGAGTAAGATTAGGGCTACAACGTAGCCCAGGCAATCGGTAACAGTCCATGTACAGGTAGCCGAATTAGTCTCGCCACATTGGGTAACTTGACGAATCTGGGTCGCACGACGATTGTCGACAGTGGTTAGGCCACAAGGGCTGCTTATGCGCTCCATGTCGATTAAGTCAACATGTGGTCATACCAATCGAAGTTATCAAATAAACCGATTGGCCTATTGTGTGTTTACCATATATGGACATCACTGCTTGAATTTAAGGTACCACTTACCAATGTATAAGCCTGTTTCAACCATGGTACCACGATCCGCTAACACTCATGAGCCGGGCATGGTGGTATGGGACACCATGGTCGAGCTGTCAGCCTACGCTAGGGTGACGAGCTTCCCAGTAGTGACCAGTGAGCAACCTAGACTCGTGAGGTGGGCATGATGGTATGGGACACCATGTTCTAGCTATCGGCTTACGCTGAGGTGACGAGCCTTCCCGTAGTGACCGCAAGTATAAACCTTTGAATTTGCCTATCGACTGCTTTTCATTAGGGGTGATGCCCTACAACTTGCCTATCGTATATGGTTAACTAGGATTAACGGCCCTAGATGGATCCTTCGTTTGGGTTAATAATATAAAGGGAGGTACCTTAGCTTCTCGAACCTGCTATATGAATAAGCGTAATTAGGTACTAGGCTAACACGGCCATGCATCGCATTGCATTAGCTAGGATGTACTTTTAGCAAGGAAGGTGCACTTTAGGGAGGTTGCTGTTAAGGCATAATGACAATCATTCAAGAAAAAGCAATTTTCTACTTCACTACGACAAGGTTTGTCGTGGAGTATGCCGATAAACGAACTGGGGGTAGTAAAGATAAAGGGGTACCGAACTGGCAAACAGAATCATGAGCAACTGTTACAGTCGTAACTGCTTCACCGATAGCACAAGAAGAAAGAGATGAATGGACCGTCGTCACTCACAGGAGGATAAGGACCCAAGGTGTAACTGTGGTGAGAACAAATTCACCACCGACAAGAGTCAGAGGACCAGTAATGCGCAATGCTACCAGGAAGAATCCTAAGCTCGCTCCAACTGCGATATATCCCAGATGAATAGATCTATAGTTAACATCGCACAATTTTTTGGCTTTGGTCACCGCAAGAGTTAGATGGACGAGAGAGAAGAAAGCTAAGGCATTGTTAACAAGTTCACCAAGGTCCATATCACCCCAATCGAGCAATGGCACCGAAAGCATAGAGAAGTCGAATGAAACTCCATCATCTCCTCTCTCCGTAAGCTTCATTACGTCGACATACTCTCGTCCCACCCTAACTACTGCTTCGTCGAAGAGTGGAGAAGTTGTTGTACATATGGCCGAGATAAATCCAGAAAGTAGGCCGACTACAGAGGATCGCATCAATGCAATGGCAGAAGCGCAAGGAACACTTATGGAAGAGTGCAGGAATCTTAGAGATGCTTTAGCAACCCTTGTGCATAATGTAGCCTAGATGATGGCTCCCCCGATGATGGGCACAATAAATGGGAAACCAGCCTGAAGGCTTTCAAACACAGGGGACAGGATCACGAGGGTCTGTTCCAGCCGAGAGAACCGTAACACAAGACGAAATGAGACAAGTCATTGAAGAAGCTGTTAGAGTAGAAAGAAAACGTGAAAATATTGGCCACTTTAAGTACCGAACGCCGTATCTAAGAGAAGTAGAAGATATCGTGTTTCCAGCCAACTTTAAGCATCCAGATTTTCAGAAGTTTAATGGGGAAGGATCGCCAGAAGAACACTTAATGCACTTCATTACTAGCATGAGGAATTTTTCTACGATACCGCAGTATTGCTTACAATTGTTCGGGTCGTCACTGACGCACAAAGCATTCCGATGGTATTCCAGCCTGTCTCCAGGGTCGATACGTACTTGGGAACAAATGCGAGATGTTTTTATGTCAAACTTCTTTTCTTCAGAGCGAGATGTCAGTATTACGGAATTGGCTTCTGTGCGGTAGAGAGAAAGTGAAACATTGGAAATGTTTATAAACAGATGGAAGACATTAGGAGCATCGTGCAGGCAGCTGCCAGAAGAAAAAGAACAAGTCAAAATGTGTTTGAATTCTATGGAGACAAGAATCACGTTCGGACTCACCAGTGCCGACATCAGAACTTTCCGCGATCTGGCCACCAAGGCTCATGCTTTAGAATTAATGACCCGTAAGATGCCAGCATTTCACCATGAGACAGCTAAGAGAATGCCCGGCATGATGGCCGTAAATACTGTTGATCATGACAAGAGAAGTAAAGACACAAGGGACTCAAGGGAAAAGAGACCAGAACGAAAAGAAGAATGGAACCAATCAAGAAATAGATACAGTGGAAAGAGGCCTAGGATGCTCAATTCTCACGAAGGGTTTGCGTTCGACAAGGAAGATGTCATTCCTATGATGAACCAATTGCTAAAGGATGGCATAATCGAATTACCAGAACTCAAGTGTCCCGAGGATATGACAAAAACCAGGGAGAGTGATTTTTGCCGCTAACATCGCCTGGTGGGACATCTGACAGAGAATTGTTATACATTAAAGTGTATAATATAACGGATGATAGATAGAGGCGAAATAGTAATTAGAAAAGAAAAAAAAGGGGTACAATGGCAATAATGAATGTGCTCATGATCCGAGAAAAGGGTCAAGAAATGAAAGAGAAAGAGGAACGTAAGACGACGAAGAAGGTAGCAGTGATTATGTTACGATCGGGAAAGAAGATAATAAGTCCTGCGAAGCAAAAAGCAGGGATTACGAGAAAAGAAGTCATTGATAGGTAAGGCAATGATGATGAGAAAGAAAAGAAGAATGAGATGGCGAAAGTGACTTATGATATAGTAAGTCACTTGAAGGGCATATCGGCTTGGTTAAGTGTCTATGATGCGCTTAAGTTGTCAGAGGAATTTCGGCAGAGCTTGGTTCAAGTATTGTTTAATCATGATATTAGAGAAACCTTACTAGCAGAAATGGAACATGAAGAGCACAATGAGTACAAGAACTATTTACCAGTCATTTCCTTTTCCGATGATGATTTGATTTGTAATGCAGGGCATAACAAGCCACTAATGATAGAAGGTCATATCCGTGGAAAGAAGGTTAAGTGGATTATGATCGATAATGGATCAGCAGTGAACCTCTTACCACTCTCAATGTTGAGTAAATTAGGTCATCATCGTTCTGACCTATGCTCTAGCGGAATGATGATACAAGGCTTCAATTAAGATGGGCAGCGTGCACTTGGCAAAATTACAGTGACATTGGAGATAGAGGAGTTGATTACCGATGTCGTATGTCATGTTATAAATGCGGTGACGACATATAATCTTCTCTTGGGAAGTTCGCGGATACATCAATACAACATCTTACCCTCTACGCTCATCAATGCTTCAAATACTGTAAAGATGGAATACAATGTAAAGTGATGGTTGATGCGAAGCCATATACAGAGGCCGAGTCCTTCTTTGCGGATGCCAGTTACTATAAAGAGTTCGCCGAAGAAGAAAGAAAGAATGATGAAAGAAAAGTCCTGAGGGACAATCAAGTAAATGTGATTAAAGAAGAAACCAAAAAAAAAATAGAATCATCCAGGACTACAAAAACAGTGAAGAAATTCTATTTTGTACCGAAACATCTGAGACAACTAGGGCAGCCACCACTAACCCTGCTATTGCCCGAACAGTTGAAAATTTTACAATCTAATTATACAGTGCCATTGCTGTGTGTTGAGAGAAATAAGTCATTTTCGGCCGCCCCAGGAAGATTTCAGGTCAAGGGTAACACAAAACACCCGGAGCCAATTGCTTTAGTAGAAGCGAAGGCAAGAGAAGGACAAAGGATGATGTGTTTTGCGGTAGGCTAACACCACGAGATCTCAAGAAGTATAGTTTAGCAAGCAAGAAAACCATGAGAAGCATGGGATTTGATTACAAAGAACCCACCAGCTTGAATCATGGGAAAGGAATTCTGATTCCTATTGGGGTCAGCCAGGAAAAGCGAAGAAAATTTCAAGGACTGGGGGCAGAGTTGTCAGTGAATATGTTTACAACCGAACGGTTATCAGAAGAGGGTCCTCAAACAGTTGAGCATCCTGAAATGGCTCCAAAGCAAATGGAAGATGGGGGGCAACCGACAATAGACAGTTTGCGAGAGATAAACTTGGGTACTGAAGAAGAGCCAAGGAACACATTCGTCAGTGCCGATCTTTCTGAGCAAGAGTCTGAGGAATACATCCAGCTCCTCAAAGAAAATAAAGATGTCTTCACTTGAACGTATGCAGAAATGTCAGGCTTAGAACCTTCTGTAGCATTACACCGATTAAATATCTCTAAAGAGAAAAGGCCGGTTAAGCAAACACAAAGACGATTTCATCCAGACTTGGTTCCCCGGATAGAAGAAGTCAGTAAGTTGATAAAGGTCGGGTTTATCAGGGAGGTCAAGGATACCAAGTGGATATCAAATATTGTCCATGTGAAGAAGAAAAACGGACAAATTAAGGTGTGTATTAACTTCAGAGATCTGAACGAGGCTTGTCCGAAAGATGATTTTCCTCTCCCAATCACTGAATTACTGATTGACAGTACGACCCAGTATGCTATTATGTCATTCATGGACAGCTATGCAGGGTATAATCAAATTCGTATGACACCTGAAGATGAAGAAGCGATGACATTCAGGACGCCGCTGGGAATTTATTGTTACAAAGTTATGTTATTTGGTCTCAAGAATGTCGGGGCGACATATCAAAGGGCAATGCAGAATATCTTCCAAGACATGATGCACAAGCATGTTGAGTGTTATGTTGATGATTTGGTAGTCAGGTCAAGAGATCATCAGGAGCATCGCAAACACCTAGCAGCCGTTTTTCGTCGACTCAGAAAGAAACAGCTAAAGATGAATCCAGCTAAATGTGCATTCGAGGTGTCTTCGGGTAAATTTCTCGGTTTTGTGGTCCGACACAGGGGTATTGAGATTGATCCAGGGAAAGTTAAAGCCATTCAAAATATGCCACCACCAAAGTCATTAAAGGAATTGAACAGTTTGCAAGGAAAGCTGGTGTACATTCGCTGTTTCATTAATTTCAAATCTAGCGGGGAAATGTCAGCCATTTTCCCATCTGATGAAGAAAGATACAGAGTTTATATGGGATTAAGCCTGTCAGAAAGCGTTTGACTCAATAAAAGAATTGCTGAAACAACCGCCGATATTAACAGCTCTAATAAAAGGGAAACCACTTATTCTATATATATCTGCCGCCGAGAATTCTTTGAGAGCCTTGTTCGCTAAGGTGAACGAAGCCGGGAAAGAAACTGCTCTTTACTATTTAAGTCAAACTCTAATGGGCGTAGAATGCAACTACTCTCCAATTGAGAAAGAGTGTCTGGCGCTGATATTTGCGGTTCAAAAATTGAGACATTACTGTCTCTCCCATGATATAACTTTGATCTTGAGAGCAGATCAGATAAAGTTTTTTATGACAAGGCTGATGTTATCTGGGAGACTGGCCAAATGGATGTCGTTGCTTTCAAAGTATACTATTACGTACGAGCTGGCAAAGGCGGTAAAAGGACAAGTAGTGGCGGACTTCTTTGCAGCGCATCCTGTAGCAGAATGTGAAACCATCAGTGATGACTTTCCAGATGAACAAGTTATGTTGACTGAGTCACAAAGCCCATGGTAGATGTATTTTGACGGCGCTGCTCGAACATCAGGAGCGGGGGCAGGAGTGATATTCATTACTCCTCAAGGTGATCTGTTACCTTACTCCTTCACATTGGGAACAACATGTACAAACAATGACGCTGAGTATAGGGCCCTCATCATTGGAATGGAAATGGCTCAAGAAATGGAGATAAAAATGTTGCATATCTTCAGAGATTCTAAGTTAATTATAAATTAATTGACGACTGAATTCGAGATAAGGAAGCAAGAACTTTTACCATATTGCCGGAAAGTGCAGCGGTTGCTAGAACAGTTCTATCATATTGAAATCAAGCATGTACTGTGGTCTGAAAATGCAAGAGCTGATGCTTTGGCTAACTTGGCAGCGGCTCTATCCTGCCCAAATTGGTGCCCACTCCAAGTAACTATAGAAGAAAGAAGATTTCTGTCATCCTCAGAAGTCATCAATGAAACTGCGGAGACACTTCCTGTGTCATGTTTGGAAGTAACAATTGATGATTGACGTCAACCTTTCATTGATTATCTTAAATATAATATCCTAGCAGAAGATCCAGCATAGAGACATCAAATTAAGTAACAGTCAAACAGATTCATCATATGCAATGAAGTATTGTATAAAAAATCTTACAATGGAATGCTGCTACGTTGCTTAGACAAATAAGAAGCGAGCCAGACATTACAAGAAGTACACTCTGGAGAATGTGGGGCGCATCAAGCTAGCCGAAATTTATTCCATAGAATACATCAAATGGGGTATTATTGGCCTACCATGTTCCAAGACGCGATAGATTTTGCGAAACAGTGTCATGAATGCCAAATTCATGGAGATGTTTTACATGTTCCTCTAGAAGATTTGCATCAGTCGATCGCTTCTTAGCCCTTCTTAGCCTGGGGACTTGACATCATCGGTCCTATAAATCCGCCTTCATCCAAAGGTAAGCAGTATAACTTGGCAATAGTAGATTATTTCTCCAGGTGGACAGAAGCAGTGGCATTACGTAATGTTAAGGAAAAGGATGTGGTTAATTTCATCCGGCATGCAATAATATACCGCCATGGCATTCTAAAGAAAATTGTTACAGATAATGGCACTCCTTTAAAAAATAAAGGCATGGAGAAGCTCTGCCAGAAGTTTAGTATTCATCAGTCATTTTTGACACCTTATTATCCACCGGCCAATGGATTAGCAGAGGTGTTTAATAAAACGATAGTCAAGATATTGAAAAAGACAGTGACCGGGAACAAGCGTGATTGGGATGGAGGGTTACAAGAAGTATTGTGGGCATATAGAACTACTCATCGGACAGCAACAAGAGCAACACCGTATTCGCTGGTCTATGGTGTTGAAGTAGTGATCCCCACTGAAATACAAGTAGCGTCACTCAGAGTGGCAGTACATCAGTCCATAACAGATGATGAAAATGCAAAAATAAGACTGAAAGAACTGGATTTGCTCGATGAGAAACGCTTGGCGGCCCAACAACGATTGCAATCATATCAGGCAAGGGTATTGGCCGCCTTTGATAAATGAGATAAATATCGCTCTTTCAAAAAAGGGGATATGGTGCTGATGTTGAAAAGACCTATAGTGGTCACTCACCGAACAGGGGGCAAATTCGAGCCAAAATGGGATAAGTCATACATAATAAAAGAAGTATATTCCAATGGAGCGTACAGAGTCGTAGATCAAGATGGACAAGGTATCAGTATACCAGTCAATGCTTGCTTCATAAAACAATATCGTCCTTGGAGATCCTGTCGATTTTGATACAGAATATTATAAGCATAATGATTCTACATCAAAACGGGACATGACAAGGACAAGTAGAAAGGCAGAGGAGTCGCAAAAGACAAAGCCATGTACTCTCCCTCATAAGAATGAATGAAAAAGGGCACAAATATTCAAGAAAAGCTTCTCAAACGTATTGAAAGCATTGACAATAACTCATCGTCAAAATATTGACGATTGCCAAACATTGACATCAAAAAATATCGACGATCATCTCCAAAATTAGCAACTATCGTTGTTGTCATCAATCATCAATCACTCATACAAGTTTATTTTACCATAATTGCTATCATCATTAAGCTGATACCCTATTCTAAACATAACATGAATGTTCTCAGAACATCATCAGCAATGGCGAAATATCAATTATTGATTCATCAAATTTGGCGGTGAAACGAACTATACGGCCAGCCACATATAAAGTCGATAACAGCGATAGTAACTTGCCCCTTAAGGCAGCCTCGCTAAGCCTTATATGGCCAACTACGCATGAGACCTATCATTTTCGCCATCCGAGTAGCGGCAAGAAGCCAGTGGCCCTAAAAATCCCATAAAGGCTATCGTATGCATACCTATGTGGGCAGTTGACGAAGTCAATGACTAAAAGCCTAAAGGGCCAAAAAGTCCTCAACGGCCAGTCACATGTGAGACCAATGCCGTCTATATAACTTTCAGACAGCGTCATGGGGAACGGAGAAAAATGCCCTCCCGTGAATGGGTTTGACCTTGCAGACGAAGGAAAAGCGGGCTGCAGTGTGAGCTCTTTGGCCATGTCTATAGATAGGCCAACCATGTGTAAGACCCCCTAGATCTTTAGCTTGATTTCAGTACTAACTCATGAGGAAGGGTTTAAACCTATTCATTGATGGATTGGCAGCCCTATATTTGGTACCCCAAAGGTCGCCTTGTGAGCCCCGTGAACTCTAGAGAGTTATTGCGGCCAACTCCGTGCATAATTCTAACTGAGTTCACGGCCCCAGTAGCTTCACTGGACCCCTCTGATGGATCGTGGTTTGTGAACTCACCAAGCTGTGAGAAGTCTAGTGAACTCTTAAGAGTTACAGAGACCATCACGTGAGACCTGACTCCTGCATGAGTCTAAGAAACTGCTTGCTCCACTACTCAAGAGCTTAAATTGTGTGTGAGCTAACTCTACTAACTTTAAAACAAAGTAGTTCCGCCCATTGAAATAAAACACCACATAAGATCTCCATTTAGTATATGAAAAGAAGAAGAATACGAATTCATTAAAATACTATAGTTCATTCATATATTACATTACCAAAAGAAACACATGCATCACAATATGAAATTTCTTTACAGATCTTCAGTTATGTTCAATGTTGTTATATATTGTTATAACTCCTCTTTTAGCCGAAGCTGTATTGCAGAAGTTGTTTGCTCAGCCTCTAGAATGATCTTAGCCTGATCGGGAATGTCAGCCAATTCTGATTCTAAGAGGGCGGCAGTTTCCTAATTTCTCGTCCATTCAGTCTTTACAAGATCAATGGCTTGGATATTGGCTTCAAGTTCTTCTCTGGCTTGATGAATAATCAATTCTTCTGCTTCCTTCTTACTTTTGAGTAGTAATATTTCTTTCTCAAGAAGGGTAATTTGATCATTGATAATCGCTTTATTTCTATCAGAAATTTTTATCTTCTCATGGAGAGACTGGCTGGTAACCTCATGGGTAACAAGAACGTCATCTGAACAAGATAGCTGCTCCATAAGTGATGCCAATTCTTTCTGATGGCTAAGGATTTTTGGAGGAACAACCGCACTTCGAGCGGCTTCTAGATTTTTAGTCGAATTATAGAATTTTGATAAGCAGCCATGGAGGGATTAAACGTTGACATATGCGACGCGAGCAGAGTGAGCAAGCATAGACAAAGCACTATCCAGGAAAGGCCATTGAGTTGGGTCTTTGAAAGCATCAATGATGACCAAGAGTGCGTTCTTGAATAATCCTAACATGAGAGGCGATAGTTTCTCCAATGAAAGTCCATCAAAGGCTGTAGCCACTGAGTTAGAGCCCTCGGAACCACTTGGGGTTGGCATGATTGTGGCTAAATAAGGAAAAGAGGATTGTAAGTTTAAAAGAGGATACATCAAATAAGAAAATATATCCATATATATATGTACCTCGTTCAGGAACAACGACAAGAGTAGGTTGAAGGAACTACAGATCTGGGTGTATCTGTAGTTGCAACAACGTTGAAGGAGAGTTCCTGAGCCCCTCTCGTACTAGAATCAACAGTTGTTGGAGTCGACATATCAACAGGGTCTGAAAAGAATTCCAAACTCTGAGCCACTGGTTGAATGAAGGAAGGACACAACGTGATTGATTCATCTACACGAGGAGGAGGATCAAGTGGTACAACTGTGGCTGGCAAAGTTTCCTCTGTGCTATGACGAAGAGGAGCATCTTTTGTTTCTGTTGGAAGTCTTGACGATTGAGCTTCTGTCTCTATTAACAACGGTGCTCCATAAGCAATCGTGCCGGTGGTCTCTACAATCCGCGGAGAATATGTGGCATCGAAGGAGAAGAAGATATTCGCTCCAGGGGAACATTCGTATTCTCCATAGTTAAGTTGCTCCTCTTCTAAAGAATCCATTGTGGTTAGGAGAGGAACATTTGGATCGGTTGGAATATCATGAAGTGGAGATTTAGCCCTGACATCGCCTCCTTCTCCAACATCTACTTCAGCATTAATGTTCGCATCCTGCAAGGCATCTTCTTCGTCAGTTAAGCTTGTAGAAGAAGAAAGATCGTCACTATCAGTGTTAGCCGAGTATTCCGAAGAACTGTCTTCCACCGATATCGTCTGTCTTTCTTTACAAACAGTTTTCACAGGAAGAAGGCATGTCTTTCGAACTGGAGAAGGAGCTGGTTGGGCCAAAACAACAGGAGACAACGATTTAGCATGAGATCGGGTCATAGGAGACGTGGCAGCTTGATTTGCAGTAGGAGAAGTTGAGGTTGTAGTATGACAAGCCACTGGAGAGATTGCAACTGTTGTGGGGCCCGTGGTAGTGCAAACAATATGGGAAGGAGCAGCAACGATTGTAGGTTCTCTGATAGCAGGGGCGGTAGAAGTACCAATAATAGGTTGATCTCCTCTCTCGGGAGTTCAAGAAGGTAAAGTACCACCCATAGTTTCAAATTCCTCACGAGGAACAAGGGGCTGTACTCCTCGCTTTATCAAATCTAAAGGAGAACCAAATGCAACCTAGCCTTCCAGGGTATTTGGTGGTTTTATATCTCTGATAGGCTCTTCTAAGGAAATCTTGCAGCAGAGTTCTCCAGAAATAGTAGCTTGATCTTTCTCTTAAAAATAACTTATTCCCTGTTCCAACTTATAATTCCTCAAACGTGGAGGAGGAATCTAAACGGGACGGTCCATTGGGAAACAGTTGCATATCAAATGGTAACAGTGCGCCCACCATCGCATCCAAGCGTATGAGGCTGTCACTCGATGGTTATATCCTGGGAGAACGAATTGGGAGCCGTTCCTTGTCAAAAGTTGCTTCCATATCAATGCCTAGTTATAGGGGCCAACTCCACAGCTTTGCATGACCCGAGTGACATCTTCTCCTATTTGTGGCACAGTCTAGTCGTATCCAAATTGTCTGGCAAACCGATTAGGGTAATACAACTCTCTCCAAAATTCTATCCCTTCTCGTAAAGGAAGACTGCAAGAATGAATGCATATGAAAAAGTTTGCTCGATAGGGTCCAGATTGTCGTTGTCCTCGACATCCCTATCTTCGGCCTGGTAATCTAAGTAGAAAGTAAAGAAATCAATGGATTCCAGATTGTCAATCCTGTTTACTATCCAGTCATATGTTTTCTTTATCATTTTCTGTCTCCGGAAATGCCATAAAGGTAGATGATCAAGATGGACATAGGCTTTTTCTGGATCATTATATGTCCAAGGAAAGTATATGCCTAACTGTTCACTCCCCAAGTATAGGGTTGTGATGTAGTAATAACTCGGTAAGACCGAGGTCGAATCCCAAGGGACTGTAACTTGTACGTTATCTGAAACTAAGTAGAAATAGAACTAGAATGAGATGAAATCTAAATCGATTGTAAATTGAAAAATAATGATGAAATATTTAATCTAAAACTTAGGAGAAATTCAGAGAAAAGACACTAGGGTGCCAAGGATCCACTTGTAGAGATCAGGGAGAACTACACTTGATTCATGAAAATCCACTGAACTTCCTTTGATGTAATTTTGAAAAGATGAAAGGTATATGAATTAGAATGGATTCCATCACCAAACCATGCCCAGGAGACAAAGCAAACAACAGAATTAAACTAATTACCAACCAATCAATGTATGAAGGTTAGGAAGGGTACCGACATCCAACCATGCCCAGGAGACGATGGTGAACAACAGGGCTTCCTGACGTCATAAACATAAAAGAAAAAGAACATGCTCAAAGCCATTGCAGACCCATTGTAATTTCAGTCACAACAGACCATTAAAGACTGAAAACATTTCCTTAATAAAATTAAATCAAAATCAGATCAGTCTAAATAAAAGGTACAAGCAAAGAGGCCTCCCATCACGCTACAAGCTTCACCTCTTGGCCCTAGCCAAGAGGTTTAGCCACACATGAGTGGACTTGATATCTCAACAAGAATAAAATAACATAAAAAAAAAACAACTGCTCCCTCTCTCTGTTTCTGACTTCCCTTTTCCAGCCGTCGCCTCCGTCCAAGATGCTCCAGATCTCCAACTCCTCCCTTCACTCTGAATCTCTCTCTCTTATATAGAGATAAGAAGGCCAGAGCGTAAAGAGTTACGCACTCCCAGTTAAAATAGAATACAACTATCTTATGCTTGATGCTCTCTGGGGCCCATTCTGGAACTCAGAGAGGAAATCCAGTCCGCCCATTGAATGCACTACGAAAAACAGTTCGGGCAGGCAGAAACCAGGTTGATTTCGGTGTGGCCCACAAGACTTTTCATTCTACCGCCCATCTTCTATTTAAACGGCTGGATTGAGATCTTCATTGTTTTCAGAGATTCCGCCACCTAGGAGTGGATTATGGCTTCCCCACGGGACGAATGGACGGTCCAGATCGTCGGAACGATCCTCGTCATGACTGCAAAACTGTCCGCGAAATCTGGTCTTCGGACGCTGAACCAAGCCACGCGTAACAGAGCTTACGCTGAATGATTTTTTGGGGCCCACTTCAGCTGACTTTTGCGAGATCCACACCATCCACCATCTTCGTGACGAAATTTTAACTGGAGAGAGCCGATTTTGGATTGCTGATGACGTGGTCCACCTGATTTTTCAGTTCGCCGTCCAACCTACGTTAAAGCCTTCACATATGTGCAGCGTCCAAGAAACTCAATACATAGGTCAGAGAACGGTCGGTTTCACCTCCTCGTTTCGATTAATGGCTTGGATCAACGATCGGTTTAATGATCGTGGCCCACCGAGCCTCGTTCGCAGGCTCTGGTGCGAACAGAGCTTTCGCTTGCTCCGCTGTGACGGTCGGTGGGCCCCACCTTGATGTTTGCGAACAAATCCATTCCGCTCACTGTAATCTCCCCGAAAAACCGTTTAGACTGGGTCAGTTTAGCTTGGATTAGGTGTGGTCCACTTATTTTTCTGCTCCGCCGTTCATCCGGTGTTTAACGATGAAAATCGCGTGATAGCGTTCTTGCGCCAAAAGGGAAAGCTTGGACAGGGTCTTGGCCACCTCCTGGGGCAAATGGACGGATTGGATCATCGAACCAGACGAAAGGTGGGGCCCACTGAAAGAGATCAGAGTCGAGTGTCACGCCAGCGCAGAAACGGAATTCCCGTTTTTGAATGTGAGTCGGGTCAGCGTAAGCTGACCGACTCCCTTGGTTCTGTGCACCTCCAGAGTACGTGCACGGTGTGCACGCACCTCTTCATATAGGACCAACTGAGATAGTTCTTAGAAATCGGCTCCGTCTATTCATTTTATCATCTCATTTTACCCGTTGAGACCAATTGTGAAGCATATCCAAGTAGCAGATGGGCCCCAGATTTGATAATTTATGGGATGATCTAGCCGTTAGGCCACTTTCACAGAGATCCAGGAGCTGAAATTCGACATGTACGGTTCATTTATGCTCCTCAGCTCATGTATAAAGTTTCGAGCAGAACGGATGGTAGGAACCCTGTGATCTTGCATTTTGTCTGACTTTCAGGCCACTTGAGCTTCAGTTTCTCGATTTCCGCGGATCTCTGGCGAGTAATTCCGTCAATCATGGTCTGCTGGAGTCCGTCCCTTGCCTTTAGTGTCATCAGAGCATTAAATCTATGCTTTTATCATCCTTTCCAGTTCTAGCTTGTAATTGCACCTTGCATCATAAACATGATTACAACAGGCCGTTAAACAGTATTATGTTCATAAATCCAGGTCATAAATGGGGTCTGATATGCAATATTTGTCCCTCAACACTAACCAACCAGAAAAATAATGCCAAGGAGTGAAAGAAGATGAGACTCCTAGTGCTGTGCTTGAGCAATGCACCACAGCATGTCCGAAAGCTCGGTACAGCGAACATAATACAGGAGGAGCTAAGGAATATCTTTTTCTACCCTCTGCCATTGCACCAGCCATGACAAACAGAGTGGGTCGAACAGAGTCTGAGATTTTTAAACTTGGAAGCACGATCAAGCTCAGTAGGCTAGGAAAGCAGCCATTTCAGTTTCGGCAGTAAATTCAGCGGGGCCTTTGATCTTTTTCCGATTAGCTTCCAGTTCCGGACCATGACTACTATGAAATCTGAAAAAGGGAAGAAATAAGGATTAGCCATTTGTACAAATAAGACAGGTATTATGTGAGAGATGAAGAGAATGATAAGGATACTAACACTAAATATCGTGAAAAGTGTGCGAGCCATGCAAGGAGAGATAACTTATGAATGTCTGGAAAATAAGACATTTCTTGAAAAAGTGCGATTGTTGAAGAAGTAATTTTGGGGATCCTGTTTGGGGCCACATAAGCAAACTCTTCGTTCGTGGGAATGTATTCGTCCAGGAAGGATCCAGTAATGGGTAAGCCGGCCATTCTGAATAAATCCCATAAACTGATGCTTACTTCCCTAACAGGGAGATGGAAGGAGTTTGTGGAAGAAGACCAATATTTTAGAAAACCCTTGTAGATCATTGTATCTTTATGAAAAAATTCAGAGGTAGCTTCTATGACATAAATGACTTTGGCCGCACAAGGACATCTTTATATTTCTTTAAAATTGCCTTCGCCCACACACTATAGTATGGATGATCTGTCCAAAGACTCTGGGTTCTGAACTCTTCCTTACCCTAGAGAGAATCACAGTGACGAAAGCGTTGTTCGATTGTTTCAAAAAAGTAGGTGGGGTATAAGTCGTGAGGATTGTAGCATGGCATGAGGAAGCGCATGTATGCTACTTGCCCGATTTTTTGGACCATTCCTTTCTCTATTAGGTAGCCTTCAAGGAGTTTTGGCTCTTTTATTACCCAGTTTGACACAAACAAAAGCCAATTTTGTGTCATGAAGTCAGTTGGTTCGCTCTAAATTATGGAACGATGACGGTGAAGGAGCAAAGGAATGGAGATGGTTTCATCCTTAAAAGGATTGTGGAATTTAAAAGAGTCCGGGTATGATTTGATTGAATCCCAGGCATTTTAGAAACGCCTTTGGTTATGTTCTCGAAACTTCTCTTGGAGGATTTCATCTTTGCTTTTTCCTTTTTTCTTCTTAGTGAAGGTCGCATGAGGGGAAGTCTCAGCAGCAGATAATTGGATGACATCTGTTTGAAGATTGGCTGTGCACTTTAGCCAATTCTCCCAGTCTGACTCTTGTCCCTCTGTTGGGGGTCCCTTTATTTCCCGTATTAAAACAGCCATTCGGATATGGTCAGATAAACGCTGAATGCGATCAATGAGATTGATGATGACAGGGGCCGGTTCCTTGAAAAAGGTGGAATAATCTTCCGATCTAGGACTTTTGTGAGTGTGGGACTCAGTTGGCTGAGGAGCGGAAGGTCCTGCAGTATCTACAGAAGTATGATGTCTCTTTGATGAGCCAACCATTAGAACCTGTGTAGGGAGTTGACAAAAGAATCAGAACTAAGGAGAAGGATTTGTCAAAAAAATTAAAATTAGAGATAAAGCAAAGAGCTATTGTGCGCTTATCTTTGTGCGTAGCAAGATTAAGCTGTTGTGCACTCATCTTTGTGTGCAGCAAGATTGAGCTGTTGTGCGCTCATCTTTGTGTGCAACAAGATTGAGCTGTTGTGCACTTAACCTTGTGCGCAGGTAGATAGAGTTGATTGACCGCTCGTCCTTGTGCGCATACAAAAAGAGATGTCGTCGCACATCATTTTTCTTAAAGTTACCTGTATTTGCGCTTAAGGGTATTGTGCGCAGAGAGGTCTTGTGCGGGGAGAGGGTTGTGCAGAAGAGGTATTATGCGGCACAGAATGGGGTTAGCGCACAATGATCGGAGTGAGAAAATAACTTGACACGGCGAGCAGCAGAGGAGAATGGATTGAAAAGGTGAAGTCTTGTATTTATAGGTAAAAAATGATCTGTTGTGCACTAGCAATTATGCGCAAACTGATGCACGCGCACAATCTAAAAAGTGACTGTATGTTAGAGGTTTGGTAATGCGCACAATAGAGGAAATGAAAATAAGAGTGCTGAAATTAATTTTATTTTTGTTGATCCTACATTATTTACAGGTATGAAAAGAATGCAGGATCAAGGGGGCATCTGTTGAGGCATAAAAAAAGAGAGAAAGCAAAAAATAGGAGTCATTGTGCGAAAATCATCTGAAACTAGCCATTGTGCGAAAATTAACTGTTGTGCAGAAATAAACATCAAGAAACAGATTACCGCACAAAAGGAGTCCGCACAAAAGGATTCCGCACAAAGGAGGAGCGCACAAAGGAGGAGCACGCAGCGAGGAGCGCACAGCAAGGTCCGCACAAAGGAGGAGCAGGCAATAAGGTCCGCACAAAGGAGGAGTGCGTAGCGCTGATGTGGCATGTTCATCAGTGCGCAAAGGTCACCCGCGGCAAAGCTTTCAATGCGCAAAGGTCGTCAGCGCACAAAGACCCTCAGCGCACAAAGCCTCCAGCGCACAAAGCCTCCAGCGCACAGAGTCTCCAGTGCACAGTCTCCAGCACACAAAATCTTCAGTCTCCAGCGCACAAGGGCTTCAGTGCACAATGGACCAAATATTTGATATAATCAAATATTTGCTTTCTATTATAACTTGTGAATATTCTATTTTGGAATCAAGGGAGAATAGGATGTAAAAGAACTTGGAATAAATTAATAAAAAAAAGTGATTATCTTTCTTGCCTCTTTCTGTTAATTACAAAGTGAATAAATCTCCCCAAACAAAGCACTTTTGTTTCTTGTTCGAAACAGTTATCATATGTGAAATTGGTTGTCAGAGTCGCTTGTGAGGGAGCTTTGTATGAGGGCATACATCATTATCTGCACTCTATTCCTGCATTAATAAGAGTAGTTAGGAAGTGATTGTTGTATTTCTTTATCATTACTGCTTAATTAACTTGATAGCATGTTAACCTTTGTCTTATAGTACCATTGAGTTGATCACTCACTCCCACCGTGGGACGGTATTTTAAAACACCAACCAGACTCTGGTTTAGATGCAGGTAATGGGGAAGCCTATGCAGTGGAGTTAGACTTCATAGATGAGGAGGAAGAATTCTCCTACGTTCAGCTCTTAGGCAGGTCTATGTAGACCTTGTGTTGTTTCGATGAGATTACAGGGACATATGGATTAGTTGGACATTTTACATTTTGATATTTTGTCAATATTGGAACAATACATGTATATATTCAGCCCGGTAACATACTCATACTCTAGAGGTTGTGAAACACTTACATACTTAAATATATATGTTTCAGTCTTCCACTTACTTAAATTAAATTATCTCTAGAGTTTGATGTGTTGTTTTAGTATAATCCCACTCATGTTTAACTCATTCATATGGACAAAATTTGAACATCATCATCCATGTTACATAAGTGATGTGCTGGATCTCGGGAGTAGAGCTTTGCTTGACCCTCGAAATCTGCGGCGTTACACCATATGTTGAAGGAGATTCACCCAACCTCCCTTGCCTTGGTCAGCTCATTGGCACATCATTTGTAATGCAAACGATTGTAAGAGCTGAAGCATCGACATCAACATTCAAGGGAGTAATTGAGGAGTGAATTCAAGCATGAAAATCTTTGAAGAAGTGACTCAAGTGCAACACTACAAAAGGAACTCAATTTACAAAGTTGTTAATTGTAAGAGTCAACATACTCTTTCCTAAGATTGAGTAAGAGTTTGAGACCCAAACTCGCGTAGGTCCTTATGTAGGACCGTATCACCACCGACATGAGTGTATATGTGGCAAGTCCTTGTCTAGTGTTGAGGGTGAAATATTGCATATTAGAACTCATTTATTACATGGATTTATAAACATGATACCATTTAACACCCCCATTTTAATCGTGTTTGTGCTGCAAGGTGGATTTACGAGCGGGGACTAAAAAGAATGCTAAAAGCATGGATTTAACGCTCTGGCATCACCAAGGCATTGGACGGGACTCCATGGGTCCAAGATCGAGGATTTACACAACAGAGATCAGCAAAATTTCAGCCGCTTACTTCAAACAGGCCTGAAAAATGTTCAGAATGCAAGATCACAAGGTTCCCACCATCTGATCAGCTCGAAACTTCATCCAGGGCCAGAAGATCATAAATGAACTGTACACGTCAAATTTCAGCTCCTGGATCCCTGTGCAAGTGTTTCAAACGATAGATCAGCCCATAAACTAGTAATTCTAGGCCCACCTGATCTCTGGATATGCCTCAGCTTTGGACTCAATGCCTTGAATGAGGAGACAAACTAAATGGATGGATTGGATTGTTCATAAACATCACAGTGTAGCCCACATGTGCATCGTGCATACACATGCTCACGTGCATTGGCCGTGCACCAATTATCACAAAGTTGGTCAGCACACGCTGACCGACTCCAATTTCCAAAATATAAAAGGCCATCCAGCGTCTTTACACACAAAGGCTATTTTTGGCTAATGGGTCCCACCTATATCATATTTTGATGAACTGAACTGTTCAACGTGTCCAGAAGGGGGGCATGACCATCACCTAGTTTCCCTTTTGGGCCCAGGCACGTGTAAGCATGTGAATCGTCAGAAAACGGAAGATGAACGGTGAATTGAGTTAGTTCAGTGGACCACATCGAAATTAGACAGAAGTGGGTCTCCCGGATGGTTTTTCGTGGGGATCCTAGTGGATGGAATGGATGCTTCATAAACATCAAGGTGGGGCCCATCGACCATCACAGCTAGTCACGCCCTCTATTTCCGTTCACGAAACAGAGGTTGCGGATGATCTGAGTGGGCCATCCTCATGGTCCAAACGTGCAATCTGAACCGTCCATCATGCAGAGGGCCGCGAGCTGGTCAAACCCATGTTGACTCTATGCATTCATGCACGCACACGTGCTGGGTTCAACGATCATAAATGGACAGCCCTGCACCGATTTCAGCGTGATTCTACCTTTGGTCGCGCCAATAGGCAATTGAAACGATTCTTCTCTGGTCAAAATTTTGAGGGTCAGATAATGGACGGAGTGGATTTCCCAAATGTCAACTAAAGTGGGCCCCACCAACACTTTAGCGCAAGAGACACCAACTCTCTGCTACAAAAATAAGTGAGCTGGCTACGTAAATCTTTGGGGAGGCAGTTTCTAAAAAGGGGCTCCGCCAACTCTAGCAGGGAGGGGCCCTTTCTACAGTAGCCATATAAACAGAATTTTATTAGTTTATTTTAATGTTTCCTTTTATTTCTACTTCTTTTGAGAGATCTATCTCATTTATGTTGGGTTAAACCTCTTAACTAGGGCTAAGAGGTGAAGCTTGTGGCGTGATGGGAAGAACTCTACGGCTTTGATTCATGCTAGTTGAATGGATTTTGATTTAGTTTGATTTTAAGGAATGCCTTTAGTTTTTAATGGTTTGTTGTGATTGAAATTACAATAGATCTGTGATAGCTTTGAGCATGTTCTTAGCATTATAGGGTTATGAATTTGGGAACCCTGTTGTTCACCATCGTCTCCTGGGCATGGTTGGATGACGGAATCCTTCCTAACATTCATATATCTCTCAGATTATCTATGGATTGGTTCAATTCTGTTGTTTAGCTTGTCTCATGGGCATGGTTTGGTGATGGAATCCATTCTAATTTACATCCATCTTATCTTTCGAAAACTAGATCAAAGGAAGTTCAGATTGTGCTTTAACGATATATCTTCCAACTGGATGAAGATAGGACTCGAAGTCCAGTTGAGTTCGTGAATCAAGCGTCGATCTCCCTGATCTCTACAAGTGGATGCTATGAATCCTTAGTTCCCTACTTTTGAATTCTACGTATTTTAGTTTACTATTTCACCATTATTCCTTAATTTCACCTGATTTGGATTTCATCTCATTCTAGTTCTAGTTTTAATTAGTTTCAGAATACGTACATATTTCAGTCCTTGTGGATTCGACCTCAGTCTCACCGAGTTTATTACTACATCACAACCCTGCACTTGGGGAGTGAACATCTAGGCCACTGACATGAGTGTGTAAGTGGTAAGTTCTTGTGTAGGCCACCGAAATGGGTGTGTATCTAGTAAGTCCTTTTGTAGGCCACCAACATGGGTGTGTACGTGGTAAGTCCTTATATAGGCCACTGACACGAGTGAGTACATAGGTAAGTTCTTGTGTAGGCCTCTGGCGGGAGCGTATGCTTGTATAGGTTAGAGGTGAACCTGATTTAAAACCTCCGATAGTGAATACTGGTACACTCAAGAAGAGTATGTCCATTAGGATTGGAGTAGGGAAATTAAACCACTATATATTCTTGTGTTTGCGATCGTGAATTCCGTACTTCTTATTCATGATTATATGCTTAATTAGTTGAATCATATGAATGCTTGAATTAGATTATATGCTATGCACTTAACTTGTATAGCGCACACAAGCTCATTATCAATTATAAACTAGTTGGTTGAATTGGCATACCATTTGTAGTCTATGTGATTGCACTTGGACTTAGAAACCTAAGTGTTAATTTGTTTAATTAGTTTAAATTGTTAATTAGTTAAAATAGCAATTAAGCATTTAATTGTCAAATTTTTAAGTGGTTCTATTCACCCCCTCTCTCTAGGACTTAGCCATTCATTTTATAGCTCCATAACTTTCCCCATAACATGGTGTCATGTTAGACAACCAATGTAATTTCATAAGGTTAGGGTCACCAAGGCACATCAATTTACCTATTCTTCGCTTCCTGATGCTTCTTGTCTTCATGTATCTTCGGTCTTCAACTTCTAAGGACTTAACCGACAAACTGACACATGGACTCATATGATTGTCAAATAGGTGCGCTAACACCATGAAGCACTGAAACCATGAAGAACACATCCAAACAAGCATGATAAACACCAAAGCAAGCCAATTGATAAATCAAAGGGAACATTTAATTAATAATAAAAGCCACACATCATAAAGTACAAGTGCATGAAAGGAAAGACAAGGTGTAAAGAAGAAAAATACAAAACATCTAAAGATCGCAAATATAATCATTATCATCACCTTTCCCTCGCTGTTCCTCTTAATGGTGATCCATGAGCGGAGCTGTCACTAAGCCTCCTGCGTAGCATGGGTTCTGCATGAATCATAGAGCAACAGTAATATCAAACCCAAACCAAACTCCAAATACCAAGTAAGGTAATCACGGTCCGGAGTGACAAAGTGATAGGCCTATTGTCCAGAAAGGGTAGTTGGGAAGTCATCGGCCAAAAACTGATCCCAAAGAACAAGCTCTGTAGGAGGGGAGACTTAAATAGAGGAAACATCGGAGATCTATCGAAGCAATCATTCCCCTAGGTACCACTTGTATGTATCAGGCTCGAAGAACAAACAACACTGACAAGATGCCTCATACACTACAACTCATGCTAGAGAAAGGTACATATATGGCTTCAGGGTTAATTGTCAAAGCAAGCACTATTAATTAACCAAAAAATGCATAAGGGTGGCTACAAATATCAAAGAAGTGGTGTAAGTGCCTCAATTTTTCTATAACGTGTGTTTGTGTGTCTTAAGTCAATTGAGCCCCATTAAAAGATGAAGTCAACTAAAGACTTGAAGACTTGCAGCATCAAGGCTTGAAGACACAGGCAAATTGGGGTGCCTTGGTGAACCTAGTCTTAGACCCCTTTAATTCCAAAACAACTTACCTTTAGATGATTCAATTCAATAAGAAAACACTTGATTGATCGTCAAGGCCTTAAAACCAAAATTGCACAAGTTCTTCAACCTTAAGAGGTATTTCAGGGATTGTCAATTCAACCTGGACCATTTTCGATCTGACCACAAATGACTAAAAGAGACCATCAAGAAATCAGAAAATCTAGCACATTTTTAGTCTAACTGGTTAAACCATCAGGTCAGTTCGATTTGACCGAAATATTCATCTGGTTTGACCGAAAGGGTCAATTTTTATCCCATAACTTACTAGACTCACCATGGCTATTTTTGATCAAACCAAACCTCCCTAGGTCCGACTGATGATAAGTTGTTATAGATCCGTTGGAGCCCTTTTCTTATAAAATGGGCACTCAAACCTTTGCAATGTAGGGTTTTTTCATGGTTTTATAGCCTTTATGCTTATAACTCACCTCCACTACTTCTAAGCTCTAATCCAAAGAGATTCATGTAATCTTCCTTGTAATTCATCACTCTAATGAGCATTCAAAGCTCTAATTAAATATGCACATGTTCTATTGCATTCTTTAGAAATCAGACACTAATCCTATAGGTAAATCCTTTGCCTATTACCCTTTAGAATGCCCATCTAGGCGAATTCCCATTTAGAACCAACTACACCATTAGTTGTAGGATAGTCAAGCAACCCACTCTCTTATTACTTGACACTCTCAAAAGGAAGATCATTGTAAGGTAGCTGATTATAGGAGCTGAAGAAGATCCACTTCAAATATCGGGGGAGCTGAAAAGAAGTTGTACCAAGATTGATCGAGCATCTCAAGAAAGGCGCTATCAACGGGGCTCATCCAAACTTGTAAGAGTTTTATTTAGAATTCATTGTATACTCGAGTCTTGTGTCGATTTGAATATTGAGTTTGAAACCCAAACTTGAAATTAAGACTCTGAGTGAGCCACCGGCGGATGTGTACGTGTAGTCTTTATGTGAGCCTCTTATGTGAGTGTACATAGTCTCTGTGTGAGCCTTTGGTGGGAGTATAGGTAGGTCCTTATGTAGGATCGTAAAGGTTAGTAGTGAACTTATAAAAACTATTATAGAGGATAGTGGTAAACTTATAGAAAACCATTATAAAGGTTATTAGTGAACCTATAGAAAATCAAGTGAGATAGTGAAATCTAGAAAACTTAAGTTTGAGTTCGTCATCCGGTAGTGGAGTAGGGATTTAGTCGAACCATTATATACCACTGTGTTTGAAATTATCAATTATGTAAGCTATTTTATTTATTCTTATGATTTGATTTGTTTATTTCATATGGATGCATGAATAGATTGTATGCTCAATGCTTAATTCATTGCACACACTAGATATAGCTATCTCACATCATAGATTACTTTGCACATATAATTAAATCCTTTATAGTCTATGATCTTGGACCCTTTCCACCTTGTGGATTAATTGACAAATAATTTTAAATGGTTTTATTCACCCCCTTTAGGGCTTAGCCATAATTCTAAGCTTCCACATCATGGTATCATATTAGACAACTACACAATTTCAATTAGAATCAGAGCAGGTTCCTCTTTAAGGACTGTTTCGAACAAGAAACAAATGTATTATTGTTTGGGGAATTTTACTCACTTCATAGTTAACAAAATAAAGCAAGGGAAATAATCACTATTTATTTATTTATTCCAAGTTCTTTTACATCCCATTCTCCTTTGATTCCAAAATAGAATATTTACAAATTGTAATATGAATTAAATATTTGATTATATCAAGTATCATGCTGAAAGCCATTATGAACTAAAGAGAGCCATTGTGCGTTAAGCCCATTGTGCGCTAAAGGTTTTGTGCGCTGGAGCCCTTTGTGAGTCGAACCCTTTGTGAGCAAATGACCTTTGTGCGCTAATGACCTTTGTGCGCTGATGACCTTTGTACGCTGACGACCTTTGTGCACAGAGAGCGTTGTGCGCCTCATAAAGGCTGTTCCGCGCAACAGACAGCGAGCTCTACCTTCTTCTCTCTTCGGTTCACTTTCTCCAATCGATTGCTAATGACTCCTTCAGAGGGATCGAGGGGTATTTATAACCCTCTTACACGTGTGAATGTGCCATGTCAACAACGTGCGCTCCCCTTTTGTGCGGACTTTGTGTGCGCTCCTCTATGCGCAAATTCCATTGTGCAGACTCCCTTGTGCGGATTCCTTTGTGCGGACTCCTTTTGTGTGGACTCCCTTGTGTGAACTCCTTTGTGTGAACTCCCTTATGCGGACTTCTTTGTGCGGTAATCTGTTTCTCAATGCTAATTTTCGCATAACAGTTGATTTTCGCACAACGGTTGTTCTCTGCTGATTTCCGTACAACGGCTCCTGCTTTCTCTTTTCTCTCTTTTTCATGCCTCAACAGATGCCCCCTTGATCCTATATTCTTTTGATACATATAAAATAACGTAGGGTCAATAATAACAATAATAATAAATTAATTCTACCACCACTCCCATTTTTATTTCCTCTGTTGTGCGCATTATCAAATCCTTTGCGTGCAGTTATACTTTATTTTGTGGGCGCACAACATCTAGTGCGCAGTGGTCAGCGTACAACGGTTAGCGTGCCACGATTAGCGCACAATGGTTAGTGCACAAGAGGCCACTTTTCCCCTATAAATACCATACTTTGTTCTTTCAATCCATTCTCCTACGCTGCACGCAGTGTCAAATTATCTTCCTCACTCATATCATTGTGTGCTAACCCCGTTGTGTGCCGCACAATACCTCTCCTGCACAATAGCTTTTCGTGCACAACACCTTTCCGCACTTAACTACTTTCTGTGCAAGGATAGGTAACTTTTTGCGCCCAACAACCATCAAACAATGACCTCATCAATCTGTGCACAAAGTCGTGTGCACAACGACTCTATCCCTTTGCGCACAAAAATGAGCGCACAACGGCTCTATCGTTTTACACACAACCCTATACTTTGTCTTCAATTTTTAAATTTTGATAAATCCTTCTCTTTAATTCTGATTTTTCTGCTAACACCTCGTGCAGGTTCTGATGGCCAACTCGTCAAAGAGACCTCATACTTCTGTAAAGACTAAAGGAGCCTCCGATCCTCAGCCAACTGAGTCCCATACCCACAAAAGGCTGAGATCTAAAGATTATTCTATCTTTTTCAAAGAACCGACTCCTGTCATCATCAATTTTACTGGCAACATTCAGCGCCTATCTGACCACATCCGAACGGCTATTTTAATATGAGAAATAGATGGACCCCCAACGAAGGGACAAGAGTTGGACTGGGAGAATTGGCTAAAGTCCACAGCCAACCTTCGAATAGATGTCACCCAATTATCTGCCATCGAGACTTCCCCTACTGGGGCCTTCACTAAGAAGAAAAAAAGGAAAAGCAAAGATGAAATCTTCCAAGAGAAAATCCGAGAACATAATCAAAGGTGTTTCCAAAATGCCTAAGACTCGATTAAATCGTATCTAGATGGAATCAAATTCCGCAATCCTTACAAGGATGAAACCATCACCATTCCTTTGCTCCTTCACTGCCATCGCTCCATAATTCAGAGTGAGCCGATTGACTTCATGACACAAAATCGGCTTCTATACATGTCAAATTGGGTAATAAAAGAGTCGAAACTTCTTGAAGGCTATCTGTAACGCCCCAGATATTTTGCCAACCTGGGATTAGATGTCCTTAGGCAGTGGGTCGATCCTAATACCTCATTAACTTGTCAGAACTGAATCCCAAAGTCTAAAGCCGCCTTTGAACTCATTTCCTTCACAAACCTCACCCTTCATCACCTTGATCTTTCAATTTTTCTAAGAACTTTCACCCTAGACACTATCTTAAACTAGCTAAGTAGTATAACTTGGATCACTTTATATACAAACTCCAAAGGCCTGAGTACCACCTCGACCAGAATTCACTTAGGACTAAATCCTTTAGAAATGAGACAAAGTAACTAAGTGCGAAACCAGATTAGCTACGAAATCCGTTTGAATCACTTTAAATACGATCTGCAAGACCCAAAACTTGTAGAATCATTAACGCTAGGTTACCCTAAAGTTTAGAACCAAACACATTTCCCGGCTGCTCTCGGGAATGAAACGAAACTTCGTATTAGGTCTAGATCGCACATCGGAAGTCCGATTAACACGAAGCTAAGGAACTAGGACCGCCTCACTGGGCTTGACACTCATCTCAAAAATCAGGTCCATCCGATGTCCTACGGCCATTCATTTCGATTCGGAGCGAGGGTGTGTGAAAAACACTATTCCCATTTCAAAATAAATATCAGGAATAGTGATCTGGCACCATTCGTTGACGCGTCAGTATTAAGCAACCTGACCGTCAGAATCAGACCAAATTACACCCTCGGATTAAGAAAAATTTCAGGAACATTTACATGTACTTGGAATTTCCGATTGTGGCCCACTGACCGTCGAACTGAAAGTGGTCCGCCACGTGCGATCTGAGAATCCGATCGAGTCAAAAACGTAATCCCACATAGATCCATAGGTGGTGAGCTTAAGTCTGACATTTGGCTCAAGGAGGGCCACCAGAACCTCTCTTTTGAGCCGGAAAAGTGACAAAATACCTATATTAGCAGTAACCCTTGAACCTGAGTCTATTTTGGGAAGGTTTTAGACTATATAAGGACCTTAAACCCTCTCCCATTCCAGCCATACGAATTTGGATTTGAGAGAGAGAAAAGAGCGAGAAAGTGAGGGAGAAGTGGGAGCTACTCCCTGCCGTACTTCCCTGCCGCTCCACGAGCTACACCGCCTCTTTCTTGCCGCTTTTTCGGTGATTCCGGCATCATTTCTAGGTAATAAACCCTAACCCTAACCTGTTTGGGGGATTAGACAGTTGTAGGTTAGGAAATAGCTAACCTATTTCATTCTCTAGGTTGCCAAACTCCCGTATACGGAAGCTTAGCGAACCTATCGACTCAGTTACGATTCTACGACACAAGGTGCGGACTTTAGGTGTATAGGTTATGGTTTTCAACGCTTTCAATGTCAGATAATGATAGATTCATGATCTGCATGCAATTGCACATGTACAAAGTGCTTTCCGTTTTCTGTTTCGATTAGAATTGTAGAATTTGGAATTTCACATACTCTAGGTATTCGTATAAAATACCGTATACATATTTTTTATGGAAATGTATTTGACATGTTTATTTGTCGTATGGATATACGATATATGGATAAAAGACTTATTTGGCGAAAGGATTCGCCGAAATACATGTTTTACTAATATACACTATGTATGTAGAAATACTGTATTGTAAGGAGTGCTGTATACATGTATATTTTGGAAATGTGTTTGCCATGATTATGTGTTGTATGATTATATGACATATGGATGAATTACTTATTTGGCGAAAAGAATCACCGTAATACATGTTTGTTTGTATACACTATGTATGTTGAAAATGCGTATTCTAGAAAATACTGTATACATATAAATTTTGGAGATGTATTTATCATGATTATTTGCTGTAGTAATATATTATACATGGATAAAATACTCACTTGGCTAAAGGATAGCCTTAATACATGTTTTGCTAACACACACCTTGTATGTTGTAATAGTGTATACTAAGTGTTGTGAAAATGACTGAATGAGTATAGAATTCTCATTCGTGCTCGCCATGACTAATTGTCATGGAAAAATTGATTGTTGTATTGGCAATACCCCTTTTACGAAAGGATTTGCCCTAAATCACGCCACGGCCAATATACACTATATATGCTAAAATGTGTGGCCCAAGTGTTTGTGGAAATGACTGAATGAATATGGAACTTGGTTTCCTGCTTGCCATGACTATCCGTCATGGGTGTATGCGTGTTATGATTGGGGTAACTCCCTAGCGAAAGGATTTGGCCTTATACCTCTGTGATCAACATATGTCATGTATGTTGATTCCTGTATTTTAAAGTGTTTGTTGAAATGTCTGAATGAGGTAGTAGTTAGCAAATTGTAATGTATAAGGGTGTTGAGATATGATTCTCAGCCTCTTTTAACTATGTGTATGATCTCCTTGGATTATTGTGTGATTAGAAATTGAACATGTATAAACTCATGCTTGTGTTGTGATTCATAACATGCTCAACTGCCTTATGATTATAACTATGTAATGCATATGTTTAAATTTATATTTACATTGTATGATCCATCATGGGTGATGGGGGAGCGGTGCAACGAGTGCGTGCAACAGCCCTGGCAGCCTTAAACGGATAATACCATACCTTGATTGTATGAGTTGAATCTTGATCCATTACTGCTTTATCTATCTGCAAGTTATCATGTTTGGGGCTATGATTATAGTCCAGACAATCGGTACCAGAATTGAATTCGTGGCTGCGATTCATTTGCCACGTGAGATGTGTTAGACGAACTCGGGTCGTACTTCGGTTGGCGATAGTGGTTGGCCACGCGAAGTGCTTATGCACTTCATGTCGTTCAACTTGTTGTGCGCTCGAGCTAGCCGAGCTCGTCAAGTAACCCGATCTGTCTTATGTATGTTCACCATGTTTGGTCGCTACTGCTTGAACCTAGGGTACCAAACTTACCAGTGAAATTCCTTTTTAACCATGGTACCTCGATCCACTAAGACTCATGAGCCGGGCATGGTGGTATGGGACACCGTGGTCGAGCTGTCGGCCTACGCTGGGGCCACGTGCCTCCCCGTAGTGACCAGTGAGCAACCAGACTCGTGAGCCGATTATGGTGATATGGGACACTATATTCGAGCTGTCAATACTTACGGCGAGAGCCGAGTACGGTGAGACCTGTGCTCGTGCTGACGGGCGACGAGTCCTCCGTAGTATCTTCGAGTATACTCCAAGAGTCTGTGATTGGCGACGAGTCTTTCACAAAGAACTAGAGTATGAGTTGAGCCGAGTACGGTGAGACCTGTACTCGAGCTGACGGCTAGTGATTGAGCCGAGTACGGTGAGACCTGTACTCGAGCTGACGGTCAGCAATTGAGCCGCATACGGTGAGATCTGTATCCGTGCTAACGGGTGATGAGCCCTTTTGTGATGCCTTCGCTACGCCTCTCAAACCATAATATCGTATGAGATTAACTAGGACTGACGACCCTAGAATGGATCATGTTTGGGAATGATACAAGGGAGGTACCTTAGTTTCCCAATATTGCTATTTGAAATGGACTAATAATAACTTGGTAATCATGAGCATCATCGCACCGCATGTGCTTTGTAGATGTGGCGCACTGAGGGAGTAAGCATTCGCGAACGTAAGATGATATCGCTTGAGGGTGGTTTGGCAAGGGCATACAACATCATGTCATTTCATACTTGCATTTAATAAGAGTAGTTAGAATTGTTTGATTTGTACTGTTTTATCATTACTGCTTGATTGAATTGATAACATGTTAACCTATGCTTTATTGTTCCACTGAGTTGATTACTCACTCCCACGATACGGGACGGTGTTCCGAACACCCACCAGACTTTGTCTGATTGCAGATGGCGACGCTATTTCTGAGGCGGAGCCGGACTTCTATGACGATGGGAATGCTTTCTCGTATATGCTCTTTTCTGGCGGCTTCGTGAGAGCCGTACCTTGATTGTCGGGGCTACAGGGATGTTGACTAGATCATACTACACAACTTGGTATAATTTACTTGTAATTATTTAACCTGGTAACTTTATCACACTCTGGAGACTCACCACAGTTTATATATTTTATCTACCTATCACAGTCTTCCGCTTGCTAATTTATTGTCTCTGGAGTATGATATTCTGTTTTGGCTTAATCTCACTCATGTTCAATGCACAAATACAGTCAACATTCAATCATCATTCATTTTGTTGCATAAGTGGTGTTCTGGAACTCGGGAGTTGAGTTTATGCTCGACCCCCGATTTTCAGGGCGTTACACTATCTAACGGAGAAAGGGTTGGTCCAGAAAATCGGGCAGATAACATACATGCACTTCTTCATGCCATGTTACGATCCTCACGACGTGTACCCCACCCACTTTTTTGAAACAATCTAACAACGCTTCCGTCGCCGTGACTCTTTGTGGGGTAAGGAAGAGTTCAGAACCCGGGGTCTTTGGACAGATCGTCCATACTATAGCGCGTGGACGAAAGCAATTTTGAAGAAATACGAAAATATCCTTGTTGCAGCCAAAGTCTACCATGCTATGAAGCCACTTCCTAATTTTTTCATAAAGATACGATGATCAACAAGGGCTTTCTGAAGTTTTGGTCTTCTACCACGAATTCCTTCCGCCTCCCCATTGGAGAAGTAAGCATCAGTTTATGGGATTCGTTCAGAATGGCTGGCTTACCCATTACTGGATCTTTCTTGGACGAATACATTCCTACGAATGAAGAATTTGCTTATGTGGCTCCGAACAGGATACCCAAGATTACTTCCTCAACAATCTCACTTTTCCAAGAAATGTCTTATTTTCCATACATCCATAAGATATCACCCCTTTCATGGCTCGCACTCTTTTCACGATATATAGTGTTAGTATCCTTATCATTCTCTTCATCTCTCACATGATACCTACTTAATCGTGAAGATTACTGTTGAGGCATAAAAAATATCTCATTGCAATGGTCAGAGAATTCCATGATACAGATCTTTTCCAGGGTTGCACAATCTGTATTTTGGTAAAAATCCATGTCAGGGGTATTTTAGGTATTTTGGTAAAAATCCATGTCTGGGGGTATTTTAGGTATTTTGGTAAAAATCTATGTCTAGGGATATTTTAAGTATTTTGGTAAAAATCCATGTCCAGGGGTAGTTTAGGTATTTCAGTAAAAGGCATTAAAGAATGTGTTTTAGTAATAAAAGATGCAGAGGTGTCATCTTAATGAAGAGAGGTTGTACACCACCATTTAAGAGAGAGCTTGGTAGACACCGTTGTTTAAGAGAAGACGATATACATTATGTGAAGGGATAAGTGGTGGTGATCACCACTTTGTAAGAGAGTTGTGCCTATAAATACCCCTCCCCTACTTCATTTGAAGGGTGGATCAGTTGGTGGGCCAGGAAGCAAAAGAGGGAGAAACATAAGGGAGAGAAAGAGAGAAGAAAGTAGAGAGAGTGCTTTGTGCGCTGGATGTGGTGTGCGACGCACAACAGAGTTTTCGTACAACACTCTCCAAACAGAGTTTCCGCACAACACTCTCCAAACGGAGTTTCCTCACAATGTCTCAACAATAGAGCTTCCGCACAACGCCACCTGCAATAGAGTTCCTGCACACCACCCTTCAAAGGATTTTCGCACAACCTAAAGAAGACGTTACGCACAACAGAGGACAGAGGAGAAGAAAGCTTGGTCGTGGCATCTTTTGTGGACTTCTTGTCCTAATGAAAGGCTTTTGAGAGATCCACACCATCCACCGAATTCCTCTTGGAATTCTGACCATGACTGGCTGGTGTTGATCATCCATTGATGTGACCCACTAAGATAATTAAGCTGCAATGACAGCTGAATAGTCTCATTGTAATCACTGTAACAATCATTTAAGTATACATGGCAGCCAAAGATCAGCATGACTCTGATGGGTTTTTCTCCCTCTACCTGATGGACGGTCCGGATCAACCCTTTGCTTCATTATGGTGGCCCACAACGAAAGGACGAAGCCTCTGTTTCGCAATAGAGTCAACATACGTCGACTCTGTGAAACGTGATGGCCCACTTATTGAAGCTGCATGGGAAATCCACTCCGTCCATTGGTTTTAAGATGAAAAACCATCTGGAATGGAGTGCTTTTGGATTGAAATCGGTGTGGCCCACGAGCTTGTCTACTCCACCGTCCATCTTGCATTTAACAGCTAGGATTTTGCAACAGCTTGCATGGAGACAAAAGGACACCTAGGCGAGGTTAATGCCCACCCTCTGAAGTGAGTGGACAGGTCGGATCGTGTAAAAGAGCAGAGAATGTTCCCACTACTCAAGATCAGCAAAACAGCGTCCATCCGTTGTTTCGTTTGAAGAAGGTTGGGTCAATTGACCATTGACCGAGCAGCCCCGTGCGGTGCGCGTCGAGTGCGCATGCACCCCATGTACATGCAATGTACATGGTCCCAACATGATGTTTATGAGAAATCTGCTCTATCCATCAGTATTTTCAGCTCATCTAACGCATTGAGGTTAAATTTGGAGCACATCCAGATATCAGGCGGGCCCCAAATCAGGATTTTAAGGGCTGATCTGTCATTTTAGCCATTTCCATATAGATCTAGGAGCTGAAATTTGATGTGTACGGCTAATTTGTGGTCTCAATGATATATATAAGGTTTCAAGCCGATCGGATGGTGGTAACCCCATAATTTTACATTCTGGGTGAGTTTTTAGGCCCGTTTAACGGGACCGCTTCACATTTCAAGGAGGATTTAAGAAAGAATGCTCAGAACCGATTTCAAGCTCGAGATTGGTTGATCAATCCAATATTCCTCCTAAGTCCTAGGAGATGACTGAAACAACTGTCAAAATGCTGCCGAAATTCCCATCTGGCTGTCTTATCTACTTTGATTTATTGTACTTTATTTTCAGAATCAAAGGAATCCGAGGATGCAAATGAACTCAGAATAAATGTGATCAATGTTCTCACATTCTTTCTTTGTTATCATTGAATAAATCCCCCAAATCGAATGCTTTTGTGTTCTTGTCGAAACAAAATGGCGACTCTGCTGGGGAATCTTTTTCAATGGTAACTTAGAAAATATTCAGAGAACATTTATCACTTTTTGGCATCTGTATAGACGCTAAAATGGCGACTCTCAATGGGAACATCCTCCCCTTCATCTCTAAAAATAAAGTACAATTTTAATTTAATCAAAATAACTAACACTTTGTTCTGATTTCTCTGAGAGGTCAATTGCCCTTGATCTGTCTAGTGGGGCCTTAAGTATGTCTACAGCCTTTGTTAGGGGTCAGCTACCACCATTAAAGGTTTGGGTAGGGATTATTTCCAAATACAATTTGCTGTGGGTTTTCCAGATTCAGTCCTGGAACTTTTGGAGAGTTGGGTGTTTGGTTCTGCCTTTGGAAGATGGCTGCTGAAGCTACATTATGGTTGATTTACATAAAAAGAAATAAAAGGATTTTTGTGAGAAACTATCTCTGGCTCGTGTGGTAATGCTGAAAATTCTTAATATTTAAAGGACATGGCCTAAGGCTAACCCAACCTTCAAAGGATTCTACTTCTCAATGATGGCCTCTAGTTGGGAGGATATCTTTCTTTGCAGCTGGGTGAATTCCAAGTGTAGCCTGTTTGGAAGCTCCCCTAGCTGGCTATTTCAAGATAAAGTTTGGTGGCAACTCTATGGGCAATCCAGGTTTAGCTGGTGTCGGTAGGATTGTCCGTGATGAATGGGGCACATATTGGGTTGCTTTTTTGGTCTCCTTGGCATCGATAATTCCAACTATCAAGAAGCAGCAATCCTAGTGCAAGCTATTAAAACAACGATTGAGGATCATTTCCTCCCAACAGTGATCGAGAGTGACTATTAGCAATATAATTTTGTGAGCAAAGCCTAGCACTTGTCTGTGGCATGACACATACCTCATTGAAGAATCTCAGGGTCTGTGAAGTGGGCGCGGATTGATTTATGGATGCAGATCAATTTGTGAAATCCAGGATGGTTACGGTCCAGTCTCCAGATCGAGGGAAGGGGATAAGTGAAGTGTCCTACTGGTGAGCAAATTTATGTTCTCGTGACAAGATGAGTCACAAGTTTGAATTTGTAGTTCACAAGAAAGGTCTTCACCGATTCTGTTTCACTAATAAGTCCCCATACCACGAAACTATAGATTTTGATATCCATGTTGGTCATTTTACGTACTTTAATCAGCATGCCAAAGATGTTATTAGAACAGATTGCAAAGCTGGAAGAGGCTCTATACATTGTGCAATAACCCCTTGTCAGAAAATATCAAGGAAGATCAAATCAGTTAAGATTTAAAAAAAAACAGACAATGCTAGGTAATGTCGAAAGCAGTTTTTGCTTCATCAATAGCGTGGTGAAACAATGAAGGACGGATGAGAGTGTGTTAACACACAACAGTATACGAAGTTTCCATCATACATTGCCTTTGAGAAATGAGAGGATATTGGAGACAAGAAAGAAAGAAGAAAGAAGATTAGAAAGAAAGGATACGTAAAGAAGAATGAGGTAAAGAGTAGGAATTCATGTGTTTACATCGGTCCACGCAAGCTATGACCGGTTGTGCAGGGCCGTGCAAATGGTATAGGACGTTGCATGCACCTACGCAACATCGGATTGACAAGTGTGTTGAGACCTTTGCGCCGACTTACACAAACCATTATTAGTTGTGCAGACCCGCGTAAAAGTTATAAGGTATTGCACGTACAGGGACAATGGTGATTCGATCAAGCTGACAGAGACAGCTGAGATTTGGTGAAAGGTGGACCCATGACATGTATATCAATAGTCCATACGTATGGAGGTCTAAAAAAAGTGGAACATAGTGATCTCTAAAAATGAAGGGTTCAATCTTCTTTTACAAGAATATCATCATGTCGAGTACGAATATCAGTACATTCGAAGTGTGTAGAAAATAGAAAATTCGCCAACAAGGTGTTCATCATCCTTCACCAAATGAACGTGTTACTGAAGACCTTAGTCTTCCAACAGCGACTACCGTGAACAACAGTAAACCTTGAGGAAAGCCTTCAGATGAGAAGTTAGTTCGACTGAATCAGACATTGCTTGCTAACAAGTAGACGAATTAATTAATGAATTAACGAATTCATTAGTCAATAGAGAATCCAGGGGGCATCATCACAACTTTCCAGAGTAGAAGAGTGAGTCAAAGTGAAGCTGCTTAACTCCCATATGAATCAGTTATTTGAAAGTCTTGAGAGAATATCAGCAGATACTACCGAAGAAAGGAAGCAAAACAAAGGATTGTCAAAAAAATAAAGGATTGAATCTTCCGATGAAGAAAACATCGACGATTTTACAAATCTTCCAATGAAGAAAACATCAACGATTTTACAAATAAGAAAGTAGAGAAAGAGTTTGGACAATTCAGGGACTAAGGGAAACATACAGTTGAAGAAGATGATATACTGCTCATGAGGAATTAATCACTAGCTGCAGAGGCAATCAAACTGCCATGGTTACAGTATTCAAAGGAAATGAAGCAAAGAAGAAAAGAATACTCTACAAAAGATGATTGACAATAGTAAAATTATCATAAAAGAAGACATATGAAATAAAGGAGAAAGTAATGACATATGATCCTGATGGAAAATAATCACTTGAAAGAAGATTTACAAAGTTTTGACCAAGAAGATTTACAACGTTTTGACCAAGAAGATTCACAGCGTTTTGACTCAGAATATTCATAGCACAATTATTCAGGGGGCAAGATAAGCAGAGTCTCAAAATGCCAGCTAGCAAAGTCTCAGAATGCCAAAATCTCATAATCCTAAATGAGATAATCATTGATTCCCCAAGATGATAATTGTTTATATCAATTTTTGCAGGTCAAAGTTGGGGCAAAAGCAAGCATTGACGATAGCAAGCATTGATGATTTTTATCAAGAATTAACGATTGTCACCAACAAGTAAAGGAGCAAAAGGATTGCGAAAGAAAAAGTCATGTACTCTCCCTCATGCGAATGAATAAAAGCGCAAATTTTCAATCGACTTCGAATCTCAGGAGAAATTCAAGAGATACAATTAGAGAAGAAAGAAAAGCGAATGGCTTAAAGAACAAGTTACAGAAGACGGTTGATAAAGGCGAGATTGTTGAGGTATGCGACATAAGAGAAGAAATAAGAGTATAAAGGCCTGATTAGTTCGAGACTGGGGGCAAAGCTAATCTTCGGAAAAAAAAAAAAAAAAAAAAAAAAGAGATGATTCGGCATTAGTATATTCTAAGGTTTGGGCTCCTATGCCCATAAGATGTACTTTCTCGGTCTAATACGCATGTAATTGAACCTTTGGCGTGTTTTAAGTTTTGGGATTCGCCGACTTATAATCCAAACCTGTCGATTGAAAGGGACTGAGATCATTTCACATGATCTCGGACGCATATGGGTTACACTATAACAGTCAATCTCACCCGTCAGTGAAACTTTAGAATCCTACAATCATTTCTACATTTCATCGCCCCCTTCCTAAGTCAGAGTGCGTTTAGAGTGCATCGTGTTACCTATAACCTAGGTCCAGTTCAATCCAAATCATGTTATGATACCAACTTGTAATGCCCTGAATTTTGAGGGTCGAACAAAGCTCTACTCCTGAGATCCAGCACATCACTTATGCAACATGGATGATGATGTTCAAATTTTGTCCATATGAATGAGTTAAACATGAGTGGGATTATACCAAAACAGCATATCATACTCCAGATATAATTAAATCAAGCAAGTGGAAGACTGAAACATATATATTTAAGTATGTAAGTGTTTCACAACCTCCAGAGTATGAGTATGTTACCAGGCTGAATATATACATGTATTGTTCCAAAATTGACAAAATATTAAAATGTAAAGTGTCCAATTAATTCATGTCCCTGTAATCCTGTCGAATCAGCACGAGGTCTACATGGACCAGCCTGAGAGCTGAACGTAGGAGAATTCCTCCTCCTCATCTATGAAGTCCAACTCAGCTGCATAGTCTTCATCGTCACCTGCATCTACAACAGAGTCTGGTTAGTGTTTTTAAATACCGTCCCAGGGTGGGAGTGAGTGATCAACTCAGTAGTACTATAAGGTAAAGGTTAACATGTTATCAAGTCAATCAAGGAATAATGATAAAGCAGTACAACAATCATTCCCTAACTATTATTGTTAATGCAGGAATGGAGTGCAGTAATGATGCATACCCTAGCACAAAGTTCCCTCACAAGCGATTCCGACAACTAAGTTCACGCATGACAACCTCCCTAAAGTGCAACTTTCTCGCCAATGCACATGCAATGTAATGCATGGTCGTGTTAGCCAAGTACTTGATTAAGCTTATTCATACAACAGGTTTGGGAAGCTAAGGTACCTCCTTTTATATCATTAACCCAAGCGAAGGATCCATCTAAGGTCGTCAATCCTAGTTAACCACATACGATAGGCAAGTTGTAGGGCATCACCCCTAATGAAAAACAGTCGATAGGCAAATTCAAAGTTTATACTCGCGGTCACTACGGGAAAGCTCGTCACCTTAGTGTAGGCCGACAGCTCAAATACGGTGTCCCATACCATCATGCCTGGCTCACGAGTTTGGTTTACTCACTGGTCACTACGAGGAGGCTCGTCACCCCAGCGTAGGCCGACAGATCGACCACGGTGTCCCATACCACCATGCCGGCTCATGAGTCTTAGCGGATCGTGGTACCATGGTTAAAATAGGTTTTTACATTGGTAAGTGGTACCTTAGATTCAAGCAGCTGTATCCATACATGGTAAACATACAATAGGCCAATCGGTTTGTTTGAAAAGTTTGATTAGTACGAGCACATGTTAACTTATCGACATGGAGCGCATAAGCACCCCTTATGGCCTAACCACTGTCGACAATCGTCGAGCGACCCGAATTCATCAAATTACCCAATGTGGCGAGACTAATTCGGCCATTTGTACATGAATTGTTACCGATTGCCTGGGCTACATTGCAGCCCCAATCTTACTCAGATGCAATAAGTAGATACATGTGATAATCATATCAACATTTAACAAACAATCCAAATCAATTCCTCATTTGAGCATTTTATCAAACACATTGAACATGTTACCAACCACTTGCATTTTATCATAAATCGCGTGGCAGTAGATATGATTACATAAAAGAAACAATACATATGAGTAAGGTAAATAAGAATCCTATCTTAATACTCTTAATAATTACAAATCATCAACATTTTCTCATTCAGACATCTTACCAAACACTTAGGCTACGCCTCACCAAATATATAGACTAGGTTAGTTACAAAATATATTTTAGCAAATCCTTATACAAAGAGGTTAGCATACATATGGCAGCAATGAATCCTAGATTAGTAGACATAGCAAACACAAATCGTGTTTACATGTTCATTCAAACATTTCAACAAACACATAGAATGCATATTTTGTCCAACATAGTTCATACATGCAAAACATATTGAAATCGGCGCGTCTAAGACGATATGGTAGCAATCAAGTCAAATATAAATCATTAGCTGACATTGAAAGCATCAAAAACCATAACCTAAACGTTTATAGTCCGCACCTTTCGTCGGAATACTCGTTTCAAACTCGGTTCGAATCCTACGTTCCTGAAAATGGGATGACAGGTACTTAAATCACGAAATCCGTTAGCTAGGTTGACAAACAACTATTCTAGATCTTAACTACAGCGTTTGGGTTTGGATTTCTTACCCAAATTGTAGTTGAAATGGGTCATGTTAGAGAAGTGGGTAGGTGAATCAGTGTGTGGAGTTGTGGGAAAGAATCCCAGCAAAGATCTCCAATAATCCTTCCTCCTTCCTTCCTCTTTTCTCTCCTTTTCTCTCTCTCTCTCTCTCCCTTAAGGTTTTTAGAAAATTCGTATGGAATGGGAATGGGGTGGTTTAAGGGCTTTATATAGGGCCAGAACTGATGCAAATGGCCTCAGGGCCATGGTATACTTAATTTATAACCAAAGGGTGCCTGTTTCGGGCAAACGGGGCTTATCTGGAGGTCCACTACTCACTTACGTCGTAAGGTAAGTTTCCTGACAACGGATCTATGTCAGGATGTGATTTCGGTGCGATTGGATAGGCCGATCAGCTGTGAAAGACCTGCGTCAGATCAACGGTTGTCCTATTACATGGGTCACAGTTATCCTGTTATATGGTTCATGGTCGCAGTTATCCTATTGTTTGGATCGCAGTTGTCCTGTTATGTGGTTCGTAGTTGTATGGATCACAGTTGTCCTGTTATATGGTTTGCAGTTGTGTGGATCGCAGTTGTCCTGTTATATGGGTCGTAGTTATCCTATTATATGGGTCGCGGTCGCAGTTGTACTGTTATTTAGGTCACAGTTCTCCTGTTATATGGGTCACATTTGTATGAATCGCAGTTGTCAAGTTATGTGGGTCGTAGTTGTCCTGTTATATGGGTCGTGGTTGTCATGGGTCATGGTTATCATGTTATATATGACCCACAATGGGGTGATTTGATCCATCCACCTTGTTGGCTAGCTTGCCGTGGACCCAAAAAATCCTGACTTGGGCCCACATTGATGTTTGTTGGAAGTGGACAATGCCCAAGTCACCATTATTGATGTTTCAACAGTCACCATTATTTTCAAAAAGTCCTGACTTGGGCGCACATCTGATCCATTGATGTTTCAATAGTTACCATTATTTTCTATTATGTGGGTCACAGAGCACTGGATCAAGTTGATATTTGGGCCCTAGCCCTAAAATGACATGGCAAGAAGGATGGGTGGCATGGATTATACACATACATCAGTATGGGGCCAAGTTAGGACTTTTTGGGCCCACGACAAGCTCGCTGACAAGGTGGATAGATCAAATCACCCCATTGTGGGCCATATATAACATGATAACCATGACCCATATAACAGGATAACTGTGACCCATAAAACAGGACAACTGCAATCCATACAACTGCAACCCATAAAACAGGACAACTGTGACCCATATAACATAAAAATTGCGATGCATACAACTATGACCCATATAACAAGACAACTGCAACCCAAATAGCAGGACAATTGCGACCGCGACCCATATAACAGGACAATTGCGAACCATATAACAAGACAACTGTGACCCAAATAACAGGATAACTGCGACCGTGACCCATATAACAGGATAACTGCGACCGCGACCCACATAACAGGATAACCGCAACCCATATAATAGGACAACTGTGATCCATACAACTGAGACCCATATAACAGGAAAACTAAGACCCATATAACATGACAACTACGATCCATACAACTACAACCCATTTGGGTCGTGGTTTGCATGCATCGGAGTTGCCATGTTATATGGGTCGTGGTTGTCATGTTGTATGGATCGTGGTTTTCAACGTGTTCAATTCCTTTTCTACGAAACCATTGGTGCCATAGCTTAAGGCCCACAATGGGGTGATCCGATCCATCCACCTCATCGGCTAGCTCGGCGTGGGCCCAAAAAGTCCTAACTTGGGCAATGTCCACTTCTAACAAACATCACAGTGAGCTTGGAAACTTTCAACAGTCACCATTATTTTCTATTTTGTAGGCCATAAAAGCACTGGATCGGACTGATATTTGTGCCCTAGCTCTAAAATGGCACGACAAAAAAGGATGGGCGACATTGATTATACACATACATCAATGTAAGCCCATTTGGGTTGTGGTTTGCATGGGTCATAGTTGTCATGTTATATGGGTCATGGTTGTCATGTTGCACGGATCGTATCACGTGTTCACTTTCTCTTCTACCAAACCATTGGTATCATAGTTTAAGGCCCACAATGGGGTGATACGATCCATCCACCTTGTTAGCCAGCTTGCCGTGGGCCCAAAAAGTCCTGACATGTGCAATGTACACTTCTAACAAACATCACAGTGAGCCTGGAAGGTTTCAACAGTTACCATTATTTTTTATTATGTGGGCCACACGAGCACTGGATCAAGCTGATATTTGCCCCTAGCCCTAAAATGACCTGGCAAGAAAGATAGGCGGCATGGATGAAACACATACATGGTGGTGGGGTCTACAGACCACCGAGTACCAGCCATTGGCTGGTGGTAGGGGGAGCAACCAATCCGTCACTTTCTCGGGGGTTGAAACAGAAGGTAACTTATGTTTCACTCTAGGACTGTACAACTCTTAAACTAAGGACAAGGTCATTTTCGTCCGAAACAATCTTCAAATGTTGTCAGAAGGCCACTCTTCGGATATATGGAATGTCGTAGCTTTCTAAGTAACTTGCCCAAACTTCGAGGCTATTATGGTCAAATTCCCTTATACATTCTGTTTTCGTACTCCTGCAGGACTAACAAACATGATAACTACACACCTTCATAGTAATCGCTATCTCGCGTCACATGTGCGAGAGATATGGACTATTCAACAAGTGAGCACACCCATAAATGACATTATAGGAACATCTGGCTAGTAAGATCCACAGATGGGACACCCATGTAACAAAAAGAAGATAATCAACGGTTGATACTCATCTCTGCGTTCAACCCTTCGTGCATGGCATCTGAAGGAGGCGCACTCTATATAAATACCTTCGTCGCTCGGTTCAACCTCCTTTATATAAATACCTTCGTCGCTCGGTTCAACCTCATTATCTAATTCCTTTCTCATCATACTCTCATTACTCTGCTCTCTAACTCCTCTCTTTCCTCGAAAATCAACAAAACCATCCAAATGCTCCGAATCTTTTTCCTTTCTCATGGAAAATCGTGGGTTCTTCTTCTTCTTCTTCTTCTCCCTTTTCCTATCGCTCATCTTTTCAACAATCACTCCCCTATGCCTCTCCCAACACTTCCCTCCACAAGCAAATGACACCTCCTATAGAAGAGCATTGGCATCTCAGCCATGCACATGCAGCTCATCTACACCAACCAAGTCGTCAGGTTCGACCGCACCGATTTCGGACCGTCTAATCTCTCTTTACCTGACGGTCGATGCCTATTGGACCCCAACAATATCACCCTCATGATCGACTGCACTGCCCACTCCCTCATATACGACGTTCCATCTAACACCGTTCACCCTCTCACTGTCCAGACTGACATGTGGTGCTCATCTAGCTCCGTTCTTCCCGACAGCACCTTAGTACAGACCGGCGGATACAATGACAGTGAATGCCTGGTCGACACATTGACCCCATGTATGGGTGGCCCACTATTTTAAAATTGCGACTAGATCAAGAAGCCTAGCTATGTTTTTGTCCATCGCTGGTATGCTACCAATCAGATTCTTCATGATGGACGGGTGATAATCATCGGTGGACGTCGACAATTTAGCTATGATTAATTCTTTCCGAGGATCGCCTCTGACCTGGTGAATTACTGGCTTGGGTTCTTGAAAGAGACACGGGACATCGACGAGAACAATGATGTAGAGCGGGTCACGGACAGTTCCATGGCCAAGATGGACCAGAAAAGGCCCGGTCGACGATAGAAGTGATCCGGACCGTCAGACCTTAGATCGGGCGTATCACACAATCCGGAATGAGTTATCTGGCGTAAAATATATGATTTTGGGGTAGAACAAGCTACTTTAGCCAACCAACCCTGCTATGCCGGGTTACGTAGCCCGGAATTATGAAATACCCCTGGATCAACGGTCGTTTTCCTGTTTTAATTTCATTTTTACTATAAATAGTAAGTTTTAGTATGGTTATAACTCTTCATCCGTCGGGCTTTAGGAGTTGCGCCCAACGTGAAAAGAGTTAGAATAATTAGGAGAACGGTTTGGTGAAGCCAAATAGGACACTTACTATTTTTGGCCAAAAACCTTGCGCACTAGTAAACATCATGACCGTCTATAAATAGTAAGTTTACTATTTATAGTAAGTCACGAATTCTAGGAGTTTTAGTTGTGGTTTCATTCTGATTTCTTTCTCATTGCTTAGTACCTCTATTTAAAGGGTTGTGAACTCATTTTTAGGTATTCATTAATCAATTACGAATTTATTAGAATTTATTTCTATTTCCTACTTTCTTTCCTCGTGGATTCGAGAAGTCTCTATGAGGAGTCCAGAGAAGCTCTGTGGATTCGGAGTAGTTATCCTCTTGAGGAAGACGGTTATCGACCTCATCACGTTCATCCCTGTGTCAATTGGTATCAAAGTGATGATTCCCCTCAGGCCAATGGCAAACAATGAAGGTATGAATCAAAATCTTGTGGACGGTGATCCAGGGATTCGTTATCTTTCGAAAAGAATGGAAGCTTTCCATTGGAAGAGTCAGTTAACCATGCAACGACTGCAGGTAACCCTCAACCGTCTTGTGGATGCGCTACTTCCACCTCGAGCCCTAGGCGGTGCTCCACCACCTATGGTTGCTCCACCACCCAGGGTGGCTCCACCACCTGTGGTTGCTGTACGACGCAACCTCGATTTTCGTAGAGCACTACCAGTGGCAAACCGTAGGGCTATACCAGATGATTCAAGTTCTAGCGACGAGGACCTTAATGAGGGTTTTGCCCGATAACCAATCCATGGAGGCGATCATCTAGATCGTGTTAAAAGAGACTATCAAGGTAAGGCTGAACTTTCTAGTTTTAATAGTTTATTACGTATAGAAGATTTCCTCGATTAGCAAGCCGAAGTAGAGAGATATTTTAATTATATGGACGTGCCAGATCATAAAAGGGTAAAATTAGTACCGATTAAGTTAAAATTTGGTGCTTCTGCATAGTGGGAATAATTACAACTCTCACGAGCCCGCCAGAACAAGGTGTCCATCTCATCATGGCCACAGATGAGATGTCTTCTTATATCACGATTTCTCTCCAGTGGTTATGAGCAGATATTATTCCAGCAATACCAAAATTACCAACAAGGAAATTAAACCGTCACATATTACACTGAAGAATTTCAGCGGTTGGCTACACGAAACGATCTATCAGAATCTGAGTCACAGAAGGTCGCACGATTTATAGGTGGGTTGCGACTAACAATTCAGAACCGAGTTCAGATGTACCCAGTAGGGACCATGGATGAAGCAGTTCAATTGATGGGTATGGCAGAAACACAACTTGCAAGAGTTCCTGCTCATCCCTATCCTTCAACTCGACCCCCCATAATAGGTCCCACGTGGGATCAATGCTGGCACGAGATAAAGATCCAGTAAGAGAACGTCCTCAACCTCCTACAACCGCAAACCGTGATATGGGGAGCGGCTCATCCAGACCTCAACGTGCAGTACCCACAACAACGGGCCTGAGTAGGATTTTAAATCCTTATGCTCGGCCAAGGTCGAACAATTGATACCGCCATGGCCAACCAGGCCACTTATCAAACACTTATCCTCAACGTCTCGCAGCACACTTAACTATAAACGAAGGGGGCACTGAATATGAGGCTGCAGAAGAAGACCATGGCTTTAATGAACATGAACAAACCAGTGAAGAAATAGCAGGTGGTGATGAAGTGACGGGTGAGGATCGTGGCAAATCTCTAGTTTTCAGGCAATTACTATATACCCTACGAAAGGAATAACATCCACAGCGACACAATATATTTCGTACTCGGTGCACTATTAACGGAAAGGTCTATGATATAATCATAGACAGTGGTAGTAGCGAGAACATCATCTCAAGAGTGATAGTGGACAAGTTGTAACTATCAACGTCGAAACATCCTTCCCCGTACTCAATTGGCTGGATAAAAAAGGTGAATGAGACCAAGGTAACTGAACAATGCACTATCTCATTTTCATTTGGTAAAAATTATAAAGATCAAATACTTTGTGATGTGGTCGACATGGAAGCTTGCCACATGCCACTCGATCGACCCTGGCAGTCGGACTATGATGCGACCCATCGGGGACGAGACAATGTCTACGTATTCCTCAAGGATAGTCAAAAAATAATCATTGCCCCTATGGCACCAGAGAACCATCCTGAAGCCTCTAAAGTGGAGGGGAGTTCGCTCTTGACCATTCAGGATTTCATGGAAGAATCCAAAGAAACCAGCGAGGTATATACCATAGTGGTGAAGGGCGAGAAAGAGAAACCCTCAAACATCCCTCCACATTTAAGACTGTTACTAAACAAATTCAAAGAAGTCTGGCCTGAAGATTTACCGATGGACCCCCATGAGGGACATCCAACATCACATAGACCTCATCCCTAGGGCTAGCCTGCCCAACCACCCTCATTATCGAATGAGTCCGAAGGAGTGTGAGATACTTCAGGGGTAAGCGGAGGAATTGATCCGTAAGGGTCTCTTAAGAGAGAGTGAGCATGAGCCCATGAGCCGTACCAGCATTATTAACGCCCAAAAAAGATGGAAGCTGGCACATGTATGTCGACAACCTGGCAATTAACAAAATTACTATCAAATATCGATTCTCAATACCACGGTTGGACGACATGCTCGATATGCTAAAAGGGGCCAAGGTGTTCTCTAAATTAGATCTACGGAGCGAGTATCATCAGATTCGTATCCGACCAGGTGATGAGTGAAAAATAGCATTCAAGACCAAGGAAGGGTTGTATAAGTGGCTGGTCATGCCCTTCGGCCTATCGAATGCACCAAGTAGTCTTATGCGTTTGATGAATCAAGTTCTAAAACCATTCACTGGCCGATTTGTGGTAGTATATTTTGATGACATATTGATATATAGCCAAGATGAGACGGAGCACAGGAAACATCTCAGGCAGGTGCTACAGGTCTTACAAATTAACAAGTTATACCTCAACTTGAAGAAGTGTAGTTTTTTAACTGACAGCCTATTATTTCTAGGATTTATTGTAACGTCCACAGGCATCCGTATGGACGATGAAAAGGTGTGAGCTATTAGAGAATGACCTATCCCGACAAACATTCATAAGGTGAGGAGTTTTCACGGGTTGGCGACTTTCTATCATCGATTTATATGAGATTTTAGCACCATAGTCGCACCTATAACAGATTGCATGAAAAAAAAGATCATTCTAGTGGACCGATAAAGCTGATAAGAGCTTTTATAAGATCAAGCATCGTTTGTCTACAACACTGGTCTTGGTGCTTCCTAATTTTGACAAATTGTTTGAGGTTGAGTGTGACGCTTCATACGTTGAAATTGGAGGAGTATTATCACAGGAAGGCAGGCCGATAGCCTTCTACAACGAGAAGCTCAACGAAGCCCGAAAGAAGTGGTCGACTTATGAGCTTAAGTTGTGTGCAGTTGTTCAGGCGCTGCGACATTGGCGGCATTATCTCATTCAAAGAGAGTTTGTTCTGTATACTGACCATCAAACGTTAAAGTTGATTAATAGTCAGACTAACGAGAATCGTGTGCATACTAGATGGGTTGCATTTTTACAGGAAATCACATTCGTTCTGAAGCACAAGTCAGGGAAGCAGAATAAGGTAGCTGATGCACTTAGCCGTCATGCATCACTACTTTTTACGATGAGCAACGAGGTGGTCTGCTTCGACTGTCTCAAGGAGCTATATGCCGAGGATGAGGACTTCAAAGATTCTTAGATGAAGTGCCAAGAAGGTCACCCCAGTGACCTTCATATACAAGAAGATTTTCTCTTCAAAGAGAATCGATTGTGCATCCCCCAAAGTTCTCTGAGGGAGTAGATTATTCATGAGCTACATGGAGGTGGCCTCGGTCGACACCTTGGGCGAGATAAGATGCGAGCTCTTGTAAAAGAGTGGTATTACTGGCCGCAATTAGTACGTGATGTGAGAAAAGCTGTACAACATTGTCATGTTTGTCAGACCTCCAAGGGGCAATCTCAGAATATGGGCCTCTACACCCCGTTACCTGTACCTGACGATCCTTAGGAGGATTTATCAATGGACTCCGTGCTTGGTCTCCCACGAACACAATGCGACATGGATTCAGTGTTCATGGTGGTAGATCGTTTCTCCAAGATGGCACACTTTATCCCATACAAGAAGAGCCTTGATACAACACACGTGGCGAATCTATTCTTCAGGGAGGTCGTACGGCTACACGGGGTCCCCAAGACCATTAGTTCTGATCGTGACATGAAGTTCATTAGCTACTTTTGGTAGACTTTGTGGACTCAATTCGATACACGACTTCAATTCAAAAGTGCTTACCACCCACAGACTAATGGGAAGACTGAAGTTGTGAATCGCACGTTGGGAAACCTCCTTCGCTGTATTTCAGGATAAAACCGAAGTAGTGGGATTAGCCTTATCTTAAGCAGAGTTCGCATTCAACAACATGGTGAACGGCTTGACAGAAAAATCACCATTCCAAATTATCTACGAATGAGTGCCTCGCTACACACTTGACTTGGTCTCTCTATCCAAGCACCCAGGCACGAGCATTGTAGCAGAACATATGACAGATAAGATCATGGGCATCCATGTGGAAGGGCAGACTAAGCTACATGCCTCGAACGAGAAGTACAAAGAACAAGCGGACAAGCACCGGTAATAAAAAGTGTTCGAGGTGGGCGACCGCATTATAGTCCATCTATACAAAGAGAGATTTTCGATCGGGACGTACAACAAGTTGAAAAATAAGAAGATTAGACCCGTCCCAATCATTCGAAAGATCAATGACAATGCTTATGTTGTTAATCTTCCAGATGACATGGCAATCTCACGGACTTTCAACGTTGCAGACCTAACAGAGTATCATGAACCAGAGCGGGATGAGAACTCGATGACGAGTTCTTTTGAAGTGGAAGGGACTGATGTAGAGCGGGTCGCAGATAGTTCCATAGCCAAGATGGACCAGAAAAGGCCCGGTCAATGACAGAAGTGATCCGGACCGTGGACCTTAGATTGGGCATATCACACAATCCGGAATGAGTTATCTGGCATAAAATATATGATTTTGGGGTAGAACGAGCTACTTTAGCCAACCAACCCTACTATGTTGGGTTGCACAGGCCGGAATTGCGAAATACCCCTGGATCAACAATCGTTTCCCTGTTTTAATTTCATTTTTACTATAAATAGTAAGTTTTAGTTTGATTATAACTCTTCATCCGTCGGGCTTTAGGAGTTATGCCCAACGCTAAAAGAGCTTAGAATAATTAGGAGAACGGTTTGGTGAAGCCAAATAGGACACTTACTATTTTTGGCCAAAAACCTTGCGCACTAGTAAACATCACGACCGTCTATAAATAGTAAGTTTACTATTTATAGTAAGTCATGAATTCTAGGAGTTCTAGTTGTAATTTGATTCTGATTTCTTTCCCATTGCTTAGTACACTTATTTAAAGGGTTATGAACTCGTTTTTAGGTATTCATTAATCAATCTTGAATTTATTAGAATTTATTTCTATTTCCTACTTTCTTTCCTCGTGGGTTTGAGAAGTCTCTATGCGGAGTCCAGAGAAGCTTCGTGGATTCGGAGTAGTTATCCTCTTGAGGAAGACGGTGATCGACCTCATCACATTCATCCCTGCGTCAAACAATCTTTACCGGTTCTTGCACCTGCTACCGGACGGTAGCCTATTCATCTTTGCGAATGATCTTGCGATCAGATTCGATTACATGAACAATCGTGTGTTCAGGAAGTATCCACCGATCCCGGGGCGGGACCCTCAGAATTACCCCAACTTTGGATCATTCGTACTTCTCCCGCTACATCTTGATGATGGTGATAGCGTTGATGGCCTGATGGCCGTGGTGATGGTATGCGGCGGGGCGACACGTGGTGCATTCAGGCGGGCCAGGAATGGAACATTCTTACCAGCTTTATCAAGCTGTGGATGGCTGAGAGTCACTGAACTTGAGGCCCAGTAGGAAATGGAAGAATGCTAATGGCCCGAGTCATTGGAGACATGCTGCTGGTCCCCACCGACGGTCCTAATCATAAATGGTGTATCCAACGGCACATCCGGGTGGGAGCTAGGGCAGAACCTGATCACCAGACCCATTCTTTATCATCCATCTAATCCGATGGGCCACCAGTTTCAGATCCTAAGTCCATGACCAATCGCTAGGGTATACCATTCATCAACTGTCGTGCTTCCCGACGGTTGGATCCTCGTTGCGGGCAGCAACCCTCGTATGCGTTACAACTTCACTGGCGTAGATTACCCGACAGAGTTCAGCATCGAAGCATTTTCACCGCCCTATCTTGATATGCAATATGCTCAGTTTCGGCCACAGATCACATTCACTGCCCCCACCAATTCATGTTATCGTATGGCCAGCTAATCACCATCAATTTTTTATTGACGTCCTGCATGACGCAATATGGGCTGTCCGTTACAATGTTGGCCCCGTCAGTCACAACGCATTTTAACACGATAAATCAGAGATTACTGGTGTTGAAGGTGACGCGGGTGGTGCAGGCAACGACCTTGATGTATCAGGTGAAAGCAATTGGACCGCCAACGGCTGCTGCGATCGCACCGCCTGGTTACTACATGATGTTTGTTGTGCATGGAGGGATTCCCAGCCCTAGCATATGGGTGAGGATGCTGTGATTTTTATTTTATATATATATTATTTTTGCCTTCATTTTCTATTTATGGGGAATGATATTTTTCTCTCCCACAGAGATTTATGGTTCCAACCTTGAAGGGTAGTTTGATATTCAAATTACACTTGCGATGGTTGCATTGTCACTTTTGGGGGGTTTAAATATCATTTTATTTGTTCACGGGAGAAACCCCATTGATTGATTTAATTGAGCTTTTTTAAACGATTTGTGTTTTTCGGTGGCATTTTTTTGCATGCAATTTTGCGTGTTATATGTTGAAAGAAATGAAATCAGAAGAAGTTTAGATCTCTCTCTCCCTTAGTTGCTTTAATACTCTGGCAGTGTGATGAATGATACGCAGGCAGTTCAAATTTACTGAGAAATTGCATACGTGGAAATAAATAATTAGCCTAAGCTATCCAAATTTCGCTACCATTTTAGGTGCATATAATTGACAAAATATTGTTGTACATTTGTTGGACGGTTAAAAATGAAAAGTATCCGATGGTGATCTTATTTAAAAATAAAAAACTGTCTATGAATCAGAGGTTTGGATTGTTCGACCCGTCTAAATTTTCAGCTCGCCCCACATTTATTTGGTTTTATTTGACTTCATACATGACATGGGTACCATTTCTTAAGTGCCTGTGTATGAAGGGTACGTACTTACGCATTGCGGCATTGGTTAGATTGGTTAAATATGGTGTTTTCGTCATGTTGTGGGGTCAACCAAAGCAGGACTATTTTCACTAAGGGAGTGGGCCCATCTCAAGCATGTTCCCTCATTGAATGGGCCACACCTGTACACTAAGTCACGGACGCGATCTGCTTGTGCCCCACGCCTACATGAAATTCCCGTGCTACGAAGTTAAGTGGGGCCACTGAGATGTCAGTGAGAGATCCACCCCGTCCATCAGTTTCTACCGATCTTAGGACACGATCCGAGGCAAATCCAAAATTTAAGTGAAAATGAGGCAAATCCAAAATTCAAGTGGACCACGCTTAAAGAAACAATGGGGATGAAACACCCACTGTCGAAACCTATTTAAGGCCATGGAAGTTACGGATCCGGCTAATATTTGTTTTTTTTTCTTAATATATTCATCCCAATTAGAACAACCATATGAACGGTTTGGATGGCATATAAGCATCATAGTAGTCCCGACGACAGTCTCAATTGGGGCATTTCCATCTCCCTTATTTCCTGTACCGTAGTCTACTTAAACTTTTCAAACTTCCTCATTTTGGAACGCGGATTTCCTGCGAAAGGATACTGGGTGGGGCCACCGCCATGTTTTTAGGAAATCTATAGCGTTCATCCGTTCTACGAACTTATCTCAAATAAAAATGAGGTGGATCCAAAACTTAAATGGCCCGCACAAGAGGAAACAGCGGGGATATGGCCATAAAAGCTGTGTTAGGCTAATTTATTTTTTTTTGTATTTTTACTTCATTCCCATGATAATGATCTTATAAACGGTTTGGATGGCATATAAAGGTGGAGCCCAGGAAGGTTTCAACTGTAGGAATTTCTTCCCCCAATTTTCCCTATGGTGTGGCTCACTTGAGTTTTGGATCCACATAATTTTTCTGTCTAACTCTAAAATGATTTTGCCAAATGGATGTAACAGAATAGATTTCCCACAAACATGACGGTGGCCCCACCCAGCATCCTTCCGCGGTAACATCCTGCCAAAGGCTTTCCTGCGTCCCTCGTTTTGAGGCTTATGTCTTAACTGGAGAAATCCATGGACGCGGAGGATTTCTCACGGACATCTCTATTCTCACCTTCTGTACCGATAATGTATTATGCATATGTGACGATCGGGGGAATGACTGTACTGTGATCCGCATGGAATTGGAGAAAAATCTTCGATACTCTAGTGAAGCGTGTGGTTCATACGCATGTTTAACTCGAACTAAACCGACGAATCGTGGGCCCTATACTTTAGTTGGGTTAGAAAGCAAAAATTACACCGACTAATTTCCTAACACGCCGATTGTTGGACATATATGAAACCGTTAAATATAATTGCTCAACAGTTCAAATTGGATAAAAGGTTGTCCAATAATTGATGGTTAATAGAACTTTTAAATCAATTTGACTACAAGGTTATAAACTATTAAATTGGGTTCCACTTGGACATTTAGGATTGACTTAAACATACGCCACGTGTATAATTTTTTAATGCGGTCCATGACAATCGGTAACTCCCCATAATTATTTTTTTTTGGTGTGAAATTTGATAGAGATTTATTTTTTATTGTAAATGACATCTTTTACCCACCCCACCGGCTTTTCTAAACTATGAAAACCTTACTTTTCAAATTTCACTCGCTTATACCTCAAAACCTACCAACACATCTTATTTTCATCTTTTTTCTCTTTAAAATCTCCATTGAATCTCTAGATATTATCATTTTACATTTGTAATATTTCATAGGATTATATTATTCCTTCAAACTGTTGCATTAATAAACTTAGAATCTTTCAAGTTTTCTCCATAAGGATTTTCTGTAATCTTTCAAAGAGTTTTAAATCTTTTTTCACTTCAAAGAACTTTTCTTTTACTTCTTCAACTCGGGTTTCACTAGTACGGCGGTTGTTGGAGGTGAGGATGTTTTAAAAAGATGGTGGATTAAAGGTCAAGTTTACAGTGAGAAAAATCTTAATAATGAATGTATTTTTGTTGCAGTCAACGACAATTCACCGACTACATGTGCAAATTCAGCTAGTAATTCACTAAGAGTACTCAGTCAAATTTAACCAGTGCTCACTCAAAATTGACAAAGAACTCACTAAAATTGACCTAGAACTTGCTGAAATACATCGAGAAGCCAATGAAAATTGACTGAGTACTCGTTAATATTTGACCGAGAACTCCCTGAAATTGATCAAGTACTTCATCAAATTGACCTTATGGATAAAACGCGGTCAATTTCAAGTACTCGGTCAATTTCAAGAAGCACTTGGTTAATTTGATGAAATACTTGGTCAATTTTAATAACTACTCGGTCAATTTGATGAACTACTCAATCAATTTTAAGTACTCGGTCAATTTCAAGAAGTATTCGGTCAATTTCATGAAATACTAAGTCAATTTCAAGAAGTGCTCGATCAATTTCACAAAGTACTCACTACGCCAAAATCGCTGATTTGCGACGGACTAAATCCGTCGTAAAACCAAATAAACGATGGACTTCATCCGTCGTGAGGTCTGTCGCTGTTTAGTGGGTCGTTTTTGGTTTTACGACGGATTTTATCCATCGTTTAATATGCGACGGATAAGGTCTGTCGCCTAATGGTGACGGATAAAATCCGTTGTAAAAATAAAAAAAACCGTCGGTGAAATTCCAAAAATTGGTCGTCCCTATAAACATTAGCGACGGATAAGATCCGTCGCTAATATTAGTAAGCGACGGACCTCAAATCCGTCATAAAAATTAAAAAAAAAAAAACGTCGGTGAAATTCAAAAAATTAGTCGTCCCTAGAAACATTAGCGACGGATAAGATCCGTCGCTAATTTTAGTAAGTGACAAACCTCAATCCGTCGTTATTTTTAATTTTCAGAGCTTAGCGACGGATTTGGTCCGTCGCTAAAATATCTGCAAAAAAAAATATATATATATATATACCAATAAATTATTATTAAAAATTTTTTAAATCTTGCACCTGATAGTCATTCAAAAAATAATTCACACTATTGTTTGATAAGGATCCTATTCACAAAATTGGTAACAAATCAATTCAATAAAAGAGGAAATGACCCAAGTGGCCCATGCAACAAAAATTCACTTCAACCCTCCTAACTAAACACTTCCCCCTACTAAACTAGCTAGGACCCATACAAAAGAAATTACCTGGAACTTCCAACTGTTGGCTATGCATTGTTTTGTATTGGCTACTTAGTATCTGCTCCTGTTCAACCTTCTTTTGAGCCTTTCCTACATATATTACAAGCAACCAAATTTAATCCTAGAAAAGACTAGTTTAGTCAACCCTTCATATATTTCAAATAACTAGCTCAAATCCATGGAAAGTGAATAGTTTAATCAACTGAAACCAATTAACAAAATAAAATATTAGAATTCATCCTACCAATTAGATGTTAAGGTAAGAGCATTTCAATTGGTATGTTTCTTTGTAAGGCCTGTTACAACCGTCGATTAGAAAATCTTAGTGGGAAAAGAGAGCATTTTCAGATACAAATTTTGTCATCTTCCAGATGCACTGGATTGCCACATTCAGCAACAATATGCTAACATATGTACAAACTTCATAATATATAAATGCCAACAAAAGATTTTAAAAAAAACTTGAGAAAAATAAAGACCACAATTACTAATAAAACTATTAAAGCTCTGTTTTCTTCAGGGTAGCTTTCCCCTGTTGTTTTTTCTTTTTTTGTTTGATGTTTAGCTTTCCCCAATGTGACACATGATCATATTAGAATATCCAATCAATGATATTCTTCAAAGCTGGTTCATCTATGGTTGGGCCCAACAGAGATTTCTAGATCACTGATGACAATGAGTATTGTCTTCCTTTTTTTTTTTTTTGGTCGTAGGACCATATAACTTGGTCACATCAACACACTAGCCAGGTGGGTGTTGTATGCTACACCAGCCAATCTACTTACATAACTACTACTTGTGATATGTCATGTCAGTCACCTTCATTCCCTTGTTATGTCATTTTATTCCCACACATCTACCACTTTTAATATCTATATAAAGGAGTTAAGCCCTTTGTTGTATTCATTCTCTCTAAGTTAGCCTTTTATATTTCAAACTTAAGTTTTTCAAGATATCCAGAGCAAGTTGTAACCTAGCTCCTTTTCTTACCTGTTGGTAGCTGCCTTTGGTGGTGGTGCAAATCAATATTCGATCCTCATTTTAGGCATTCTTCTTCTGCTTTCTCATTTTCTTCTTTCCTCGTTTGCTTCTTTTTTGATAATTTGTTTAGGGTCGTTTGGGCAGTGGGATTAGAAGGGATTAGGTGGGATGAGATTTTAAAAAGATAATTATTACCCATGGCAGAGATTGTTCCCTATTGCCGTGGGATAAAATTAATGCTATGCTTTGTTGATAATACGAGGGTACATTGAATGGATATACCTACCATCATTTGAAATGACCGAATAACATGCATATGTTATATCTAAACTGTTCATTTGTTTTGTAACCTCATTTTATGGCATGTGCCTAAAAATGAGGTAGATCCAAAACTTATGTAGCTCCAAAGAAGTTTTCAACGGTAAGTATTCAATCCGTGTTGCTTTCTATGGTGGGGTTCACTTGAGCTTTAGATTTACCTAATTTTTTGGCCCATGCTCTAAAATAATCTCGATAAATGTGTGGATGGTGTGGATATAGCCCACACATCATGGTGGGACCTACACAACTTTCCAAACATTGAGTGAAATTGGCACGGACCCAATACAATTCCATTTAATGTAATTCCAAGCTTTTCCATTCTTCTCAAACATGAAGTGGAATTGGCATAGGACCAGATGAATCCCATCCCACCTAATCCCTTCTAATCCCACCGCCCAAACTGACCCTTAGCAACAATGGGTGCATGGCTAATGAACTTGTGGTGTATCCTACGAAGCTACCCAGAAATCCTGTTATTAGCCTTTGCATGTTTCTTCTTCATTTATAGCAAGAATAGTGTTATTCCTGTGAACTGGCCCCTGGTAGGAATGCTTCGTTCCTTCATTTTCAACTCCCATAGATTGCACGAGTGGGTCACTCAAGGTCTCCAAGAATGCGGGTCCACACCCTTGTAGGCCCCACTCCTTCCCTTACAGACGATGGTCCCTAACGGACACGGATTACGTACTAACTCTGCCTGTCCACATCCTGAAACAGGCTGGTTTATCAACACCGTCCGTCCATTTTGTCATGTCATCCAACCTGTTCATTAGGGAAACGGATTGGCTACTTCCCCTGCCACTAGCCCCATGGCTGTGGCCCCCACCACGATGTATGTGTTTCATATATACACGCTGTTCATTCATTTTTACAGATCATTTTAGGGATTTATACCAAAAATTAATGAGAAGGATATAAATTTCAGGTGGACCACACTACAGGAAAACAATAGTGATTGAATATCTACATTAAGGGCCCGTTTGGCCGGGTGGATTGGAAGGGAGTGAATGGTATTAGGGTGGATGGCGTGGATTTCTAGGTAATGATGGTGTTGTCAGCTGATTGTCTTGAGAACCATGGGATTGCTGCATCCCTGTATTGATACATCCAGTCTGTTTGGCACGCCCGCCAATAATCCGGAGATTAAAGCTTCGATCCCTTCCAATCCCTCGAACCAAACATGTCGCAGCTAATTTGAACGGATTAGGATGGATTGGATGGGATTTAAAGGTAATGATGGTGTTGTCGGTGGATTGTCGAAGATCCATCGGATTTGGATTAGATCACCTACATGTTTGGCACGCCTTGTTGGCCATTCCGGGATTTACCATCCAATCCCTTCCACTACCATCTAATCCCTTCCAATCCAACCAGCCAAACGGGCTGTAAAATTAATCCTCCTAAGGCCCACTGTACTTCTTATTTGACATCTTGTTGATTAAGTCATACAGACTTAGAAGAAGGGAAAAAATAAATATCAGCTTGATCCAAAACTTTTATGGGCCCCAAAAAGTTTTTAATGGTAGACCCTCATTCAACACTGTTTCTTATAATGTGGTCCACTTGAGAATGGTAAATATCTCATTTTTGGTCTCCGGGATTTAAACTACAACTAAAACTTATAGAAATCGTGACTTACTATAAACAGTAAAGTTACTATTTTACTATTTATAGACGGTTATGATTCCTACTAGCGTGCATGGTTTTTGGCCAAAAATAGTAAGTGTCCTATTTGCCTTCACCATGCTGTTCTCCTAATTATTCTAAACACTTAAAGTTGGGCACAACTCCTAAAGCCCAACAGATGAAGAGTTATATATAATCAAACTAAAACTAACTATGAATAGTAAAAATGAAATTAAAACAGGAATTCGACTGTCGATCTGATGGTATTTCAAAAATTCAGCGTGCTCAACCAACATAGCAAGGTTGGGTGGCTAAACTAGTTCACCCTACCCCAAAATCATAATTAGTACGTCTAATAGCTTATTCCAGTTTGTGAGATGCGTCAGTTTTAAGTTCTGATGGTCCGGATCACCTTCGTCTCTGATCGGCCTTTTCTGGTCCATCTTGGCCATGAAACTGTCCGTGACCTGCTCTACATCATTGGACATGTGTTGCTTTATATTAATGGTGTTGATGTTGATGGCATGTGAGTCAGTATCAATTGACCCTTTGCCATTTCTAGTTCCAAGACCTTGGTAAAGAGGAAGGCGAATGTCTAGTTGGCAGTCAATCATAATTTCTTTTTGCCAATCTACCATTTAAAGCCAACCCCAAATCGATTAAAGAAAGGCTCATATGATGATTGTATAACAGGAATTTGGAAACCGGGAATTGAAGTTTAGATCATGGGTTTATATATATATATATATATATATATATATATATATATATATATATATATATATATATATATATATATATATATATATATATATATAATGAAAATGTTATTTTTTCTTCTTTTCAACCAGTAGTTTTCATTTTTTTCAAGTTCTAAATCTTTAAAAAAAAACTATAATTTGCCGATAAACTACATTCTGTTCGTGAAATAAAAGAGAAAGGAAAGAAGAGACATACCTTCTCTGAAATTTGTTGTTATCTCTGCATCTTTTTGTTTGGTTTGTTGTGGATTTCAGTTGTTCTAGATCCGACATAGCTTCAATGGCGGATTTCAGTTGTTCTAGATCCGACATTGCCAGAACATTTCCCATTGATGCAAATGCAACGCAGATTAAGGCTTATGAGGTTCTCCTCAAGGCCCATGTCGCAATGATAGGTGCATTGAAGGCTGGGAATAAGGTCAGTGTTGTTTACCAAGCAGCAGTCTCGGTGGTAGAGAGGGATGCTCCTAAATTTGCCTCTCATCTTACAAAGTCAGCAGGAACGGGAATCGATCTCGAGTTTTGTGAGTCGGTATTAAGTTTAAATGCCAGGAACGATCAGGTGTTGAAGCCTGGAATGGTTTTTAATGTATCTCTTGGGTTTCAGAACTTGCAATCAGAAACCAATAACCCAAAGACTAAGATGTTCTCGTTGTTGCTTGCAGACACCATTATTGTCAATGAAAAAGCTGCAGAAGTTGTGACTTCAATCAGCTCCAAGTTAGTTAAGGATGTTGCATACTCATTTAATGAGGAAGAGGAGGGAGGAGGAAGAAGAGCGTCCAAAGGTCAAAGCTGAATCCAATGGAGCTGAGACATTCTTGTCGAAAGCGACTCTAAGGTCGGATAATGGGCGGTTCTGCAGCTGGAGATGGTCGTGGTTCTACAAAAGCTTCAAGCGATCTCATTGCCTACAAGAATGTCAATGATATCCCACAGTCGAGGGAATTAATGATACAGATCGACCAAAAGAATGAGGCTGTCCTTTTGCCAATCCATGGCAGATGGTGCCATTTCACATTGCTACCATCAAGAGTGTTTCAAGCCAGCAGGATGGTAAAAATTGCTATAGGATGTGCTTTGGGAGTTTTAAATGATCGTCGAGTACCATTCAAACTAAAAGGGAAGTTTTATAGAATAGCTGTAAGACCAATCACGCTTTAGGGAACAAATTGTTGGGCAAGGGGAAGGCCCAAAAAGACGTGGATGGAGGTAGTAAGAAAAGACCCGATGACCTATGGTCTAACTGGAGGTATGGCCCTTAATAGAGTGGAACGGTGGAATATGATTCATGTATGCGACCCTAATTAATTAGGATATGGCTTACATGATGACGATGATGACGATTATTTCATATATAAATTGCAATATGAATATATATATATATAAGTATATTACATACACTTAGTATATGTATTGGAATTTGGAGCAACTGACATTATCCCACCCCCATTGTACCATGTATTAGAGGAACTAGTGGTGAATGGATGTTTGGTTTATCCAAAAAGTATCCAGTTTGAAGCTGAAAGGCATAAAAAGTGTCTCTTCCAAGTTCTTTTACTCGGTCTTCCACTCAAAAGAAAATGTTTACTATTGATCCTAGTATTATCTACTACATACTAGTAACATACAACCAATATTGGGGCACCATACCATAAGCTACAAAATTTCATATCCCCCTAAACAAGGTATCCTCCATTGATAACATATATATATATATCATAAGTTTTTTATTTTCATTTACATTCACAAATACATTCATCATCCATCCAACTATTAACAACATTTACAAAAAAATAAATTATATCCAACCAACTCTTAATAATAATTTGCAACTTAACCTGCTAGGAACCGTCATGCACCGTAATGTCTTACGGCAGAGCGGGTTCTGAGGAGTTACAAGTTGACCCTGACGACAGCATATAAATGAAGCGATAAAGATATAAATGATTCAAGATTAATTATAGGTTTTGAGAACTTACATCCACCTTACTCTTATTGCCAAGTAGTCCTGATGAAAATGCATCCACACTACAAGAAAGGGAAAAAAATAAAAAATTTGTGGCTGCACCGATACGGTCTAATATGGACGGTACCGCTACGTACCCAATGTTGGAAGATTGGGATCAAGCCACTACGTAGTTCTTAATATTTAAATCAGAACATTTTACGCATAAGCGAAGAAAAAATGAAAACAAAACATAATAGAAATATGTGTACCTTCTGTCACGCATAAGAAGATGAACAGCTGAAACAAATCACTAGATTAGTCAATCAAAACTACTAAATAATTCAAGATAAAGATTTATGCTAGGACACTCCATTCACGTTGTGGCTTGCTTATATGTTAGAAACATGTCATAACAATAAGCAACCAACCTATATAATCAGCTGAATTTTATTTTTAGAAATAAATCTATGATTTAATTGAGAACCGTATTCTTCTTCTTTTTTTGCAATTGTCGGATTACAACTGCTACATAACATTACAAGTTCCTTGGTTGAAAGCCAGAAGAAATATAAATTGTGAGAAATGGAGTTACTTAAATCTAGCAATTTCCTGTCGTGGTCCTCCAATTCCACATCCCACATCCAAAACCTGCATCGACAAACCAAATTAAGCAAAATCCATAAATTCTCAAAGAATCTTGATAATGTATATGCCATTGATTTTCACTTTTAATAAAATGAACCTTCATTAGGGTTTCAAACCCAGTTGTAAAGCAAGAAAGTGTTCATGCCGTTTGATGCTTTCTCCTAGTGATTCTTCTTTCCATCCGAAATAACAACAATTCAATCGATTAGTTCATTTTCAAATTGATTGGCTCCAAAGATACAATGCGTAAATCCTAACTGGCAAAGAAATGAAAGGACTCCCCCAACCATATTCATAGAAGTTGATTGCTTCTTTTGTATATTTAAATGCAATCATAAAATCATTGAAAGAAACCAACAAAGAATTTTCTTTGCATGCCATTTTCAGTTTTGAAATCCTAAGAAATAAGAAAGTTCCATCATCCATATGTTTTGGACTTAAAATGCGCTTTGAAATTGGTAAAGAACCCACAGGATTTTTTTCATGCATGTTGCTTGTGAGTTTAAAATGCGCTTTGACATCACACAGAATGAGACTAGTTCTTTCTTCTTCTTCTTTTTTTTTTGGTCTGTTTATTAGGATGTTGAAATGCAAGTATTGAGTCATAGACAAAAACCATGAAGATTTTTCTCTGTTGGTTTTGAGCTTGAAATACATTTTTGAAACCATAAATGTTTGTTTGAGCTTACTTAAGAAATCAAAACAGTCAATTTGCTCTAGGACTTCCCATCTCGGGAATTTCATTGCCAACTTCATTGCAAAAATTCCAAACCTTCAAATGCCACTCTCAATCAATCTCTTCTCATTCTGGATCACCATCATTGTCGAAATATACCTTTGTTCACGTAAAACAAAAGAAACCGAAAGAAAGCATTTTCATCATAATAAACAATACAAAAAATGGTTTTCCATGGATCTTTTCAAGCAAGTCTATCTGAGAAAGACTGAGATAGGAAGTGTGGGAATGAGGTGTTTTTTTTCACAAACCGCCCACAATCAGTTTTTTTTTTTTACACAAACCGCCCACAATCAGTTTTTTTTTTTTTTTTTTTCACAAACCATCCAAATGATAGTTTAGAGACTGAGATAGGAAGTGTGGGAATGAGGTGTAAAGCATTGAGAGCTCTTCAACATTTAAAGAGGTCCTGTAAAGCAAGGTTCCATTACTTCAATCATGCTATGGGATGCTCATGAGACTGAAATTTGAATTCTTCTCGAGCATCTGTTCCTTAGTAATATCACTAGCCATGTTTGGTTCACATGTATGGCTAAATTCAGATTCTGATACTTTTATGTGTACTATGTGATTTCTGTTAGGAAAAATACACATGTATATCTCGCATGACTATACATAAGCTACATAGATTTGTATTAGTCTGTATACATGTACTCTACGTGTAATACTCTTGTATATAATTTAGGTATCTTAATGTAATACAACAGATCCAAGTTTCCATATTTCACCTTAAAAGTTATCGGACCAGATACACATGTATATCTGTATACATATACATGTATGATGTATCTATCCTAACATTTTCATCTGCATTGCAAATGCCAATGGCCAACATCAGCAGTGACTAATACATTGCTTTTGGCATCAATCACGATCCCATACCCTTTCTTTCCGGAGCCTCTTGTGACGGTTGAAAGATAGAAGAATACGGCAAGGAGATGTACCCTGTGTGATTGGAACCAAAGTATCTGTTAAAATGGATGGATAACATGGATATACAATACATGCATCTAGGTGGTCCCCATTTGCCAAGGACTCACCATGTTGGGTGAGGTCTCAAAGACACTTAATCTGCTCTCAAAATAATTCATAAAGTGTCTCTGGTGTTGATCAAGTTCGTAGTGCATTGACGTTTCAAAAATTTTGCAAGCCCCACAATGATATCATATACAAACCATCCATCCATTTTTATTTTTTGCAAGCCCCACAATGATATCCTGAAGATAGATTATCTATCTTAAAATCGTAAATTTATTCCTACAAAACAGAGATATGTGACTTGCTATGTATGTCTATTTACCCTATAACCATCGTTATATAAAGATTAATAGGCTATGCATTTTATTACAATGACTTTTGAAACAACAATTTTTCTCTATCAAAATGAATCTCTTCTAATCAGGTGCACTTGGCGCTCAGCTACACTATGCCCTATATAATATTGGCCCCATATATGATAGACTACTTTTATTTTAGTTTAGTTACAATTGTGTAAAAAATACATATGTAGTATGTCCTACATCAATAACCCATTCAATAAGTTCACAGAGTGTACCAATAGAGTAGTTATTGAAAACACACTAAGATTTTGATAACAGAAAATGACATCTAATATGATCAAAAGAAATTTTAAGCCCCAATCTCACTGCCTTGCAAATAGAACATCACTATTCTAGTATCGCTAAAAAATTAAGAAAGACGAAATAAACATCAGCGTCCCTTTTACATAACTTCTACAACCACCCCTTTAAAAAAGTTTAAAAGAGGCAAGCAACAATAATAAATGGAACTATATCCACAGGCATAACTATGAAAAAAACCCAACCAAAAAACATAAAGAAACTCCCTCAAAAAATCACAAGTAGCATATAAATGTGCATGAGATCAAACGGCTAAAAGAAGCATAGCCAACTGCTCAAAGGATGTGGTGAGAAGACACCAAGTATCATGGTTGTGATTGCTATGAAGGAAAGTCTGTTGTTGTCCACTATGGAGGACCAACATATACTCCAGATAGCTGAAAATGGGCCAAAATTGTATGGAATGCTACCAGGCTAGTAATACTAGCTATGTAAACTAAACTATCACCCTATAAATAATCTACCCGTAATCACAGACAACAAGGAACCGAGAGTCATCACCTAAACAAACTAATACAAGACAAACCTATCATAGATGCAAAGAAAGGTAATCGTAAACAGAACTCTCTTCTAAATATGAACTCCATGAATTTGGATCTAAATTATTGGTCTAAAATGAGGTGGAAAGACTAAATTGTAATTGCCTCTCTCAGCATACGTATTGAGGGACTACAATCCAAAATATAGTTATATTACTTTCAAATTGGAGACAAAATCTCTGCAATTGTGGTTCAAGAGTGATGCCATCGAACCCCTAGCCATGACTGTGAAGTGGCTCAAAGTTGGTTAAATCATGTCACACATGTGGCCAATCTTCTTACAAAATAATTGCATACCAGTGTATCTATACTGCGGTATATACACAATCTAGTGTAAACATCTATCTACAAACCCATATGGTTGTGTATAGTGTATATAGTCTGTACATACCCAAACTAGGGCTCCAATTGGGGTTAGGGTGGTCAGCCCAGGTTGCCAGGATCCTTGGGTCAGGTTAGGGCTGGAAAACTCCAATCTGATTTGGAATTAGGGTTGGGTTTGGGTTGAGCAAATTTAGGTTGGATTAGGCCAGGTTGGGAATAATAACATGTATTTAGGTCGGTAACTCAACCAATACAGTACAAACCAATGGGCTTCACAAGCTGATTGATCTAAGATCTAATCAATCTAACCCTTCATATTGTATTGAATGATGATCTAGACTAAATCAATGGTGGTGAACTGTGAATGTAAATAGTAGTCTAATCCATGAAATTATAGATAGACTGCAAGAATCTCTACAACATATAACACGAGTAATCAGGGGCAAATTGTGCTATCTCATCTAAATGGGCCTCATTTTCTGTCCCCCTCCATATTTCCACTGATTCACTTTTATTTTTGTAATTTTCTTCTTACTATATGTAAATTTTCTCCCTCCATATTTCCACAGTTTCTCCTTTATTTTCTTTAATTTTCTTCTTACCATATGTGAATTTTCTATTTTATTTAAACTTCTTTTCATGGACAAAATACAAATGTCATTCCATGCAATCGAAATCATGGCACACATGAATGGCGTGTAGCATGAAAATCAAACTCATCAAGATGTGCTTAACTACTTGATTTCACTTGCGGAATTTGCACTGCTGAATTCCTCTCTTTTTAATCACTCATTTGATCGCCACTAAATGTATGATGGCTTGATTCTCAGCTATGCTCCATCCACAATGCAAAGTCTAATTTCAACCATTCAAATTCACATTCACACCTACCATATCTGCCACACATACAGTGGATGAATGGCCATCACATCATCAGACATATTTATCAAGATGACCAATTGAATGCATCTATGCCATGCTTGTCCACATGTATGTCAAGTCAGTCTAAAATGCTTGGCAAGGATCTGTGGGCCTAAGTAGGTAGTTTTTTTCATTTCTTTATCTTTTGCTAATAATTGCTTTAGGTGAATTCTATTTTTTTTTCAATTTAAATGTCTTTGCTCAAGTGCATTGGAAGTGCACTTCTGCTAGAGTGTATAGAGTGAAAAACCACACAATGCAAACATCTACAAAATTCCCTGCGCATTAAAAAAGAAAAAAAGAAAAAGAGATTACCAAAATAAAAGAGGCCATCCAATGCAAAGCTCCCAAAATCCATGAACCTCGAATGCCCATCAGATGCTAATGTCCTTGATAGCATTCACTACTCTTTCCATCTGCATTGCACGACTACCCTTCACCAAAACAACATCGCCAGCTGACTAACCTTTCTCTAACTTTGAGTGCGATGGATTTTGAGTCAACTGCAGCACATGACATTGTTATTTCCCAGTAAATTCAAATTCTCAGCTGCCAAATGAAAGCTTTTCCCAACACACGCGATCAAACCAAAAGATGCATCAAAGCACATGTTCAAAACTATCTTGTGTGCCTCTGCACTGCATCGTTGCGCCCAAAGACTGAGACCATGTTGATGGTTAGACAGAATTGAGCAACTTTTCACATTGGATAGAGGATATTTCCTAATCGAACCAGTGAAGACATACATACACTTGTAAAATTTACCAATATAGTATCTAATGGCATGCATCCTGCAAAAGAAATGGAACCTGCAAATGAAGAACAATTCCCCAAAAAGCCCATGAATAAAATGATGCACTATGCCCCATTTGACCTTTTAAAAAAAGAATGAGATGATACATTCAGTTTTCCTTTTCATATGTTAGCATGCAGACTTTCGGAGGACAATATTAAGGTGTATGAGGTTGATAAATACTGGAACTCCTGCAGATAGATGGGAAGAAATGAAAAATACCTGTTTGTTACCTCTGGAACCAAGATGAGGGGTAGCAATGTAATAAAATTCATCACCTCAGACCAGATATTGTACCTCTTGAATCTTCATCCGGGCTCGATCGATGCAATTTCTGAATTTTCTCTTCTAGGGTGTCTATATAGTCTCCCAATTGTATATCTTACTACCAATCCTCCCACAGAATGTGCAATGAAGGAAATCTTCTAAAAGTTTTAGAGGAAATGGATGAAGGTCATTAGTAGTAAAACAGTGGAAATCAGTAACAATTCCTTGATTTTTGGGAAATATAGAAGAAAGCCATCAATCCAACCAAAAGAAAGCAAAGAAGTAAACATTTTTTGATATTTCAAAAAATGAACAGTCATGTTGGATGCGGATATACTGTAATCAGAATGCACTCCAACCAAAAAAGTAGGAGCCGCTAATAGCTTAACAACCAAAAAGTAAGAACATGATTAAAAGAAATGAAAAATCAATCAAAAGAAAGCAAAGAAGTAAACCTTTTTTGAGATTTCACACCTTTGCTGCATGGGAAAATCCAGATTGATGAGCGGAATTTCTTGCAATCTCACAGAGATCACAAGGAGTGAGCTTCCATACCTGAAAAAGTATCACTCTTTAAGTGGCCTGACCTTGGATCTTTGGACAAAATAGCAGGAATAGAAATCAAATAAACCTGTGCAGCAAAACTATACTCCAGAAACAAGTTGCTCAATGGAGACATCGCCAATCCAATCTGAGAAACAAATGTAATAGATAAGCATTAATCACTTTCACAGAAAATGGGAATGGTGATTCAAATAATATAACTATAAAACAGAGCTTTACAATAAGAATGAAAGGAAAACCACCACTCGAGTGGGGAAAAAAATAATAAATCAAATATCAGCCAAATTCACGACTTTGATGGCCTCGAAAAGGTTTCTAGTAGGCATCCCCATCCCCATTTCTCCTTTATGGTGTGGTCCACTCGAGTTTGGATTGGCAGAATTTTGGGCTCACGTCATACCATGAACTAGGACAAATTATAGGGTGACGTCACAAACACGTTCCAATACGCCCACCAAACTTTATTCACACGTGCTCCCATCACCAGTAGTCAAATTCATGTCGTAGCAAGTCCGCTCATTCCCACCTCCAGTACGCCCACCTAACTATAGCTGGCCATGTACTATATTCCATTTTCGGTAGCAGATGCACACAATCATATCACGGCCAATCCCATGCCTCACCATGCAAGATGAACATGGGAAAATATATACTCTTTCCATATTAATTCCAGCTGATATGTGATCAAAGTTTTTTTTTTTTTTTTTTTTTTTTTTGTTAGCTTGTCAAGACAAGCAAATCACAAGACATGCACTTGTTAGCCACCCCACTAGGGATCGATACCAAGACCTCAAGTGTTGAAACGAGGTACCTCCACTCAGTCTACCAGTTGAGCTATGGATTAGGGTGTATATGTGATCAAAGTTAGCAATGGACCGGGCTATTGCCACTCAAAATCAATATTTTGAATCGGCCGGCCTGATCCATTCAAAACCCGAGCCTAAACTGGCTTAGCCAGCCCATCACCAACCCTAAGTATACATGTTGGTCTAATCATGTAAGTGCTCTTATATGTTCCCAAATTGGCTAATGAGTCTCTGACCCAAATTGAATCCAGGTCTTTAAGACCTAGGCCCAAACCCAGACTCAAACCTGATTAGCTATAAAACCTAACTCGAACAGTTGGTAATGTGTAGGGAAACCCAGTCAACTGGACTCGGCCTTTGAGCTAGCCTTGAACCTACTAGTTTGGCTTAGCCTTCAACATGTGTGGTTAATTAAATTTCTGAGTTGGATCGAGCTCAAGTCATTTTAGCCAGACCAACCTGGTCAAACTCACCCCAACATGTGTGGTCCATTAATTTTTTAGGTCAAGTCAGCTCAAGTCATTTTAGCCTGACCTAACTCTAGATGACGTGTTGAATTTGAAAATATTTATTAATCGTGATGCTTTTTTATTATTTTATTCTTTCCCCTTAGATTTCCTGATAATATCCTAAGAATTTGTTAAGAACCAGATTTGCCAACAGTTGGTGTAACCAAAAGCAATTTGGGCCCACCATTATCGGCATGTGAAATCATTCATTTCATCATTTAATTTATGCCAGCTTATGTTAGGACGTGCACATAATCAAGCCGACCACACCCACATAAAAATGAAGCATATCTAAATCTTAGGTGGACTATATGACAGGAATCAGTCGTGATTAAATCCACACCATTAAAAACTTCATGGGGGCTACGGGAATGTTTATTTGCCATCCAATTTATTGTTAAGGTCACAAAGACCTGGATGAAGAGACCATGCGAATATTAGCTTGATTCAAAACTTTGTTGGCCCATAAAAGTTTTTAATGGTCGATTACCACTGTTTCTGTATTATGGTCCACCTGAGATTTGGATCTACTTCATTTTTGGAATCATGACCAAAAATGAGTTTTCAAAATGGATGGACAGGTGGATATGATGCAAATACATCACAGTGGACCCCACTTACCTCAATAGATCCACATAAGCTGCGCCCAGGATGTATACACCCACCATTAGGACTGTACATGAACTGAGTTAGCACGGTTAGCTCACTCGACTCGACTCGAAAAAGCTCGACTCGAGTTGAGTCCAGCATAGTTTTTGAGCTGGCAAAAATTTTAAACCGAGTTCAAGGTTGCCCGAGCTCGACTTGACTCGGATTGGACCTAACTCAAATCAATTCAGTGAATCGGTCTCGAGTTCCGTGAGTCGGGCTTGAGTTTAAATGCCAGGAATGATCGGGTGTTGAAGCTTGGAATGGTTTTTAATGTATCTCTTAGGTTCCAGAACTTACAATCAGAAACCAACAATCCAAAGACTAAGATGTTCTCGTTGTTGCTTGCAGACACCATTATTGTCAATGAAAAAGCTGCAGAAGTTGTGACTTCAATCAGCTCCAAGTTAGTTAAGGATGTTGCATACTCATTCAATGAGGAAGAGGAGGGAGGAGAAAGAAGAGCGTCCAAAGGTCAAAGCCGAATCCAATGGGGCTGAGGCATTCTTGTCGAAAGCGACTCTAAGGTCAGATAATGGGCGGTTCTCGGCAGGAGATGGCCGTGGTTCGCAAAAGCTTCAAGCGATCTCATTGCCTACAAGAATGTCAATGATATCCCACAGTCGAGGGAATTAATGATACAGATCGACCAAAAGAATGAGGTTGTCCTTTTGCCAATCCACGGCAGCATGGTGTCATTTCATATTGTTACCGTCAAGAGTGTTTCAAGCCAGCAGGATGGCAAAAATTGCTATAGGATGTGCCTTGGGAGTTTTAAATGATCACCGAGTACCATTCAAACTAAAAAGGGAAGTTTTATAGAATAGCTGTATGACCAACCACGCTTTAGGGAACAAATTGTGGGGTAAGGGGAAGGCACAAAAAGACGTGGATGGAGGTAGTAAGAAAAGACCCGATGACCTATGGTCTAACTGAAGGTATGGCCCTTGATAGAGTGGAACGGTGGAATAGGATTCATGTATGCGACCCTAATTAATTAGGATATGGCTTACATGATGACGATGATGACGATTATTTCATATATAAATTGCAATATGAATATATATATATATATAACTATATTACATACACTTAGTATATGTATTGGAATTTGGAGCAACCGACATTATCCCACCCCCATTGTACCATGTATTAAAGGAACTAGTGGTGAATGGATGTTTGGTTTATCCAAAAGGTATCCAGTTTGAAGCTAAAAGGCATAAAAAGTGCCTCTTCCAAGTTCTTTTACTCGGTCTCCACTCAAAACAAAATGTTTACTATTGATCCTAGTATTATCTACTACATACTAGTAGCATACAACCAATATTGGGGCACCATACCATAAGCTACAAAATTTCATGTCCCCCTAAACAAGGCATCCTCCATTGATAACATACATATATATATATATATATATATATATATATATATATACACACACACCATAAGTTTTTTATTTTCATTTACATTCACAAATACATTCACAAATACTATTAACAACATTTACAAAAATAAATTATATCCAACCAACTCTTAATAATAATTTGCAACTTAACCTGCTAGGAACCGTCATGCACTGTAATGTCTTACGACGAGAGCGAGTTCTGAGGAGTTACAAGTTGACCCTGACGACAGCATATAAATGAAGCGATAAAGATATAAATCATTCAAGATTAATTAAAGGTTTCGAGAACTTACATCCACCTTACTCTTATTGCCAAGTAGTCCTGATGAAAATGCATCCACACTACAAGAAAGGGAAAAAAAAATAAAAAATTTGTGGCTGCACCGATACGGTCTAGTATGAACGGCTGCCTACGTACCCAATGTTGGAAGATTGGGATCAAGCCACTACGTAGTTCTTAATATTTAAATCAGAACATTTTACACATAAGCAAAGAAAAAATCAAAACAAAACCTAATAGAAATATGTGTACCTTCCGTCACGCATAAGAAGATGAAAAGCTGAAACAAATCATTAGATTAGTCAAACAAAACTACTAAATAATTCAAGATAAAGATTTAGTCAAATAATATCCAAAATAACCTCAAACACAATCCATATGTCCTGACCAAATTACAAAAATATGTTCATAACTTAGGAAAAGTTTTAAGTAAACTACTTTAATATCTATGTTTTCGTCAGCACTCTAGGCCAAACGAGAACACCCACGTCGCAATCGGCTAACGTCTTCTCAATGTCACCAAACACATTCGCGCTGTGAACTTCAACGACATCCAATATAACTTTGATGCAATCTGGAGGGATGCCTGCATTATCTCTAATCAGACGCCCACGTGCAATAACTCGACTATAAATATCTGTCAAATGACAGATTTATTCCACCCGTGGAAGTGGAGGTGAAGGTGGAGGTGGAGGTGGAGTTGATTCATCACGATGACTTGAGGTATCGCCAGATCGATAAAACCCCTACAAGAAATAATTTTAATTATTTTCATGGATAAAATAGTAACTATACATTATTCTTTAATTAATTGTTAAAATACCCGAGAACCAGCAGTGCTAGGAGAGCATTGCATTGGTTGAACTAGATTATTTATTTGATTATGAACTTCAAGCAAACGTTCTCCAATGTTCAATATCATGTTCTTGCACTCGTTGAACTTGTTTTCCAACTTGTTTTCCATTTGCTCTTGTAATACAATCATCGATGCTTTAATCTCAGCAATTTCACCCTTTCCTTCTCTAATTTCATTAATGTAAGGGGTTGAAGCAATAATGGTAGTTTTTGGAATATGACCCAACCCTCTTACATGTCCTCTTTTATCAAGACCACAAACCTAAATGATAATCAGCCATTATTAGTAATGCATGTATATTAGCAACAAAAAATGTTCAGAAAGCTAATTATGTCAAAGTGAAGAGAATGAATGAAAAACCTGTGCAACCGGGTCGTGATTTAAATCATTATGCATACAAGCCGAGTCATTGGCAACTATATCTTTTATTTTTTCCGTTGTGATGCTCAGCTCCTGTGAAGGGAGAGACCCATCGGATCTAGTATGAGTTGCCAGAAACAATTCAGTTCTCGTGATTTGAGTTTCTGGATTTTTTTGTTGCTGTAATTTACAATGAGAAATCATGTTAATTATTCTGTATTCTTAAATTGGATTAAAAGAAATTAAAGTTATATTAAAAACTTACAATCAACTCTGCCGTCCTAGCAGACCCCCGTTGACCAGTCGTGTGAGGGAACTTTATCTCTCTTCTGGATTCCTTTCCCTTTTCACGACGAGACTTCGCCTCTTCTGTAGATTCGTAATCAACGAATTTGACCCAATCTTCTAGCTTGACACCATTTGGGCAATTTTTCTTTCTGTCTCCATCATTATCATACATATCCAAGACACTTCCTCGTAATCGGTTCTTCCAGTCCTTCCACATATCATTAGCACGCTTAATTATGGCACTTTTATAGTTGTTACTATCGTCAACATCATATTTAGCCTACATATTTCATTACACAGGGCAATTAGTCAACAACAATGATATTATAAACATTAGAAAGTAAAACTCATATATTTAAATGCTTACCAAAACAGTTGACCAAACATTATCCTTGATGCCTTGTGGTGCTTGCTGGGGCAAAACTAGAAGGCCCTACATACGACATAATTTCTAAACCAAAAAAAATTAAAATGATCAATCATTTAATATGTTGCTATACATTATAAAGAGATGACACTATACACATGCATATGTTTTTGCTGAATGAAAAGGAAAATAATCTAATATAGTAAATGTAATTAAATTTACTTCAACCTGATATGAAACTTGATCAGTTTCTTTTCCGCTTCTGAATACGTGGGTTACATTCAACAATTTCTACATATGACCCTTCTTGTATATCTTCACTAGTTGGATCATACGGAACATCTATTAAGGAAGGGCTTGAGGAACTTGCAGTCAACCTAGCCTCAAACACTAGCGGATCCTCAAATGCATATGCATCTTTTGTCAGTCGCTTCGGAACATCTAAGACAACATGCCAGTCATCTCTTGCCGGATCCTTGCAATAGAAGACCTGAGCCGCCTGAGATGCATGGATAAATGGCTCATCCTCTTCCTTGATATTCCTTCTAAACCTTCCTAGGTTTACAAATATCAGATTTGTTTCAGGATCTACATAACATCCATTTGAAGTATCTTCGATATGCACCCAATCACAAAGAGAACAATGTTATCTTGAAGTCAAGTAGTTTAATTCAAGAATTTGTCTAATGATACCATAGTAGGTGGCTTCCTGTTCTACCAAGTTCTTATCCCTGGCACTCGCCCTGAACATAGTTAAGGCTTTCATAGAGACCCCGCTATTCTGTGTTGTCAAGTTTTTTTCAGAGTCTGATGTGCAAAAAATATATCCATTTACTGAGTATGTACTGTATGATGTGGCATCATAGCTAGGACCAATAGCGATTCTCTTAAATTGTGACATTTCTTCATTCTCTAATTGTTCCCTTAACCAAGCATTGTAGTTTACTTCTTTTTGCACCGACGGATTTGCCCCTCCTGTTTTGTCCCTTACGTGTTTGGCCATGAATATATTCATTGTACTTCCTACAATTCACATACAATATAATATATGAATTAAATTTTTACTTTGCATGGTACAATTTAAAAACATTAAGGATAGAAACATAGACTTTTATCAACATACCCCAGCCATTAAGCATTTTCAGCATGATGTTGTAATACCCATCTGCGTGCTTGTTGATATTGCACATTAGTAAGAAGATAACTTTTCCCTTTTTTATCGATTTGGAAATTATCGGCATTATCATCACCTTCATCATAGAATATCTTTTTCACTCTCTTATGGCTTCCTAACATCTTATCAGGCATGTAGTCCATGCAGTACATCATGGACTCTTCCAGTATGTAGCGTTCAGCAATACAACCCTCTGGATAAGTTTGATTCATCACATACTTTTTGTATGTTCTCATCATCCTATACACATTAAAATCAGATATAGATATTAATAATAATAATAATAATAATAATAATAATAATAATAATAATAATAAGGAAAAAGAAAGTTGATAAATTCTGATAATTAATGTTACCTCTCAAAAGGATACATCCACCGATATCTGACTGGTCCACAAAGTTGTGCTTCCTCTGCTAAGTGCACCACTAGGTGTGTCATAGGAACAAAAAAAGATAGGGGAAAATATTTTTCGAATACACATAATGTTTCCACTATTTTATATTTCATATTTTGAAGCTCTTCACGATTAATAACTTTCGAACATATGACGTTGAAGAATCTTGACATTTCACAAATGGCGGTGCGCAATGTCTTCTTCTTTCCCAAAAATGAGTGCATCAACAAAACTGGTAGCAATTGCTGCATCACAATGTGATAATCATGCGACTTGAGGGCCTTTAGCTGATAATCCTCTAAATTGACATGATGTGTCCAGTTTGCACAATATCCTCTTGGAACTTTCAAATTGCTCAGTGTCAGACAAAACATGTTTCTTTCAGATGTGGACAACGTGAAAGGAGCTTTGGGTAAGAATAACCTGCCGTTTCTTTCTTCAGGCCACATAGACTTTCTTATCTTCATAGCCTGAAGATCCTGACGGGCTTGTAAACCATCCTTAGTCTTATCTTTTGTATCCATGATTGTTGCAATGAGGTTCTCGGTGACATTTTTCTCAACATGCATCACATCCAGATTGTGACGAATGGCAAATGCTCCCAGTATGGCAAGTCAAAAAGGATTGATCTCTTCGTCCAGGCAGTAATGTTGTTCGGGTCATTGTTAGACTTTTTCTTAGTCTTTCCGACTTGCTTTCCAAAAACGGTTTCAATATTATTCATTTTACGTAGTACATCTGAACCCTTCATACTCTTCGGAGCCTTCCTTTTTTCCTCTTTCCCATTGAATCTAGTTCTGTCAGTCCTAAAGTTATGACCCGATCGCAGGAATCTTCTATGTCCCATATACGCAAACTTCTTTCCATGTCCAAGCCAAACTGATTCTGTCTCCTCACTACAAATAGGGCATGCGTACTTTCCTCCTGTCCTACAACCAGAAAGATGTCCATATGCTGGAAAATCATGTATTGCCCATAGTAAAATTGCCCTCATTGTGAACATATTCTTACTGTGCGAGTCATATGTCACAGATCCTTCCCACAATTCAAGCAACTTTACAATCAACGGTTGCAAGTAAACGTCAATGTCATGTCCTGGACCTTTTTTTCCAGGGATCAAAAGTGTTAACATGGTAAACTCCTTCTGCGTGCATAAATGAGGCTGGAGATTATACGTAACAATCATAACAGGCCAACAACTATATGAATTGCTCAAATTCCCAAAAGGATTGAATCCATCCGTTGTAAGTCCCAAACGAACGTTACATGGCTCCGCAGCAAAATCAGCATACTTTTCATCTACAATCTTCCACATAGACGAATCCACTGGATGACGCATGCAAATATCATCTTGAGCTGACTTTGGATGCCATATCATATTCTCTGCAATCTCTGGTATAGTGTAGAGTCTTTTTAACCTCGGTGTTAATGGGAAGTACCTCAGCACCTTACAAGGTACACGTGGGGCGGTTGACCTTACAACACTTTTAAATTTCCATCTGCTTGCTCCACATTTTGGACAACACTCGCTTATCAACATGGTCCTTCCAATACAAAATACAATCGTTAGGGCATGCATGTATTGTCTCATAGTTCATACCCAATGAACTGATCAGCCTCTTTGCATTATAAGTACTATCTGGCAAAGAGTTCTCATTGGGCAAAATTTTCTTGAGCAAGTTTAACAACTCTGTAAAGCTATTGTCTGACCAACGAAACCTAGCCTTCATACTCAGCAACTCCACTGTCACACACAACTTTGTATGCTCCGGTTTACACGATGGATATAGAGGTTGTTTTGCATCCTCCATTAACTTCCTATACCAAGCCTCATCGCTTAAGTCATCATGAGGTTCAATATCATCTTCATTGTTAACCTCATCCATACATGCATCTAACTCAATGGGTTGAAAATGACTGAAAGCATCATTCACCAAATCGACCATTCTAGGCAACACATCTTCATTACGATTATCGACAGATGTACTCGCACCTGTTTCAAGACGTTGTTCGCCATGGAGAAACCACGTCGTGTACGTTTGATCTATGCCATTAAAAACCAAGTGTTCGGAAATGGTTTCTAATGTCATCTTCCCACGTATATTACAACACTTGGCACAAGGACAGCTGTGCCAGTCTTCCCCATTTGAATTTTGTTTCACGTACTTTAGAAACGTTGCAACACCTTCCATGTATTCAACAGTTAACCTTCCTACCCTCATCCAGTTCTTGCTTGGTGTCATGGAAGCCATCTCTGGTAACGTGTACATGATATGTTTAAGTCAGATTACGAATGAGTATGTCTATCTAATTTGTAATCCAAATGAACATGATTCAAAATACAACTCATTTCTAAATGTAGAATCAAAGCAAAAGAACTGGTAACCTGAGTTGTTTTCCGCAAGAACTTGGGTCTCACCAGATGCCACCACAATTGTTCTCCATACATAAACAGATAAACAAAACTCAGAGCGTGACATCAAATAACATTGAACCCTCCTTTCACTAGTAGTAACAAAAAAAAATGCTCAATACAAGTGTAACAAGTTTATCCTCCTTTCTTTTTATTGAGCATGGTGATGGGGATATTCTTTTCTAACAGATGGGTGTAATCTATATACTTAGGAAATTGTATTTTGGGTTTTCATCCATGGATGGTTAGGAAATAGGATAAAATTTACTACCAACAATTTCTAAGCATAGATTATTCGGACCTGTATTTAATTTCATCCATTGTTCATTCAAATGGTCCACCCCACATAGGGTCACCAAATGGTATAGGTCCCATTGTGAATGAGCATAACCAAAAGAATTACATTGATCCGATGATCCTTGCCGTCCAGTTGGTGGCCATCAACAGGAGAAATTAGACGGTTGTTATCATCTTACCAGTGTGATAATGGTTCATCCACAAACGCAGCCTGATGTAAATGTATACCACTTGCACAATAAATGTGGTGCCGACCCATTCAACGCAAGAATGGATTAGGTGTTACCTGCGTAAAACCATAGTGGGTGTTTCCCGGACTGTGGGGCCCACCTTAATGTATGTGTTATAAAAATCAAAATTTTAAGTGGACTACACCATAGGAAAAGTGGTAATTGTACTACCACCATAAAAAACTTCCTAAGGCCCTCTATGGTGTAATCACCTATAGATTTGTACCTGCTTCATTTTGGGGGCCATTGGTATATATCCATGTTGTCCATCAATTTTTTCAGCTCATTTTAAGAGACACTCATAAAAATTAAGCAGATCAAAATCTCTACTTTCATTGAGAATCTGGTCTCTTGGGTACATGTCCTTTCATGATCCAAATACCTAGACATATCCACTATACACGTGGCATACATGTATCTCTATCAACACTGTTCAAATAGTGGGGCCAAATGCAGTGGTTCATATGACAAAAATCGATCAGGATTGTTGATTTTAAATTTTCAATGGCAACCATCAAATCAACGGTTTAAAATGTAAAGCAGTCCAAACTGTGCGAACAAAGCTCTATTTGTCAGAGGGAATGTTCTGGTCAATCTGATCAAAGGCCCATGAATTGAATGGCTTCTGTTAAGGTATGCACGCACATCCATACACTATTGTATGAACCTTCACAAGCATATATTTCTTTTTTTAAAAAAAAATAATAATAATAATATTCTATCATAGTCTAACAACTTAGCTTTATTTCATAGGCATGCAGATGTTTGTCAAAAAAGAATCATTGACAATCTTTTGAAAGTTGGTGGTCCACTCTCTAACAAGCATATGTAATCCAATAAAATAATGCCATGTCTGTCTTATGGAATTTGGTGTTATCCAAAAAATACCTAATCCACTCCCTAATAAGGCCGGCCCACAGCTTTTTGGAAGCTTGTTTTGGCAGTCCATTTATTTAGTGCATTAAATGAAACGGACGGCTTTTAGTTGTTTTGGACAGCACATCTAACCAACATGGCCCACCTGATGGTGGTTTTGGTCCTTGGCATTGTTCAAAAACCTGAAAAGGTGTGCCCTTGAAGAACTCGGTGTATAGGCCATCAAACCCATTCATCAGGAGAACCCCACCAGGATGAAGGCACAGACCAAAGGTGTGCCATTGAAGAACTCTGGTAGGCCAAACCATGTGAATATATAGGTATTAGGCGTGATTTTACATTGCTCCTGTTCATGTCCTATCTGAGTTTTGGATCAGTATTATTATTTGGATGTACGGTGAAAACATTACAATCACAATGAGTTCAAAAAAGGGGTGTATCTATCAAGACCAAGGGGCTGAAAATATCAATTCCCATAACAATTACACATAAACCCAACACCCAAAAAAACAGGGGGGTTTCCAATCATGGGGGTTCCAATCATGGCGCTGGGAGAGAGAGATTGAGAGATGAATGAAAAGGAAAAAAAAAAAAAGATGAATGAACGTTCCGATGGAAATGCATGCAAGAGATTTGGTAAGGATAGTAAGGAGAAGAAAAGGAAGAGATGGATTAGAGAAATTAGTTGTACCTCAATGGAGGTGAAACGGAACGCAGGGCCTTCTGTTTAAGGGTGATGGTCGATGGACGATGATGAGGACGATGACGCTCCAGCGGCCCGGGGAGGATTTCTCGATGGAAGATGAGGGAAAAGTGGAAGAGAGGGAGAAGAGGAGCGGGCGTGGGAAGGTTTCCTGTTGGAAATAAGATAAATTTTTCAAATCCATGTATTGTGAGTTTAACATAATTTATAACACAAGCTCTATTAACGGTCGTACATGCGTGGGACCATTTTCTGCATGGTTAAGATTATTTTACATAATAAAATTATAAATATTTACTATTTGCACCTAGACTGATTATTTGGATGGTTTGGATACCTCTGAATCATAGCCACTATTGTTATGGACGAGTCACCACTATTTTACATAAAATACAAGACTCACATTGCAAAACTATAATTCAAAACGGTAAGTTGACGTTTGGACCTGGCATCGCTTTATGGGCCCCACCATGATAGATTTGTTTCATCCACGCCATCCATCCATTTCACGACATCATTTTGTATGAGATCCCCAAAAATTATATTGAAATAAATCTTGGGTGGACCACACAATCAGAAAATATTTTTAGTTGGACGTATGTGGGTCAACTGGAGCTTTGGATTTAAATCTTGAGTGGACCACACAATCTTTGGATTTAACTCGTTCTTTGGATATTGCCTTAAAATGATCTCTCCAAATGGATGGAAGGTGTGGATACAAACCGTACATCATGGTGGGGCCTACGGAGTTTGGTGACGTCACTTCAGTATATGGTCTCCAGAGACGCTGGCTTTCGCAGAAACTTCCCACGCAAGAGTGTTGGGTGGGGCCCACTGAGATATTTTGGAGAAATACACTCCGTTCATCCATTTTAGGAGATCATTTTAGGACACGTGACCAAAAATTAGGTGGATACAAAGCTCAAGTGAGCCACAAGAGAGGAAACAATGGGGATTCAGTGAGCACCATTGAAACATTCTTATGGACATGAAAGTTTTGTATCAGGATATTTTTTCAGTTCTTTTACTTTATCCCATTGAGAGTGACGTTATAAACGGTTTGGGTGGCCCAAAGACATCAGAATGGAGCCCAGGAAGGTTTCAACCGTACAAATTTCTTTCCCCAGTTTTCCCTCTTGTGTGACTCAATTGAGTTGTGGATCAACTCATTTTTTATCACATCCTACAATGAGCTATAAAAACGTATGGATGGGGTGGATTGATCAAAAACATCGCAGTGGGCCCCACCCAGCATCCTTGCGCAGGAACTTGCTGCAAAATGCTTTCACAAGAAATTCGCGTCCCTAGTCTCCCCAGCACCAACCCCTTGGCTGGTGGTCAGTGCTCTGTGGGCCCCACCATAATGCATGTATTTCATCCATTACGTTCATCCATTTTAAAATATCGTTTTAGGAATTTATTCCAAAAATGAGAGGTATATAAATCTCGGGTGGACCATACCACATGAAAATAATAGTGATTGGATATCCATCATTAAAATCCTCATAAGGCCCACTGTACTGTTTATTTGACATCCAATCTGTTTATTAGGTCATATAGGCCTAGATGAAGGGGAAAAACAAAAATCATTTGGATCCAAAACTTTTATGGCCCCCGAAACGTTTTTAATGGTTGACGCTCATTCAACACTGTATCCTGTAATATGGTCCATTTCAGATTGGGATATACCTCATTTTTGGTCTCATGCCGTAAGATAATCTTTCAAAATAGATGGAAGGCATGGATGAAACACATACATCATGGTGGGGCCCACAGAGCACCGACCACCAACCATTGGCGGGTGCCAAGGGGAGTAGCCAATCTGTTCCCTTTATTTGTAGCGTGGTCCATTTAATCTTTGGATATGATTCATTTTTTGGATAATTCTCTAAAATGATCTCAAAAAATAGATGAATAATGTGGATTGATTCCAAATTTTCAGTAAATCCAAAACTCAAGTAGACCATGCCACATGGAACGGTGTGGAATAATGATTTCCACGTTAATACCTTCCTTGGGCCCACAATAATGTTTATTTCCCATCCAACATGTTCATAATATAAAAAATATATGAATGAAGATAAAATACAAACATCAGCTTGATCCAAAACTTCCATAGCCTCCAAGAATTTTTCAATGGTAGAGGTTCAATCACATTATTTCTTGTGGTTTGGTCCACTTGAGCTTTGGATATGCTTCCTTTTTGTTCTTTAGACCTCAAATTATCTGTTAACATGGATGAACAGAGTGGATAAAATAAATAAATAACGGTGGACCCCACAGAGTTTACTCTGGTAATAAGGGTAATGAGTAACTCACCTAAATATAGTAAATATAGTAGAGAGGGGTTTCCTTGAAACATTCATAATCATATATTGGGCTTGCCTAAATGTGATTCACATATCCAACCCACTCATTATGTGTGTCCCACTTAGATGAGGGGTCAAACCAAGTTTCAGTCGCATCCAAAACTCATGTGGGCCCCACCTAGTGCTTTTATATTTTTTAGGATGTCTTCATATGGTTTTAGATGGTATGGCCCACCTAAGTTTCGTATACGGATGATTTTTGAGATATCTCATAACCTAAAAGGGACACATCAAATGCATGGTGTTGATGTTCGACACACATCATGATAGGCCCCACAAAACTTACTAACATCAATTTTTAGGTTCTCATGATGTTACTAAGTTGGGTCATAATTTTAACTAGAATATTTGGCCCATTTTACATGTCTGGTCCATTCACTCTACTTTACTGATCAATACCCTCAATTTGACTAGTTATTCACCTCGATCAAGCTACATATGAGGAAGATATTGGGCATACAAGATTGATCAACAATTTGAGTGAAATTTGATTTTAACGTTTAAAGGTTCAATTAGTGGATGTACCTAATAATTTATTAACAAATATTTTTTATTTCACAGATAAATTTCAATTTCTATTTAAAAATAACATTTTTTTTAAATATATTTTTTTTACTCTTAATTTTTCTTTGAAAACTTTTAACAAAATATCATTTTTATTATAAAATATTTCAAAAAAATTAAAATATAAATTCAGAATTTTTATTTTCAAAATCTCAAAAAATTTCCCAAATTTTAATTTTTTTTTTCCCCAAAAATTACAAAATGCTGATTTTTTTTCTTTAAAAGCATCATTTGGTTTTCAACTTTTCAATTTTCTTTTTTAAAATGATATATTTTTTTTTTCAAAATCTCATTGTTTTTATAAAATATTATGGTGGGGCCCACATTGTCAAAATTTTCACATTTTAATTTTTTTTAATTTTCCTTTTCAAGATTTTTTTTTTCTCAAAATCAAATGCTTTTTTTTTTTTTTTTTTTTTTTTTGAATATGGTAATTGAATCCTTCTTGTACATCTTATATATGCTATGATATCTCGAGTTGGGATTGTATTTTTAATCAGCTTGTTCACGTGACCATGAAAATTGTAGACCATATAATAGTTGGGACTGAAATTGGCCAGGTACCCGTACTCTATCCTTTGAATGCCGTGCACTAGTGATCGGCTCTACCTACACGGGTCGCACTCAACGTTTCACCATAATTATATGATTTGGCTTGTTAAATTTAGAATGCTAAATATTTTATTTTTAAAGATAGTGAGGATTAATGAAAACCGTTGCACCTCTCTTGAAAGTCCACGTGATCATTTCCATCCCGCTCCCAGGAAAAAGAGCAAAGACAAAAACTTATTCATGACGTGCAAATAGTGGGCCCCACAACTAGGAGATCAGTGGACTAATAACTAACCGTTAAAAATATAAACAATCAACAGTCTGGATTCAACAAACATATGGACGCAGATTGCGTCCTACTCTTACTCGGTCCTGGCAGGGCCGGGCTCTGTGGGGCCACCATGATGTATGTATTTTATCGGCACTGCCTACCAATTTTAACATATCATTTTAATGCATGATCCCAAAAATGATCCATATCCAAGACTCAAGTCCACCACACCACAGGAAGCAGTGGTGATCAACACTGTTGAAACCTTCCTATGGCCCACCATAATATTTATTTGTCATCTAACCTGTTGTTCAAAAGGTTGCATATATCTAGATGAAAAATAAAATAAAATAAAATATCAGTTTGATAAAAAAAATTGTGACCCCTAAAAAGTTTTCAACGATATTAAATAATCCTCACTGTTTCCTGTGGTGTGGCTCACTTTAGCCTTATATCTGCCCTCATTTTGGGCTCATGCCTTAAAATGAACTTTTATAATGAATGGAGGCCGTGGTTAAAGTACATACATCACAGTGGGCCCCATAGTAGTATGCAATCGGTGCCCCAAACACGTCTACAAATCACATGTCAGCACCGTGTAACAAATCTGATTTTAATTTTAGTACATATCCATAGAGGGTCCCATAGTTTGGGTGGTGTGTAATTTGAGATACATGTGGGCCACGTTTACATTTTAGAGTGAATCAGCGGGAACGAGAAAAATGTGATGTGGTACATGTAATAAGTCCACGAGATCAAAAGACGAGTCTTGAGGGTTGAACGAAAGAAGAGCCAGATATGGTAATAATAAAGAAAGGTGACAGTCGTAAATGAGTAATAGCGACGAAGGTGGAGATATTCTTTGATTCATGTGAACAATTAATCTAGACGTCAAACCCCACCACATTCACATCTCTTTGATGCTCCTAAATAACGTCTCCCTTTGTACTTTTCTTCTCGTCTTTGTTCACCCCCCCTTCTAAAATTGTGGTGACTTATCCACCACACACGTGGCATGAATTTACTGTGATCCGAACCAACCACTTCTCGGGTCCTATAGTAGATATATCACAGCTCAGAATTCATTATGATCAAATGATCCTAACCATCTGTTTGTGATTACAAATGGATGGTGAAAAATGAGATTGTTAGCAATCTGATCTCAATGGTGGAAATCCAGAACAACCGAATTGGTGGGCCTACAGTAGATGGAGCACAGTTGCCAGATCATGATAATAAAATGATCCTAACTATCCGATTGTGGATAACAAATGGACCGAATCCGACTTCAATTGGAAAAGCAGATGACGTTCGGTCAAACGTAATTTTTGTTTTATTCTCCACCCATGGAGGAGCGACGATTCGTATGAGTCAAAATGGTGGTGAACTCTCAGCCTAGTCCCGGACGGTATATATACATGTTCCATGCACCAAACCACATGTCTGCTCTCTCTCTCTCTCTCTCTCTCTCTCATGGAGATGGATGATTATGGTGGGGCTGCCGACGATCTCTTCTTTGCTGATCTGAAACGAAGGATTTTGTCGTTGATGATGGATGACGACGAAGCAGACGGATTTGAAGAAGGAAAATCCCGGAAGATGATCGGAACCAACAACACTCCATTTCCTTTCCATTCAAGAAGCTCCGTTGATGGTTGGTGCAAGGAAAAGAACGATTATGACAGATATTGCTCGGGTGTAAATGTGCATGGGTTTCCACTCTTTATTACTGAAGACCCTAACATGCTAAATGTAAGTAGAGAAGACCTCGAAACACTATGTATGCACGTTTTCGATCTGTTTCTTTCGATCTGAACGGTTCAGTAGACGGACCGTACGTATGGCATATGACCTCACCCAAAAGTCATGTCTGTCCAGTGGGCCACGCGTGTAATGAAAATGATGACTGTCATCCACCTATCCTGCTCTTTTCTAACTAGGGGCACATACATGCTGGGCATGTGGGGCCATAGTTTGTGGATGTTGTGGCAAACCTTGTGAACAGACTGGAACCGTTACACACGTGTCATGCCGGCGTTCGTCCTAGTGAGCAGGATACTAATGCTAATCCTACTCACGCCCCACTGAATATAGGTAGGGCCCGCCTTGATGTTTGTGAGAAATTCGCCCATCCGTCCATTCATTTTGCTAGATCATGTTTGGACATGGGCACGAGAATAAAGCAGATACAGAACTCAAGTGGGCCGCATGTTGGAAACAGTGAGGATTGAACATTGAAACATTCGTACGCCGCCGCGGAAGTTTTTTTGGTTTTCAGTTAAACCCAGTAGGAATATCTTATGAATCGGTATGGATGTCATATAAACATCACAGTGGACCCAGGGACATTTTTACGGCAGGCATTCTCTACCCACTTTTTCCTCTCGTGCGGCCCAGTTGAATTTTAAATCTGCCTCATTCAGACCCATGTCCTAACATGACCCTGCAAAACGGATGGACGAGGTGGATTTATCACAAACATCGAGGTGGACCCATCTAGCTTCCCATCCCAGGAATTTATAGGAAAGGCTTCGTTGGCAATCCGCGTCTCCAGTAGCCATAACATCTCTCTCTCTCTCTCTCTCTCTCTCTCTCTCTCTCTCTCTCAAGGAATTCGGATTTTATTGCAGATTTGGTCGTGTGAACTATTATTGCAAAAAGAGAGCAACGGGACCGGCGTTTTCATCCCCCGTTTTCCGAAGCCAAGAAGAAAACCGAAAGCCGGTTAGTAGATTTTTATTTTTAATTTTAAATTATTTCTGTGATTAGAGCCTAATATTGTAATTTTTCACATGTGATATTAACCGAAGGATGACTTTTGTATCCTTTATTTTTTAAAATATTACAGGGAGAAACAACCATGGAAACATAGGCTTGGAAGGAAGAATGGACAAGTAGAAAACTCTGTACAAAAACACATACAAAGAAACTCACACCTACCCATATTTCATTTTCTTCTGTAAATGTAAATGTTACTTATTATTCTTATTACAAAAATATGAATAAAGTGTTATCCTTAATTAGAGATTCTTAATGTAAGGCTGCAACTTCGTTTCAGGTCAACCCAAACCCGGCTGACCAAACCCAAGTTCGGATCGAATTGGGTTGGTTTTTTTTTTTTTTTTTTGGGGGGGGGGGGAATTGAGTTGGGTTGGGTTAGGCTTGGAAAACTTCAGCCCAATTTGAAATTGGGTTAAGTTGAGTTAGCTTGGTTTTGGAATAATCAGTGTATTTGGGTTAGGCTCGGGCCAGTTCGGTCTTCTGTTGAGCATGAAAGAAATTGGTTTGGATTTGGGTTGCAGAAGCCAGGTTGGAAAACGGTTCTGGTCAGGTTATGGGGTAGGGGCAGGGCTTAGGTTAACCCTCATCCTGATCCAACCCGACCAAATCGCATCCATGGTTCATTGTACAATTGTGGGCCCATCCAAGGCCATATCAGTTTGGACTCAATTCGGGCTGTTGATGGGCCCACTGCCCACGCACAGCTTCTAATGTCGCATGATTAATTGGGATAGAATTGGATGTACACTCATCAGATTCAAAGAATGAACAGGTTGGATGGAAAATAAACATTATAGTAGGCCTTCTTATGAAGAGATTGGATGGAAAATAAATGTTATAGTGGGCCCTACAAATGTTTTAATGGTGAGAATAATTGTCCCACTGTTATTTGTGGTGTGGTCCGATTAAGATTTGAATATGACTCAATTTCGGAGTCATGCTCGAAAATGACATCTACAAATGTATGAACAGTTTGGATATTAGCCAATGTAACTTTGATCTCCTTTGAACCGTTCCTGGAGGAGCGTCAGCGCTCGTCGTGAGACGCGTATCCAAACCAGCCAGATCGGTGGTTTGTGGTACACCAGCCAATCTGCTTCCCATATTTTAGTTGTGAATTAAAAAAACCAGCTGCTGGGAGATGGAGAAATATATGTGTCCGGTACACTGGTCATTGTCATGCACGTCCTTAGCGTTCAAATCATGGGACCCATTGTGGACGAGTATAATAACTACATTCAGGTCCATTGTTTTCTTATCACTTTATGATTTAATCAGATTGATTTTTTATCCTAATGAACTTCCAGGTGAGCCCCACATTTCTGGTGTCTCCGATGTAGCATACACTTGGACAAATGGTCTGGATGCACTCGGTGGAAGATTACTTTATGGTCCATTGACATTGATGTGGATCCGAAAATTGCTCCAAAAATCGTAATTAATAGGTGAGCTTCCCAGCAAGATTTGTGGACACTAAATGGATGGTCAAAAAGAGAAATCAATGGTTTATCCGACAAGCAAATTTCCATTAGTAGGAAGCTCCGATCGCCGAGTCAAACTGATTTTGGGTATTCGCTCCATCTAGAGTGGGACTGACCATTTAGACGGTTTGGATATGGTTCTACATGTAGGCCACTTTTACATTGGCTTGTTAATGCCTATTGTTGATGCTCTTTTCCAGTGGATCCAATTTACATGCTTTTTCTGAACATGTAAAAGTAGAAAAGAGGGACAAAGGAGACCCTAGCTATAGCAGGAGACTCTCTGATGCCTAAGTCAAGATCGAGGTCTTTGAGAAGGAAGTAAGATCTTCCAGAAAAAGATATCAGTCGAATATTAGAGTTTTTCTGTGTGAACGTACCTTAAATGGTAGAAGGTACCTCTATTTATAGGAGACTTAGAATACCATTTCGGTTGGATTCTTCCCTTATTTCTTGGTTGTAATCCAAGATTTCCATAAGATGAGGGATTCCCAAGATTGTCGGGATCCGATATTATCCCCTAGAGATCTTAAAAGATCCTCTTGGACCTAAAAGTTTATCCAAATCCTCTAGGTCGGTCTTGGGTCGGGACCTAAGGTGGGCCTTGACTTTATCCACGAATCAGCCCTTGTTATTTGTGAGCTAATTGAGAGCGTCGTTGATATGTGGTCGTGCGGCTCCCGACCTGTAATCGATCTGTAATCGACTTATGGCCGATTTATAGTCGATCTATAATCGATTGTTGGCTGAGATATAGTCGATCCATAATCGACCTATTACCGACCTATGGACTAGATCGGTAATACATGGCTATTAAAAGGGCTCGTTGGCGGGCTCTTTGAGTGTCCTTAAAGTTGCATCATCCTCCTTGGAGGTTACGCTCTCTAGATACAAAAGCTTCGCTGGGCTCGACGCTTGATGGGCCTGAGCCAATTCAGTAGAGTTGGTCCATTCCATAAGCCGACTTATTGACATATCTATTTTTTCCCCAACAGGGAACCCCCTACTTCTCGTGCCAACCTATTGAGGTTGAGAAGTAGATCGGAACTAATTCGGGTTATGCATGGACTAGGTCGAGTCACGTAGTCATTAATGTCAGGTATGGCGGCCAACACGAATATCGAAGCGCGCCTGCTTGTAGTTATGACGTGTCGGTTTAGTACCTGATGTCACGTGGGCTATCAAGTTGTCATTTCAGCGAAAAATCAATGAAAGAATGACACGTGGCGCCGTACTCGATGTCAAACTCAAGTGGCGCATATGGTTACGCCACGTGTTGTTCTGGGGTAGTCAAAGAGGTATTCATACGATGCAACATTAAGAATCTCCTTAAACCAATGATGCGTGGCGTAGCTATATAAGGGAAGCCCTAACCCTACTTGATTGAAACTCTGTTAATCTCAACTCCGGTGAGCCTCCCTTCCCCCTCCTCCTTTCATTTTTTAGTTCATGTCTGGCTCCATGAGCTCACGGGAGGGGGTTTCCGGTGGCGAAAGTGGGGTTAGTAGTTGTCTTAGGGTAATGTCAAACCCACCTTCACCGCTAGTGGTGATGGCAGATGCCGCTTTTCAGTATTCGTCGTCGATGAGAGAACTAAAGAGGTCTCCAGCACAGAGATCGGCGCTTACTGCCAGGGCGTTGAACCTGTCTCCCAGGAGTGAAACAGCGCTCAGAACATGGGGAATGAACACGTCCCCAGTGACTGAACAAATCGCTGACACGCATGATCTGCCTACTAAAGATGGAGCAGGGAAAGCCGAGGGCGAGGAGGATCCGAGGGGGCCAGTGCCTTCAACCTTATCCGAGGAGAAGCTTGTCCGGATCAGGTTCGGCTATCACATTCCCGAGTCTGTGATCCTTCGGCTTCATTTGGTGGACGACCTTCCGAACCGACCTCTCGCTGGGGCAGATGCAATTTTTCAAGTTGCCCTGCAATAAAGCTTGCGACTCCCAGTCCAAGGAATTGCCCGTCGTCTTTTGTCCTGCCTCGGCTTGGCCCCCAGACAATTGACTCCGAACAAGTAGAGGGACTTGTTCGGCCGCGCAGTCTTATGGGCTGAGCTAGAGCAACCCGAGCTATCAGTGGATGAGTTCCTTCACTTGTATCAAGTAAAACCGAACCCCCTTCGGCCCTGCTGATATTATTTCTCTGCATGGCGAAATACCGGTGGGGCTTTGATAACCGATCCCCCTTCCTCCTACGAGCATTGGAGGGATAAGTAGTTCTAAGCTTACGATCGCTGGAATCGGCTTCGACTCCGTGAGGGCCATGCCTTGGGAGCAATGTTGGTTGAATGTCCACATTGATGGGTAATGATGGTTAAAAGTCCACATTATGACCTTTCCTTAGGTCCTTTGTTAGGCCGATTCCGATTGTCGAGGTCGATTCTGATTGTCAAGGCTAATTCTGATTGTCGATGACGATTATCGAGGCCTATTTCGATTGCCGACACCGATTATTGATTCTGATTATCGAGGCCGATTCCGATTGTCGAGGTCGATTCCAATTATCGAGGCCGATTCCGATTGTCGAGGCCAATTCCGATCGTTGAGGCCGATTTCGATTATTGAGGCCGATTCCGATTGTCGAGGCCGATTCCGATTATTGAGGCAGATTGTCGAGGCCGATTCAAATTGTCGAGGCCAATCCCGATTACCGAGGCTGATTATCGAGGCCTATTCTGATTGTCGAGGCCGATTATCGATACCAATTACAAGTATATCATCCGATACCGATTATGAGTATGTGACAACATATCATCATGATACATACCCATACGCATCATCTACATATTTGTTATGAGATGTGGTTGACCATTACATATGTCATTGGGTAAGTTGTTATGAGACTCCTTGATAGGCGGAGATTATCTCACATGAACACACGGTATGCACAGGATTGATGCATGACTGGATTGTATGATTCATGCATCTTACATTATATGTTGTGATTACTGTAGGCCCTAGGGACATCAGGGTCGTAGCCTCCACATCATGTCATGGATGGCAGATGGGACACCAAAAATCTGTTACTAGCTTTTGACCGCCATAAATGGCCCTAGGTGAAAATCCCTAAACCCTCTTGGTACCAGAGGACACTCCAACGTCTAGACCAAGTGGATTACATGAGCGCCCGAGTGCCGAATACCAGTAGGCCGCATCTTCCACTATGTTGTGGTCGGTTGGAAGGGGGTGTGACCTTATCCGTCCGAATCATAGTGGGAAAAACTTGGCTGAGTTTGACCAGCTCATAAATGGGTTCACTATCAACGTGCCGAGTAGGTATTGGCTGACTACTGGCCAGGCGGATAGTGAGGTCTCTCCACTCACCTGGTTGCACACGATGGGGCTGCAATCTGGTTTGGAGTGTACTAGATCTCGGTGATGATCCAAGAGATGTACAGTACTGATACGTGGACTTACTGAGTAGGAGTTGCATATTCATTCATTCACTATCCACTCGGGCTGGTGGTGCGCAACTAATTGTTGTGTACCTTCGCAATGATAAGGATTTTGGTTGAGGTGGGCGATTAACCTGAGGTCAGGGGTTTATCACATTGAGTCTAGCTATCCAAATTTAGGTATGGGACTGGTTTGGATAGAAGTCCCTTGTGATGGACTCAATAGCCCGCGATACTACGTACTATCATCCTGAGTTCACTCCAGCTTGGTCATTTCATTCGCACCGCATATTGCATTGCATCCGCAGCATTTAACATTTTTGGGTTGCCATGTTTCTGCATTGATATGGCTGTTAGCATTCATGCCTTGCATCGCATAGCCTTAGTACGGTTAATGGTACTCATGGACTTACCAGTATATTTTCACTTACTCTGATATCGTATGATTCATGATCTTATCAGTATTTTCTCTTATTCCGATATTGTATGATTTATGGTATTGTATTGTACACTTGGCACTTACCTTGTGCACACACTTTCACCACCCTCTAAGCTTTCTATAAGCTTATGTATGATAGATGCATGCAGGTGGCGTTAAGTCACAGTAACGTTGAGCTTGGAGCGTGCAGCCGACTTTTGGAGCTTCGATTTTGACTTATGTATTTCCCTTTCAGCATTGGTTTCAAAGTTTACATTAGTGGATATGTGATGATGATGTTGCCTTTATGATTTGGGTATAGTTGCGATTATGCTTCTTACGGGATAAACGTATGTTAGAAAATCCTCTTTGTAGGATCCCAAGATCGGAATATGGCGTATAGGCGCTGAGAGCCGAGAATGGGGTACTACGGAGATTGTCGGCACCGGATTGGGCGATCGGAAATTTCATGAGCCCGATTTTCAAGTTTGGGGCGTGACAGAAGATGGTATCAGAGCGTAACTTGGGAATACCTAAGGATAACATCACATATCTGTTGATAGCTATCCTGCACTCTATGATTGTTGAGAACTTAGAATGGTTAGATCCCCGAGTTCGAATAACTTAAAGATTTTCTGACATAGCTCCCTACCGTTGAGATTATGAGGCTGCATAGTATTCCAGTTTTGATCGTTTCTGATCCAAAATCCGGGGATCAGTAGGGTCACCATAGTGTTGATGATGCGTCTTGGGAGGGTGAGGTTCAGATTAGAAAGCGTTATTTGTTTATAGATTAATTATGCCTTGTATGGTATTTGATTAGTTTATGTATAAGTCGATGCTTCCTCTTCCCTTGCTTTGTCCTGTGTAATAGTAAATTTTGAAGAAGAAATTTTTATTAGGAGAGGAGAGTTGTGAGACCCATATCCTAGACTGTACCGTTTCGTATGCTTCTGCGGTCCTCACGGTTGAATTCTGGCGACCTGCGACGCGTAGATAGTAGTTACGCGTGATCCTGAGTTGTATCCTATATTCTTGAGTTGGCTCGACCTGAGACTTGTATCCTTGCGACCGCGCCATCGTCGCAGTTCCAACGACGCGTCTCGCGTACTGAGGCGATACCCGGGCTAGGAAATGTAGGCCCACGTTCAGTTCAAGGAAAATGTCGCGCGTTACTATCCCAAGATAATATCCCATCAATCAATCACTTCACATGTCAAGTATAACCACCCCATCCCCAAGTAACCCTAAAGTCAACTCTCTTACAACCCATCTGTAAGTGCAATAGTTATTTGCCCCTTTGGTTGTAAAATTTTATGGTGTCAAAAACACAATTTATGTCTTGTGTAGCATATTGTCTTGTATATTCAAGTCATTGCATCAATGCTACAAGCTAGGAACGGTGATCTACTTCAAGAAGTTCAAGTTCAAGTTATTTGTCTGCTTCTGCAAGCTTCAATGATCAGAATATTTCAAGAGCCACATCAAAAGATAAGTTCTTGTTCAAGTCTCAAGTACAACCCAAGCATAACAGTACAAGATGAAGTTCAAGCTTTAGAAGATCTCAAGTTTAAGATACATCAGAGATCTCGAGCTTCACAATCTTCAAAGGTCAACCAACATCTTAAGAAATGAAGACTCAATGTCCATACTTCACATTTAAAATATGAATGACCTTAGTTTGACCTTAGGGTAGGTCATTTTGTATACATAATTCAAATTGAATATTTTTATAAGTGTTTAGTCTGTTCTAAGACCAGTCCTGGACTCTGTTCGACTAGTCCTAGAACTGGCACTACTAGTCCAAGAAATTCCAAGACCAGTCCTAAGTTGTTGCATATTTTCAGAATATTTTGGTTGAGCTTCGACCAGTCCTGGAGTCTGCTCGACCAGTCGTAGAAACAGGGTCGACTCATTCATGACCAGTCCTGCAGCTTCAACTCAAACTCCAGCAACCATTCTTGGTTCCTCACAACTAGTCGTGGAGGCCTTAGGACCAGTCGTGGACACCCTACGACCAGTCGTGGAATCGCCCTTAAAATTTTAAAATGTAGTTCGACCTACGACCGATCGTGGTGGCCACAGGACCAGTCGAAGATGCGATTCTGCAACTATAAATAGAACACAAATTTTAGAGTTTTTTAAAAATTCAATTCAAGTAAAATTAAGGCATTACTCTGAAATAAGTTTGTGTTATTTAAGCTACGCCGTGCATATTTCAAATTTTCTTTTGTTAGCTTTATTTATTTGATTTTGTTTCTACATTCCAATCTGAATTGAAAAGAGGAATTGTTGTATTCCTTCTTCTTGTAATCAAAATCAAATAGAGTAAGCCCAACTGGTTTAATTTAAAATCAATTAGAACCTAGAACCATTTCAAAGTAAGTATTGGACAATTGAACTTTTATATTCGAACTTCTACTCCGATTGGTTCTTCCGCGCTACAACGAAAGGAAAAATCCAGGTATTTTACTTTATTGTAAATTTTCTTGTTTTTTATTTTTGTTTGAGATTAAGTCAAAAAAATCTCAATCTAGTGGTTATCTGAGGAGAGCCAGAAAACTCAGAAGTGGGGTTTTTGAATTGTGTAAGCCCATTTGAAAGACACAATTGTGAAGGTTTTAGGTGAACCTGTGAAACCTATTTTCATAGTGAAAGTTGATATCCCGTGTGAGGATATTAGGAGTGGAGTAGCAATCTGTGTGGCTGTTGTTTAACAGTTAGTGTACACACAGGCGAATCACTATAATTCTTTGTGTTTTGTGGTTTGAATGTTTGTTTGAATTTCTATATATTTTATCATTCAAAGATGTGGAATGTATATGTAGATGTGAATGTTATAATCATTTACATTTCAAGCATTGTAGGGAATGTTGTAATAGTTTAGAATTTAATTTCTTACTATTTCCTTTCAGTTTGAATTTTTGATATTCAAATTGTTCTAATAAGGTTGTCCTGCCATAAACCCTTGGTTTTTATGGTGCAAGGTTGTCCTTAGAACAACATTGGTATCAACCTCTCTATTTTATTATTTAAAGATTACTTTACATTTCAGTACTATGATTTGTTTAAAATTCTATCTTTCAAGGCAATCTTATTCAGTTAAATTCCGCTGTTAAAGTTTTAATTTGGCATAGTCCTATTCATTCTCTCTCCCCCTCTCTCTCTCTCTCTCTCTCTCTCTCTCTCTCTCTCTCTCTCTCTAGGACATATAGCTAGGCCTTTTCAAGTGGTATCAAAGCCTAATAACTCGTTTTAATTGTTATTTGGATTTATTTCCTGAGCTAATCGATCTAAGCTATTTATAAGATGTCAAATTTTGATAGCCTTTCAGTCACTAGGCCTCCACCATTTGATGGCTCCAACTATGCCTATTGGAAAGCCTGGATGAGGATTTTCCTCAAATCAATGGATGAGAGTGTGTGTCAAGCCACAGTGACTGAATGGATCCCTCCTACCACTGAAGTGACTGGTATCGATGGATCAAAATCAATGAGAATATCACCCTATTTTTCTTGAACCACACTTCAGAAAAGTGAGAGTAGTACCAATGCAAAAGTTCTAAATGCAATCACTTGCGCACTATCACCAGATGAGTTCAAAAGAATTATATCCTGTGATACTGCAAAGCAAGCTTGGGATATTTTAGAAATGACACATGAGGGTACATCAATTATCAAGAAGTCTAAAGTCTAAATCCTCACAACTAAATTTGAGGAAATACATATGGAAGAAAATGAAATGTTCATGGACTTTTATACAAGACTAAATGACATTGTAAACTCTATGTGGGGTCTTGGCAATAAAATCCCAGAAAGTAAAGTGTGTACAAAGATACTACGCTCACTACCTGAACGGTTCAACTCAAAGGTGACTGCGATCCAGGAACTTCATGATACGAACAATATGAGGGTAGAAGAATTAGTTGGGTCTTTACAAACTTATGAGTTAAACTTTAAAGCTCCTAAAGGTAAATCTATAGCCCTTAAGTCTTCCAAATGTATTTCTCAGGAAAATTCTAAAGGTGATATGGCTCTCTTAGCGAAAAAGTTTTATAAGATTTTCAAAAATAAAAAGAAGGTAGACTTTCAAAAATTAAATGATAAGAAAAGATATGAGTCTAAATCTAAAACTTGAAAATCTTTAAAAGATAGTCAGTGTTACAACTGCCAAAAATATGGGCATTTAGCAAACAAGCGTCCTAAAAAGGACAAACCTAAAAGGAAAGGAATGCTGGCTACTTGGGATGAATCTTCTGGCACTGAAGCCTCTTCAGAATCAGAAGATTCTGAAATCGAGTCGAGCAATGAAGTCAAAGCTCTTATGACTCTAGCCAAGTTCACTTTTTCAGATCATGATGATTCTACTAGTGAAGAAAATCTGAATAGTGATCATGAAAATGAAGAAGATCTTCAAGATACTTACAATGCCCTATACAAGGAAAGTTGTAAGATTGCAGTAAAATTAAAGCTTCAAAAAGAAAAGTTTTCTAAAGATAATTTTGAAACTATTGTTTTAGAAAAATATCATCTTTCAGATTGTGATCTAAATTTCAAAACCACCCTTATTGAAAATCTGAAATCTGAAAATGATAAACTTAAACTTGAAGTCTCTCCACTTTTGAATTTAAAGGATACATGGAGGTATGCCCAAGGTGATCTAAAATTAGAGAAACTTTTAACTGGATCAAGAAAATGTGGCAACCGATCTGGTCTAGGATACGATAGAAATATTCCTCCTAAACAAAAGAATACTCCTCCCAAGTTTGTGAAAGGAGAATTCTCAAACTTAAAAGAGAAAAGTTCTAATCAAAAGTTTTCTAAAAATGCTAAAACTTTTCAATCTTTCAAAACTAAAGGTAACCATATCAACTACAAAAATCAAAACCGAAATTCTTTAGCTGAGAAAATAGTTAATCTACTTAAGGAGCTCTTAAAATCTAACTCAGTGGGTCAGTCTTACAACAACTACAAACATAAGAAGGCCAACTATACTCCTACACCCAAAACAGTTATGAAATGGGTTCCTAAGGTTACCTGCTTGGTTGTTCACACTGCATTCAAAGCGACAAGCCATATAAAGTGATACCTAGATAGTGGGTGCTCTAGGTATATGACAGGCGACAAGGCTTTATTCACTGACCTTAAAGATATGACTGATGGGTCAGTCACATTTGGTGATGGTAGCAACTGCAAGATTATTGGCCAAGGTACAGTTCAACTCTATAACCTTCGCTTATTTAAGAATGTTTTATATGTTGAGGGACCAAAACACAACCTATTAAGCATATCTCAAATATGCGATAACAATCATAGCGTGAACTTTTCTAATCGAGGTTATGAAATTTTAAACAAAAAGGGGTCTGTAATATTAACTGGTCACAGGATTTCTGAAAACTGCTATATTGTAAGCGATGGTAGCTTATCTAATTAATCGTGCTACATGGTCCATACCGATGAGACAGAATTATGGCATAAACGCCTTGGACATGTACACTACTGTAATTTATACAGATTGAGCAAAGGAGAACTAATAAGAGGTCTACCTAAAAAAAAGTCAAAATATATGGTGAATGCCAGATTAGCAAACAAACTAAGAGTTCTCACAAAAAGGTGAACTCCAATGCCACATTAAGACCACTCGAGCTTCTCCACATGGATCTTATAGGACCTATCAAGACGGAGAGTCGAGGTGGCAAAAAATACATACTGGTAATCGTGGATAATTTTACCAGATTCACTTGGGTAGCCTTCTTAAGGGATAAATCAGAAACCCTTGACGAAGTAAAAAGGATTCTCAAACGGATCCAAACTGAAAAAAATTCTCAAGTTTGTAAGATCCGTAGTGATCATGGATCTGAGTTCAAGAATAGCAGCTTTGAAAAATTCTGTAGCGATCAGGGAATATCGCATGAATTCTCTGCACCCAAAACACCATAACAAAATAGAATTGTGGAGATGAAAAATAGAGTGCTTCAAGAAATGGAAAATGTAATGTTGAATAGTATGAAGCTCCCTACAAACCTTTGGGCTGAAGCCGTAAATACTGCCTACTATATTATCAACCGAGTTTATACTAGTAAATCTAATAATAAAACTACTTATGAACTATGGTTCGATAAGAAGCCTACTGTCAAATACTTTCGAATTTTTGGTAGCAAGTGCTATATTTTACGTGACCATAAAAATTTGGGAAAGTTTGACACTAAAAGTGATGAAGGTATCTTTTTAGGGTATTCTTTAAACAGTCGTGCATATCGAGTATTGAACAAAAGTACCGGTGTTATTCAAGACTCCATCAATGTGATCATTGACGATCACTTGAATACACCTGCCATAAGTTCAGATAATGATGAAGTTCTTTTAATTGACAAACCAAATACTTCATCAAGTCAAAATAATTCTAAATAAGGACTATCAAAGATCATCTAACCACTCAAATTCTTGAAAACCCTCTCACTAGTGTGCGCACTCGTAGACAAATAGAAGACATGTGTAATTACGTGTGCTTTACATCCTAGATTGAACCGACTAATGAAACAGAAGCACTTTCTGACGAAAACTGGATAGTTGCTATGTAGGAAGAACTTAACCAATTTGTGAGAAATGATGTTTAATATTTAGTTCCTAGACCTAAAGATAAACACATTATAAGAACTAAGTGGATTTTCAAAAATAAGGCTGATGAACTTGGTAATATAATTCGAAACAAGGCTAGACTGGTTGTACAAGGGTACACTCAAATAGAAGGCATTGATTACGTTGAAACCTTTGCCTTGGTTGGTCGCCTCGAATCAATCATACTTTTTATATCCATTGCATGCTTTCGAAAATTTAAAATTTATCAAATGGATGTAAAGAGTGTCTTCTTAAATGGTGATCTACATGAAGAAGTTTATGTTGAACAACTAATGGGTTTTGAAGACCCTAAGAATACTGATTATGTTTATCACCTTAAAAAGGCTCTCTACAATTTGAAACAAGCTCCCAAGGCATGGTACGAAAAATTGACTAAGTTTTTAATAAGTCATAATTTTCTAATGGGAAGTGTTGATAAAACTCTGTTTGTTAAGTAACGATCATATCTTAATGGTACAAATTTATGTTGATAATATTATTTATGGATCTACCGATACTAACATGACTGTTGAGTTTGCAGATTTAATGAAATCTAAGTTCGAAATGAGCATGGTTAGGGAATTGAATTATTTCCTAGGGTTGCAAGTAAAACAACAACCTGATGTTATTTTTATTTCTCAAACCAAATATGCTTTGAACTTTATTAAAAAGTTCGGATTTGAGAATGGTAAGAATTTTGATACTCCTATGAGTACAACCTTAAGACTCTGAAAAGACTCTACAAGTAAAAATGTTGATCCTAAACTATATCGTAGCATAATTGGCAATTTACTTTATTTAACTGCAAGTAGACCTGATGTTGCTTTAAGTGTTGGTATTTGTGCTAGATGTCAGTCTAACCCTAAAGAATCTCATCTAACTGTTGTTAAGCGGATTATGCGATATGTCGCAGGTTCTGCTAATTTGGGTCTTTGGTATCCATATGATACTAGTGTTCAATTGGCTGGGTATTCAGATGCTGATTGGGCTGATAATATCGATGATAGAAAGTCAACCAGTGGTGGTTGTTTTTATATCGAAAATTGTTTAGCTTCTTGGTTTAGCAAGAAGCAAAGTTCTATATTGCTCTCCACTGCTGAGGCTGAATACATCGCAGTTGAAAATGCATGTACTCAGCTTGTTTGAATGAGACGTATGTTAAGCGATTATGGAATTGCACAGGAATTAATGATATTATATTATGATAATTCCAGTGCTATAAATATTTCAAAAAATCCAATCCAGCATTCACGTACCAAGCACATTGACATTAGGTATCATTACATTCATGAATTAGTGGAAGAAAAATTAATCTCTTTAGATTACATTCTGACCGAGACTCAACTTGCTGACATTTTCACTAAACCGCTTGACAAAAGCAGGTTTAATAAATGGAAATTTGATCTTGGAATGTGCAATTTAAATTGACTATTCATGCATTTGTGTATCATAGTGTATATATATTTGAAAATTTATTGGTTTAAATTTCAATTTTTTATTAAAAATGCATGTTTTTATTAGTTCACGACCAGTCGAGGACGTGCTCGACTAGTCGTGGTACGACAAGTCGAGAACGTTCCTCGACCGGTCGTGTAGCGCGCTGGACCTTTTTAATTTGGGGGAAAATCTCATCTTCCTCATTTCTTTTTTCTTCTTCAACGGGCCGTAGCACGACCAGTCGTACCCAACTATCTGATTTCTCAAGGTTAGATCATCATTTGTGTTTTTCTTGTAGATTCTAGTTAATTTTACTTCATTTTCACTCTTGGAGTGATTATTTTGTGTTTCATTGCGATTTTGGGGTTTTCTCTTGAAAAATCTGATCTATTAAAATACCACTCGTCGTCTTTTGAATCTACTTATTTCTTTGATTAATCTATTGCAAATGGATGCTAGAGGGAAAAAGAAAATTGTCCATGGTCCATCCTCTTCCAGATCAACTCCTATCTCTTGGCGCCATCTTCGGTCATCCGAACATGATCCCACTCATGTTAGGGATTTACGTATGCGTAATGTCATTATTGAAAGACTTGTATTTATTGATCATATTGCTCCTTTTGGTATCCTTCCTCTTCTCTAATCTATAGGTTGGGATAACATCCTACATTGGGGTAGGCCGGCATACTAATCTATTGCATAGGCCATGATTGCATGTATCTCTGAATTTTCATCTAATAATTTAACATTTAATATTGATACTAGAGAAGGTTCATTTACAATAGACCGTCATCTGATTGCGGATATAATGGAAATACCTGTTAATGATGAGGGAATCCTTATTCATACTCTAATGGAAAAACCATCAGAATCAGAAAAATGTACGTTAACCAGAGATTTGTGTAATATCGACGTTCAATGGATTCATAAAGGGAATGCGCTCCCTGCAAAGTATTTGTTACCAAAATACAGAGTTCTCCACAGAATCTTTACTTCAAATGTATATCGACATTCTGGTAACAAAACAGAACTGACTTCCTATATGGTTCGGGTTTTGCATTTTATCATCACTGGTATGAAAGTTTGTCTGCCTTCTTTGATATGTCATTTCATCATTCAGTTTCGATTCCATCCAGGCCACAGTGATTTCCATTTGCTTATCATATGACTGTGTTAGTGTCTCATATGCTAGTTGTTATTCCTGTTGAAGAGGCTCATATTCGTCATCTTTCATTTAACAATTCTAATATAAACAAGATGAAGTTGGAATTGGCTCCTGGCCAAAGAGATGTGGGTGGTGGTAATGCTGAAGCAGGGAATGATAAAGACGGTGGCGATCTTCCTCCTGATAATATAAATATGGATGATATTTTTGATGAAATTGAATCTGATTCTACAAATGATCCTGACTTTGAGTCATCTAATTTTGATGCTCGTCTTCGTGCTCTTGAGGAAAAGGTAGGGAACATGAATGTTGCCCATGATTTACAATTTAAGTATATGCGTAAGTATCTTAGGCGTATTGACAAGGGGCTTCATCAACTTGATCCTACCTACCTGCTCCTTCCTCAGGATCTGATTGAGTGTTCTAGTCTTTGGCTTGTAATAACTTTTATACTACTTTTGTTGGTGTGTGGACTTTCATTTTACTTTAGTTTGTATGACTGACTTTTGTTTCAGCTGGTTAATGCTATGTGGACTTTGAATTTGCTTATTTCTACTTGCATATCTTAACTAGTTATTCCTTTCATTACTCTCTTATTAGTCTTCCACTTCCATTTCTTCCTTTCTTCCCTTGTCATATTGTGACAAAAAAGGGGGAGAATAATTTACGTTTGATAAATATGGATTGTGGGGGAGTAGAGTAGCATATCATTTTTATAGTAGCGTATCATTTTTATGCTAGATTTTGTTGTGCTACTCAGGGGGAGTAAGTAATGAAGAATTTGTGAATGACAACTGGTGCATGATTCGTTAATCAGGCTGTAACTGGTTTACTTTTATAACTGGTGCATGATTTCTTTTATGTTCATATTGATCATATTTTTTAAGTGTGTTTTGTCACAAATTTGACAAAGGGGGAGATTGTAAGTGCAATAGTTATTTGCCCCTTTGGTTGTAAAATTTTGTGGTGCCAAAAACACAATTTATATCTTGTGTAACATATTGTCTTGTATGTTCAAGTCACTGCATCAATGCTACAAGCTAAGAACTGTGATCTACTTCAAAAAGTTCAAGTTCAAGTTATTTGTCTGCTTCTCCAAGCTTCAATGATCAGAATATTTCAAGAGCTACATTAGAAGACAAGTTCTTGTTTAAGTCTCAAGTACAACTCAAAAATAACAGTACAAGATGATGTTCAAGCTTTAGAAGATCTCAAGTTCAAGATACATCAGAGATCTCAAGCTTCACAATCTTCAAAGGTCAACCAATATCTTAAGAAATGAAGACTCAATGTCCATACTTCACATTTAAGGTATGAATGACCTTAGTTTGACCTTAGGGTATCAAGTATGCACAATTGATCTGCCTTTGTAATGAACATCTAATACGCCGAAATGCTGCCAAAATTGCCATTGAACTGCTCCTCCTCTCATTCATTATGTTGATTCATTGTACTTTGTTTTCAAAATCAAGAGAAATACGAGGATGTAAATGAATTCAGAATGAATAAAATATTTTATGATTATTGTTCTCTCATTCAGAATCAAACACATTCGTTTCTTGTCGAAACAAAATGGCGACTCTACTGGAAAATTATTGTTATTCAGTGATAACTTAGAAAATATTCAGAAAACTTTTATCACAGTTTGGAGTCAAATAGACGCCAAAATGGCGACTCTAAATGGGAACATTCTCCCCTTCATCCCTAAAATAAAGTACAATTTTATTTAATTAAAGTAATTGATATTGTGTTTTGAATAACGGGTATTCCGTCCCTATATAATAGCAATGGCATTTCTCCCGACTAACGTGGTTGTATACTTCACATCCAACGAATTCGCAGTGGATTACATCAACAATACACAATCACTACTACAGAAAGTACCAGAGAAGTAAAATCTGCTGTGATCAGGAGTAGGCAATGTCATGTAATGACCAGAATGATCTTTGTTTCACCGGCAACGCAACGAGACGATGGAGGATGGATGATAGTAACATTCAAACGACTAAAAGTTTGATCTACCTCCACAAGAAGCATCATCTTGCCAAGTATAGGATCAAGTATGCAAAGTGTCGTGAAACACAGTCCTACTTCGGTCACACAATCATTTCATTTGAGAAAAACAGAAAAGCTCGTCACTCCAAAAGGTTTTTTTAGTATTACCAACTACAACCGTAAAGAAGTCTTCTACAGAATCATTACAAATTTCGAAAAATAAAGAGAAAGTCTTCGCGATTAGCGAATGTTCTCTCATGTCATCTCTTGCAAAAGATTTCAAGCAAACTCATGCATTAAGAATAACGCGATTTGAGTCAGCTAGTCCTTCAAAGCGATACTGCGTTAGTCTCGAATCAAATAGTAGTTCATCTTCTTCAACAGTACCAGCAATGTAGCGCTCGTTTCCTCCTTCAATATTAGGACAATTCAAGAAGAAAGATATAGAAGTCTTGTTGGCAGATATCATCAGCCTAACCATCTTTCACCAGATAAGCATGCAGCTGAAGAAATCCTTAATTTTCTAATAGTGACCGTCGTGAACAACATTAAACCATAAGTAGAAAGGCCACAATCACAAGCGGTTAGATTTCAAGGACAGGTGCCTATTATTACTCAGAACATAATGCAGGAAGAAATTCGACAGATGGCCATCGAAATTATTAATCTAGAAAAGGAACGAAATCATAATAAATGTTCCGATATCAGATACCGTATCCCCCTGAAATAGAAGAAATGTCATTTCCCGCTGACTTGAAAACACCCAAACTTTAAGAAGTTTAATGGGGACGAGTCACTAGAAGAACATATGTTGCACTTCATAATAATGATCAAAATTTCTCCAGAGTTCCTCGGTATTGTTTGCGATTATTTGGGTCTTCTCTTACAGGGAAAGCCTTCAAATGGTATTCAGCTCTAATCCCAAGATCTATTCATACTTGGGAACAGATGCAGAGTATTTTTATGAAAATCTTTTTCTCTTCCAATAGAGAAGTCAGTTTAACTGAATTAGCCTCTGCTTGTCAACGAGAGGACGAATCAATTGACGAATTTATCAGTCGATGGAGAACCCTAGGGGCATCATGCTCACAACTTGCCAAAAAAGAAGAGCAAGTCAAGCTATATATAGAATCCGTAAAACCAGACATTATGTTAGACTTATTGGTCCGAATATACAGACTTTTCAAGATTTAATTGAAATAGCGGTGAAGACCGCTTGAGTTGAAGTAGGAATATGTCAATATGTCCTAGAGGGGGGTGAATAGGACTTTTTAAAGTGTTTACGGTTTATTCAAAATCCTATCACTCTAATCCTATCATGTATGCAATTCTCAGGATTACTCAAATGTAACTTTACTGGCTTCCAAGCCTTGTAGAGGATCCAATCACAACCTACTTGTAAGATAAACAAGTTGCAGACAAGTTTGTGAAGGATATGACTGTGTCTGTGTATAAGGTGTGATCTGAGATAATCAGATATAAAGGCATGTAAGGAAATCACATAAATGAAATACAATAATCATCTCAAACACAGTCATTTTTATAGTGGTTCGACTACTTGTCTACTCCACTCTCGGCTGTCGCACTCAACCCTTGAGTATACCGGATTTCACTAGGAGGTTTCCCAGGGTTCACCTCAAACCTAAGGTTTTAAATTAGGTTCACCTTCAGCCTTTACAGAGGTTTTACGTTGTTCACCTCAAATCCAGAGTTTTACTGGTTCACTCCTAACCAGATGTTTATGATCTCCATAGAGCAAGGATCCACACAACGCACTCGGATTTTAGACCACATAGGTCAAGGACCTACACAAGGACCTAACAGTTTATGTCCTACACAAGAGCAAGGGTCCACACTATGCACCCACTAGTACACTCCCGCCGGAGGCCTCCTACGAGGGCTTCAAAAGGTGAGAACCACTTAAGACCGAATCTTAGAAAGGAATGATCACAAGTGTCCTCTTGGACTCTAGATACTTACAGATAAGTTGATGAGTCTTGTTAAGCACAATGCCGGAGATCGCCTCCTTCTTGTTGATGAAGAGTCTTCTGCTCCCTTGATCCGCGACGCAAGATGATATATCAATGCTTGGCTTCGAGTTGGGTCAAGGGTGAGATGGAATCCTACTCTCTAAAGATTTTCTTATAAGGAAGATAGAGTAGATCCTCTTTTATGCATTCAAGGCATCCCAGTATAAAGATTTTCCATTAAGGTAGTAGCTAGAGGATCCTTGAATGCGAAAGTTCATTCCCCAATCCACTCTATTGAATATCAATGGTGAGGGTGGATTGGAGGATGAACTCCCTTGAGAGAAAGGGCTTTAGGTATAGGATATAAATTGAAACACTCAAAAGCTCTCTCTACTTTCTCTCACAGTAATAAAAGCCAAGTCCTCTATAAATAGGCAAAGAGTTCCAACGGATATAAAATGGTCACATTTATGACAGAGTTCGATATCATTGAGCAGGTTCGATATCATCGAGCGTATACTCTCGACAGCATCGATGGTCTGCTCGATGACTCGGACTCGATGTTATACACTTTTGAAACTATTTGCCAATTGGTCGATGAATCGAAGCCATTGTCGATGTCATTAGATTTCGAACTCCGATTCCATCAATGACAGAATCGATCCATCGACACTTGAAAAATGAGAGAGACTTGACTTTAAGATATTTCAGGTTTTCATGAATGATCGGGGGAACCGTCAAGATCATTGGAATTTGAATGTCGATGACATCGAGATCAGAGTCGAGGCATCGATAAATCCAGCTGATTTATCTTTGAACTTGCTGGACAGTTTATGGCTTTGTTCGATGCAATCAATCTAATGTCGATATTATCAATATTTGAATATCGATTAGATCGAAGGGCCCTCAATTATAGTTAAAAACAACCTGAAATAACTGCTGTAAGAAATGCTCGTCTAGTGTCGATATCATCGATGGACCTCCAATCTTATCGATATTTGATTTCAGATCATATCGGACGGTCATCGATATATCGAAGGAGTTTGAAATTTTCATTAAAAAAATAGGGGCGTCAGAAATCAACCTGTCGATCTTATCGAGCCACTCTCGATGGTCTCGAGATTTAAAGATCGATGATATCGATATGTGTATCGATACATCGATAATTTGTCCAGATATATTGTGAAGTTGCTGGACATATTTGTGCTTATATCGATGATATCGATAGGTGTATCGATACATCGATAAATCCGTCCAGACGAATATTTAGTTGCTGGACACTTTTGGTCCTCTTATCGATAATATCGTTAAGGTATCGAGGACATCGACAGAACAGGTTGATCATATCGAGGGTGCATCGATAAGATCGATAAGGCAAGAAAAACTTAGAGATTTTCTTATTTTAATAAAGTTTTCTCACCATAAAACCCTAGGATGTCTATTTTGTTTTAAGGGTTTTAATCACCTAGTATTTTGGGACATGGGATGTGAGGCTATGATTTACCTATTACGAGCTTCCACACATCCGGTTGAGGCGGACGCTTGAAATAATCTTCCTATCGAGTTCTGCAGCCAGTCTGACTCACCATACATGTAACTTGACAAACCAGGGCACTAGCAGGTGTACTTTCAATCTTCCCCTTTGTCAATTACGTGACAAAATATCCAAAACACCCTAGAACACTTCTAAACACACCCTAAATTGTGTGTACATGTATTTACACAATTTTACAATTTATTTCTAACCCATGTACACATTCTAGAAGTATTCGCTCCCCCTTAGTTCAAAAACTCCCCCTTTCTTGATGCAGCTGCTCCCCTTAACACCTGCAACACATTAGACATACAATTTTCCGCTCAGGGTGTTTTGAACTGTTCTCCCCCTTTTTGTCAGTCAGTGGCAAAGGTATAGCAAGTGATATTGACTGAAGCTTAAAATTCTTGAGAGAACAGGCATACAAGATACAGATGAGTTATGATCAAAATATTATAAGAAGTCATCTGTGGTCAGAGCAGGTGGAAAGCAGTGATAACACTAAAATAATTAAGCATTAAACACATCGTATGCATTCCATCAGACAAACTAGGGGAACAAAATATGGTATTAATGATTAGAATTTTATTCAGTCATACCCAAAATGCAACCAAAATATTTAACTCTATACAGCAGTGCATTTAAAAACCAAATAACAAACAAAACAAAGAAAATTTAACTAACCAACAAGTATACTGCCACAGACAGCTGTTATCCAAAAATTCACCATGCTTATGTAAGTTTTGACACTATACGGATATCATCGAGAATGTCATAACCTTTGTAGCACACGTTCACTGGGATATGTTCTCAGTGAGTGCAGACACCAATGGATTTCTGAAGATCACTAAACCTGTTTGTATCAAGAGGTTTGGTGAGGATATCTGCGAGTTGCTTTTTTGTGAAACATAATCCAATGTAATAATCTTATTTCCAACAAGTTCTCGAATAAAATAATGACGGATATCAATGTGCTTAGTCTGAGAATGTTGAACAGGATTCTTTGAAATATTGATCGCGCTTGTATTATCACAGAAAAGACTCATCGTGGGTTGTTCAATCCCGTAGTCCAACAACATCTGCTTCATCCAAAGGAGTTGTGCACAAGAACTTCCAAAGAAGAATGTATTCAAACCTCGGTCAAGATGGATAATGATATTGAATTTTGTTTTTTACTCTGCCAGGAGACCAGACAGTTTCCAACATAGAAGCATCCTCCACTTATTGATTTTCGATCATCCAAATTTCCTGCCTAATCGGCATTAGAGTATCTGGCGATGATGGTAAATGTTTCAAATGGATATCATAGTCCATAGGAGGAAGTTCCTGCTATATATTTGATGATCCTCTTAACAGCCGTTAAATGAGATTCCTTAGGATCTGCTTGATATCGAGCACATACCCCAACACTGAAAGATATGTCAGGACGACTAACTGTGAGATATAGTAGACTACCTATCATACTCCAGTAAAGATGTTGATCCACACTCTTACCATTTGTATCCTTGGAGAGTTTGAGTGTGGTGCTCATGGGAGTGTGATAAGAATGACCAAATTCAAGACCAAACCTTTTTACCAGATCGTTCGCATACTTGGTTTGACAGATAAAGATTCCATCATGTAGCTGTTTAACCTGCAAACCTAGAAAGAAGTTTAGTTCACCAACCATACTCATTCGAATTCAGATTTCATGAGATTGGCAAACTTATATGCGATATCTTCACATGTTGAACTAAAGACTATATCATCCACATAAATTTGTGCCAAGAGCAGTGAGTCTTTTGTTCTTTGGATAAACAGGGTTTTATCAACACTCCCTTTGTAGAATTTATGGTCTAAAAGAAATTTTGTCAATCATTCATACCAAGCTCGTGGTGCCTGTTTAAGACCATAGAGGGCTTTATTTAGACGATATACGTATTGAGGACACTTAGGATCTGAAAATCCCTTGGGTTGTTCTACATAGACTTCTTCAACCAGATCCCCATTCAAAAAAGCACTCTTAACATCTATTTGAAATAGTGTAAATTTTAATGCACATGCAATGGACAAAAGAATTCTGATAGACTCAAGGCATGCTACAGGAGCAAATGTTTCATCAAAATCAATGCCTTCTATCTGTGAGTATCCTTGAGCTACAAGCCTTGCTTTGTTTCTAATCACATTTCCTGATTCATCAGATTTATTCTTGAAGACCCATTTGGTTCCAATGACATTTGTATCGAGTGATCTGGGAACCAATTTTCATACATCATTTCTTTGAAATTGTTGAAGTTCTTCTTGCATAGTATTTATCCAGTATTCATCTTGAAGAGCTTCAACAATGTTCTTGGGCTCAATCTTTGAGGTAAAGCAAAAATGACTATAGATATTTTCTATCTGTCGTCGAGTTTTTACACCAGCATTAAGGTCTCCAATAATTTATTCTTGAGGGTGATCTTTTATAATGGGAATGTCAGATGTTGGTTGAGGATCACTGGGTGATAAAGTTTTGTTTTCAGGTTTTTCCAGTATGCATGAATCTACATCATCTTCTAATTCATTCACAGGTGCATCTTCTTCATGAAGTTGATCATCGATAACCACATTGACTGATTCTTGAATAGTGAGAGTTCTTAGATTGTATACTCTGTACGCACGATTATTCATGGCATATCCCAAGAAGATTCCTTCATCACTTTTAGACTCAAATTTTCCTAGGCGTCTCTCTCTCTTAAGATATAACATTTGCTACCAAAGACTCGAAAATACTTCACACTAGGTATTTTCCCATACCATAGTTCGTATGGAGTTTTGTTCAAACCTGCTCTAAGATATACTCTGTTTATGATGTAATAAGCAGTATTGACAGCTTCAGCCCAAAAACTTGTCACCATATCCTTTCCATTTAACATAACTGACCCCATCTCCTGTAATACACAATTTTTTCTTTCAACGACTCCATTTTGCTGTGAGGTTTTTGGAGCAGAGAATTCATGATGAATTCCTTTCTCGTTGCAGTATTTTTCAAATTTTTCATTTTCAAATTCCCACCATGATCACTTCTGATACGATTGATCCCGTATCCTTTTTCATTTTGGAGTCACTTTACTAGGATTACAAATTCCTCAAATACATCTGATTTTTCTCGAAAAAATGCGACCTAAGTAAATCTGGTGTAGTCATCTACTACCACCAGGAAGTATCTTTTCTTACCTTGGCTTTCCATTTTAGTTGGTCCAACTAGATCCATATGTAGCAGATCCAAAGGTTTTGTTGTTGCAATGGAGGTTGTCTTCTTGTGTCCAACCTTTATCTGTTTTCCTTTTAGACATTCTCCACAGACAACTTTTTCTTTTCTAATCTTGGGGAGTCCCCTAACCAAATTCTTGAAACTGATTTTTGCTAAATTTCGGTAGTGGACATGTCCCAGTTTTTGATGCCACAATTTGGATTCACTCTTTACAGCCATATTACATTTTGCAGCAACCACATTCTCACTTGTACTTTCAATGATATAACAATTATCGTTAGTGCGTAACCCTTTTATGAGAGATTTTCCTGTATGATCTAGAATTCTACACACATCTTTTGAGAAAGTGACAAGATGTTCTTTATCACAGATTTGGGAGATACTCAGAAGATTATGTTTTAGACCTTCTACACGGAGGACATGTTTAATCTTAGGAAGGCCTGATACAGTTATCGTTCCTTGTCCAACAATTTTGGCTGAGCTACCATCACCAAATGTGACGGATCCTCCATCAAAGTTTGAGTACTTACAAAAGTGAGTTAGATCACCAGTCATGTGTCTGGAGCATCCACTATCAAGATACCACTTCGAACTATTACCGACTTTCAGAGCAGTGTGAATCACAAGGCAATTGTTCTGGTCTGTCAGCTCCTCTTAAACTCTTTTGAACATGATTCATTCTTCAGTCAAGATCACTCTCTAGGCGGTGAAGCCCTTAAAGCAAAACTTGGCTTTGATACCAATTGAAATAGCGGTGAAGACCGCTTGAGTTGAAGTAGGAATATGTCAATATGTCCTAGAGGGGAGTGAATATGACTTTTTAAAGTGTTTACAATTTATTCAATCCTATCACTCTAATCCTATCATGTATACAATTCTTATGATTACTCAAATGTAACTCTACTAGCTTCCAAGCCTTGTAGAGGATCCAATCACAACCTACTTGTAAGATAAACAAGTTGCAGATAAGATTGTGAAGGATATGACTGTGACTGTGTCTATGTATAAGGTGTGATCTCAGATAATCAGATATAAAAGCATGTAAGGAAATCACATAAATGAAAGACAATAATCATCTCAAACACAATCATTTTTATAGTGGTTCAACTACTTGTCTACTCCACTCCCGGCTGTCGCACTCAACCCTTGAGTGTACCGGATTTCACTAGGAGGTTTCCCAGGGTTCACCTCAAACCTAAGGTTTTAAATCAGGTTCACCTTCAACCTTTACAGAGGTTTTATGTTGTTCACCTCAAACCCAGAGTTTTACAGGTTCACTCCTAACCAGATGTTTATGCTCTCCATAGAGCAAGGGTCCACACAACGCACCCGAATTTTAGACTACAGGTCAAGGACCTACACAAGGACCTAACAGTTTATGCCCTACACAAGAGTAAGGGTCCATATATGCACCCACTACGTACACTCCCACCGGAGGCCTCCTACGAGGGTTTCAAATGGTAAGAACTACTTAAGACCGAATCCTAGAAAGGAATGATCACAAGTGTCCTCTTGGACTCTAGATACTTACAGATAAGTTGATGAGTCCCGTTAAGCACAACGCCGAAGATCTCCACCTTCTTGTTGATGAAGAGTCTTCTGCTCCCTTGATCCGTAACGCAAGATGATATACCAATGCTTGGCTTCGGATTGGGTCAAGGGTAAGATGGAATCCTACTCTCTAAAGATTTTCTTATAAGGAAGATAGAGTAGATCCTTTCTTATGCATTCAAGGCACCCAGCATAAAGATTTGTCATTAAGGTAGTAGCTGGAGGATCCTTGAATACGGAAGTTCATTCCCCAATCCACTCTATTGAATATCAATGGTGAGGGTGGATTGGAGGATGAACTCCCTTGAGAGAAAGGGCTTTAGGTATAGGATATAAGTTGAAACACTCAAAAGCTCTCTCTACTTTCTCTCACAGCAACAAAAGACAAGTCCTTGACAAATAGGCAAAGAGTTCCAACGGATATAAAACGGTCACATTTATGACAGAGTTTGATATCATTGAGCAGGTTCGATATCATCGAGCGTATACTCTCGATAGCATCGATGGTCTGCTCGATAACTCGGACTCGATTCATACGCTTTTGAAACTCTTTGTCAATTGGTCGATGAATCAAAGCCATTATCGATGTCATCGGATTTCGAACTCTGATTCCATCGATGACAGAATCGATCTATCGACACTTGAAAAATGAGAGAGACTTAACTTTGAGATATTTCAGGTTTTCATGAATGATCAGGGGAACCGTTGAGGTCATCGGAATTTGAATGTCGATGATATCGAGATCAGAGTCGAGGCATCGATAAATCCAGCTGATTTATCTTTGAACTTGCTGGACAGTTTATGGCTTTGTTCAATGCAATCGATCTAGTGTCGATATCATCGATATTTGAATATCAATTAGATTGAACAGCCCCCGATTATAGTTAAAAACAACCTGAAATAACTGTTGTAAGAAATGCGTGCCCACTGTCGATATCATCAATGGACCTCCGATTTTATCGATATTTGATTTCAGACATATCGGACAGTCATCGATATATCGAAGGACTTTGAAATTTCCATTAAAAAAACAGGGGCGCCGAAAATCAGCCTGTCGATCTTATCGAGCCACTCTCGATGGTCTCGAGATTTGAATATCGATGATATCGATATGTGTATCGATACATCGATAATTCATCCAGATATATGTTGAAGTTGCTGGACATATTTGTGCTTATATCGATGATATCGATAGGTGTATCGATACATCGAGAAATCCGTCCAAATGAATATTTAGTTGTTGGACACTTTTGGTCCTCTTATCGATAATATCGTTAAGGTATCGAGGACATCGACAGAACAGGTCGATCATATCGAGGGTGCATCGATAAGATCGACAAGGCGAGAAAAACTTAAAGATTTTCCTATTTTGATAAAGTTTTCTCACCATAAAACCCTAGGATGTCTATCTTGTTTTAAGGGTTTTAATCACTTGGTGTTTTGGGACGAGATGTGAGGCTATGATTTACTTATTACAAGCTTCCACACATTCGGTTGAGGCAGACACTTGAAATAATCTTCCTATCGAGTTCTGTAGCCAGTCTGACTCACCATACACGTAACTTGATAAACCAGGGTACTAGCAGGTGCACTTTCATTAATTATAAAAGCTTGCAATTTGGAAAGGATCAAGGTGAAGCTGCTCAATTCTCGTATGAATCGGTTATTTAAAAATCTTAAGAGAGCAACAACATATATTGACAAAGAAGAAAATAAAACAAAGAGTTATGATTCCACAACTAAGGAAGTAAAGAAAGGGTTCGGACAATTCAAGAACTACGGGAAATATACGTTTAAAAAAGACGATATACTTCCTATGATGAATCAATTGCTAGCTGCAGATAAAATCAAATTGTCACGGCCAAAGCGTCCAAAGGAAATGAAGAAAATAAGAGAAAGTGATTATTGCTATTATCACCATTTTCTCCGACAACGAACTAAAAATTGCTTCACATTAAAGAGTATTTTACAGAAGATGATTGACGATAGTAAAATTATCATAAAGAAGACATATGAAATAAGAGAGAAAGTAATGACATATGATCCCGATTGCAAATAGTCATTCGACAGAAGAGCAGCATTTTAATAAAGACGCAACTCTTCATATCTTTGAGATCGGATCAAGGAGAAGCAAAACAAGTATATTCACCATGGGGGCAAATTTTCATCAATATACCTGTCAGTGTCAGTTCATCAAATATGTCATCCTTGAAGATAATGACAGTTTTGATTTTGAAGATTATCAGTATAATACTTCCAAATCAAAGGGGGGCAAGATAAGCAGAATGATTGAAAAGTTTCAGAATGCCAATGCTTTATACTTCTTCCCATACATGAATAAAAGGCAGATTCTCAAGCATATCAAGCGTATCAAATTTATCACCGATTATCGCCAAGCACCGATGATTATCGTCAAATCGATATTTACCGATATCGTTAATTGTTGTTAACCACTATTACAAAAGTCATTATTGCCAAATTGATATTATTGTCTACGACATAAGTACTACAGTTATCGATTTATTATCTACGGCAGCGGAATATCACGCATAAGACCTACCACAATCAGCGATACGTCAAATATTATACGGGCAGCAGTGAGAAGCCAGTGGCCCTAAAAAGCCATATAGGTCATCACATGCTTAAACCCATGCGAGCAGCGGATGGATCCAGCGACTAAAGGCCCTAAGCAGCCAAAAAGTCCACAATGACCAGTCACATGTGAGACCAATGCCATCTGTACACCTTCTGATAGCATCATGGGAGAATGTGAGAGAAAATGCCCTCTCGTGAATGGGTCTGACCTTGTAGACGAATAAAAAGCAGGATGCAGTGTGCGCTCTTTGGCCATTGTCCATAAATAGGCTAACCGTGCATAAGATCCCTCAGATTCTTAGTTTGATTTCAATAGTAACTCATGAGGACAAGGTCTCTAAAACAAATTACCCCCTCATTGATGGACTGGTGACCTTAGATTTAGTACCCAAAGGTAGCCTTGTGTGCCCCGTGAACTCTAGAGAGTTACTGCGGCCAACCCTGTGCGTAAAACCCACCGAGTTCACTGTCCCGGTAGCTTCACTGGGCCCCTTTGATGGATCGCGGTTTGTAAACTCTTCGGCCACAGTAAGTCCAGCAAACTCATAAGAGTTATAGAAACCATTCGCATAAGACCTAACTCCAACTACTCATGAGTCTAAAAAACTATTATCACTCCACTACTCAAGAGCTTAAACTATATGAAAGTGTCCAGTCAAGTCAAGTTAAGTCAAGTCAAGTCAAGTCCAGTCAAGTCAAGTCCTGTCAAGTCAAGTTAAGTCCAATCAGATTATGTTAAGTCAAAAGTATACTAGCTACACTACTCAAGAGCTTAAACTATGTTTAGCATCAAAATGTTGCAGATACATTTGTTTGTCTATTTTACTTAAGATATGCTCAAATATGCAATTGCCTAATATGATAAAATAAATCATAAAAATCTCAAACACTAATTAAACGACATATAGAAATGCATATATTAACCTATCTATTTAAATCAGGATCAAATTACAATAATAGCAAGTTTGTTCAAAATACTCGCTACTTTCTATTCAAAAGTTAATTCTTCGAGATCAACTATATGAAATATGGATTTTCGATTATAATCTGCTTATGCTTCTGAAGAGAACTACGATGTTTTCCTGTCTCTTGGTTTTCTGATGATGAAGGTTATCCTGTAAAATTCACAAGGGCGGAGGAAGATGAAATCGCAAAGAATCATCATTTTTCTTCTAGAAGATCTGAAAATTCAGATGCATTCTTCGAATTCTTCAAGGTAATTTATGTCTTGGTCTTTCTGATAATTTCTTATGCGCGGTAGATGAATCGATATGGCATAATCAATTGGACAATAATTGCGCACTAAGTAATATTGATGAACCCACCAACGAATCCAACTATAAGAAGCATGAACAGGATAATTATAACTGGGAATTATGAAGCGTGATCTAGTGTGAACGTTTAAAAGTTGCTTCCATATCAAGGCCTAGTTATATAGTCTGATGCCATAACTTCTCAATCTTCTAATAATGATATAGCAAGTCTCCGAGTACTGGACTTGATAGAAACAAGAAATGAATGTTCACCAAAAGAGATAAAACCATCATCAGTCACTTCTATGTCCTCCAGAAAGCTAATAAATGGAAATTGAAAGAAGTCTTATCTATTTTTCTGAATCAGCAAAGGTCTAAGGAAAATACACTCCTAGCCAGCCTATGAAGAAATGCTAAGGAGCACAAACTAGAAAAGACTCAATGGTTGAACCTTTAAAACCAGAAATGACATCTCCGAAAGAATGATACAATGAGCAAAGAATGCAACAAATGCAATGCAAAGCTCGCTGACAAGCACAAAGATGGAATGACTAAATCATTATCATATTACAAATATTACAATCATTCTAAAAGCTTTCAATATATTTCGAAATTATTAATACTTCATGAAACTAAATTGGAAAATTATGATATCTTAAGATACTAATTCCGATTAATTTGGCAGGAAAGATTACCATTCGAAATCCTAGATTATACAAACTATGAATAAAGGAGACAATCGAAGAGATTGTTGCAGCAAGAGTAGTATTAAAGAACAATTCCCTAGCCATGAAGTTCAAAGAAAGAGTCACCGGAGTTGACTGAAGATATTGTTGCAGCAGGAGTAGCATTAAAGAACAATTCCCTAACCACGGAGTTCAAAGAAATAGCCGACGAAGTTGATCGAAGAGATTGTTGTAGCAGGAGCATCATTGAAAGATAGTTACACAAAGATGAAATCGCCATAGCTATTACAGCGGCAAGTTTTGATGAAAAGATAATTGCACAAATAAGGGAATTAAAACTGTGAAGGATGCAATTATGGCCCTATTCATAGAAAAGTATTTTATCCGATTGATTGCTATGAAGACAGAGTGCTTTCATTGCTGCATTATCCTCCCTATTTAGTCTTCCGATCGACCGCGATCAGTCATTCTTCCGTTCGAGCGCGATCATTCAGTCTTTCGTTCGAGCACGATCATCAGTCATCCCAAAACCACAATTCATTTGAGCTCGATTCCTTTGATCGTGATTCATTTAACAATAATTTATTCAAATACGATTCCTCCGAGCTTGATTTTTTTGAGATCGACTCTTCATTTCTCCGTTCGAGTGATCCCTCTCCATTACGCGACCAACTCTATTTACATGAAGAATCCTTCTCTGAAGTGAAAGGATTTTTATGCAGAATAAGATCGATCCTCCATTTGATTTCATAAATCAATCAAAGAAGGATTGAAGGGGCATATGTTGGGGCACAAAAAATACATGAGTCAAAAGGGTTTAGTTTGTTGCACATCAAGATTCCAAGATAACGAGCCCTATCCATCGCGCGACCCTCTCTATCTCCTTAGATCTCTAATTTGTGTAGCATTCTCCCATTACGCGACCCTCTCTCTATCATAAATCTCTCAGTGAATAATGCTATGATGAATAGTGCTGTAGTGAATACTGTTGCATGTGAATAGTGCCATTGTGCACGGTAAATAGTGTCGTTGTGCGCGGTGAATAGTGCAGTGTGCGCAGTGAATAGAGTCGTTGTGCGTGGTGAATAGTGCATTGTGCACAGTGAATAGTGCCATTATGCGGAAATGCCTTCACACGTGTGAAAAGCCTATAAATACCCCCTCCCCCTCTCATTTGAACAAAACAAAAGTTAGAGAAGCTCAAGGAGCTCCCAGAGCAAGAGGAAAACAGAAGTTTCAGCACAACCGAAGTTTCGCGTAACAGAAGTTTCTGCACAACCGAAGTTCCGCACAACAGAAGTTCCACACGATAGAAGTTTCCGCATAACAGAAGTTTTCGCACAACCGAAAGTTCCGCACAACAAAAGTTCCACACGATAGAAGTTTCCGCATAACAGAAGTTTCCGCATTTAGAGAGCTCCAGAAGAAGGAAAAGTCTATCCACACAACTGGTTCACTCGCACAACCGTTTGTTTTGAAGGGACATCAAGAGTAAGGAGAGAAGAATTCAGAATGAGGAGGAGAAATCGAAGGAGAGAGAGTTGAAAGACAACCAGTGTCTACCATGCAACCAAACCAAGGACCTTAAGTTTGCACAACTTATCTGCCTTTGTGATGAACATCTAATAGGCTGAAATGCTGTCGAAATTGCCATTGAACTGCCCCTCCTCTCATTCATTGTATTGATTCATTGTACTTTATTTTCAGAATCAAGGAAAATACGAGGATGTAAATGAATTCAGAATAAATAAAATACTTTGTGATCATTATTCTCTCATTCTTTCTTTGTTATTATTGAATGATAATCCCCCAAATCAAACACATTTGTTTCTTGTCGAAACATGATCAGCCATAAGAAAGTCGACCATCACAGTGGTCTGGTTCTGCCCATCCCCAGCCGTGAGAGGGAGCTGGATAGTTCCTTTGGGCAGCATTTTTCCGCCTGTGAATCCGATCAGGGGAGTTCACACTGGTCGGAGTGTAGATCGATCAATTCCCATCTTATCAAAGGCCTGGGTGAAAAGCATGTCTGCGGACGACCCTGTGTCGATGAGGACTCGAAATACTTTCCGATTGGCTATGATTACGGAAATTACCAAGGCGTCGTCATGAGGGTGATGAACGCCTCGGGCATCTTCCTCGATAAAGATCACATTGTAATTTTCCAGTTTCCTTTCCTTCAAGGATCGGGTAAGGGCCATAATTTCTACTTCGGGACAATTTATGCTCCTTGCGTGCATCTTTTGAGCATTGTTCGAATCACCTCCGCCCTTGTGACCCACGATGACCGTGTGGATTTCTCCAGTTGGCTGGTTATCAATTGGGTGCTCTTTGGCAGCCGTGATTCGATTCCCTCCTTGGTCCACAAGTTCTCCGAGATGGCCTTCTCGGATGAGTTTCTCAATCTCCTGCTTGAGGTTATAACAGTCATTTGTGTTATGTCCGTGATGTGAGACCTATATCCTTGCCTGTACCGTTCCGTAAGCTTCCGCGGTCCTCCTGGTCAAATTCCGGCGACCCGCGATATGTAACCGAGGTTTGCGCTCTATCCTGAGTCGTATCCCGTATTCCAGAGTTGGCTCGACCCGAGACTTGAACCTTAGAGACCGCGCCGTCACCGCGATTCCGATGCTGCGTCTCGCGCACCAAGGTGATACTCGAGCCAAGAGATGTGGGCCCACATTCAGTTCAAGGGGGAACGCCACATAGTTGCTAAACCCAAGAGAACATCACATCAATCCCATCAATCAAGTACACATCACTCCCATCACTCACACCCATCCCCAAGTACAACCACCCTCCCCAAGTCAACTTTCTCTTACAATAAGGTACACCCATCACTCACTCAACCATCACACCCCATCCCTCTCTCCCTACATCACCCTCTCTCTCATCTCTCTCTCATTACTCCCAAGCAACCCAAGCACTCAACGTCCAAGCTCCATGAGGGAGAGCTAGTGTGGCCCACCTTCCTACCTCACATCTCCACCCTCTAAGCCTCATCTTAACCGTTGGATCATATTCTTTTGAGCTATAGAACGCGTTGATGGAAGAAAGAAGAAGGGATCTTAAGGTGGGTGATTTTTAGTTTGGATTTGACGATTTGAGAGCCCACATATGGTCGGACCCATCTTGATGTATGCATTGTTTAGGAAAGGCCCATAGTGGCAGGGTCCCTCCCCTTCTCTCTCTCTCTCTCTCTCTCTCTCTCTCTCTCTCTCTCTCTCTCTCTCTCTCTCTCTCTCTCTCTCTCTTTTCTCTATTTTTTTCATATGGCCCACTTGATAAATGGTGAGACCCACATGATGTATGTGTTTCATCCAGCCATCCAGCTGGGACGGTGGAGCCCACCTGATGCATGTAATTTATCCAGCCATCCAGTTGGGACGGTGGATGCCATGGGGATGTATGCCTCCCATTCACCCCGTCCATCTGTTGGACGAGCAGCAGGTAGCTGCTGTAGGACGTTAGCAAGCTCGGTGGACCCCATCCATATGGGACATCACATGATGGATGTGTTTCATCCTACTATCCATCACCTGGACGGTAGTTGCAAGATCAGCACAGCTGTCCAACTGGTGGGCCACGTGCAGTGGGACCCAACCTTGATGTATCTATTGTATCCTCACCGTCCATCAGGGATGGTGGGATCCACCATGATTTATGGATTCAATCCACACCATTAGCAGGGTTTGTGGGTCCCACCTTGATTGTATGGGTATCATCCACACCGTCCGTCCTTCATGGACCCACCTTTAATGGGTTTTGATCCAAGCCGTTCACCTGCTGGGTCCCGTACAATAGGCAGCTGCTGCTGCCCTCTACGTCAGCAGCTATGGGTCCCTATTGAGGTATGTATTATATCCTAACCGTTCATCTGTGTGGGACCCACACGTGAAGCTTATCCACACCGTCCAATGGTCTGGAGGGTGGGGACCACCTAAATTTATGTGTTTTACATCCAGGTCGTCCAGGGCCTGGACGCTGGTTGTCTTGAATTAAAAAAATCATAAAGTAATAAATATATATATATAATAATATAACATTACGTGGGACCCACCTTTAATGCATGTCTTCTGTATCATGCACCGTCCATCTGGACGGTGCCATGTAAGGCCTGATGTATATGGTGCATCCGCACCGTCCACTACTTGGGACGGTGGAAATCCCACCTAATGCATGGGTCACATCCACACCGTCTAGATTGTACTGGACGGTGCTGGACAATGTTTGGACAGTGTTGATGTACATGGACAATGTTTGGACAGTGTTGATCACATTAGTGAGCCATGTACCCCTATGATAGTGTACAGTGATACACATGTTACACCTACAACTATTGAAATAATTTTTGGTGTGGTCTAAGCCCACTTGAGACCCATTGGTGCGGCCCGTCCATAGGGCCCACCTGCGTTGTATTTAAGGCCCATATGATGGGGCCCACCTGTTTGAATCTGAGGCCCATGGGCAAGGCCCGTTTTGATGTATTTGAGGCCCATAGGTGGTGGCCCATGTGATGTATTTGAGGCCCATGGGTGGTGGCCCATTGTGATGTATTAGGGGCCCATTGGTGCTACCCGTTGGTGTGGCCCCACTTGATGTATGTGAGGTCCGTTGGTACAGCCCGTTAATGTGGCCCACTTGATGTATACGAGGCCCATTGGTGCGACCCGTTGGTGTCACCCCACTTGATATATGTGAGGCCCGTTGGTGCGGCCCGTTGATGCAGCCCACTTGATGTATACGAGGCCCATTGGTGTAACCCGTTGGTGTGGCCCCACTTGATGTATGTGAGGCCATTGGTGCGGCCCATTGATGAGGCCCACTTGACATTTATGAGTCTCATTGGTGTGACCCACTTGACGTTTACGAGACCCATTGGCGTGACTTGTTGATGCGGCCCACTTAACATTTATGAGGCCCATTGGTGTAACTCGTTGATGCGGCCCATTTGATGTATTTGGGGCCCATATTGATGAGGCTCGATGTGATGTATTTGGGGCCCATTTGGTGAGGCCCGATGTGATGTACTTGGGGCCCATTTGATAAGGCCCGATGTGATATATGAGACCCTTGTATAAGGCCTGATATGATGTATTGCGGCCCATTCGATAAGGCCCAATGTCATGTCTATTTGGCCCTTGTGTGAGGCCATGGGTCCACTATATGTTAGGCTTTATATGGGTCATTCCTTGGGGGCAATGTTGGTTAAATGTCCACATTGTCGAGGCCAATTGTCGATGCCAATTATTAATACCGATTATGAGTATGTGACAGCATAGCATCATGATACATGCAGTATGTGACAGCATAGCATCATGATACATGCCCATACGTATCATCTGCATATTTGTTATGAGATGTGATTGACCATTGCATATGTCATTAGGCAGGTTATTCTGAGACTCCCTGATAGGCGAAGGTTATCTCACATGAGCGCACAATATGAGCAGGATTGATGCATGACTGGATTGTATGACTCATGCATCTTGTATTGTGTGTTGTGATTACTATACGCCCTAGTCACATCAGGGCCATAACCTCTATAGGCATATCTTGGATGGCCAGATGAGACACCGAAAATGTTTGGTTCTGAGCATATGGGCACTTTGGATGTCCGTAGGGTGAAAGTCCCTAAAACTCCCATGGCCAAGGGATGCTCCAATGTCTAGACTGAGTGGATATACATGAGTGCTCGAGTACCGAATACCAGTAGGCCTTGTCTCCCAATGTATCGTGGTCGGTTGGAAGGGGATGTGGCCTTATCCACCCGAGTGAGGGGTTATAAGCTAGGCTGAGTTTGACCAGCTCATAAATGGGTCTGCTATCGATGAGCCGGGTAGGCATTATATCTTGGCTTGGCAAAGGGTAGTGATGTCTTTTCTACTCACCGGGTCGTGCAACCGATGAGGTATTGCGCCGACTTGGAGTATACTAGACCTCGGTGATGATCCGAAAGATGTATAGTACTGATATGTGGGCTTATTGAGCAGGAGTTGCATAATCATTCATTCATTCATCATTCACTATCCACTCGGGCTGGTGGTGCGCAACTATTTGTTATGTATACCTTCGCAATGGTCAGGATTTCGTTAGGACGCGCGACTAACTTGAGATCAGGAGTTTACCACATTGAGCATGACTATCCAAATTTAGGTATGGGACTGGTTTGGATAGAAGTCCCTTGTGGTAGACCCCATAGCCTTCAATACTACGTACTATCATCCCGACTTCACACTTTAGCATGGTCATTCTATTTACACCACATATTGCATTACATCCTCGACATCAAATATTTGGCTCTTCATGACTCCTCATTTGCATAATTGATCTGTATTACGTACTCTGATATTGTATGACTCATGGACTTGTCAGTATTTCTGTTTACTCTGATATCGTATGATTCATGATCTTACCAGTATTTTCAATATTGTATGATTATGACATTGTATTGAATACTTGACACTTACCTTGTGCACACACTTTTACCACCCTCTAAGCTTTTTATAAGCTTATGCATGATAGATGCATGCAGGTGGCGTTAGGTTGCAGCAGGGTTGAGCTTGGAGCGTGCAGCGGACTTCTGGAGCTTTGGTTTTGACATATGTATTTCCCTTTCAGCATTGTATTCAAATGTTTATATTAGTGGATATGTGATGATGATGCTGCATTTGTGGTTTAGGTATACTTGTAGTTATGCTTATTACGAGTTAAATGTACATTGGAAAATCCTCCTTGTAAGATCTCAGGATCATAACCTGGCGTATGGACTCTAGGAGCCGAGAATGGGGTACTACGGAGGCTATTGGCACCGGATTCGGAGATCAGGAATTTTGTGAGCCTGGTTTTCGAGTCTGGGGCGTGACACGTGATCCCGATGAAAGTAACAATATTTGTTCTTGCTTCTTCGATCGGGATTGCTTCATAGCTTATTCGGCCAGTGGATGAAGCGTTCGCCCTTTATCTCCATCAGGACTTGCTCATGGGATTTGTTGAGTAGGGTGTAAGTAGCGAGCTTACTATCAGGTCGCTTACTCGACCTACGGTCGTCCCAAGATCGGTCATCCTTTCATTTTTTGCCTACATTGGTCGAGTCAAGCTCTTTCTTTGCCTATTCTTTGGCCGAGTGCTTTTGTTTTGAGTCGCGTCCCGCAAGATCCGAGACTCCTCGGCATTGGCATACTTTTGTGGTCGGTTCATAAATTCGATTAACGTGGTAAGAGGGTTCTTATCCAGAGAAAAGAGGAATGACTTGTCCCTTAGTCCGGTCATGATGGTGTTCAATGCGGTTTCATTTGAGTGCTTTCAAACCTGTAACACCTCCAGGTTGAAGCGCTGGATGTAATCCTTGAGGAGTTCACCATCTTTCTGAACGGTGTTCATAAGGTGGGCTGATGCTTTGAGCCTTTTCTTTCCCCAGTGAAGTTCATGATGAACGCTTCACTGAGTTCAGAGAACGAGCTAATGGACCTCGGCTTTAATTGTTTGAACCAGAGTTGATCAGCGTCGGCCAAGGTTAGCGAGAAGGCTCGGCACATGACCGTTCCGATGCATCGCGTAGTTCCATGTAAGTCCGGAAGGACTCCATATGCTCCGTTGGGTCGGTATTCCCACTGTAAGGTGTGATCTGGGGCAACCAAAACCTATCCAGTAACTGTGCTCGTATTATGTCCGCTATGATCGGAGACTCGTTTTCTTCTGCCCCAGATGGATTGGCTTGATAGGTTTGCTTCATGTCTGCAATCTGATTTTGTAGAATCTGGAGTTCAACCTTCCATGGTTCCTTGCTATCAGTGGTAGCTTCGACTAGAGGTCGGCTACGCCTTCTACGATTTATTTCATGACGTAGGTCAAATACATGTAATGGGATAGTCCCTGAAACGTGGGACAGGATAGGCTCGACCCGATCATGTTGATGGCTCCGTTGCAGAGCGGCCTGTGCAGTGGAGGGCCGAGGAGGGCTGTTGTATGGTCAGACATCGCTCGACTGTCCCCCCCTCTGATCAGATCCCTGCGCTCGCTGAGGCTACATTTGTTCTAGCATTTACTTCATATAACCTAGGTCGGCCTTGATATCTCCAACCTCCCTTTCAAGGGCATTCTATCGGTCATTCCTTCCACGATTTCGCAGACCACGTCTACTCGAACCTGAGGCGGCTTCATGCTGCGGGGAGCCTTGACAGCTCTCCTGCTGCTTAGGTCGTTCCACAGATCATGGAGCACGTTCTAGTGCGGGCAGAGTCGTAATCCGAATCGCTATTAGAGGGGATTGAGCTTTCTTTTTTCCCTTCGCCATTGCAGGTTATCTGAGTATTTTTGGTAGAGCAAAAACAGCTTAAGATGTCGTTCACACAGACGACACCAAACTGTTGATATTGTTTTTCGGTAGATTCAATGTATGGGCTTTTCCTGAACCTGTAGAAGTAAAAAAGAGGGATAAAGGAGGCCCTGGCTATAGCAGGGGACTCTCCAATGCCTAAGTTAGGATTGAGGTCTTTGAGAAGGGAGTAAGATCTTCCAAAAAGAGATATTAGTCAAATATTAGGGTTTTTCTGTGTGAACGTACCTTGAATGGTAGAAGGTACCTCTATTTATAGGAGACTTAAAATACCATTTTAGTTGGATTCTTCCCTTATTTCTTGGCTGTAATCCAAGATTTCCATGAGATGAGGGATTCCCAAGATTGTCGGGATCCGATATTATCCCCTAGAGATCTTAAAAGATCCTTCGGGACCTAGAAGTTTATCTAAATCCTCTAGGTCGATCTTGGGTCGGGACCCAAGGTGGGCCTTGACTCTATCCACAAATCAGCCCTTGCTATCTGTGAGCCAATTGAGAGAATCATTGTCTATGGTAGTGCGGCTCTCGACCTATTGTCGATCCATAATCGACTTATAGCCAATCTATAGTCGATCCGTAATCGACTGTTGGCTGAGATATGGTCGATCCATAAGCGACCTATTACTGACCTATGGATTAGCTCGGTAATACATGGCTATTAAAAGGGCTTGTTGGCGGGCTCTTTGAGTGTCCTTAAAGTTGCATCATCCTCCTTGGAGGTTATGCTCTCTGGATACAGAAGCTTCGCTGGGCTCGGCGCTTGATGGGCCTGAGTCAATTTGATAGAGTTGGTCCATTCTATAAGTCGACTTATCGACTTGTCCATTTTTCCCCCAACACATACTAATGGTCAAATTCCGCGACAGTAGAAATGTTTTTTCCCTGAGAGGATCCCACCTATTGGTTATTGCCTTGGTTGAGAGTTCTTCGGCGGATTTCCTGTCCACTACGGACGCGGACTGTGGCCTACCCCACTGTCTCCAGCTGGGAACGGGCAGGAGCTTTGAGTGGTCATTGTATAGGCCTTATCCACACCATCCATGCATTTTTTTTCCCGTATCATTTTAGGAATAAGCCCAAAAATGAAGTAGATCTAAGGATCAAGTGGACTACAAAATGGAGATTAAACTATTACCGTTGAAAACTTTTTGGAGGCCACAGAAGTTTTGGACGGAGCTGATTTCTTTTTTTTCTTTTCATCCAGGTCTATGTAACTTTATGAATATGTTGGATGGAAAATAAACATCAGGTGGGCCTTAGAAAAGTTTCAACTGTGAAAATCATTATCACATCTGCTTCCTGTGGTGTGGTCCACTTAAACTTGGGATCTGCCTCATTTTTGGGTTTATACCCTGAAATGATGCGAAAAAATGGATGAAAGGTGTGGATAAGATCCATTCATCACGGTGGCCACTCAAAGCTCCTGCCCGTTCCCAGCTAGAGAAGGGCGGGGATAGGACCCAATCCACGTCCATCCACTACGATCATTCGTCTTCATTCAACCCTTCAAATTCAAAAGAAGTCCAAAGGCAAGTAGTCCACGGACTACTGAAATGAAGTGATAGTACGCCAGTTGGCAAAGTGAATCAATGTCAAACAAGCGCAAACTGTATACTGATTAAACTCTGTCGCCCCACCGTGTGGTGTGTCTTGTCCACGCTGTCCATCCATTTTATCACCTCAGTTTAAGGTATAAGCCCGAAATTAAGCATATCCAAAGTTAAAAGTAGACCACACCCAGGAAACATTGGAATAATAACATCACCTTTGAAATGTTCATTTATCATCCAACTAGTCAGGGGTGCACATCGAATCGGTAGAACAGTGGAGCTGGACTAGAACCGTTGGATCGGTCCGGTTTGGTCCAGCTCTAGACAGCACCAATTCCGGTTCCAAAATTTCGGTTCTGGTTTAGGGACATGTAAAACCGAACCGAACCATTGATCCGAACCGTGGACCCGATCCATGGATCCGAATAGGTTGCCATCCATATTCTCCCTCAGTGTTTGTTGCTGTTAGCCTGTTAACACTTCTTTGACAAATCCATTTAAAACAAATTGAAAGTTCCATCACAACACAACATGCTAGTAGAAAAGAAGACAGAATTGGTGAATTCACAATGTGCTTAGTAGAAAATAAGAAAGAAATGGAAAATCATGTGAAGACATTCTTGTAGAGATCCTTTAACACTTGTCAACTGCCAAGGAAATCTCTACTCAAGTTAAAGTGCATTCCAAGAAAGAATGCCTGTTGCTGGATTTATTTGCATAGATTTCTCTTGCTATAATGGATCTCAGCAATTGGACATTTTACCATGCTGATGACAAGGACTCATTATTAGTAGGTCTCTCAGCTTCTCCATCCAAAACTTCAGTTGGATACTCGACCAATGCAGCGAAATGTTCACTTTGGGCCCTACCTGATGAACGATAAGGATCTCACACAAGCATGGGTGTCATAGATTGTCTCAACAAGCAACCCTTCATAGGCATCTCCTCCACATTTTTCCTAAGGAAATAAAGAGAACATAACAAAACATATAAATACAATAACAAAAAGGACAGTCCTAATTATCTTATTACAATACACAATGATAGTCCTAATTATCTTATTACAATACACAATGATTTAAAGCTTGCCTAAATGACTAGACAATTAGCCAAATTTTGAAAAAGTGAAAGAAAACACACACACACACACACACACACTCTCACTCACAGAGAAACAAAAAATCATTAAGGTTGTCTTTGGAAAGGGGAAGGATCCTGATTTCTTTGGGTTCACCCCAAAGATTTCATACCAAAAAGGAGTCTGTTTAGTTTCTCCAAAATGCCCTTGATCAAAGTGGAAAGCACACTAATTGGGAGCTTATTTAACAATTTATTTTCTTTCATATCCCTCTTGAAAACATATTGCAAATAGGGTCCAAGCTGTATGAATCTATCTTGTAAGCTATCTGTTGAGCTTTGGAAAGCTAGGTGAATCAACAGTACTTAAGGTCTACAGGTTGCATTTCATTATAGAAAGAGTTGCATGTCTTTAGCCAATAGTTCGCTAAAGTAGAAGTGAACTGGTAATTACTATTTCGGTATGATACAAAAGGCAATTGAATTTGAATGTATCTTCGGACTGACACCATGAACTGAATACCAATACATCCCTTAACAAAATGACTTTTGTTGGATTTTAAATGCATCTTAAAGCAATTGGGCTGGATTTTAAAAAGCTTAGAATCGTAGAACTGATTTAGAACCGAATCGGTTTTCACGGTCTGGTTCCGGTTCGGTTCTAGGGTGCTAACGGTCTGGTTCCGGTTCCGGTTCCGAAAATCCTAAAACCTTTAGGAACGGTTCGGTTCCGGTTTCACCTCATAACCGGACCGAACCGACCCGTGTGCACCCCTAATTGACAAGGTCACATAGACATTGGTAAAAGAGAAAACACAAATATCAGCTTGATCCAAAACTTGTGGTCAACTCACTACCAAAAAACTGGACAAAGCCGATGGACTTGGGGTAGTTTTGGCTACGGCTAAAATTCGCCGGTATCGCCAACGGCTAAAAGCGATCGGCGAAGCCCAATAATCCGTCGGCGTTGCACATCTTTTGAATGGTGGACGTCCAACCGTCTAGCATATTCTCCTTTTGTGGTCCACCTGAGACTTAATTAGGGCTCGATTTCTGGGATCGATCCCAAAATGATGTGGAGTAATGGATGGACAACATGGATGAAACATATCCATTATGGTGGGGCCCATAGATCCCTCCCATTTTCAAAGCTATTTTTACCCTCTCTTTTTTTTTAACTGTGAGTTTTGTACAGAATGAAAATGGTGGTGACTCATTTTTGAAAATAGTGGCAATGATATAGAGTTATACAGACCATTCAAATAATCCATCTAGTTATAAATGTTTAATATTTATAATTTTATTATATAATACATCTTAAATATTCAGAAAATGGTCCCTCTTGCATATTAAGTTGTTATCAAGTTGTTTGTTAGTAAACTAACACTTTTTCGGATTTGAAATGTTTCTGTGAATTAGAAGAGGAATGCAAAAAACGGAGAGACGTTTCATTTTCGTCACGTGCGCAAACTCCCTTCTCTCTCTCGTCCCGTGCGCTTCTCCCGGCCCTCGCCCTTCCTCGATATCTCTCTCCCATCTCGCTTGTCCAACCCTTTGGCTTCCTCGATTTCTCTCCCTTCCTCTCCCTCCATCTCTCGATCTCCTTGATTTCCCTCCCTCTCCATTGACGTCTCTCCCAGTTCGCTCTCTTCGAAGCAACCATTGATCGATCTCCGTCCAATAGCTGACGTGAATAGAAGAAATTAGGGCACACGAAGTGAAAGGTACTCTCTCTTTATCTCTCATTTCCTCTTTTAATGGCCAGAAATTGGGCATCAAACATGGCAGTGGCAGCCATATCTGCCGCTGCCCATGGCCTCCTACAAGTTTGAAGAAATGCTTCAACTAAGAGATTCTTGTTGAGGGCCTCTTTGGACAAGGGTGGCCAAGATGGATGGATTCCGATTGGGTAGCCCTGTCCCTTCCGTTTTGGGCAGCAGATGAAACAGAGTATAAACCAACATCCGGTCCTTATATCACACCTCTTTGAGACCATGGGGTGTGAGTGTGTACGTGAGTGAATTCTCTACTTGGCTCATTGTACCAAACTGAATCAGATCCCACTGAGTCTTTTTGAAGAGTTGCATAACCCGTCCGAGTCTTAAAACCATGGGCTGACTAGAGTCTTCAACTATCCCTTTTTTTTTTTTTTTTCTTTTTCTTTAAAAAAAAAGTCTAAGTACTTGTATCACACGCACTCATTCATGTCTTTGCACAGTATTGGAGGCATAAGAATCTTGTGTTGCAGTTGTTTCTATGTGTAGCTGTAATTCTTCATTAGGTAGTTGATGGTTTCTGTCTAGGCTTTTGATGCTTGTTTTGACCTTTCCTTGCCCAAAATCATGATGGTCAGTTATCAAGTGGTCTAGGATTTATGGTACAAATGGACAGTCAAGATAACTTCATCATGCTTTTGTTAGCTGCCCATTTGTTTCTGACATTGTGGTCCACATGATAAGTAGCAAGCTTCTTTTTTTGGACATGGCATCTGCATTGCAGGAGCCACTGGATAGACGGCTTGGATCTTATATCCATATTTTAGTTTGGCAAATGCAGTGTGCAGATGGGCTACGTATCTTAATCCAACCACCTTATGGAAAAAAGAAAGACCTCATTGTAAGTTAGCTAAAAGTATTAGAAATGGGATTTTTTTTGTCTGATTTGATAGTGGGGTTAACAAATACTGGGATGATTGAAGATGTTAAGATCATTTAATGATGTGTCCCGACACAGTCGCTAAATTCCTGCAAGTCTGATTCATTGCTTATGTGTACTAAGGGCAGTTTCTCATATTTGGCTTCACATAACTCGATTAGTTTGATTTGGGGATAGAAAATTAGAAATGCTGATCTTTTCTTTAGTTTGGTAAATATAAAAACAAATCGTGTTTGCTCCCTGAAGCTGAATGGTTTAATAGAAAGCAGTAAGAGCTTCAAGTAGTTACCAATAAGAGATTCTAGTAATTTTAACATGTACACAAGTTTTTAATTATCTTTTATTTGCTGAGTATCTGAACTTTTTCTTTGCTTGTTGAGAGAAGGGAGCATGAATTGAATTTAAGAGAGGATAATGACTGGGGAGTTCTCCACGAGGAAGAAGTTACAGAAGCAACTATAGTAGCCAGCACGCTCACCATGGGATGGAAAAACAAAGACATAAGGCCTTTAAAACAACGAATACTGATGGTGATTAATAGGTTTCCATTCTTTGCTGTTAGGAATGGTGACGATTCTTGGTCACTGGAGACCAGTTCTGGGGGTCTAGTAAATGCTCTTCTTGGTAAGTGGAAAATAAAGTCTTTATTCAACGGTTCTATTCAAATATTTTTCCTCCCAGATTTTCATGATTACCTTAACCTTATTGTTACTTCAAAACATTTCTCACTTCTTTTGTAAAAATGTAAAAATAGTTTGAGGATTTCATCCTGAATAAATTCAGGCTAAGTTTTGTCTCTGCTGAATCTAATCTACATAATACTATTCAAATTGAGATAGGTCGGTCAGCTGAAAGCTGAATAAAATGGCTATCAGGTGCAACATATTAAAAAATCAACAAATATACTGCTGCTTTTTTGTTATGTTTTGTTTTGTTTTGTATTTGTAGAAATTTTAGTGACAGGCCAATTGTAGCTTTCATAAATCTAAAAGTTTCCATCATTGGCATGGCAATTCACAGACTACAATTCTAAGAACTGTATTTTACTAATCATTGGAGAAAATGAAGAGCCTCATCTTAATTGTGAAAATTGTCTTCATTGATGATCAGTCTCGGTGAACAGCATGTTGGTTATTGTCATTTGGATTTTCCCACATTAAAGCTCAGCGTTGTTGGTGGACGCCCATTTTCTTGTGGAGTAGATCAGTTATTTCGGAAAAGACTTATTTCTGCAAGGTCAGTAGAAATAATAGATGATTGAGTCACATTTCAAAAATGTGGGTTTTAACGGATTACAGCCACGGGCAAGGGAAGATGCTTGGCATTCCAAGAAACTCATATTTTTCTTCCATTAAGGAATTTTGTTACTTCTTGAAGCTTTCACGAGTTGACCATCTTCCTAGGTAATCTAAAATACCTCACGGTCATTCTAGTTTATAGATCTAATTTAGAAGTGAACTATTTGAAGACCATGTTGAATGCTTAGGCTATGTCTACATCAACATCTCTATGAATGCTTTAAACCGTTATTCTAGTTTTCTGCTTCATCAAATATATTTATACAATAAAGGGAGCTGATCAAACTAGAAGGATGAAAAAACTGATTGTGCCGGCCTATTCTACTATCTTGTATGTTGTTTGTCAAACACCCTGAATAGCAAATGATCTTGGACTAGTTTTTATTATTATTATTATTACTTTTAATGTCCTGTATGTTGTTTGTCAAATGCATTGGAATAGGGAGCTGTAATTGTTTGTCAAATGCATTGGAATAGGGAGCGGTCTTGTGTCACATATGGCTTATATGCAAATGGACAATTTTGCACATTTGAGGCTCTTGCAGATTAATAGTGGCACGTCCAAGGTACTTTTAGATGTATGGTAACAAATGTAGGCTATGGTGTGTGTACACTTTTTCGTAGTTGCATGTGCAATGCTTGAAGGTTGAATGTTGCAAGCACACTTGCAGGCTTTTAAATTTTTATAAGTTGACACTGAACCAGACTGGGAAACCATCACTTACAGCAATGGGAGCTTAAAATTTTATAAGCTGATCTAAAAGTTCCATCTTGATCATTATGTTTAACTTCTTTCTTCAACAATTTTAGATGGATTTTTTTTTTCCATCAGCTGCACATGGTATTCTTCCATCTGTGTTAACCAACTTTAGACAAATTTATTTGTTTTTTCTTACAAGAGAATGCTGATGGAGATATTTAACTGTTACATATTCAGCACTACCGCCACTGCTGGAACGAGATTGCAGTGCTTGATAATCAAAGAAATAAACTCAAGAAGCTAGTACTTACAAAGTATTAATAGATCAAACACTGTAGTTTGGCTTCAGAAAACAAGCTCAAAACAAGAGAAATCTGGCTTATTTATGAAAGTGGGGATCGTTGCTCTTCTATTCCAAATCCTTAACACATATTCCTTCTTTTTCATTTTCCGTGTTTTCATTGATTGTTGCTTATATCAAGCCTTTGAGCCCCTCCTTGGAAACGGAACTATGTATCCCTTGACAAGGAGCAGTCTGGCCATGGTGGTCTTAATCTTTCAATATGATGCAGCCCTTATGCAAATCCACTTATGGAAATGCCATACCTGTAATTTTGAAACAAAAAATATCTCATGAGTTCCTTTCTAGTAACTCCTGCAATTATCATTATCATCATCTAAGCCTTACCCCAAGTAATTGGGCTTAGCTACATGAATCTTGTTCCACCATTCCATTCGAGGGCTAGTCCTTCAGTTAGACTGTAGATCATCAAGACTTTTCTTGCTACCTCCATCCACCTCCTTTTGAGCCTTCCTCTTGCCCTTTTAGAGCCTTCAACTTGTACTAACTCACCCATCCTAACCTGTGTGGTTCTTGGTCTCTGTTGTAATAAAGCTCATGTGCGGCATGGCATGATAGATCCAAGATCCAAACAAATGCACAGCTCTGAAAATCTTGGCTGAAGTTCTCTAACACATCCACCTATTTCCAATCTTGGCATAAGCCCCAATATATCTTGCGGCCTATGTATTGAGTGGACCAGATTTATTTTTTGGGAAAACATGTACAGTGTTGGACCAACCTAATGGATGGATTGGATTTTGCATCCATGTGCCATGTTTGCACATTTGTGGCATGTACATGAGCTTTATTGCACATGCGTGTTTGCTTAGCAAAGTTCTGCAATTGTTAGTCTAATAATTTGGAAATAACCAAATCTTAATTCCCTCATCATTCATGACCTGAGCTCCAAATGACAGCAATATTCCTTTCAAGTTCAACTGGAAAGCAACATTGCTGCCATGTTACTGATGGCTACTTTCCAATTGTGAATGCTAGGAAACATCACAATTTTAGAAATTTACTTTGCACATAAAAAGTACTGTTAATTGATATGCGACACTGCATTGGTTTTCAGGGAAGAGAGAAAGGAGCATGCTATCTGATCTTGAAAAGCATGTGCAGATAAGATAGCTGCTGCAGAGGAGTCTCTGAAAAAGAAGAAGCAGGTCATTAGCTACCCTTCGTTAATAGTTATTTTGATTTCATGAGATGAAATACCAAGTCCATAGCCCATCAAATGGTTGTGGGATTGTGAAACGAAAAGGCTGATATATCCCTATCTTTTGACAAATAGTAAAAATACATGCTTTGAATATCTGTGAAATCAAACACTTTAGCAACATATCTTTTAATTATCGAAAGATAATTTGCTTAAATATCTTTACTTTCTGGAGAAGGGTTAGCATCTTATAATTGATGATAGTTTGTCAGTTTGTAGTGTCCTTGAGAATTGACATGTATGCCCATCTCCCTCCCTCTCTCAAATTGCAGCTTATCCATTTCTCAGTTATTTCTTCCTTTTCTCAAATTGTGCTTGAATATTTCACAGGTTTGAGATGAAGCTGAAAAATACATATGATCAGGCTACATTTCAGCAGGTTTGCATACTTACCGCCATCAATCCTTTTTTTTTTTTTTAAATGCCGGATGGATGTTTAAGTATTTATATATGTACATATATGTACATATAAGGTTGGATCTTTCAAGCTAGATAGTTGTAATCTTCCCGGCTTTTTGTTGTAGTTTAAGCTGCATCTGTTTCTGCTAAATAGTTCCTTTTTTTTCCCTTTTGGATCTTTCAAGTAATTTGAATAGGCATGATAAATAAATGCATTGTAAATCAAATAAAACAAGTATTCTAGGTTCCACCTGGTCATGATGTGCTGGCTGGGTGGGACCCAGATTTGGATGGAGGGTTGATATTAAGCATCCCATCATTGAACTTTGAACTTTTGCCAGCCCAAAAAAGCAAGGAGAAGATGATGATGATGGGACCCAAGTTGTGTGTATCCCCTGTTAGATGATGCCCATGTAACCCAAAGCGCTATAGAACTGATTTTAAGTATCATCTGAAACCAGTATGTATCGCCTGATGGAACTAGTTTCATCCATTGTATTGGCCTGATAGAGGGAGATATGACCCGATTTTAGTGGTGACAATATGGTACTTTGAAACTGATTTTTAAACCTTGTATACATTTTTTTCTTAATTATACCCAATATAAATGGTTAATGTGTTTGAAATCTATTGTCATCAGTGCTCACAACTAATAAAGAAACTATATAAATGAACATCTCATCTAATAGAAGTTGTGTGCTGTGTAATTGCATCTTCGTATCTATTTAAAAGCTACATTGTGTGAAAGTTTCTGGATTTTCTCTGTATTTCTTGAAGTTCAGCACAATGGATAACCTGATCTGATTGAACTCATTCTTGCATAAACATTCTCCCCATTACTTTGCTTTTGCTGTTTGTCATGATAGATGAAATATTTTGTGTTTAATTTGCTCAACTGTTCTAGATTTTGGGTGCATTGAGGACCGGTGTAGATGTGAATGATTGAGCAATTGCATTGGTGACATGTGCTGAAGGATGGACTTGCAACTTTACACGTTCCCTATGCATATGGATTTACAATTATCTTGCTCACTTCATGGTTAATGACACTTCTCATCTTGTTGAGAAATGAAAAATATACAATGTTTGGACTTCTTTTTTAAAAAAACTAATTTTGATATTGTACTGATTGGAGATCAATGCATGTCCTTTCTTACCTTGCCTTGGTTTGACATGCACCCTGGCACGGATGAGTTGAATGGTAGCTAGCTATGTACTTTCTTTATTTCATTGGAAGAGGGTTGTAGTGGGCCCACTTCATGAGCTAAACCATGGGCAGTATGAACATACCCGCTGCAATTGTGTTTCCCTAACTGTAGTTTAGGGAGCCTTCATTCCCGGTCTCAGATGTAAATATCCGCTCCATGAATACATTTCCACCATCTTCTAGTGGTGGGTTTGATCCTTTTCACCTTAGCAGATGCCCATACATCTCCGAATTTCAGTCTTCTTGGAGTTGTGATGGTGTTGGGTGCTTTGTTCATGGATTCTTTTCTGGGTAATTTTCAGGAAGCCATATTTACAATGAATCCTGAAACCACACAGGTATTCTGCATTTCCTCCATTCATTTTCCCCTGTTTCAATGGTGCTTATTGGCATGTGTCATGTATCTGTTACTTCTCTCTGAGGGTATTTATTAAATCTCTTGGGCTGTAGTGTGCTTTATTTTTTTTCCCCACGACAGAACTGTTATTTCTTTCCTAACAGATGGAGATGCTCTTTTGCTCCACTGTGGTTGGGCTTCCTTTCTTGATTCCACCCATGCTTTTAATGGGAGAGCTGTTCACGGCCTGGAATTCCTGCTCTCAGGTGAGATCCCCCTGCCTATGGATGGCGTATGCCTCAAAAATCTCCCCGACTGGATGATTCTAACTACGAAGTCTTTGAACTTCTTTTTTTATGAAAGATGGCTAAGATTTGGTTTAAAAAAGAGAGGATGCTATTAACCATCTATCTGTAGTTCCCCAACTGAAGGGTTAGTATCTCCAAATGTGGGTGATTTTTAGGGACAACTCCCATACATGTATCTCTAGAACCTATTAAAGTAGACCATGCCAAAAAAAAAAAAAAAGGGACTTCCAAGATGCAAACTTGCTCTTTTCAAGTTTTCTGTTGCAATTCATTAGAACCTCCAGTATCATTGTTGCAGTTTGATTTATGCCACATTGAAGTGTTACCAGGAAGTAGATTGCCCTTGGTAAGAGTTCCATCATTGGAGGTAGCTGGAAGGAATGGGATTACAGTTTCAGAAAATACTTCTTGCAGTTCTTGCTAGTAGTTTGGAATATAAGGACTCCCATTCATGGTTATAAATATCCGGATCAGTCCACATCAGCCAGCCCCAAAAATGATACGCCATATGAATCAGACAGTATTGGTGCCCAAGGTATGAACCAGACCCAAAGTGACAAAATCAGTGAACCCTCAACAGGTACATAACGGTTTCTAATACTAAGAAACTTTGTACCAAGTGATATTCTGCACTTCATAGTAATAACAACAAATTTCCAGCGTTTGAATCAAAACATGAGTTACAATGCCAGCCTACTTTACTTGGACATGGAAGCATTTGAATAGAAACATGAGTTACAATACCAGCCTACGTCACTTGAACATTGAACACCAAAATGGACCAAGCTTCCGACAAAGGCATTAGGACTTCTGAACAACTCACATGTTTAAATAGTTAAGAGTGTGTATGTGACCAAGTTTTAGCGATATGAAGAAAGATGAGGAAATGATAATGTTCCTCCTCTTTTTCCTTGCCAAGGACAAGAAAAGTCATGAGGATTAAATGCAAGTATGACACTTATTTGCAAAGTTTTCAGGTAGTGTAGAACCAACTACCATTCCGTAATGAGGCTAGGATCCTAGAACCACAGTACAGTCCAATCAAAACAGAGGCAAAACCATAATCATTCTCTATGTATACTTCTAAATTGTAATTTGTAATTAGCAGACATCTTCATTTAGCAAGTTTTCACACTTTGAATCTGCAAAGAAATCACAGTATGTGCATTCACATTTGCAAATGCATTATTAGAACCCATACATAATCAAACATTGAAGGATTTTTTACTGCTTTGGATGGATCAGCAAAGCCTGAAAAGTGTTTTGATTTGTATCAGTTTTAACTATGTCCCATGTCAAATTGCATTTCACAGAAAATGCTTTGAGGCTAATTGCAAGAAAAGCAATGGCCAAAAACACTGGGGCCTGTGGCTTACTATCTTTATTTTTTACTGTGCAAATTCTAGGTGTCACTTGTATTGCCAATGTATCCCCAATATTTTTGACTGTGTAAATTCCAAGTGTTGATGGTATTCATCTGCTAGACTTCTACCCAGAGTCGACCTCAGCATGCCATGTGGATTTCAAGTGAGCAATATCCAAATTTAGTTATCTAAAGTTATGAAGTTATACAAGCAATTGATCTCACCATGAAGATCACATCTTGAAAATCAGGACGATCCACTCATTAGATGGGCCACACCTGTATGTTGAGTCAGAACATCACTTATCCATCTGTTTTGATGGCGTGACCTGCTTGATGAGTGGATCAACTGATTTTTGCTTCAGGTGACTTTCATGATGGGGCCTACCATTTGCATGCTTGTCCCACAGGTGACTCATTAGTAGGAAAGATGGAGCTGCATACTAAGGTAGCATATAGCTGGCTGTAGGTGATCAGTTTTCTTTTAGTTGAGGAAGATAGTACAACATATTGTTTCTAAGGTGGCATGTTGTTTCTGCATGTATGGTCGTCATGCACATAGACAGAAAATGCTTGCAATGAATGTTTATGAGTACTAGGTGGCATATTAATGAAAACAATGTCTCCGTCCATAAATAACGCCTGTTTATGATTTGACCAACTTTCAAATATGTATGTCCTTTTGAACTTTCAAATATGTATGTCCTTTCAAGTCATTAGATTTTCCTGGATTTGGGGGGTTCCCGCACAGTGGCAGTTTGGTAATTTTGGAGCCCTTGGTTAGGGTTTGGGCTGAAAGTATGAGTGCTGGAGCCGACGCTTTCGGAGTCCGAACTCATTCTTTTGAAAAATAGAAAAATGGGAATATTAGTAAATATGGATTTTCTTGTTAAGAAGAAGATGGAAGATGGATTGAAAAAACATAAAAGAGATTTTTACTTCTTCTTCTTTTTTGCTTCAAGAGAGAGACGGAGAGGTGAGAGTGGGGAAATTGAGGGAGAGAGTGGGGGAATGAAGTGGCCGCGTGAGATTTGAAAATAGCGAGTGTAGTTTGGTTTGAAAATAATGTTTCACATGCGTGTCTATGAGAGGTGTCCACGGACGTGGATTAGCTAATGAACGCGACAGTAGCGAGTTTGCAATAAATTGTGTTAATTGAGAAGTTTTTTTTAACAGCCAATCTAAGTTGATTTCTTTCCAATTTTATATTGTGTTAATTTTCTGATTTTAGGAAAATTTTACATCAATTTATGCATGTTCTAGGATGTTTTATGTTTAGAAAGTCATGTTATGGCAGTAAATTGAGTAAGGGTTGTTTTGGACTCTGACAATTGGGCTTTGGAAGGTTTGCTAATTGCACATGTGTCTGGGGCCCTGCGCCCATGCCGATCCACATGCAGGTGCGCATGCTAATGTAGAACACGTGTGAGAGATCTGAGCTTTCATCAGGTCGGCTTCTCTGTTTAGAACTTCTGGTCTAAAATTCAGGCCATTCAATGCCTCAGGTGGCCACATCTACCAAAACAGATCAACAGCTAGTAAAAATGTTGAATCACTGGTCAGGTGGGCCACAGTTTGTTAAACAAATGTACAGCTCTGAAAAACTTGGCAGAAGTTTTCTAACCCATCCACATGTTTCCAATATAGTGGCATGCATGCTGATCATGCCAGATTTTGTTTTTGGGAAAACATGTACATGGTCTGACCAACCTAATGGATGGATTAGATCTAGCATGCATGTGCCATGCTTGCACCTTCTCATGAAGAAGGTGCATGCTTGCAATAGCAAAGTTTTCTAACCCATCCACATGTTTCCATTTTATCGTGTATTCTCCGTTTTGTTGGTTCTGGATTCCGTTGCCTCGTCTGTTGTAACGAGTTTGATGAATTTCTTTGAGCCGGCGACTCCGTTTATTCAGAGGTGGCTTCCTCTTTTTTATGTTCTGTCATTGGTGGCGTTGCCTCTGGTAGTTAAGGATATCCCTACAGCTTCGGGACTCAAGATCTGTTGCATCCTAGGTATTGGATTCTTCAATGGTTTCATTTCATTCAAGGACTGTTCAAATGACAGATTTTGATTGAAATGCGATGTTACACTATTAGGCAGTGTTTATATGAACTTTTGAATTGAATTGCAATTAGTTGTCGAGTAGAGATTAAATGATCCAATTAGAATAGTCCTCCTCAGCATTCGTGATGAGGAAGTACACCCCCAATTGTAGTTACAAGCCTTTAATGTCCAATAGAAAATAATGTAATTGTAATTGGATACTCCAGAAATTCAAATTGGTCATTTCTACTTAACTGAATTAATGGTTGTAATTCAATTCGATAGTGCATCATAACGCAGCCCACAAGTATAATTTTGATTGGGTTTTCTTTCATGTGCTAATGGACTCCATTTTCTTCTTGTTTTTCTGCAGTTGTTGGGTGGTTGGCCTCACTTTCTATCGCAGGCTACACGACCTTAACTGGAAGAAAGATTGTAAAGACAGAAATGGTAGCTGCTGAGCCAATGACAAAACCTTCACCATTTTCAAGCGTGGAGGTGTGGACTTGACAGCCATTTTCATTTTATCATTTGCTCTCGCATTCTTGTCCCCAACGGCACTTGGGACGACCGCAAGGACGCGGCTTTGTTTCTTACTTGCTGCCACTGTCTTAGGATATATGGTCGGTTCTGGGTAATGCACTCCATCCATTTATCAAATAGGAGCAGACAACACCACAATTTGCATTTCGACAAAACCCAGTTACATTCTTGGATTTGAAAATCAGTTATTAAAATGTTGGGTCCAGTCAAGTTGAGTTCTCATGTTTTTGAACTATGATTATGAATACTAGGAAATGTTGGGTCTAGTCAACTTTTGAGAAGAAGGCAAGAAGTGATAACTTTGCTATTGCCTGTACCTTCTTCTCATGCACTATGCATTACCTAGGCCACTATGCAATACCTTCTTCTCATTCCCTTTAGGTTGGCTTTTATTTGATATTTTGTTTGATATTGTCATTTGGAAAAGAATTAGAAGAAATGTTCCATTTTTGTGTTGAATTTATGGAACCTCTTCTTTAAAGTGAAAAGGTTCCCTTAAATGATAAACACCCTTCAATAATGAGGTTGATCTACATACATCTTTTCTTCAAAAATATTGAGTTGTTAATTTTGTTATTCTTCAGGCATTCGATCAAGCACTTTAGGTTGTTTTCTTTCAGTCAACCTTTATGTAGAACCTTCTATTTTATTTCTATACGTGAATATCATTTATTTAGGAGAGCATGTATAGTACTTCTCAGTGATGCTAAAAGAAAATCTAGTTGCCAGTCCTAGGCAGCCTGGGGTCCATCTGATGAACAGGTCAACAGTTCTCCACACATGTGCCCAGTTGGTGTGTGTGGGGCACTTGGCTTGGGCATTTGGAGATGCACACGGGGAGATTTCCAAGACTTTTGTCTGTTAAAAAAAGATGGTGTCTTCTAAGATCGGAAGAATTCTAGACATCTAATCTGAAAAACTTTTTACAGGTTGGTAGGTATGAAAACCCAGAGGAGTGTCCGTTCTTCCCTGATGATTTACCGTCCCCATTGGCTCCTCTCGACCACGCACAGGTAAATTTCCACTGCATTCGGCTAAAACTTTCCTCATGCCCCCCTATCCGAATCTCATTTGGTGCGAGTCCATCACAGGTGTTGTATCTTAAAGCTGCATCTATCAACATAAATAAGACCATATGGAATATGTACATCAACGAACTGCTGCCGCTATTCACGGCCGAGGGTGATGATGGCAACTATGCGTCAATGGCAACGTGATCTCGCATGTTTGCAGGTAAGGATTGGTTGAATTCATCTTATGGGCAGTGCTGATTATATGTGCTAGTTACACAAATGAGACGATTTTGGTATTCGCAGGCTATCTCTAGAAGGATTCATTATGGAATGTATGTTGCCGAAATCAAATTCAGAGATTGCCCACAGGTGTATGGGCCTGCTGTCCGTGCTCAGCTCTGCACTTCTTTTCTATTTTGTGTTTTTTGAAGTGAAATGATTAGTTTGAAGTTCAAGCTCGACTCCTATATTAGCTTTTCACCATTTGGAATATGGGGGTTGCTCTTTAAATGTGCACATGCAGAGCTGTGCGGCAGTCCAGACTGTCCAAGATGCTGACCCAATTGTACATAGAGCATAATCGAAATTTTTCGCTGAGAAGATAATATTAACCATCTGACTTTTCCCTTCGAATTTGGATCATTCACGATTGTTTTTGAATGATCCATTTGTTACCCACTAATTGTATGGTTAGGATTGCTTGATCAGTGTGAATTTTAGATATATGCTTCATTCATTGGATTAGGTATGTGCTCCATCCGCAATGGGACTTCAGAATTTGGATGGTCTGGATTGCTGCACCTAAGCACCACTTGTGAGAATGGTGAGTTGTCACCATTTTTAAATGGTGCAAAATAAAATGCCATCTGACCCTTGGAAGATGGTATGGATGTTGATAAACGATGTGGGTCCCACAGATGGACGGCTGGATGAAATATATACGAAATGGGGGGTCCCACAGATGGACCGCTGGATGAAACAATACATCAAGGTGGGATTTCCACCGTCCCAGACAGTGGACGGTGGGGATGAACGGTCTGGATATCACACATACCCCATGTTCAGACCCTCAGAACTTGCTGATGTCAATACAGCAGCTATATAGGAGGGTGGTCCCACACATACCTCTGATCAGACCCACAGAACTTATTGACGTCAACACAGGAGCTAGATAGGTGTGGGACCCACAGAGCTTGCTGACATCAACACAGAAGCTAGATAGCTGTGGGACCCACGGAGCTTGCTGACGTCAATACAACAGATATATATCTGGTGGTCCAGCACATGGACGGTGTTGATAAAACATATACATAAAGGTGGGTCCCACCATCCTGCTGTGTGGACGGTGTAGATAAAGTATATAGATCACGGTGGGTCCACGTCCCTGCTGGATGGTGGAGATCCCAGATGTGCAGGGTGGGTCCCACCGTCCCGGGGACGGACAGGTTGGATAAAATACATAGGTCAAGTGGGTCCACACGTGTGGCCCACCATAGCTTTCGATAAGCTAATATTTATGTTTTTCCTTCAACTAGGCCTGTCCAAACGAACAGTTAAGTGGGCCGTCTGGACGGTCAGCAAGGTGGGCCCCACGGGCGGTCGGCGTAGATAAAATACTTGCATCATGGTGGGCCGTCTGGACAGTCAGCAAGGCGGGCTCCATGGGTGGTCGGCGTACATAAAATACTTGCATCATGGTGGGCCGCAAATAGGGGAGAGAGACAGACAGACAGATAGACAGAGAGAGAGACGTGCGATGGAGGGCTCCGCCATTGAGCCCTCCCTTCCATGCATTACAAAACATACATCAAATAGGTCCCATTATATGTGGGTCACCAATCAAAATCAACAGTGAAGATCCCTTTTTCACCAAAAATTCATGGTCTAGATGACCTTCAAGCAATAGGAAAATAAACATCATGATGAGGTCCATGGAGAATGGCCCCATCATGGGATGAACATGTGGATCATGGTGGGCCATTGGCCACACCTAGGGTCCAAAGTGAGATCCATACCATCAATCGGTAAGCCCCACTTGATCCATCATTAAAACACGATCTAATCCTACAAATCACTCACTTATGGTCCTCTTCTTTAGCTCCTTGGACTCCTTAGTTCCTAGGTTTCATCTTTGATGAAGGATGATGAGAATTGAAGGGTTGAATGGTGAGATCTTAGGGTACGAAAATGGGCTTTGATCTTGGGTTCTCTCTCTCCTTAGAATTTTTCTTTCTTGGTTGCTTGGAAAATGGTAGAGAATGAGATGGGATGGAGTGATGGATGGGAGAGAGGGATGGTGTTGTGTTAAAAGGATGGGATGAAAGGGATGGGTGGTGTAAGAAAGAGTTGACTTTGGGGATGGCTTGTGTAGGAGAGATGAGTGTGATGGTTGTGATGGGATGTATACTTGAGTAGTACTTGATTGATTGATGTGATGTTTGGGTAGAGATTCTTTCGAGATTCGCAACGCGCGGCGTTTTTCTCAAAATATGGGCGGGCCCACAACACTTGGCCTGGGTATCACATCGGTGCGCAAGTCGGGGTCGTTAGGGTACAAGTCTCAGGTCGAGTCGACTCAGATATACGGGATGCGACTTAGGGTCACGCGCAAACGCTGATTACAAGTCGCGGGTTGCTGGAATTTGACGGGGAGGATCGCGGAAGTATAAGGAATGATACGGACTAGGATACAGGCCTTATAGAATCCTAACCTAGAAACAAAGAAAAAGATTAATCCTAATCTTAACCTAATTACCTAATTCTAATACTAATTAAATTTAGAAAAGCGCAGCCGTAGTCCCTGGCAACGGCGCTAAAAACTTGTTCACAACTCAAGTGTAGGGTCGCGATGTAGTAATAATCTCGGTGAGACCGGGGTCGAATCCACAGGGACTATCTCGTACATTTTTGAAAAGAACTAGAACTAGAAGAAGAAGAATATCTAAATCTGAATTCTAGAATAATTGGAAGTGATTGTGAATAAAGTTAACTTGTGAATTTAAATGTGAGAACTAGGGTGCCAAGGATCCACTTGTAGTTATCAAGATGCTACCTTACTTGATTCAAGAGATCCAACTGGAATCAGAGTCATATCTTATCCCGTTGGAGAAAGAGATGATCAAATTTATGAACTTCTCATTGATCCAGCCTCAATGGAGGAGAATTGTGAAGATTTGGAATGGATTCTACACCCAACCAAGCCCAAGAGAAAATGGTAAACAACAGGATTTACTAATCCCACAATCTCAAATAAGAAAAGAAGATACTCAAAGCTATCGCAGCGTCTACTGTAATTTGAGTCACAATAAACCATTGAAAAGTGAAAATATTCCTTAAAATCAACTAGTAATCAATGAAGCTCAACATAAATATGAATCAAAGCAAAGTAAATATCTCAATCATGCTACAAGCTTCACCTCTTAGCCCTAACTAAGAGGTTTAGTCAACCATAGACATGATTGAACTAATAACTCTTAAACAAAACATGAAAATTAACTAAGGAAGAAGAAAAACTCTTAGTGGTGGCTGTCCACCCTTTGGCTCCACTCCTTAAACCCTAGAACGTTTTAAGGACTCCTATTTATACTTTTGAAGCTCCACCTTACGCACCGACTTTGAATTTCCGCAATCCGATCGCGAAAGTATCTTAATTTATGTAGCCGCATTACTCATCGGTCGGATCAAAGTCGAGTCCGAATTTGGAAAGGATTCTGTTTCAGCAGTTGCCCGATTTCACTCGGACCGAGATGGGTTCGGTCGGACCGAATTAATCCTCAGTCGAACCGAATTAACTCCAAAATTCATCGTTCTTCACTGGAACTTTTTGTGCACTTTTGGTCGTATCGAGTCCTTTTGGTCGAACCGAATTGTCTATCGGTTGGACCGAATTAGCTTCTGAATTTCATCGTTGGCTGCTGGACTATTTTGTGCGATTTCAGTCGGACCGAACTTGTCTGTTTTCTGTTACAGATTTTGTGATCTTTCAAGTCTTTTCTTAAGCTTTTGTATTTGGTTTCCTTGGATCTTTAACATGTGAATTCTTCACTCTTGGTCTCCTAAAATCCATTCTTTGCCTTGGTGCTTCTTAAGCATTAAATTCATGCTTTTGGCATTATTTTCAATCCAACCTCTCAAATTCACCTTCCAGCACGAACATGTATAAAATCTATCTTTAAACATTATCATGTTCATAAAACAAGATATAAATAGGGGAAAATATACAATATTTAACACTCAACATAGATAAATCCTCATCATCTATAATGACAACAAACGCAATATTTGAGTCATCCTTGTATCTCAACGATAACCAAGAATCCCATGATAGATTTCCCCTAACACGTGGTTGTTACACCTTTTGTTATACATTTACTTGCGCCTCAGGTTCTTCAAGTGTTTCACCCTGTCTATTTCAACATTGATTACTAATTTTTCCGTTTTCTTGTACTTATCTTTCCGAAACAATGAACCTTCATCAAACTTGACGTCCTAGCTAAATATGTTTTTCCGTGAAAGTCGGTCATACAATTTGTATCCTTTCACCCCATCACCATAGTCAACGAAAGTACACTTATAGCCCTTTGATCTATCTTATCCCTCTCAACTGACGGTCCATGAGAATAAGCATCACAACCAAATATCTGCAACCCCAAGTAATCAACTATATGACCACTCAATACTTCTTCTGAAATTTTATAATCAATAGTTGTAGAGGAAGATCGATTTACTAAATAGCAAACCGTAAAAACGGTCTCAGCCTGTAGCTCCTTGCCCAACTCAAAATTACTCAACATACCATACGTCATTTCCAAACGAGTTTGATTTATACATTCAGGCACACTATTTTGCTCTGGCGTATGCATTACCATGTTGTGCCTCACTATCCCCTCATTCTTACGGTATTAGTTAAATTCCCTAAAAGTAAATTCTCCATTGTTATCTGTCCTCAGAATTTTCACTTTCCGACATGTGTTTTTCAACTATTGCATTTTCAATCTAGAAAGTATCAAACATATCAGATTTATGCTTCAGAATATAAATCTAAACCTTCTAGAGAAGTCGTCAATGAATGTAAAAAAGAATGACGACCCCTCTCCAGAAACAACATGCAACGACCCCTTACACATACGAATGCACATAGTCAAGCTGACCTTTACTAATATGTTTCTCGGTCTTAAAACTTAACCTTAATTGTTTTTCATATATACGATACTCACACATATTTAAATCAAAACTTTTAAAACTAGGAATCAAACGATGGTCAAGAAGTACCTTCATTCCTCGCTCTCACATGTAGCCCATGCGTGCAGACTATAAACGTGATGACGTAAACTTTGCTACAAACGTTTTAGCTCCACCCGATTTAGTATTCCTAATCAACTTGTAAAGATTTTCTCTCTTCTTTGCTTTTATAACTGTGAGTTATCCATTTAAAACTTTTAGGACACTTTCATAACCAGCAAACTTCACCCAAGTGTATCTAGAGCTCCCAGATGGATCAGATTCTTATTTAAAATCGGAACGTGCCTCACATTGGATAGAGTATGCTCCACCCCATCAAGCATCCCAATGAGAATTAAACAAATCTCAACCATCTTACAGGCATGATCATTGCCCATAAGAACTAGGTTACCATTATACTCGTTATATCTGGTAAACCAACTCTAATGAGAACACATATGGTACAATGTCCCCTTATCTAAAATCCACTCCTACTAAAAGCAACCAATCTTAGACACAGACAACACATCACCACCATCCAATCCTTCACCTGATTTCACTAAATTGGCTTCCTTTTGGCAAATCATCTGATATCTCCTCCTGGGCTTTAGGATATTAACAGTCATTCTTCATATGTCCCACCATATGGCAATTCCAACACTTCATCTTGCCTTTGCCTTTCGACTTGAATGTAGATCGCGACTACCCCTTCTCTCGCTCAAATTGTCTTCCCCAAGCAAACAATGCGTCCATAGAAGTACCTCCACATCCACTCTTCCTTCTCAACTACTTTGACTGAAGTGCTGATATAACAATATCGACATCCAAGGTATCCCTACCATAGCACAAAGTATCAACCAAATACTCATAGGATCTCGGGAGAGACGTCAACAAAACTAGGGTTTTATCTTCTTCATCAATCTTCACATCCACGCTCGTCAACTTGCAAACCAGGTTGTTGAAGACATTAATGTGCTTAGAGAGATTCGATCATTCTACTATCTTCTGAGTGCAAAATTGTCTCTTCATATATAACGATTGATTAGCGACTTCATCATATAAATGCTCTTTATTTTCGTCCATAATCATGCAATAGTCTCATCAATTCCAGACATTGTGCTTTCCTAGGGAGCGCATGTTACAGCCCTTGGGTAAACTAGAAAAGTTTTCATCTTCAACCTCCATAATTCACAATTATTTTTTCCAATGAACTTGTCTCGAATTTCACAATCAATCCCCTCAATGCCATATTTCCAGACAAGCATAATGAAACACGGGTTATTGAAAGCAATCCCCTCAATACCATATTTCCAGACAAGCATAATGAAACACGGGTTATTGAAAGCAATTAGATGGACGCTTGCTAAAATACTTGTGAAAAGCCAATGATGTTTTAGCTAGCTCCATGTATTTGATTCTTATGATTGTAGTTTTTTTTTTTTTTTTTTTTCCGATTATCATGAGATGAACTAGATGGACATTTTATATTCTACCCATTCCATAGTGATGGACATTTTATATTCTACTCATTCCATAGTTTGATTGAGTGGAAAGTGTTAGACATGAGCCCATGTGACCCACTTGTCCGCAACAATTAATACGTGAGTACACGAGTTTCATTCCATCTCCCTTTCATTTACCCTTCAAAACTATTGAAAATTAAATTTAAAATTGAATTCAAATTGAAAGATTAAATAGGAAAATAGAGTGGTTAGATGAAATGGGGTAATCCTCGCCTATTGAAAATCAAATTTAAAATTGAATTCAAATTGAAAGATTAAATAGGAAAATAGAGTGGTTGGACGAAATGGGGTAATCCTCGCCTAATCTAAACACTTTTTTATCTCTTGATCACTCTCTCACTCAAATCATTCAAAAAAAAAAATGTCCATGAAGAAAAAATAAGAAAGAAAATATCCTTTTGCCCATTTCACCCACATCTAGACAATCTAAGCCATTTATCTGATGACTGTCTTAATTATAAAATCAGACCGATGACAAGATCCTATATATACTCCCATAGTAGCTATGCAAGCTACCGGACAAAAACCATCCATCTTCGGCTTTATGCAAAGGTCATCCATCTTCAGCATTACGTCAAAGGTTCCAAGACCGTGTATGACTATCAGATTATACAACGCCAATAAATAAGCTTAAAGTTTTGCTTCATGATTTGGACGGGTTTAATTTAACAACTTGTATCATCCATCTACCAGAGTACCAAAACTTATTAGGACGCTTATACAAGTGGCCCAATCTACTAGCAAAGAGGTAGATACAAACAGATCCTAAAGAGTTCAAAACATATAAGCCGACTGTCATCCATCAATATCGCATGGCCCCACCTCAAGTGCAAATTTATTCAACCAATCTCATTTTTTGAACTGGTCATCAATATGGGTACATGATCAGCAACCAGTAGGCTAAAGCAACACAACTAACCTGCATTACCTTAAAAAGACCTATTCAAATTTGTAACACCACTGGGCCCATTCTACATCAGCCACTGTACATTGATTACCATTCATTCTTTTGGAGACGTGCCACCATGGTGAGTCCACAGAGATTGTAGATACGATTTGTGATTCGTGCTACACAGCGACATATGGAATATCAGGGCCATTCATTAGGTGTTTCCACCATAACCACTCCCAGGCCCAAAAAAGAACAGGTGGACCTGCTCACAGGAACCATGAGTGTTTGAGAAGAGATATCAACATTCCATATTCAGCGTACATGTATGATCCACATGATGAGGCTGGACTGGCCTGAATCTGTGGCTGGGGAATGATCAAGGTGGGAACACCTGATGAGCGGCCCAATTGTGCAGCGAATCACCTCTTCAACCTCTCCGGCTTTACTGCTTCTCATCTTTGGGGATGACAAGAGGCAGAAACCAGCACGAACGTTGTTGATCATCACTACAATCCCTGACCATCCTCATAACCCCAATTTCCAGTGGTGGTTCATAAATGTGTTGTCTGATGCCCATGTACATTGTTCAGTCCCTTGGACGTGCCAGCCAGAGTGAACTGAGTGCCCGCAGGCGTGAGAAGTAATCACTGATAGCCAGTAATGCGCGGGCCGCTTGACGGGTGGTCAATATACGATGCATTTGTTGCAATGTTTGCTGCCTCAAAAGATCAGCCTGGTCACAAGAAAACACATATGAGGCTCTGCTAGAGGTATTAAACAATGCCTGACCCTAGAAGAAAACCTATGGTAAACTCAGATTTTCAGTTTCTACAAAGTGGGCCCCTGGTTAGTTAACCAAAAGTGGGGCCGAATCTTGGATACCCCATGAACAAATAACTCCAATTGGAAGATCACAGCCAGTGAACTTTTGGTCCCTTTTTTCTCATTTTGGGCCATTGCTATGTTTTACTTTCTTAATATTCTATTTTCCAGTCACCTGTTGAAGGGTTGGAATTTGGCTGTACACATCACATCCAGTAGGGCCCATCATATCAATGGTTAGACTGCTGATTCATGGGCCCCAATTGGTACAAACTGCAAAAAAAAAAAAAAAAAAAAGGAGCCCTAGTGTATGTATTCTTGAGAACTGCTGCTCATGCTAACCTGCATTTAGGAAGACAGTGCATGCATGGGAATGCAAGTATGGGTACCTGGCGGAGGAAGTTCTCGAGGGTGCCAAGCTTGCCCATTGCAATTGCCATCTGACCCATGTAATTGGCGACATCTCCAGAGCCGGAAGGGCCGAGAGAGCCAGAAGCAACGGTCTCAGCAAGAGATTGTTGCAATGCTTCCATACCTTGTGACAACGCGTCTTCTGCCTGTTGAGAGGACTGCTGTAGATTACAAATGCCCATCAACTGTTGATCTGTCAACGGTTCAAGTTGGCTTGCAAGCAACTGAAAGTCACAGTTCCACAGCCCGAATCAATAAAAAGACATGCTAAGGCTAAAGATGAAGCCAACTAAGGATATTCGCATGGCATGCTTTGGAGCGTTTGCATGCACGTGGGAGATATGGGCCATTCGTCAGCCAGACCCTACTTTGAATATGCCCTGGTAAATCAGGCTAGTCCGCTCATGTGGCCCACAAATGTGGAATAGAAATGGAATTTTAGAGCCAGGGCATGTTCATGATGGAGCCTACCTGATGAGTGTCCCAGACCTTGAATGTGGGTGGTACTGGCACGTCTTCTCCAAATAGGGTTCACAAAGCTTTCATGCAGATATCCTTCAAATTATTAACAGATTCCTAGAAGTCTCACCTTCAAAAGCTCTGAGGACCGGAACCCTCCCAACCACATGAAACATCTCTCTGCCGGAGTCTTCCACATGCCCGAAAGCATGTGGAATACATCAGACTTCGCACCGACACTTTTGAGCCTGAAAATCTCATCATAATGCACCATCACACTATCGACGAGAAGACGCAGCTCATTATCACCCACATGAGAATTTACTGCTGCCCTTAGATCATTGATCTGTCTTTGATGCTCATCAAGCCACCGTGCATATTCCATATCAAATGCCAAGGCTCCTGAAATTTTATAAACAGACAAGCAACCTGATCAATGAAACTTCTGCTTGAACTCTCTGAAAATGACAGATGAGTGCATTTTTTTTTTCTTGAAATCACTTCAGAACCTAAAGCTAGAAAATCAGAACAAAATCAGCTCAGAAATTGTTGATGCACTTCAAGTGTGTGCCTCAAGCCAGCAGACTGGCAAAGGGAATGGTTTGAGGGTCTACTGAAGTTTGGTTAGATTCGGCAAACACAGGTACTATCTAACTTAACTGTTCCTACAACAACAGAAATGTCCCCATGAAGAACCATGAAAAACACATTTCATGGACAGTTGTCCGCAGAACAACGAGCAGGTTACAAGAAATCAATTGGGGGAGTTTCTCAATGAGGACTTCTACCGTGATGGACAGTTATCATATGGAGACAAGATTAACTTTATCTGTATGTTACGGTCAACGCTAGCCACAAGAACCTAGAGCACAAAGCTGCAACCAATGAATTTAAGCATTCTGTCCTTTGACTGAAATCCTTTCATATTGGTGTCCAGGAACATCAACAATGGTTGACACCCTGTTGGTGACTGACTACTCACCAAAAAAATCCTGAGGTTCAGCATCACAACTGATACTCAATTTATGCACCAATAGAGATGTTGAGGAATATATACTCCAAGAACATAACACTTGAGCCATATCAATGGCATGAAACCAAACATTTTATTCATTATTGTCCTCAACAGAGTTGGGCCTAAAGCTATTCTGAGGAAGTTCCAAAAATGTATGAAGCCTTTCTCTCTTGATCCTACTCTCTACCCTTCAATTATTAGGGTAAAACAAAAGAAAAAAATAAGTAAATTTACAATAATACACCTAATGACAGTAGTAAAACAAAAGATGTGCATCTCCACACTCCCCCTCAAACTCGCGCAAAGATACCAATGATATTCAGCTTGCCTATCATATTACACGCCAATCATATTCAGCTGCCCAATTGCTTTCATAAGAATATCAGCCATTAAGTTTAGATTGCATGTAAGGCATAGTAATGAGTTTTCTAACAATGTTTTCCCTCATGATATATTGGATTATTTACAATGGGATAAGGCTTTAGATGATGACGATGATGATATATTAGATTATTTGAAATGGGAATTGCTACTTGGTTATCACAGTAGAAGAAACCAACTTCAAATCCCAACTCGCAAGTGTCCTTAGCCACATCAATACACATGTATGTAGTGCCATAGTTCTATATTCTGCTTCAGTCTGCATTCCTGCATGTTCATTTGCCGATTAAATGAAAACAAGATACCTTTCCCAGGTGCCAACTTCATGCATCTCAGGATTCTGTAGATGGCTGCCCTCTGTAATGATCAAAGTGCATACATGGAACTGCATGTGAAATATCCTGTCTAGTTATTGTCAGGTAACTGAGTTGCCATCAGTCTTTTCTAGCACCCCAGGTCTGCAATAGCCTCATCCTAACTTTAATAAAGACCTGTGATTTTGTTCTATTGGTGTATCACATGGTCTTGCCCCAAATATACTTGTGTCTTTCAGGTTTCTCGAGATTCTGTAGACAGCTGCCATATGTGATGATCAAAATCCATGCATGAAACCACATAGTTAAGTCATTGTCAGGCAAATCGCAATCAATCTTTTTATTGCCCTAGATTTGCAATAACTTCATCCTAACTGTTATACAGCCTGTAATTTTGTTCTATCAGTGTATCACCTGGCCTTGCCACCAACATGTGCCTTTCAATAGACCCCATGTACATTTTCTCCAAGATACAAGTTCCCACGCTTTGATCGAGCAATCTCAACTCCCAAGAAGTATTCATGTGGCCTAAAATCTTTAATGTCCAACTCGTCCAACTCCTTACCTAAATGTCTTGAGCCTCTCAATCTCACCCGCATCATCACCCATAACAACTATGAATCCAGATCCTCTGCTTCAAGCAGGAAAATCCTGCTTGTTGCAATCTAATTGGGCCACATCATCACACACTGCATTTAATGAGCAGTGCAGACAACGTCAGTGATGACGTGAACCAATCACGATGCAGGAAAACAGGATTTTCCTGCTTGTGGCAAGCAGAGGATCCAGATGCCACAACTATATCCACGTATATAATCAGAATAGTAATTTTTTTCCTTTATCCTCATTAACCACGTTGAACTTCTCTCATGCTTTGTCTTCATCATGGAACAACTGAATTTGTCAAACCACCCCATGGGAAATTGTTTTATGCCACAGAGTGCCTTTTTCAACCTACCTATTCTCCCATTCTCCCCCTTAGGTTGAAACTCAGCAGGAAAGACCATGTAAACTTCCACTTGAAGGTCTCTATACAGGAATCACCAGTAACAACTACATACACATACACAATCAAATTAGTAATTTTCTATTCCTTTCATAAAGAGTGTAAGATTGTTGAACTCCTCTCAAAACCCTATCTTCATCATGACACAACTACATATGTCAAGGGAAATTGTTTAGGCCACTTCATCATGACCAATGTGTTTCATAACAGTAACGGTGGCCGTAACAGCCACCACTGTTACCATAATGATATGAACCGTAACGGCTGTTACGGCTCTTCTTTTTCTTTTTCTTAAATAAATAAATAAACGTTACAGGACCGTTACATGACCATTACGGGGACGTTACAGCCTTTTTTTTTTTGTAATGGCCGTTTCAGCCCCATAACGCACTGTTTTGACTGTTATAGTTATGTAACGGCTGCTATGTAACCGATTTTGAATACCTTGATCATAACATAACAACATCTGTCAAGGGAAATTGTTTAGGCCACAGAGAGCCAGGTTCAACCTATAGACTTTCCCGCTCTCCCCCTTAGTCCAAAACCCAAGAGGAAAGGCCATGTAAACTTCCACTTGAAGGTCCCCATCCAGGAAGGCATTGTTCCCACCCAACTAATAGAGAGGCCATGATTTATGAGTGGCAAATAGAGAGAATTCGTGTAGAATTTAGCTCACAAATAGAGAGAGTGCCAATTTCCTCCACCATTTGATGTACAACACAGCTAGGAAGTGGATGACTGGATGTTCAAGGTCCACTTGATCATCATTTACTTCAAGTTTTGTGGTGTCTTGGATGCCCATATGTTGGTTTGCCGGGCCACAATAAAGGGCTATGCTATCCACCCAATCAAATACAATGTTCTTCATGTGGATCTTCGGAAATCCACCTCTTCATGGACCATTCATTGAAGAATGATGCCGCAAAATTTCACCCCATTCATGACATCAAGAATACTGTCCTAGCCACAAGGATAAGCATTTCCATGGAAAACCCATCAAAGTTCAAATTTGCAAACTCTAGCCAGCATGTTTTTCCACATTAATCCTAGCCAAGACCTTCTTAGGACTTCCAAAAATGGCATTCCAATGTCTCCAAAGTCTTGTAGATGGACAACGACAACCTTTGTTCACTATCATCTTACTGTGAAACGCCATCACTTTCACAGGGCCATTTTTACAATTTCCTAAATGTGCTTTGTGAAACAAAGGAAAACCCATCCCTAGAGCTTTAGCATTGGCTAATTCCATTACAAATTCGGTGATTTTCTCTTCCCTAAATTTAACCATTTTCCTCATCACTGGATGCAACTTTAATGAACAGGGGCAGCACGATGGGCAGGAGTATGATATGAATATGCGCATTTATTCACTAATTACAGCACTAGAACCCAATCAACAAACTCATTCAATATATTGCATACCATTTCCTCCCACTGAATGACTTTGATCCCCTAAACATCCACTTCCAATGAAAATTCCCTGCAATTGAACAAACTTCCATAGGGTAAAGAGAAAAAAGGGAACTACAATTGCTTTTCGTAGCAAGGACAAATGGTGAAGATTGAATTGGAAATGAACTTTTATTACACCTGTTGCCGTGCACGTTGAAGCTCTTGTTCAAGTTGTGCCAGCTTCAATCGACTACTCTCCAACTGCTGAACATACGCCTACCAAAACAAAAGCTAGTCCATAGTTTAATCTCATATTCCTCGCATAATATGTCGAACTACAAAAATAAGAGAGCAAAAGACAACAACAGATACTGACCTAGGGATCACATTTACAATATTAGTTTCAGACAGGCAATGCGAGAATCAATAAGGAAAAGGGGTGAAGCAATTTGAAGAAATGAGGGGTGTCTTGACAATTCCTCAAGAAAGAAATTGCAAGAAACAGTGTAACAGTTCCATTACAAATAAACATGGATAACCAAAGACCATGAATTTATTTAGTTACTGATTCAACAGCAAAGATTTTATCAAAGAGAAGAGATAATAAGAGGGTAATGTTACAAGAGAGACTATTTTGAAACAACAAAGATGTCAGTCTAACTGCCCATTCCCTTGTAACCAACTCAGAATTTTCTCTTCTTGAAGCGTGAGAAGCTGTGATCAAAATAAATGTGCATAGCTCCTGAATTTTTTCAATCCAATTTGCTCGACCCCTATGGCTAAACAAACAACAGATTTGCCAAAATGATCCAAAAATTGCCAATGAAGCACTTCGATTCCAACCCAAAGAGTTTGGTCTGATACTCTGAGCTTCATTAGACTCATAGGTGCCTATGAGTCCTAAAATATTATGAACTCGACAAATTGTCACAGACAATGTTCCCACACACATCATCATTATCATTGTCATCTTAGCCTCTCCAAGAAATTTGGGATTGGCTTTTAAATGGCAGATTGGTAATCCAGTGAAACCACTAAGAACGAAGAATCCACACAGATGAAGGGTCATGCACAAAGAGTTGGCTGTGTTGATTGATGTCTTAAATCTGTAAATCAACAGGCCTGTTGATGACAGCTCAATGCCATCGAGCAGACTAGCCATAGGAAATTTCTGGAAATCTCACGATTGGTTGCTCGACACTTTAGGTGTCCTACTCGATGCCGTCAACGAGCCGTCGATGACATCGAAGTCCCCTCGAAGCGACATCGAGAAAATCCGGAAAATACATGTTTAGTCGCTGGAATGTTTTGTTGTTTAGTTCGATGACATCGAAGAGGTTTGATGCCATCGAAGGCTATTCGATGCTATCGAAGTGACATCGAAGGTGTCATCGAACGATTGCATAGAGTTACGCAAAGTTGCGTAAGTGGGGGATTTGTTTCCTATTTCGATTGTGATTCTCATAGAGGCTATATAAACGGGTGTAATCGGGAATAGGGGATATCTCGAGGCTTTCTAATTCGTTCCAAAGGGTTTCAAGAGCTTGTAAGGGAGATTCAAGGCTTGTTCGAATCAAGTAATCTCTATCTCTTGTAATTTTCTGCTTTCATAGTGCATTATTGTCGCTTTGTGCCGTGGTTTTTTCCCGCAAGGGTTTTTTCACGTTAAATTCGGGTGCTTGTGATTGGATTTGCTTGTGCGATTGGAATACTTTGCTTGATTCATCTCTGTAGGATTCCGCAGTCCCCCAACAGGCTGCACAAAAATGGAAGGAAACCCAATGATACATGATTCACAACATCGCTCACAGCCAAGACAGGTACACCTCACATGCAACTTCCCATAACTATTATTCTCCCCAAAAAAGTGAATTTCCAAACAAATCACCTACATGCAATGCAAGACAAGCCCCCTGAGCACACAAATGTAAACTATCATACCAAAAGTTGAAAGGAGATATTGAAGTGGTTGTCAACAGGGAATGGCACTCACATACCCCCCATCTCCCCCACCCCCAACTACTCAGTCCCAAATTTCCAAACAATCAACCACCAATGCTTAGCTTTTGGAAAATTTAAACAAATGCATCGAGGGAGGATTCCAACAACATGAACTCGTCTTTGGATAGCTCACATCATCAATCACTTGTAACCACCCATTCCTAGTTTTGGATTTCCTCATTGTAGATCATTTCTAAACTTTTCAACCGAATGCTTTGCATTTCTGTTGCTTTGCTCCTTTTAAAGATACAATAGAATTACCACCAAGCAAAGATTGCAAAAAACACGTCCTTTGGGATTATAAATCATACAAAGTAACATGTGCTTACTTCACTAGTATGCTCAATTTAGATTGAGGTCAGTTGTTTTGAGCTTATCCCATGCAAAGTCATCTTCATTCATCTTAGGCTTATAGAAGTCATCTTTTAATATCATTTTGAGAGAATAACCCTCTTCATTGTAAAATATGCATGAAACAACACACCAAGTATCACATAACCAAATGTAGTTATTTACAAATCGACAAACAATCTTTAGTGTTCTGTATTTGTTGATTTTGAAGCAGCTGAATGCAACTGGCATTTTGTAGTTGTTATCCAGTTACTCCCATTAGCAAGAGCATGATTACGGTCCTCTGCATCTTATGAATGGTTCTGATCTCTCAGATGTGCGAAGCTGGAACATGTATGCAAGGCAACTACATCATCTCACTCACACATCGGGCTCATCTATATTGAGCCAATAAATGGTGGAGGACAACGTCCATTATACTCCACATGAAAAGTACTCAAATGGCAACTGCTCCCTCCTCAGTGGGATATTATTAGTAGTTGCAACATCTGTACATGCCACGAACACACTCCACACCAAGGTGTGCCGTATCAGTATCGGTTGGTGTAACGGTGATCTCCAAAACCGATACCGTTACGGGGGTGTAACGGCGATATGGGGGCGTAACGGCCCGTAACGGCGCAAATTTTTTTTTTTTGCTAAAAAAATATGGATTAAATCCAGAATATTCTAAGCATTCCAAATATGCATTCGTTTATAAATTTGAACATTTTTATGGTGGTGTAACGGTCCATTCTTTGGTGAGAAGTTGTATCGGACTGTTTGATGAATTTATGAACCAGATAATTTGAATTTGACTTAAATATTTAATTTATATACTTAATAACTTGATATCATTTCTCTCAATAGTTCTTTGTAGATGGCGTTGTCAATTTGGGGCTGACTTGGAGGACCAATCTATACACCAAATCAGCCTCAAATTCATGCAATTTATTGTCATTATCCCACTTATGAATTAGTGGACATTTATTGGATAGTGAATCATGAAAAAAAAATCCAAAGTCCTTATTTTAAAAAATAAAAGTCCACAAATTAACAATTAAAACTATTCAAACAATTTGATTTTGGTATCGTGAGTTAGCAATTGCAGTCCATAATTTAATTGCAAAATTTTAAGTTAATATATGTCTCGTGTACAATTTTTTAATGCTCGAATTAGGCAGGACTCGAATTGTGAAGTGTAACACACGTGTCAAAGTTTTTTGGGCCCCACCCGTGATGAATGTGTTATATCCACACCGTCCATCCATTTTGTCAAATAATTTTAGGGCATGAGCCCAAAAATGAGGCACATCCAAAGCTCGGGTGGACCGCACCATAAGAAATAACAATAATTAAATGTTCACCATTAAAAATTTATTGGGGGCTACAAAAGTTTTAAATTAAGCTGACATGTGTGTTTTCTCTTCATCCACGTCAGTGTGACCCCATTAATAGGTTAGATTGAAAATAAACATTACAGTGGACCTTAAGAAATTTTTAATGGTGAGCGTTCTATAACCACTGTTTCCTATGGTGTGGTCCACCTGAGATTTGGATATTATTAATTTTTCAGATCCTGACCTAAAATGACGTGGCAAAATGGATGGACGACATGGATAAAATATATACATCATGGTGGGGCCCACTCTAGTCTGATCAGATCAGATTGGATGGAAAATAAACGTTACCGTGGGCCCTGCGAATTGTTTAACGGTGAAAATATTATCTCCACTGTTATTTTTGGTGTGGTCCAGATGATTTTTGGATATAAATCATTTTTTGGGTAATGCTTTAAAATGATCTCTGAAAATAGATGAACGGTGTAGATGTGATAAATACATCACTGTGGAGCCCATATAACTTTGATCTCTTTGAACCGTTCGTACAACTCGGAGCTCGAGGAGGCCTTCGTCTGGCGACACGCACTGCACAATGGTACGCATGGAAAAAAAAAAAAAAAAAAAAAAAAAAAAAGAAAGAAAGCGAGAGAGGGAAACCGAAAAGAAAAAAGAGGGAAAGAAGAGGAAAAAAGAGGGAAAGAGGAAAGGGAGAGAGAGAGAGAGAGAGAGAGAGAGAGAGAGAAGAAGAAGAAGAAGAAGGTTGCCAGAAGAAGAAGCAGGGAGCGCTTGTGCAGCCTCACGAGAAGAGGAAGAAGAAGAAGAAGAAGTAGAAGAAGAAGAAGAAGAAGAAAGAGAAGAAGAAGAAAAACCGAAACGAGGTACGTTTTTTTTTTTTCTTTTTTCTTTTTGCCCGTAATGTACCAGGGATCGGGGTCAAGATGCTGATCGTTACGCCAGTAACGTGACGGACCGTATCGGCCGATACGTGTACAAAAAATGGAAACGGCCGATACGACCCCGTATCGCGTATCGGCTACCACCGTTACCGTTATGTATCAGCCGATACGGCCGAAACGTAACCGTTTTGGCACACCCTGCTCCACACACATTCTTTTTACAAATTGCGATAGATTGGAGACATTCATCATACAGGCCCATCCTAATCATGTTATATTCCTAATTCCAGAATGGTACACTCAATAGGTAGAAGTATGTTAACTATAAACCATTATTTTTCTCTTTCTTTCATCATGTCACATTATTCTATGCCTAGTGATCGATCTTCCAGTTATAAATATTAAGGACCGACTATTAAAGGAACATACATTCCATACACGTACCACACTGGCACGTGTAAAGAACTTGAGTTTTGCATGCACAAATCCAATATAGTAGAGGTGGTTGTTGAACCAAGGTTACCTAGATCGTGGATCGCTCTAGTAGATGTTATTGGAACAGGTATACGGTACAGTACTTAAATGCAGAGTGTGGTAGGGATAGGATCAAGTAGTTGTAGTGCTTTCGGTAGCACTCATAGCATAGCATAGCTAAAACGCTATGTAGCATATGCAGGTAGGATGGCTCCCTGGTAGCGTACACTACATGTAACGTAGTGTACAGTGTAGCGCAGGTAGTGTATACTACCTGAAATCTCCTCTTTCTTTTTCATTTTTAGTTTTTCTTCTATGTTGGTTCAACACCTATTTTTAAAATGGTGGTGACTCATCCCCATCACGTGGCACTACATTAGATCAATCTGAACCATCTAAATTGTGGTCCATATCATGGATAGAGCACTTAGATCAATCCAGACCATCCAAATTGTGGTCCATATTGAGAATCTGTGATGTTTCAATATTTTTTTTTTTAAAAAAAAAAAGGTCACACTTAAAGACGTCTGAAGGCAAAGAGAGTCGGATTTTGCATGAAAATATGTGGTTGCCGACCCAGATTCATAGTAAAAAACTTAGGAATTATGCATTTTGTCAATTTTATCATATTTTTCTTTTATTTTAATTAAAAAATATTAGGTATCATGTAGCTTACGCTATACACTATGTAGCTTAGGCCACACGCTATAGAGGGTCAAATGCTACGTGCTATTTAACACACTGGGTAGTTGCTTTAGTACATATAACTATATCTAGAATTGATGTTTTAATTTATATATTACATGATAAATGCTACTATTGTAAGCCTTACATGTGCAGTATTATATTTTATATACTTGATACTGCAAAACAGGGTATAATAGGCATTCAAAATATACAAAATATAAAATAAAAATTAATCAACAACAAGAATGTAAACAATAATTCCTAGTTAGTAAAACTAGTTTGGATCGTAAATGACCCATAATCTGGATCACAAGATTCAGAACGGAGGGGATGGTGAGTCAAGTAACATTGTGTTGAACAAAAGAATGGCAAACTCATGATTCGGACTCAACTTGGTCCACCAATAAAATTGACTCAGTTGAGTCAACACGGTGACTTGGGCAAGTCATGTTGTGATACAATGGGCTTAATTGTGATGGTTGTACAAATCCTTTGATGGAAAGATCATATACTTTGACCTTTTTTAGAAACACTAAGCCATTGTACAATGTAAGCATATAAATTAAACTATGCTAATCATAGGCTCCTAATTAGATGGATTGCAATTTAAAATTCAAATTCATACTGATCTCTCTTCTCTTTTCCTTTTTTTTTTTTTTTTTTTTTTGAGAGAGATACACTGATCTCATTTTTTAACCATCTAAATGGTGGATGTTAAATGGACAACTGAAATGATTTAGTCCATGGCCCAAACTTAACCAACAAATGCCCATTGGTCAGAGATTAGAATGGTTCAATGGATCTGATTTTGGAACGATGACTTGCCTACGTGGGACTAACTAACTGGATTGCTTAATTTGAGTAAAATATATTCCACATACAATTTATGAGCTAAACTCTTGTGATAGTTCACCACCAGCTTGAAAATCATCTCAATGTTGAGGGTCAAAAATTGCATATCAGACCCCAATTATTACCTGGATTTACGAGCCTGGTACCATTTAACAGTCTATTTTTAATCGTGTTCGTGATACAGGACGTAATTGCAAGCTTAGACCGAAAAGGACGCTAAAAGCATGAAGTTAACGCTCAGAATTCACCAAGGCCATGGACGGGATTCCAGGGGACCAAGATCGGTGATTTTTTACACCAGAGATTCGAGAAAATCGAGAAAGTGGAGCTCAAGTGGCCTGAAAGTCAGCCAGAACGCAAGATCATAGGGTTTCCACCATCCGTTCGGCCCGAAACTTCATGTGGCCCGAGGACCATAAATGAACCGTACATGTTGAATTTCGCTCTCCGGATCGCTATGGAAGTGGCCCAACGGCTAGATCGACCATGAATCGTCAAACCTGGGGCCCACCGGCACTTGGATCACCTTCAAATCAAGTCTCAACCCTTTAAATAAGTTGAAAAAAAGAGATGACGGATGGATCTCTCATAACCATTGCAATGGACCCCATCCGAAGTGCATGTGCATAGTGTATGTGTACACTAGCCGTGCTGCAGGGCTAGAACAGACGGTCAAACCGTCTCGAATTCAAAACAAAAATCTCTGTTTTTAAACAGAGTTCGCAAAAAAGGTCGGTGGTGGTCGCCAGGCCACCATCACGATCAAAGGTCCGATCGAGACCGCTCCATTAGCTACATGTGGCACTTTTCACCCCTGCCTAGGTGGCAAAATTTCGAACAATTGCGAGGAGTGAAATCCATTTCATTCGGGCGCAGTTCGGACGGTGTTAAGATCGATCAAGTGGACCACACCAAAACTTAACCAAACCGTCCATATCTGACCATTTTTTCGACGTGATTCCAACAGACGGATTGGATTTCATCACAAACATCAAAGTGGGGCCCACCGGACTCGTCAGCGCAGGCGAAGGAGTCTGTTTCGCAGCGTCCGCGAAGACTGGACGCTGATTGAGGTTGTGGGCCCCACCCATTGATCATATGGATAATCCAAGCCGTCCATTGGCTTTCTAAGGCTCATCTTACCAATCCCTAGGTGGCCTTTTTGTCTCATACACGTGTACGCACGAAATTGAAGTCCCAACGCAAGATGAACGGAGCAACAAAAGACTCGTAGGCCACACCGAAGTTGATCCAAAACCAGTCATTCCCATCTGTTGTTTCGACGTCCATCCAATGGACGGCTTGGATTTCTTCTTCAGCATCAAGAATTTAACTCACCAAGAATCACCGTAAGATTCTTTGTCAGGCGTTTTTGCGAAAAAGGATAAGAAATTCCGCACCGACTCCTGTTCAAACACAAAACGGACCTCCAGCAGCTATATAAAGAAGAGAATGGGGAGATCTGATCCGGGGGATTGGAGGCTGGAAGCTAGAGGCTTGGGGCAGACGTCAGGAGAGAGAGAGACAGAGAATAAAAAGTTTGTTTTTTTTCCTTTTGCTATTTTATTTAATTATTTTATTTTTTTTAAGAGATCTAGTCCACCATGTCTATGTGTATTAAACCTCTTAGCTAGGGCTAAGAGGTGAAGCTTGTAGTGTGATGGGAACTCTTTGCTTCTTTTGTTTAGACCGATCGATATTGATTTGGGTTTAATTAAGGAAATGTTTTCGGTCTTTAATGGTCTATTGTATCGAAATTACAATGGGTCCGCAATGGCTTTGAGCATGTTCTTTTCCTTTTATGTTTATGACGTCAACCGTTGTTCACCATCGTCTCCTCGGGCATGGTTGGATGTCGCATTACCCTTCCTAACCTTCATACATTGATTGGTTGGTAATTAGTTTAATTCATTGTTTGCTATGTCTCTTGGGCATGGTTTGGTGATGGAATCCATTCTAATTCATATACCTTTCATCTTTTCAAAACTACATCAAAGGAAGTTCAGTTGTTTTTCATGAATCAAGTGTAGTTTTCCCTGATCTCTACAAGTGGATCCTCTGAATCCCTAGTTTCCCACTTCTGAATTCTTTTAAATTTTAGTTTAATTATTTCACTATTATTCCTCAAATCATAATTGGTTTAGATTTCATCTTAGCCTAGTTCTAGTTCTACTTAGTTTCAGATAACGTACAAGTTCCAGTCCCTTGGGATTCGACCTCGGTCTTACCGAGTTTATTACTACATCACAACCCTATACTTGGGGAGTGAACACTCAACTCATCCTCCTCACCTGTGACACTCATGTATGACCACAACATCATCCAAATTGTGGAGCGCACTAACAATAAAATCTAACCACCTAGAAGATTAAAAGCAAAGTATTGATTGGTCCAAATTACAAGGGAAAAATGAGATGGATAGCATTATCCTCTTGTTGTTTTTTTTTCCTTTTTGTTACACTCCAACCACAACTGGCTCCACATTTTTCACAGTCTAGATTGCCTTACAATTATACCATTTGTAACGTTGAAGAGTCACCACCATTTTTTATCAAAATGGTGAACTATCACTAGAGTGCATGCGTATAACATCCATCGCACTCCTTATGCCCCTCTTTGTGGGAGTTATTTAATACTCTAGAAGAGCATGATTTTGATACACAAAGCACTTAAATATTATACACGTGCCATATAGTACCTAGAAGAAACCATCCAAATTGGGGACCTAACGTTAAATAGGTCATATTCCAAAAAATCAGATTGGTTGAACCATCCAAATCTCTAATTGGTGGAGACTTGTTGATGAGGACATCACGTACACCTTTGCGTACGTATCAGAGGAGACGGGGCTTATCGATTTTTCTTTGGCTAGGCAAGTACCCAGGATCATTTGAAGACCCCATGTGCATGTACGAGAATCTGAAAGACCCCACACTGGGAATATGCACATGGACTGCTTTAGGGAGTGATTTGGACCGTTGGATTCAAGGGACGTGACGATCGGGCTATTGGATCGCATGGATCACATGATCGGGCCTTTGATCGTGAATCGTCTTTATCATTTTGGACATTATTGTCTTTTAGGATATAGTTTATGATTACTTTATGCTTGAACACCTTATGAGTGATTTTAGTTGATTTTTCATTATACTATGGTCATTTTTGTCGAATTTCATAAGACAAGGTTGAAATTGTAATTTTGAAAGGTTCTTGAAGCTATAAGGGGGGGGAGGGGGGGGATAAAGAGAAAGCATCGAGGTATTCATGTGTATTGAAGGTGACTTCCATGTGAATTGGAAGGAAGATTGGTGCGAAACTAATCTTCATCAACGGAGGTGCGAAGCCTCCATCTATCCCCCACATTCTCATCCCTTCATCAATCATCGAGGTATTCTTCAAGTTCTTCAATCTTCTCCATCCCAAGTCATTACCATTCTTCCAATCCTTATCCCTTACACATCTATAGATGAACCAAACCCTAAGGACCCAAAACCTCACAAACCTAGCCCACACATGTGAACCCATTGGGTTGGCCATACGGCCACACTCTTGTCCCTTTGGCTTTCCACTACCCGTGCATCAAAACCCTACTCTCTTTTCCAAACCCTAACCCTAAACTTATAAATCCCAAATTTTCACATTTCCCCAAATTACCAAACCCTAGTTCTTCACATTCTTCAATTAAACCCAAATCCTTATATTCCCTCCATCCAAAACCCTAATTCCCTTATCTTAGTACCTAAATCTTTTAACCCCTCCACCCAATTTACACCATTAACCCTAATTCTAAGTTTTTCCCAATTTCCCTAAACTCTAATTTCACCCTAGGTAGTATTAGATGTTCTTCTTTGATAGGCTTTACCCTATGCTATTTGGATGTCCCTACATCCATTAGGTCATAGTTCCCCTTATTTAATGGTCTTATAGGATGATGTTTGGTAACCTAGGCTAGAATTATGCATGATCTTCTCTTGGAATTTTGGTATTTGTAATGATGATAGCAATTTTGTGTTTTTTTATTAATTAAGTTAATTTTTCTGATTGATCCCACACTATATTTGAGTTCATGCATCAGTCCTACATCACTTGTTTATTGTCATCAGGCCTTCGGATATTTATAACTTTCAACCATCATACCAATTAGATATTTCGATAATAAGATCAATTTAGTTATTATTTTACAATCCAAGTAATTTACTGCAATTTGGACAGTTTGATTTGTTGTGCCACATGCACGATCTTTTATGTGTATCGAGCATCACAATCTGGTAGAGTATGTTATGATCCCAATGGTTTAATAGTCTAAGTTGACGTGTTCCATTAGTCCTAGGGCTTTCGACGTATTGGTTAGGTTCTTAACAATTCGTACCATAGCCAACACCATGTTCTATGTTCAAGTCACGAAGGGGTAACATGTGAAAAGGGCAACATGGACAAGAGTGAAAACCGCCACGATGTGGAGAGGGCTACCTGAATAACCAGAGTGCAACTGCCATAAGTGGAAAGGCCTACCTAGAAAAGAGGCCAGAGTGAGAACCGCCACATAGTTGGCCGACTGCAAGCATGGTGGAATGTTATAATACTGGGGCTTTTGGCATATTGGTAAGGTTCTTAACAGAGTATCAGCTCTTCCCTCTTTCTTTTAGGGTTTATCATTGGATGTGAAAAGGAAAGATACTTCAACAACACCAAAAAGCAAAGAAGTAGAAGAGAAGGAAGGAGGACAAACGATGAAGGATAAAGGATGAAGAATGAAAGAAGAAGAGGAGGAGGTGCACATGGCTTGGCCAGGTTTTGTGACTCACCCGGGTTATAAAGTCATTAAAGAACTCGGAAAAACTCGATCACTTCATGTTTTGTTTTTACTCCAAACAAGTGTGCCCTGTTTTTTACTTGGTGGAGCATAAAATCAGGGTCCATTCGGGTCCTAAATCAACTCGCCAAGTCAACCAACCTTGCTTGAACATGCTAATTTGGTTTCCATGGTTTGGTAGTGTGCTTATCGCTTCTCCCAGTATATGAACCATCTTTTCTATATAAAGGGAAATGACAAAGGTATAAGCATATACAACCATGCAAGAACCCTCATTAACACATCTCTTCATCATCATCCTCGTGGATGTTAGATTAGTGTCTTCCATTTTTAAGATGAGAGTTCATGTTGTTGCTAGCAGCCATGAGCCCCACTGTGATGGCCCAGCTTAAACTTTGCCAGCCTTGTCGCTGTCATGACCCCAAGTGTTGTATTTCTGTTACCACCAAGAAGCCCCACAATATTTTGTTAGGGGACCGAGGAAGCAAACCTTGAATTTGGATCACACGACAATAAGCAAACACAAACAAAGCATGCACAAATACACATGAATTTTACGTGGAAAAACCCTTGCGGGAAAAAAACTATGGCATAAAGCGACAACGATCATTATGAAAACGAAAAACTACAAGAGATGGATGAACTTACAATTCAGAAAACCCTCGTTTTCTCCTCCCAAAACCCTAGAAATGTTTAAGCCCTGATTTGAATACCTTAATACCGCAATTACACCCATATATATAGCATAACACCTGGAATAGGAAACTAATCGCAAAATTGCACACACCGTTGATCTAAGCATCGATCGATAGAGCAGTCCTCGATTGCTTGAGCCCCATATGTTCGATCGCTCGAACATGCTCAAAAGTGTCTAGAGAGTTTACAAGTATTTCTGAATACTGTTGATCGATCGACCCAACAGTTGATTGATCAAGACTATCTAGAGACCAATCAGTATAATTCGGGCCTCACTCGATTGATCGACCAGGGTGGTCGTTTGATCGAACCCATGTTTCATGTACAGATTGAAGACATCTGACAACATATTTGGTTCAAGTGAATGACCTTGGACCACAATATGCTCCCTACTGTACACCAACTGACATCTCAAATTTTCCTTTAGCCAAACACATTCATAGTTCACACTCCTAATGCTATTGGCAGCCAATAACACACTCCTAATGCTATTGGTAGCCAATGACATACTCCTAATGTGGTTTGCAGGTTTACCAGTGCAAGCTTGAATTACTAACACTACCATTAGAGAAAAATGCACAAGCTCTTGCTGATTTGCAACTTCCAATTGCCTCCTTTAGTTCAAGAATCCTAGGAAGGGCACCAATAAACAATCCGAAGACCACAAAGAATGCTTCAGCAGCAAAGTAGAACTGTCCTGTAGTTACATTATAACTGAAAATATTTGATGAAATCTATTCGGGTAGTATGATCAGCTCTCTCTACACTCTTGACCCATTTAAAAGGAATGCTAAATAAGACTTTCAAAATTAAAGAAGTACCATGCTTGGAGCATAACAACACATAACAGATTGGGAAGGATTCTGCTACCCACAATTGATTAGGTTTCCTAACATTAGGCTCACATATTCATGAAACATAAATGTGAAGAAACCTAATGCTATATAATAACAGAGGGCGATCAACTAAAACCAAGCAATGCAGAGCTGACGAGACGAAATCGATAGACAGATATCCTTACATCAGCAGATATTCTACAACAGCAAAGACAGAAAAAAATCTATCATGCTCCATGCAACACAAAACTCTCATATAGCTAACAAAAATGCAAAAATAAGATTTTTCTTTATGTCAAAGAATAAAAAGTTTTAGATATCAATATCATGCACATTTTGATAATTACAATTCTAGAAATAAATAAAATAAGAAGAGATAAAATGCAACATAAAATATTAAATTTCTCATATATTTAGCTTTCAAATGATATGCAGAATATCAGGAGGAATTTATACAAAAAGATTAAGTTTATAACAGAGCAGCAGAACCATCACACCTTCTTCCTCAACCGACTCTTCCGCGCAGCTTCACGATTCTGAGCAAGTCTACGAAGTGTCTGCATGAATGTTTGGTCAAAAATTATAAATAGTTCAAATTTCATGTTAAGAATAAGTAAATCAGATAATCTCATCTAAGAAAGGCCAGAACCTTCTGATCCCCAGTTTTGTCCTTTGATCTATCGATGGCATCCAAAGAAACAAGTGTTCCATGCTGACCAGCCCCAAACTGGAATAACAGAAAAAGATCAAGACCTTCATACCCATTAAAAATTACTGGTGATATAATAAGACATCATCATATTCATCTTAGCAAGATGGGGATGCTTTTAAATAGTCAATTGCCAAAAGTTTTATGATCAGCTCTCCACTGGACATCAGCAACCTTCCTCTTTCACCCGATCTATGGAACCAGAAATGAGAGAGGCTTACGGGTGCAAATTACAGAAGTATAAATCCAATTTATAAAAAAATATATATATATATATATATATAAATAAATAAAAGAATAGCACACATACAAAGCTTTTTATTGGATCCAGGATCATTTTGTAAAGCTGCAAAATAATAAAGAGCAGCTTAACAAAATAACTGAGTGAATAGGGTGAACCAATACAATTTTAAGGTTGAACTCATTAACCTTAGATAGGCATGTGTAAGAATAACCAACTGTCAAACATTTTACTTGTACTGGACAAAAATTGATATTCCACTTTGCAACTGTTAAGCAAAGTATTTTGCAAACATGACATTTCACAGAACTTATATGCGCATGCATAACGAAATCAACAAAAACATTGCCACTAGGCAGGGCCAAGAAAAAAGTCTACTTCTCAATAACTCAAGTACTTAGGCCCAAGAGAAGGCTTCATTGTCAAGGTGGCAAGCTTCCTCCAGTTACACAAGCAAGCTTACTGAATAGAAGACCGCTATTCCACCACCACATCGTTTTTTCCTTTAGAGAATGTAGCTTATGGTGATGCTTAAAATTTTAAAACAGAAAATTGATCAAATCATTGTGATTGTCTTTCTGCATATTTCCATGTTGAACCTTTATACATGGTTTTTTTTTTTTTAAGTTGGAAGTTATAGAATTTTCAGCCAGGACTTGGAGATATGAGGTAACAAATCATGTCCATGTTTATTATCACCCTAATTACATACATATATATAGAGATAGATAGATTGATAGATGATACCCAAAACCAATTTTTCACATTTACATCTAAAAAAATTTACTCTATAATCGACATGTTTCATAGCTATCGCTAATTACACAGCTTATTACAGATTAGTACACATGAGGACACATAACAGTGTGTCCAAGATACAGATTGCTCAGCCAGCAGGCTCTGTCTAGACAAATGGCCTGAAAAAACAAAGCTAGTCTTAAAGCTTCATGAGAATGAAACCCAAAATTGGGCACTTTATATTGATATGCTCAAATTGAGAAATTAAGATCCTCCGTTATTGCGGACCAGTGATTTGATTTTAGCAGTCTGTCAGATGTTACCATGGAAGCTCATATTTCATAGAATGTGTGACGAGCAATGTGCAATTAGCATCTCTCTAGTAAAGTAGGTTGGTTTATTTCGTTGATTGAAAGCTGATTGATACACACATCCATCTACAATGATTCTTGGGAGAAAGCAAGGGCCAGCACCCACCACATAAGCCTTTCTCCCATAATTTTGCAGGACACTTACCACAAAACCAGCATATTGGAAAACAGGAAATTTGTCATTTTCTTGTTATTCAGGTTTGCAGGGAGGCTCCTGAAAAGTGACAGAGAAAAGCTACTTAGGCACCCACAGTCCCGGCTCCCAGGGATACACACTCAATTTCAGGTCCAAACAAAGCCTGAGGCCCTGTTTGGTTGCCACTTAAAAAAGAATTTATCTCGGTTTAGTTAGCAGTAATTATGTATTGGAGATTTAGGTCAGGATTAAAAATAATCTTATCAACGCATAAAATATAGAGTATGATCTCCAATACGTAATTACTGTTAACTAAAATGTGATGAAAGCATTTTTAAATGGCAAAACAAACAGTGCCTAAATGTCTACCCTTAATAGGTTCAGAAGGATGACAATAATCGTCACCATTCGAGCTTTCCAATGATGTGCATGAAATAACCCATTATTTATATAGTCTATGATCTCCAATACGTAATTACCGTCAACTAAAATGTAAAGAAAACATTTTTAAATGGCAAATCAAACAGTGCCTAAATATCTACCCTTACATCTTTCTTTTTTGTCAGGTAAGTTGTGAAGGATGATGATCATCATTGCCATTCAAGCATTCCAATGATGTGCATGAAATAAACCATAATTTATATAGCCTATGATCTCCACTGCATAATTACTGTTAACTAAAATGATATGAACGCAACCAACAGCGCCTAAATGTCTACCCTTACAATCTTCCTTTTTTGTCAAATACGTTGTGAAGGGTGAAGATTGTCATAGCCGTTTGAGCTTTCCAACAATCTGAATGTTTGTCAAGGGTAAAGATCATTGTCATTCAAATTTTCTGATGATGGGAGCGGACACGAATGTAAGCTCGCAACTATGAGTAGATCACAGTTGACTGGAATCTCTTATGGACGACAGATCAAGCAAAATCAAGGGCTGTGATTTTCCTCCTCTCCAGTGCATGAGTAGATCACAGTTTTCATGTACTTGATAAGGGTTTTTGCAGTGGGACAAAATCCTTCTGATTTAGCCACGATCAAGCCAATGGATTAGTCGTGTGCTCACATTCACTTACGAGGAAGGCATCCTATCCTAGGCTACCAACTAGCCAGGATGGATGAGCAATTCAACACATTTCCTATGCAAAAAGATCAGAGAAGGTTTGACAAAAAATGGATCTTGAAAACATATTATTTCCTTAATCATAATTTTTAAGTCATATTCCCAACAAGTTGGGACTAATACTACAAAGCTTAAAACCTTGGGGCTCCGACATGCCAGCTACTATGATGCACAGTAGTTAAAGTCAAGTTTTGCAATCTTCTTTGCCTTCCTGTTTTCCTAGAATGTGATATATTGGATTTGAACTAAGGGCATGTTTGGATGCAGGATGAAGTTGAATTTCAGTTATCAGTTTGATAAGGTGGAAATAACCAAGTTATATAGTCCTTCCTTGGTAGTCATATATGTTGTTAATATCTTAAAATTTGAAAATCAACAGGTTTGTCGATGACAACTCGATGCCATCGAGCAGACTTCAATGCCATCGAGCAGACTTCAATGCCATCGAAAAAATCCGGAAAATCCATGTTTTCTTACTAGAACCTTTTGGTGTTTTCTCGATGCCATCAAAGTCCCATCGAAGGTGCCGTCGAGCACACGCACAGAATCATGTAAGTGCGGAACTTGTTTCTGATTTCGATTGTGATTCTCATAGAGGCTATATATATGGGTGTAATCGGGATTAGGGTAGCAATAGAGGTATTCTAGGTTTTCTAAATTTGTTCCCAAGGGTTTTAAGGGCATAGATTGGGGAGATTCAAGGCTTGTTCGAATCGGCTAATCTTTATCTCTTGTAATTTTCTGCTTTCATAGTGCATTACTGTCGCATAGTGCCATGGTTTTTTCACGCAAGGGTTTTTCCACATTAAATTCAGAGTGTTTGTAATTGGACTTGATTATGCGATTGGAATACTTTACTTGATTCATCTCTGTGTGCTTCCACGGTTCCCCAACAAATGGGATCAGAGCGTAACGTTGGGACGCAATTTAAATCTGAAAGCATAGTATCAATGGCTTCCAATCCTAAGTTCGATGTTGAGAAATATTCCGGGAAAAATAATTTTAAACTATGGAAGGTCAAGATGACCGGTCTCGTAGTTTAGCAAGGATTGGATGATGCACTCCTCGAGAAGCGAGGGGAATCTATGACTATGACAGATGAAGAATGGAACAAGATGGATAAGAAAGTCGGAACCTCTATCCAATTGTGTCTTACGGATGAGGTCCTCTACAATGTCATAAGAGAGAAAACTACAACAAGTACATGGGTAAAATTACACAACATCTACGCGAAGAAATCTCTAAAGAATTGCCTATACTTGAAGCTTTAGTTGTTTAATTTGAAGATGGCAGAGGAGGCTGATGTTGAGGCCCACATTAGTAACTTTAACAAGATAATTTGCAATTTGTTGGATGTGGAGGAAACAATGAAGGGTAAGGATCAGGCATGCATCCTGTTGAATTCTCTCCCAGCTTCATATTAGTCATTCAACGACTCATTGTGCACCGGTAAATCTACCAGTAGCATCGATACCGTTATCTTAACCCTTCAAGGAAAGGAGATGAGAAAGAAAAGCGGTGACGTGGGTGCCTCTACTGATGCATTGGTTACTAGGGGACTGAATTATGAGCAAGACAATGGATCTTCTCGATCGAGGTCCAAATCCAAGGGCAAGGGTAAAAGAAAGTTGAAGTGTTGGAACTATGGGATGTTTGGGCACATGAAGAAGGATCATCAGAATCCTAAGGCAATAAAAGAGAATTCAAAGGCTTCTTCCAGGGAGGCCAACACTGCCGAGTCAAATAAAGGTACGAGTGGTTATGATGTGTTGTTATTGTCCATGGTCGGACACTTATACGATGATCATAAGGAATAGTGGATTTTGGATATTAGGGCATCATACCACATGACTCCTCATCAACGTTAGTTCACCAGTCACAGAGAGTGTGATGGTAGCCAGATGTTTATGAGCAATGACAATGCTTGTAATGTGATGGGTGTTGGATCAGTGAGCACCAAGATGTTTGATGGCATGGAGTGTACCTTAACCGAGGTGAGACACGTTCCCGATACAAAGAAGAGCTTGATATCTCTTGGAACAATCGAGGCGCTTGGGTGCAAATTCACCGATTTTAATCGTGTCCTTAAAGTTTCAAAGGGGGCACTCATTGTCATAAAGGCACAGAGCGAGAACCTTTACAGGTTGATCGGGAGCACTTCATCAGGTAGAGCTCCAACATCTATAGCAGATTCCATGTTTGCACGTACGTGGCATGCACGTTTGGGCAACATGAGCGAGCAGGCATGAAGGTACTTTCTGATCGTTGTTTAATTCTGCCATTTAAAAGTTTTGATTTTAAAATATGTGACCATTGTATATATGGTAAACATTGAAGGTTATCTTTTAAGTCCGATAAACACATATATAAGGGTGTTCTTAATTATGTGCATTATGATGTATGGGGGTCGTTGCCGGTGGTTTCTGGTGGAGGATCGTCATGGTTCGTCACATTCATTGACGACTATTCCAGGAAGGTGTGGGTTTATTTTATGAAAAATAAATCCAATGTTTTCACCAACTTCAAGCAGTGGAATGCAATGGTGGAAAAACAGTCGGGGCGAAAGGTGAATAAAGACAAATAACGATGGGGAATTCACTTTTGGGGAATTCAATCAAATACTATAAGGATGAAGTAATCGTGAGGCAGAACACAGTGTGCCACACACTAGACCATAACGGTGTGGCAAAGCGAATGAATCGGACTCTTTTAGAGAGGGCCTGATGCATGATCAATAATGCTAGGTTGGGCAAGGACCTGTGGACTAACGTCGTTAACACGACTTGTTACTTGGTGAATCGGTCATATTCTACGGCCATTGAATGTAAGATTCCAGAGAAGTGTGGAGTGGTCAACAAGTAAACTACTCGGGACTGCAAGTATTTGGTTGCAATGCTTACTCTCATATACCATCAATTGAGAGAGATAAGCCGAACCAAAGAGCCAAGAAATACATTTTTGTCAACTATGGTGGTGGTGTGAGGGGTACAAGCTGTATGACCGAGTCACACGAAAAATCATCCTTAGTTGTGTTGTCAAATTCGACGAATGATCATTGTTCTGCGAGGATGAGCATGAGGAACCGAAAAAGTTGGTTATAGACATTCAAGTAGACAGAAATGAGACTTACGTTGAGACAGAAACCTAGATAGAGGTACAAGAGCAGGTGGAGCAGCCACCTGTGAGAAGTAATCCACCGCGGGATCACAAGTTACCGACGAGATGCAGGGATCTCCCTCATTATGGATGAGGAGGATCCGTCTACTCTTAGGGAGGCTCTCGTGGAAAGATGCGATTGATGATGAGATGGACTCCTTGTACAAGAACGAGACGTAGGTGCTGGTGGAGCTTCCTGTCAGTTGAAAAACGATCGGGCGCAAGTAGATCTTCAAGAAGAAACAGGACAGATATAAGGCAAGGTTGGTAGCGAAGGGACACGCTCAGAGAGAATGAAGTCAAATGGATGTGAAAACTGCTTTCCTGCATGGGGAATTGGAAGAGAAAATCTATATAAAGCAACCTGAAGGCTTCGAAATAAAAAGGGGCAAAGAACAAGGTTTGCAAGTTAAAGATGTCGTTGTAGAGTTGTGGTAAAAAAAAGTTTGATTCTTTCATGGTGAGTCAGAGGTTTACCATGAGTGAATATGATCATTGCGTCTATTACAAGACATTGAGCTATGGGAAATACATTATCCTGGTATTGTACGTCGATGACATGCTTATCACCGGTCACAACATGTTTGAGATCGACTTACCAAAGACTCAGTTAACAAGGACATTCGAGATGAAAGATCTGGGGGCTGCAAAGAGGGTTCTAGGCATTGATATACACGGAGACACGAAGAGGATCAGGCTTTGGTTATCTTAGAAGGAATACCTTGAGAAGGTATTGATGAAGTACGGATGAACAGGGCAAAGTCGGTCAACATTCCCCACACGGCTCATTTTAAGCTTTCTTCTAAGCAGTGTTCTAAAACCGATGAAGAAAAGCAAGATGTCTTGTGTGCCTTATTCGAGCGTGGTTGGCAACTTGATGTATGTCATGGTCTACACTAGACCAAATATTTGACATGCGGTGGGTATTGTTAGCAGATACTGTCTAACCCCGGCAAGCAACACTGGGAAGCAGTGAAATGACTACTTCGATACATTCAAGGTACGCGGGACTACGTCTTGACATTTGAGAATTAGGGGACAAGTTGGTAGGTTATGTGGATTCAGATTACGCAGGCAGTGTGGATTATAAAAGGTCGATTTCTGGTTACTCGTTTGTGCTAGCGGGCAGAGCGATAAGTTGGTTGTTGAAGCTTCAGTCTGTGGTGAGTGTTTCCACACCGAAGTTGAGTATATGGCAGTGACGAAGGCATTCAATGAAGGTGTTTGGTTGAGAGGGATGATAAATTAGTTGCGGCTTCAGCAGGAAGTCGTGCCGGTTAATTGTGACAGCGAAAGTGCAGTCAATTTGGCTAAAAACTTTGTTTATCACTCACATACTAAACGTATTGCTATGCGCAGTGTTTTAAATAGCTGTAGCGTGTTGCGTAGCGTTCAACCCTCCGTAGAGTGTAGCGAAATAGCGTAGCGTGTAGCGTAAGCTACACAATATACGCTACACAATACTTCTATTTTTTAATTAAAAATATATATATGATATATATATATATGATAAATATTAAATAGTAAGAAAAAAGCAAAATATTTTGGCATTTTGAGTTAGCAATTACAGTCCATAATTTAATTGATAAATTTTAAGTTAATACATGTCTTGTGTACAATTTTTTAAGGGCCCGAATTAGGTAGGACTCATATTGTGAAGTGTAGCACATGAGTGTCAAAGTTTTTTGGACCCCACTCGTGATGAATGTGTTATATCCACACCGTCCATCCATTTTGCCAAATAATTTTAGGGCATGAGCCCAAAAATGAGGCAGATCCAAAGCTCAGGTGGACCGCACCATAAGAAACAATAATAATCAAATGATTATCATTAAAAATTTATCGGGGCTACAAAAGTTTTAGATCAAGCTGACATGTGTGTTTTCCCTTCATCCACGTTAGTGTGACCCTATTAACAGGTTAGATGGAAAATAAACATTACAGTGGACCCTAAGAAATTTTTAATGGTGAGCATTTTATAACCACTGTTTCCTATGTTGTGGTCCACCTGAGATTTGGATCTTACTAATTTTTTGAATCATAACCTAAAATGATGTGGCAAAATGGATGGACAGCATGGATAAAATACATACAGCATGGTGGGGCCCATGTGGCATGTGTACATTTTATTAAATTGTGCAACGTGTTGCGTAACGTGGGTACCAGTCCATTCATTTAATGCAAGCAAGTCCTGTGGGTCCGATCATGAGGTATGTGTTATATCTAAACCGTCCATTCATTTGAAGAACTCGTCTTAAGGCTTGACACGAAAAATAATACAGATCTAATTATCAAGTGGACCACACTGCAAAAGGCAGTGGGGGATTGAACATCTACCATTGAAACCCTTTTTGGGATCACAGAACTTTTGGATCAATATGAAATTTATTTTTCCTCTTCATTCAGGTCTTTTTGACCTTTTGAATAGATTGGATGAAAAATAAATGTTATGGTGGGCCTATGAATTTTTTAACGGTGAAAAATCATCATCTCGCTGCTATTTTTGGTGTGGTCCAGACGATCTTTGGATACGATTCATTTTTTGGCTAATGCTCTAAAATGATATTTAAAAATAGATGAACGGTGTAGATATAATAAATACATAGCTATGGGGCCCATGTAACTTTGATCTCCTTTGAACCGTTCGTACAACTCGGAGCTCGAGGAGTGTCAGCGCTCGTCTTAGCATGACACGTACCTCCAGCAGCAGTCAAACCGCGTCCGATTAAAAAAAAAAAAAAAAAAAAAAAAAAACGGAGAGTGAAAAGAAAAAAGAAAAAAGAGGAGAGAGAGAGAGAGAGAGAGAGAGAGAGAGAAGAGGAGGCCCGGGCCGCAACCGAGAGAGAGAGGAGGAGGAGGCCGGGCCGCAATCCCAACGGCAGCGAGAAGCGAGAAGAGAAGAAGAAGGCCGCAGCAGGGCGAGAAGAAGAAGAAGAAGAAGAAAAGAATAAAATAAAATAAATAGGTGTTTTTTTTTTCATTTTTTTACGCTATTTTAAGTGCTGAGTAGTGTACGCTACACGCTACGCTACCACGCTATTTAATACACTGGATGTGCGTCACCATTTTATCTAATAGATATTTAAGGAAGGAGGCGTGACTCTATAGAAAATTCACACAAGCATAAATCTGGTGGACATGCTCGCTGGGGTGGTTCACACAGAAAAGTTCAAGTTTTGTGCAACTTCTCTGGGCTTGGTAATGGCGTAAATGGAAGACGGAGTGTGCACGAGAAGCGATTGTTGAGGCATAAAAAATTAAGGAGAAGAAAGACTCAAGAAAAATAAGTTTTTTGCAACATTTAGTTGTGCATCGCACAATAGAAGTTTTCATAGTTTCATTGTACGCCGCACAATGGATGAAAGCTCACAATGGATTAAAGCGCACAATGAATGTATGCGCACAATGGTTGTGCGGCGCACAAAGGGTGTTAGCGCTCGACGGGTTTTTGTGAAGGGTTCGCATGTGCGGAAGGTTATAAATACCCCCACCGACTTCTACATTTGGATTCATTCGAACAATTCCAGAGTAGCAGAGAAGAATCCAGACTTCAAAAGAATTTAGGTACTGGGAGTACCGGTTGTGCGGCGCACAACGGGAAATCCGCACAACTGTCAAGACCGCACAACGAGCAAATCATGGGTCTTATTGTCCACACAATGAGTCCATTGTGGGGACAGTAAGTTTCAAGTGAAGATTATTCATCTTGAGGGCATCAAAAATAACCTAATTTAGGTTGAAGAATCAGAGTGTTTCAAAAGCACGAAATCAATCAAGATGAATACTATTCCAGCACAACAATACCTCAGATCTGAAGAGCAATGCTATGATCCGAAAGACTGCCGAAATTAACATTAAAATATTTAACACTTGTATTGTTTTATGTCAATATTTTATTTTGGAATCAAAGGAGAAGAAGGATGTAAACGAATTCAGAATAAATAAATAATAATGATTGTTCTCTTCATTCTTTCTTCGTTATTATTGAGTAAGATAATTCTCCAAATCAAATACATTTGTTTCTTGTCGAAACAAAATGAGGACTCTGCTGGGGAATTTCTATCTTACTTGATATTAACTTAGAAACAATACAGAGAATTTTCACCACTGTTTGGTGTCATGCAGACGCCAAAATGGCGACCCTCAACCGGAACGTCCTCCCTTTCATCTCCAAAATAAAACATATTCTTATTTAAATACTGATCAATATCGTTTCACAACAATTCAGGAAAGGAAAAACTACAACTAACTAATGGCGACCATTACGAACAAGATGGTCTTTTACTTCACCGCTTCGTCAGGGAACAGAGAAGTTGCCGTATGCATGGCAGGGACAAGTCAAGGCCCATCGCCGACTACCAAAGATTGTATAACTGAGATGGCATAAGCACGGAGAACACTGATGGAGGAATGCAGAACATCTTTCAAGACATGATGCACATGCATGTTGAATGCTATATAGATGATTTGGTAGTCAGATCAAATGACCATGAAGAACATCGCCAACATCTGACTTCAGTCTTCCACGGCTCAGAAAGAAACAGTAAAAATGAATCCGGCCAAATGTGCCTTTGGTGTTTCATCAGGAAAATTCCTCGGTTTTGTAATCCGGCACGGAGGAATTGAAATCGATCCGGGAAAAGTCCAGGCTATCAAAAAAATGCCACCACCGAAAACATTGAAAGAATTAAAAAGCTTGCAAGGAAAGTTAGCATATATTCGCCATTTTATCTCGAACTTGGCAGGAAGATGTCAGTCATTTTCTCATCTAATGAAGAAAGGAATGGAATTTGTTTGGGACGAGTCCTATCAGAATGCCTTCGATTCGATCAAAGAATTGCTGAAACAGCCTCCAGTATTGGCAACTCCTGTGAAGGGTAAACCACTCATTCTATACATATCTGCAGCTAAGAATTCATTAGGGGCTCTATTGGCATAGGTGAATGAACACGGCAAGGAAATCGCTCTCTATTATTTGAGTCAAACTCTAATAGGCCAGAATGCAATTATTCGCCGATTGAGAAAGTGTGCTTGGCATTAATATTTGCAATGTAGAAATTAAGACATTATTGCCTTTCTCATGATATAATTTTAACCTCGCGAACGGATCCCATAAAATTCTTAATGACAAGGCCGATGTTATCAAGGAGATTGGCCAAATGGATGTTGTTGCTCTCAGAATACATAATCACTTACAAGCCGGCAAAAGCAGTAAAAAGTCAAGCAGTGGTAGATTTCTTGGCAGCGCATCCCATAGCAGACAATAAAATTATCAGTGATGACTTTCCTGATGAACAAGTTATGATGATTGAATTGCCAAACTCATGGAAAATGTACTTCAATGGTGCTTCCCGAATGTTAGGAACAGGTGTTGGAGTGATATTCATTACTCCTCAGGGTGACTTGTTGCCTTACTCTTTCACATTGGGTATTGCATGTACAAATAATGAAGCTGAATATAAAGCTCTCATTATTAGAATGGAGATAGCTCAAGAAATGAAAATAAAAACGCTGCAGATTTTTTATTACTCCAGGTTGATTATAAACCAGCTGACAACCGAGTTCAAAATAAGAAAACAAGAGCTCCTACCATACTGTCGACGAGCACAACGATTGCTAAAGCAGTTTCATCATGCCACCTTCGACAAGAAAGTCAAGCATCGCTCTTTCAAGAAAGGTGACATGGCATTGATATTAAAAAGACCGATAGTGGTCACCCACAGAACAAGGGGCAAGTTTGACCCTAAATGGGATGGTCCATACATAATAACCGAAGTATACTCCAATGGAGCTTATCAAGTTGTAGACTAAGATGGATGAGGTGTTAGCATACCAGTCAATGCTCGCTTCATCAAAATATATCATCCCTGAAGATGGATAAAGTTTTGATCCAGATTATTAGCAGTATAATCCTTCTATATCAAAAGGGGGCAAGAACAAGCAAAACGATGAAAAAGCCTTAAAAGGCCACGCCATGTATTCTTCCATAAATGAATAAAGGCAGAATTCTCGAGCATTCTCAAGCATATCAAGTTTAAGTATGTCAAAGATGATGTAATCGTCAATTATCGTCAAGCACCGATGATTATCGCCAAATCAACAACTATCGTCATCGCTAATCGCTAATACAAAAGTTATATTATCGATGATTGTTATCATCGCCAAGTCGATACACTATCCTAACCATAAATATTATCAAAATATTATCAATAGTGGCGACATATCAATTATTGATTCACCATTCACGGCAATAGAATAAGCCTAAAAGGCCAACCGCATGTAAGTTCTACGACAGCGATGGCGATTTATCATTTACAGCAGCATAACCAAGCTTATACAGCTAACTATGCATGAGACCTGTCATCATCGGCGACATATTAAAAAAAAATTATTATTATGCGGGCAACAGTGAGAAGCTAATGGCCCTAAAAAGCCCGTATAAGCCATCACATGCTTAGACTCATGCGTGCTGTACAGCTTCTAACAACGGCTAGTCACGCGTGAGACCAATGTCGTCTATACGGCTTTTGGCAGGGTTACGGGGGAAGGTGAGAGAAAATGCCCTCGCGTGAATGGGTTCGACCTGGCAGACGAAGAAAAAGCGGGTTACAGTGTGCGCTCTTTGGCCATTGTCCATAGATAGGCCAACCATGCGTAAGACCCCCCAGATTCCTGTCTTGATTTTAGTAGTAATTCATGAGGACAAGGTCTCTAAAACAAATTACTCCCTCATTGATGGACTGACGGCCTGAATTTGGTACCCAAAGGTAGCCTTGCGCGCCCCGTGAACTCTAGAGAGTTACTACGGCCAACCTTGTGCGTAAAACCCACCGAGTTCACTGCCCCGGTAGCTTCACTGGGCCCCTCTGAAGGATCGCGGTTTGTGAACTCCCCGACCGCGATAAGTCCAGCGAACTTGTAAGAATTACAGAGACCATTCGCGAAAGACCCAACTCCAACTACTTACGAGTCTAAAAAACTGTGCCTGCTCCATTACTCAAGAGCTTAAACCGTGTGAAAGTGTCAAGTTAAGTCAAGTCAAAGTATGTTCAGTCGAAAGTATATTAGCTCCACTACTCAAGAGCTTAAAGTATGTGTAGCATCAATATGCTACAAATACATATATGTGTTTAAATATGCTCAAACATGCAATTGCCTGATATGATAAAATAAATCATGAAAATCTCAAACACTGATTAAACAACATACATAAATGCGTTTCTCCTGAATCAGGTTCAAAATACTTGCTACTTTCTATTCAAAAGTTGAATTCTTCAAGATCGACTACGAATCTTCAATTATAAATTATAATATACTTATCCTTCCAAAGAAAATAACGATGCCTTCCTGTCTCTTGCTTTCCTGACAATGAAGGAAGGTTATTTCGTAAAATCTGCAAATGTGGAGGAGAATGAAAATATGAGGAATTATTATTCTTTTCTGGACGATCTAAAAATTCAGATGTATTCTTTGGATTCTTCAAAAGAGCACTAAATGTTATCCATCCTTCAAGGGTATCAGCAAGCTTCATTTGGTAAATATTATCTTCTAAAGAAATCTTTATACAAAGTTGACCTGGAGAGGGGGCATGATCTATTTCTTCAAAGTAATCTATGCCTTAGTCTTTCTGATAATTTCTTATGCGCGGCGAAGGAATCGATATGACACAATCAACTGGGCAATAATCGCGTACTAAGTAATATTGATGAGCCCACCAACGCATCCAACTATAAGAAGCATGATCTGGATAATTATAACCGGGAATTATGAAGCATGATCCAGTGCGAACATTCAAAAGTTGCTTCCATAGCAAGGCCTAGTTATATGGTACAATGCCATAACTTCTCATTGTTTTAGTAATGATATTGTAAGTCTCCGGTACAGTCTGGTCAAATCCAAATTGACAAGCAAATCTGCTTGGATAATATGGTTCGTGCCAAAATGAACCATCTTCCCTCAATGGAAGAGTAATGGACCTACAAGGAACGAATGTTCGCCAAAAGAGATGGAATCATCATCGACAACTTCTCTGTCCTTTGGAAAGCTGGTAAATGGAAATTGAAAGAAGTGCTCTCTATTTTTCTGGTGACCCAACCATTCAATTTTTCAGTCATCTTTCTCGGTTAATAATGATGGAGTGGAAGCCGATGAGGATTTGAATAGGCTCTTTCAGAATCAGCAAAGGTCCAAGGAAAATATACTCTTAGCCAGCTTATAAATAAATGCCAAGGAGCACAAACTAGAAAAGACTCGGCGGTTAAATCTCTAGGGCCGAAAATGACGTCCCCAAAAGCACAATATAGGAAACATAGAACTGGAGGAGCTAATGAATATTTATGACCCTCCGCCATTGCACCTGATGATATCTATTTGTTTCGAATCGGGAAATATGACCAAGCTTAGCCAGTAAGCTGGAAAGCGGCTAGTTCACAAGAAGAGTTGTATTCAGTGGTGCTCTCAATATTCTCACGAATGATCTTGAGCTCTCGATGATTATGGCCTGCAAAGCTGTCAAGATAAAGATGACATGAATATATGTAAGATGAAGGCTTCAGAAAGATAAAGTAGAAAGAAAAGAAATATACCGTAGTTTTTAAGAGAAATGAACCAGTCATTCAAGGGAATTAATTTCATTGGGCTATGGGAAGTTAGTCATTTCTCTGAAGAGTTCGAGAGTGGTCCTTGAAATCCCAAACTTGCTATCTCCTGCAGAGAGCAGAGCCAACTCTTCGTTTGAAGGAATGTATGCATCGAAGATATTACCCATGATGGGGAGACCTGATATGCAGAGAAGATCCCATAAGGTAATGTTCATTTCGCCCAAAGGAAGATGGAATGAATTGGTGATTGGAGACCAGTGATTGAGGAAACCCCCGAAGATAGTTGTGTCTTCGTAGAAATGTTCTGATGTAGCTATGATTGTGTCAAAGAGGTTAATCTGTTCCAAGATGGTAGTATGTTTTCAAGCAATGGCTTGAGCCCAAGCACTATAAAAGTTAAAAGGCGATAGAAGACCTTTGGTTAGAAATTCGTTTGTCCTCCAAGATGAAGGACTATTGAAGAAATGTTGCTAAGCAGTTTCAAAGAAATGAATAGGAAATGGATGAGGACTATAACAAGGACGTAAGAAACACATTTTATGGATCATGCCAGCTTTCTAGCGAGATTTGTTCCCTTCCAAACGTCTTTCTAAAATTCTTGGTTTTATTATAATCCAATTATCAACAGAAATAAGGTTGCTTCAGTGAGCGGAGGGTTCACTATGCAGAATTGACCAATGACGCCACAAATTGATGGGAAGAACAATTGTTTTGTTATCAGAAGAGTCACGGAATTCTAAGACTTCTTCATTAATCTCTATACAATCCCAAGTGTTTTGGAAAGTTTGTCTGGAGTCCGAAAAGGATGAATGATTCTTCCTTCTTAAAGACAAAGCCTTCGAGTGCTTCATACCTACGGGTTGAAGACTATCAAGATTTTAAGGTTTAGGAAGACAATTCAGTGGAGTTCGGGCACTTAGAAAATTTTCTGGGCAAGAAGTTCTGATTGTGCGGAGTTCGTTGTGCGCAGAGTTCTGATTGAGCGAAAAGTTTGTTGCGCGCAGAGTTCCGTTGTGCGTTGATAAGCGTTGCGCGCTGATACGCGTTATGCACAAGGATATGTTGTGCGGAAAAGTTAGAGCGCAGAGGGGGCTAGACGAGAATTCCGAATGGACGGAATGAAGACACATCTTGTTTATATAGTGCTCTGGACCTGGGTCTGTTGCACGGATCCGACAGCACAACGAGCGGTGGTTGTGCGCAAAGAGGAAATAAAATGAAATTTTTTAAGGATTGATCCTCCATTTCATTTTGAAGAAAGAAAATCAGAAATGAAGGATCAAGGGAGCGTCTGTTGAGGCATAAAAAATCAAAGAGGATAAGAAAGACTCAAGAAAAATAAGTTTTTTGCAACATTTGGTTGTGCGTCGCACAACAGAAGTTTTCATAGTTTCATTGTGCACCGCACAATGGATGAAAGTGCACAATGAATGTATGCACACAATGGTTGTGCGACACACAAAGGGTGTTAGCGCACAACGGGTTTTTATGAAGGGTTCGCACGTGCGGAAGGTTATAAATACCCCCACCAACTTCTACATTTGGATTCATTCGAACAATTACGGAGCAGCAGAGAAGAATCCAGACTTCAGAATAATTCAGGTACTGGGAGTACCGGTTGTGTGGTGCACAACGGGAAATCCACACAACGAGAAGTCCGCACAACTGTCAAGACCGCACAATGAGTAAATCATGGGTCTTATTGTCCACACAATGAGTCCATTGTGGGGACAGTAAATTTCGAGTGAAGATTATTCATCTTGAGGGCATCAAAAAGAACCTAATTCAGGTTGAAGAATCAAAGTGTTTCAGAAGCACGAAGTCAATCAAGATGAATACTATTCCAACACAACAATACCTCAGATCTGAAGAGCAATGCTATGATCCGAAAGATTGCCGAAATTAACATTAAAATATTTAACACTTGTATTATGTAAATATTTTATTTTGGAATCAAAGGAGAAGAAGGATGTAAACAAATTCAGAATAAATAAAGAATAGCTGTTCTTCTCTTCATTCTTTCTTTGTTATTATTGAGTAAGATAATTCTCAAAATCAAATAAATTTGTTTCTTGTCGAAACAGCGATGGTGAAGCTATGACGCAAAGCCGAATTAGAGGCGAGGAAAAATGAGCTATGAAGATTGAAGACATGGTAGATATTATTGTTGGTGTCTTAAAATCTAAAAATCAACAGGTCTGTCGATGACAGCTTGATGTCATCAAAGGTTGCACAATGCCATCAGAAAAATCTGAAAAAGCCATGTTTTCTTGCTAAAATGTTTTGGTGTTTTCTCAATGCCATCGACAAACTGTCGATGCCATCGAAGGTGCCATCGAGCGCGTGTGCAGAATTGCATAAGTGCGGGATTTGTTTCCGATTTCAATTGTGATTCTCATAGAGGCTATATATATGGGTGTAATCTGGATTTGGGTAGCAATAGAGGTATCTAGGTTTTCTAAATTCGTTCCTAAGGATTTTAAGGGCATAGCTTGGGTAGATTCGAGGCTCGTTTGAATCAAGTAATCTCTCTTGTAATCTTATGCTTTCATAGTGCATTAGTGTCACTTTGTGCTGTGGTTTTTCCCACGAGGGTTTTTCCACGTTAAATTCGAAGTGTTTGTGATTGGACTTGATTGTGAGATTGGAATACTTTGCTTGATTCATCTTTGTGTGCTTCTGTGGTTCCCCAACAATATCAAGGCCTGGCTCCAAACACAATTAAGTACTTAAAGTTAGACTTGGTGGGAACATTACCGCAATTTGAGGGCTACTTCATCAAAATGAAGCCTAGGAAAGATCATTCCACTTTGTCATTTCTGCTTCATTTAAGTGAAACATCACAATTCAACTCAACCATGTGGCCAAACATGGCCTAATTATCGACCGGCCAGAACCATGGTCTCAATGTATATAGACCCACAAGTTCAACAACATTGACATAGAATATGATGCAGGACAACTAACCACTTACTCTAAAAGCTCGAACTAATAGAGTGTGGCGAATCAATCCCTTTATCTCATAGTCCAAGCCCCACATCCCATGGTTCAGGTCTTCGGCCTAACCCCCCTCGTGGGCCCCACATCACACGGGTGGGGCTCACTTTACACGGGCCGCCCACCCCGAGTATGCCCCTACATCCCGCGGACCACCCCGCTCAAGCCCGGTGTGAAAATGCCCCTACATTATAATGTTTAATATGGAAAGTATGCAAAGATAGGGAAACCATTCCACTATATTATTCAATCTAACAGCATGTGCATAAGAATGGAAGTTAGAGGAGTGGATCCTATGAGCACAGAAACAATATAACAAATATGAAGCAATAATTAGGTAGTCTTTGTTGTTGAGCAATCATTAGAGAGTTGCCCAACTAACTCAAAAACAAAAACTAGAATCATCATTTACATTTTCCCATATGTAAGGAAAAAAAACCATACACAACAGTGCAAAGACAGAAGAAAATAAAACGCAGTTTCAGAAAGATCATAGGATCTACATTGTACAAGCTACAATTTAAAGATAACTTCTTAATCAATATATCAAAAGACCAATGCCCAAAACAACTCCAAACTACAAGAAAATGCATAGGAGTGAACAACATCACTACCACTTGGTTCCTCTCATCTGTGTCAACATCTGTGGAAGTGTCAGTAAGTGGGCTCGCATCCGCCATACCAGAATCCCCCCAGCTCTCGAAATGTCCATTGGACAAGGGAATTGCGATGGGCAATGTTCCCTTTTGAAAAGAGTAGCCGCTGGAATCAACTGCTGCTGCCGGAGAAGTCATCTGCAAAGAATTTATGTTCTGCAATTAAAAAAAAAGGGGGAGGGGGGGAATACAATACAACTCACCTCCAGACTCTAGAAATACAAACACTTTCACAGCATTCAGATTCACCATCAAATTGAATTGCAATCACTAGCCTAGAGAAAGTGGAAATAACCAAATTGAGGGTCCAAGCTCCTAGTTGCAGTTACATTAATTTCAAGTTAAGACTTTAAAGAAACATAACTGCAATTTACAGGATACTTCCTCATTATGAAACTACCTTGTTATTAAGGTCCAAACAGAATGTTCAAAAGTCAAATAACTGGCAGACCCAGATGCAAGCTTAGCCTGAGAAAGAGAGAGAGAGAGAGAGAGAGAGAGAGAGAGAGAGAGAGAGAGAGAGATGGTACTGTGTTTAAGGCCCCAAACTGAAGAGGAGAAGAGGTATCAACAGCCAGGCTGCGCGACTTCGTGCTATAAATAGGATCTGGAAGAAAATTTAGTAAGAAAATAAGATGTGGAAGAAGAAAATCTAGTAAGAAATGTAAAAGCGCTTGAAGGATGTGATGTCTCTCAACAAAGAACATATAAGGAATAGAAAATCTAACCTCATACCATTTGCTCCTATTATATAGTGAGGCCCAAATGGATGTGCTATGGCCCCTAAAAATGTCACTGATTCACAGTTTTAATGGTTTTAACAATGACCCAAATGTTGGCAAAAACAGAATACCAGACAGTATATAGTGGATGGGAAGTGTCCCAGATTGGCTGTTGGATCGAGAGGAAACTGATTGGGTCGCAAACAAAGTTTTTCCAATTCATGCAGCTTTTACACCGTGGCCCATACACGACATGTCCTACCAAATGAACAGCCCAAATCCCTATTCCTTGTGCTGCATGTCTCATATTGTGGGAGCACATGATAAAACTATCATGTGCAGTTCAAAGCATCGATAACATCAGTAGGAGTCATGCAATGCTCAATACAACAAGTGGAGTGATTTTTTAGTAAAGCTCACTGTGTTTATGTAAAATGAATGGTGGGCTTCCCAGTACACATTCAAACATGACAAACATGCCCAAGATCCAGGCCATTCATTAGGTAGAGTCCACACTCCACCACTAGCATTCCTCCACCAAACTATGAGGCCTGTCATTCATCAGGCAGGTCACACTTGTATGAGAAAAATGTACTGATTGTCCATAGTCAATGTACAAGGACACATACCAGAGGAGGGGGTAGACCTGAAATCCTGTATGGGGAATGTTCACAGCAGGCACTACCCAATGGAGGACCTTAATCTTGCACACATGTGCCAAATTGGAGTCTGTTCTGCAAAGCATGACCCAGCTTTGGATCAATATTTTCAATAACTTATACTATGTAGCTTGTAGCTTACGCTATTTAGTGTAGCTTAGTCTTAATGATGTGAAGCTCATGAAAATAGCTCAAGTCGTGTGTAGACTGTGTGGCATGCTAAATTACATATGCTGCAAGCTTCATAGACTACGCTACATGCTATGTAGCTTATGCAAAAAAATATTTTTCACTAAAACATTATAATCAAGTAAATGTTTTCAATGATTTGTCACATTTTTTCTGTTTTCAATAAAAATTACTTCTCTTCAATGATTTTAGTAAATAATACAAGTAGCAATATTAAATCAGTTCCATTACTCTTTATATCTTTAGGATGCGGATTGCCTATGCCCCCGGCACAAGAAGTTACTGTAGTCGGAAGCTTTGTGGGGCCCATAGAGATGGCCGTCACGAATCCACTTCATCCATTAGTTTTGCAAGACCACAATAGGAAAGGAATATAAATCAGGCAAATCCAAAACTCAAGTGGGCCACACCACACCAAACAGTGGAAACAAAAAGTCTACCATTGAAACCTTCCTAGAGCCAACCATGATGTTTATATGCTATCCAAACCGTTCATAGGGTTATTACCACTCAGATAAACTGTAGGCACAAATATCATCCTAATACAAAACTTCTGTGGCTACACAAAGTTTCCAATGGTGGGCATTCAATCCCTGTTGTTTCATGTGGTGCGGTCAAAATGAGTTTTGGATCGCCATAAGTTTTAGAATCCTCTCCTATTGTTGTATTGCAAAACTGATGGACAGAGTGGATTTGTGATGGGCATCTCTGTAGACCCCACACAGCTTACAAATACAGGAACTTCATATGCCCCCAGGCATAAGCAATCTGCGTATATATCTTTATACTTAATTAAAAATCCACAAGTAGCATGTAGCTATCATGAAATTTCATTATTAATCAGTCTAATTTCGTGCAACCAAGCACAACCTTTAATTAAAAAACTAGAAGTAGCATGCAGTTAAGCATAGTAGCTTACGACATCACACTTTAGAGGGATAAATGCTATGCTATACACTATTTGCTACTGAAAACACTGGTTTGGATGCAGGTGGGCCCTCCTTTCAGCAATCTGAGACGCTAATCTGGAAATCCGTATGGATGATGCCACAATATATTCCCCATCAGGTGGTCAAACCCGTCCAAGCAGTTGCTCGCCAATGGATAATTACAGCCAACAATTCCACATTCAACGTGGCGGATCTACCCAACCCGCGATGAGGCCCACCGCGTAGACGGTTGATAACAAAGAGGTGGCCGAAATGTACAGTTTATTGAACTTGATTGATTGAACATGGCGTATTCCCTCGGAAAAAAAAAATCTTCAAAATACAATAAAAACATTAAAGTTTAAATGCATACTTGCGCTTAAGTTAATGGCATCTTCAAGCTCCGATAGATCAGAAATCCGAGATTGATTCTGTCTTTCTTCCACTACTCTGTTTCATTTAAAAATAAATAATAGAAAGAATAAATAATAATAGATAAAAATAATAATAAAAACAACGAAAGAAACAAGAAATATGGGATGGAAAATGGCGGGAGAGACTTCAAAACAGAATCTTGCTGCAACAAACCTATCTATTGTCGTTATCATCGCAAGAAGGGAGAAATAGCCAAAGACAAATGTTAGAGAGATTGGCGTGAGCACACGTGTGTAAGATAATAGCCGCTCATCAGGTGAGTCCAAGAACTAGCCCAAAAGTGTCAGCCCGGTCGACTCATCAAGTGGGCAACACCTGTGCTTTGGAACATGGAGCTAAGGCGCGCAACTTTTGGTTCCCGCCACGGAACAAGATCACGTTGGCACGTGTGCCAGATCCAAGCCACGCATCTGGGGATCATGCAGTGAGGGTAAATCAAGCGTGTCTGAGAAACGAAGGTTCTGACCAACGGTCTCTATGCAAACTCACGTGCGTCCCACCTGATGACGAACGGTTGCGGATGTCGCACACGTGCTCCACGTTGTCGCTCACGTGTCTCCTTGGATCTTCTCATGAATGAAAAAGCAAAGAAAGGAAGGAAAGGAATACCGAGAGAAAGGAGATGAAGATGACGTGTACATTCCGATTGAATAGAAGTTGTGCGACAGGAAGCTCTGCATTCCTAACACCTGCGCTTCTGCAGAATCACCATATCCTCTCTTCTTCTTCTTTCTTCTTCGAAAGAATCGAACGAGTCCTCTTTCTGTCCAACGGTTCAAAATCTTCGAACCTAAGATAGAAGAGGATGATGATGAAAAGATGACGAAGGGAAAGGAGGGAGAAGGAGATCTTCTTCTATCATTTTCGACTGCCCGGTGGATAGCGTATCGGTACGGCTGCCCCCTCTCTCTCTCTCTCTGCTTGTTTTTCAAGTTATGTTTTTAATTTCCTGCAGCTGTTGCTGTATTTGCTTCTGCGGGTCTGCTTGCTGGGCTGGATTTTAGTTTCCCAAAGCTTTCATCTCCCCCTTTTGGGAAAGCGTCTCCTGTCTCCCTCTCCGACACTGACCTCCAAAAGTTCCAGGTGGGCCCTACCTCACTCTAGGGTCGCTCTCCTCTGAAGATCCCCGTCCTACACTACTCCATCGTTCGATCAGATGGTCAGGATCGTTCCATTTTCCCGTTGGACACACGTTAAAGGTCCAGACTCGTCCATGTATGCCCCCGAGATCCATCTTGGTGGGACCCACGTCGTGAACGGTCCACCCGAGTGCCACGTGTACGGTATTCAGATTTCCATTGATGACTTTTTTTGTCTTTTCTGGGCATTTTAAGGTAGCAGATCAGGCTGTCAATGGGATTCTCTTGAGCTATGGATCCAGCGTACATGGGGGGCCCACCCGACGAACTGGGACCAGATCTCGTGCCATGTAATACGGTTTTTGGACGACGGAACACAAGGTGCCCAGTGGGGACCGGAATCGTCTACAACGCCTGTCCAACGCAGCAGATAAAACAACTAAGTACCCAAAAAAACATAAAAAACAAAGATCCCTATTATAAAAACTCACATAGGCGTTACGGTGTGAAATTGCTCCCAAAACAACTGAGTTAACTGGGACATGTTGATGTTCTACCTTCTCTCTATCTTCATTAGGTACATACATAATTAACGGTTATGATGAAAATACACGTCATGGTGGTCCATACAAACTTGTGGTTGTCATCGCATTTCTAATGTTCCATGTCGTGTGGTTCGGATCGGACCTTTGATATGTCGATTAGTCATGGGTCTTAACATTGAGTATAGAGACTAATAACAGTAGATTTATCATTATTATCACTGCAACATTATGCTGCCGTATGATTGGGACGTTGCTACTGCCCCACCGTGATGTATGTGTTTCATTGGGGCGCGTGCACACTGAGTAACTCAGTACCCTACCGTAAGTGCAGTTATAAAATCCTACGGGGTCACCATGATTCATGTATTTTATCATTTCTATTTACTGGTTTTATTAGATAATTTTAGAGCTTAGAGCCAAAAAATGAAGCATATCCAAAGTTTAATTGAATCACACGACAGGAAACAATGCGAGTGTGAATTCAACATTGCTACCATCAAAAAATTCTTGGGAGCTATAAAAGTTTTGGTTCAAGCTGATATTTGTGTTTTCCCTTCATTAAGAGCGTGTTTGGCTGGACCAATCCCACGGGATTAGGAGGGATAAAATGGATTTTAAGGTAATGATGGTAGTGTCAGTGTTTGTCCCTTGATCCCATGAGTTTCGGATAGCCCATGGGATATACGGCAGCCTGTTTGAACCGTCCCAAATGGATGGGTTTGCATCTACACTGCTTGTGGTGTGCCCCACTCACTGTTTTATATTTGCCTTAAAATAGGTTCATGGCTAAATGTAGGCCGGTGAAAGTGATGGACGGAGTGGATATCTCATTGATATCTTGGTGGGCCCCACATAGTAGTGAAAATTCACGTCCTGGGATTGGCAGAATCCATGTTAGCTAAGGGCGGTGTTTACGAGAGCGAGGCAGATGAAATCTCATCCCGCCATCCCAAATGGCGGATGAGATGGGATGGCGTAGGATAACCCTCCTAATCCCATCTAATACCATATCCAACGCCCGGCCAAACACGCCTTAATGGTTGTGTGATCTCATGAATAGGTTGGATGACAAATAAACATCACTGTGGACTCTGGGAAAGCTTCAACGGTGAAAATCATTATTCCCACTATTTCCTATGATGTAGTCCATTCGAGGTTTAAAATCATTATTCTCAATGTTTCCTGTGATGTAGTTCATTTGAGGTTTGGATAAGCTTTATTTTTAGGCTCTCCTAAAATGAGATGGAAAAACAGATGGACAGCATGGATAAGTCACATACATTCAAGGTGGGCCCAATAGAGACTCACTATGATAAGAACTTACTTAACAGGGCTATCAATGAGCCAAGTTTAGGCTTGGTCTCGCTCGGATTTTGAACTGTTTCTTGTCAGGCCATCATGCTAGCCCTATACAAAATTTTGGTTTTGGCCTACCTGAGCTTGGCCCATTGACAACCATAGTACTGAGTTACTTGCACATAATCTGATATCCACCGGGACCTAGTTAGAGATAGACAATCATGTCTAGAGCTCTATAGGCCGACCATAATCTATATGTTTTCTATAGGCAATCATTTATTTTGATAGATCGTCTTAGGGCATGAGCCAAAAAACACACCGCATGAATCAGTGGAGATTCAAAGCCTATCAGTGAAGATTTAAAGGTTATTGTTGAAAACTTCCTGCAAACTACAAAAGTATTGGATCAAGCTAATATTTATAATTTACCTTCAAAAGGTTAAAGTGACCATCTTAACCGGTTGGAAGCCAAAATAATACCAATGGAGAAGTTTTCAACAGATTAGGTGGTGTTGTTTACTTGAGCATTCCATTTTGCCTCTTTTTGAGCTCATGCCTTAAATGATCTCTCAAAATAGATAGACCTCCTGCGTAAAACATATAGGTTGCAATGGACTGCACAGAGCTCCTCACATGACTTGTCTCTCGCGAGGTCCTTGTCGGGGTAGTACCCAATCCACACATGTTTTATCCATGTCATCGATCCATTTTAAATTATTATCTTAGCATGAGCTCGAAAATGAGGCAAATCCAAACCTCGGGTAGATCACACCACGGGAAAATAATAGTGATTAAACGCCCACCATTAAGAACTTCCTAAAGCCCATCGTAATTCTAATATTTACTTTCCATCTAATCAGTTGATCAGCTCACTCGGACGTGGACGAAGGGAAAACACAAATATCAGTTTGATCTAAAACTTTTGTGCCCCTTAGAAGCTTGTAATGGTGAGCATTCAATTATCATTGTTTTCTGTAGTGTGGTCCACTTGAGAATTTGATATACCCCTATTTTGGGCTCATCCCTTTAAAATGAGATAGAAAAATGGATGGATGGAATAGATAAAACATCTACATAATTGTGGGGACCATAGAACACCGCTCGACCAGGAGTGTAAGTATGCAATCCGTGTCTGTCCCTGGGGGGGCATTTGGCGCATGGTATTAGATGGGATTAGGTAGGATGGAATTGCATTTGGTCCGTGCCAATTCCACTCAATGTTTGGGAAGAATGAAAAAGCTTGGAATTAGATTAGATGGAATTGCATTGGGTCCCGTGCCAATTCCACTCAATGTTAGCAAGTTGTGTAGGTCCCATCATGATGTGTGGGCTATATTTACACCGTCCACCCATTTTTCGAGATTATTTTAGAGCATGGGCCAAAAAATCAGGTAGATCTAAAGCTCAAGTGGACCCCACCATAGAAAGCAGTGGGGATTGATTACCTATTGTTGAAAACTTTTTTAGGGCCACATAAGTTTTGGATCTGCCTCATTTTTTGGCCCATGCCATAAAATGAGGTTACAAAACAAATAAACGGTTTCAATATAACACATGTATTATTTTCAATAGTTTCAAATGATGGTGGGTATATCCATTCAATATACCACAATATTACAAATATAGCATGGAGTTAAGCTTATCCCATGATAACAGGGACAATCCCTGCCATGTGTAGTAATTATGTTTTTTGAATCCCATCCCACCTAATCCTTCCCAAAGCCATGGGCCAAACACCCCCTCAGTGTTTAGAGCAGTGCTCTAAGTAATATATTGTGGAGGGTCCAGTTTGCATGGTGTTCCCAAATGATGTACACCAGCTGCTATGTTACACGGTAGGCCATGCAACCCAAAGTTCAGTGGAGCCCATCAAGATGTCCCTCTGACATCCACTTCGTTCATATGTTCAGTTAGATCATGTTGACGTGCAATTCCAACAGATGTAGATTCAGGACTAAGTGTGCCATAATGTTAAGAAACGATGGAAAGATAGTTCACCTTGATTTTGCTCTGCTTATCCTGTATTTCACGAAGAGAAGTGCATCCCTTTGAAATTTGAGCCCCACCCCATGCGGGACCCTCACTTCTGGGTGTTGGAGGAGGGGGAGCGAGCAAAATGAAGGCACTCGGAGGCGCGTCCCATTGTAGGCTTGGCGAAGGGCGTGGTTCAGGAGATGAAATCCGCTCGACTAAAAGGAGAGGAGATGAAAGATAAATACGAAAATAAGGGGGCTAAAAAGCCTATTCAATGATCGGATTCTTTTGTAGAACACTTTGATAGGATAAAGCTTTGGAGGAACAAGAGCGATATGGATGAAATGTATCCCCGTCCGTGGTAGGAATCGAGCCAAGCGCTACCATGGAAGTCTCTAATAAACATGAACCTCTTTCTCACCCCGTGTCCCTTACGGGTAGTGGGCTCCCTAGGTGCATTCCATCCTTCCATATGCAGTTCGACGGGAGAAACAAGCCCAATAGAGAGAAGCCCGAAGAAAAGAAGGAATAGTGCAGCTATCTATAGATCTATATGGGGGTCAGAGTTTCGATCCACTTTTCGATAATGAAGTGGGCGTTATCTGTCAACGGAAAGTTCCAAACATGTGGGCACGGGACGACTTGACTCGGCAGACTCGACTCATCCGACTCGTTCAGATCTAATTCGACCCGAACTGAGTGGGTGAGTCAATCCAAATCAAATAGATTCCATCCAATCGAACTCAAACCAAGTCGAGTTTGCATCACCCTGTAACACCCCGACTTTTCAGGACCCAAGTATATGACTCGTTTCTCAAAAACCCGAGTGTTAACCTTAAAGGATGGTCAAATTCGAGTATATATATATATATATATATATATATATATATATCAACTATCAGAGTAAGTAGATGAGCACAAAATGGACAAATCATACATAATGGAAATTTTCATTTACGTTTAGGATGTACAAGAGGTTGTCCATAACGACTTATACAAACCAATGTCTCGATATAACAAATACAAAAATCTACATAATTTAGTACATGAAAAATAACATAAAAATGTACACATAAGTCGCAAGACCGCGCGGCTTCTCGAGGTAGATACAATCATGCAACCCTGACACTTGTAACCAGCTCCTCATCAGCTTGAACCTGAAAATTACTTAAGCCACTTGTGCTACCTGTACGATTATATATTTGATATATGAGTAGCCAACTCGGTGTGAATTCCCCTCAAGATTACACACCACTGCATTAGGTAAGTATAGTTATAAACAAAGCATACAAAACAATACATGATGCAGGTCTTATTAGGTGCATGGATGCGTGAATGCAATCATCGCCCCGGGGATGATCATTCGTGCAGACAATGTGCTCGCCACCCATGCAATCATGGACCTGAGAAAATCATCCAGTCGAAAAAATAGATCGATAGTCGGTGGTCTGGGAGCTAGCGAAACGATACCCCGATAATTCTAATGGCACATACTACAACATCCAGAGTTAGCCACCCATCATCGCTAATATGCAATGGATGCATGATTAGTCAAACCATTATTAATCCAATTATAATCAGCCAATTTAAATAAGCTCAAGGTCACTACGGGGAATCATCACCAGCGTAGGCCGACAGCTCGGGCATAGGTCTCATACCACCATCCCCAGCTCATGAGACTACCGCCTTAGGATATTTAATGGAAATTCATCGACTAGTGGCCAATCATATTACAGTATATGGGGCTTACTATCGCATGGTTGCACGATATAAAACCTTGAGCCCATATAGGGGAAATATCAGAACAAAGCCATATAAGGCGATATCAAAACAATCCACATAAGGCAATTATCAAAATTGGCCACATAGGGCAAGTATCAAAACCATGCGATAAAAGACCATCCTTGAAAATCATTGGACGCCACAACCCTGGATGGTAGGCCCACATCAATGGTCAATTTAAACACCATTCAATAACCACTAAGCCGAAGGTCCATTACAATCACAACCAGTCGGGTTACATCCCAAGTATGGGTGTACATTTATAGGTGGGGGTTTCCCACTAATGTACCAGTTTAAGTTCCATAAGCAATCCACAAATAATCTACAAGCATGAATAAATATGTAGCATAAACATTAAGCATGTAACGTAACAATTAAATTCCAACAACTAATACATGTGAATATGAAATGGAGATATCAATTGTAAATTAAAATAAAAACTATAACTTAAGCTAATGGAAAAATGGAAAGCTCAAGGGGAATAAATTATCATCTTATGTTTGAATTGCCTGCACCATTGCTACAAAATGTGTGTTCCCTTAGAATCAATTCATATCATCAATTGTAAAGTTGTACTATTAGATCCGAGCTCACACACTATTTAGGGTTAGGGTCTTAACCTAGAGTTTGGATTACTTAGGTTTTTAGGGTTTTGATGTGGGACTTAGGGTTTGGTCCTAGGAGTGGAACCATAGTGTATGTATAGCCTAAATTTAATATAATAATAATATGGTTAATTATAATTTAACATTAATGATATAACTAACATTTGTGACCATGGTAATAATTAGTATTATAATCGTAATAAAATAATATAATCTATTGTTAAAGATAGTATTTTCAAGTGATGGATACCATGCTAATAATACTAAAAATTCTACGGTAATAATATAATTAATATTAGTTAATATGACACCAATAATCGTTGTAATGGAAACAAATAGTGTGCTCTACTATTAAGGATGATATTTAATAATGAAGAATAAAACACTTCTATTTAATCATTGAAATCTGCATGTAATAACCGATATTAGTATAGGTAATTTACTAATGGTTATTGACAATCCTAATTAATGCTAATAGTGGTGACAATGATAATTGTAATCGAAATAAATCTATTCTAGGAGAATTAACAAATCTAGTTTAATCCAGGTCAAGACGCTAATTCACCTTGATTTGCTTGATTTAAGTAAAAGTTGATTTCTAATTCGACTTTAACTCGACCCAAGACGAGCCAAGGCAACATAGTCTAGTTCTAACCTCAACAAATCTACACCCTTATAATATCAATAGTAACTTGTTTGGTTCAACCCATTTTGGCCCCAACCTAAACCGGTCCGACTCCACCCAATTCGATTGCCAACCTGATGTACTTGGTGTGACCCACACTCTACCCCCCAACTGCTATGATTGGACAAGATCAGCCCCTAAATCACATGTTCATTGAAAATGAAAAGAAGACACAAGGTAAATTCTCTTACCATGGCTACACGGCTTGATACCACTTGATATGAGGTCGAGCTTCTTGGGTACTAAACGGGATCAAAGCCTCTCTAACAAGGCTTACAGGTGTTGCTGCATCAAACAATGCTAGCCTCAATTACACTCAAACCGAGCTGACTCGGTTGAGTCAACTCGGCAGCTAGTGCAACGTGCACTCGCTCACCTATCCTCTCTCCCACAAATCTTCTCCTCCTTCTATCCTTCCTTCCTTCTTCACTCCCTGCCTTTCCCTCTGCTGGTCCAGCAGTAGCAGCTGGATGTCCAGCAGTAACAGCTAGATGCCCAGCTTGACTCAGTCCAGCCTCGACTCGATTCGAGCTGGAGTAGGACGCACTCACACTCCCATTTCTCTTTCTCTCCCTGTTTCTTCCCTTTTTTTCTCTCTCTTTTTTTTTCCACTTCCCTGTTTCTCTTCTCTCTTCTTCTTGCTTGATCTTTGGAATCACTCGCCAAGGACCGTCGCTTCGACCGACTCGGCCCTGGCTCGGTTCAAGCTCAACCCGGCAGCCACCCTCTCTCTCGCCTATTCTCTCTTTGATTCTCCCCCTTTCCTTCCTGCTTCCTTTCTTTCTTCTTCCCATTCTCCCTTTTGTTTTTCTTCTTGGAACGCCCAGCAACAGTTTTGGACTCGACCAACACCTGGGTCGCGCTCGACTCGGCGATGAGTGCAACGGCTGCACTCACCTTGATTTTCCCTTGTTTTCTTCCCCTCATTCTCTCCTGCTTTCTCTCCCTCACTCCTTTCTTTTCTCTTTTCTTCCTCCTTTCTGCCTTTCTTTCTCCACCACGCCGCCTAACAACTCGCGACCTAACGAGTCGCTCAGAAGTGCGGCAGCGTGCTGCTCGAACGGGGAAGAAGGCCGCTGTCAATGGCGAAACCTCACCCATTGCTTCCTTCTTTGATCCATCGGCTTGGGAAGGTCTGCTTGCTTGCTAAGGAGTTTCTGGAATAGGGACTTGAAGGTTAGAGGAAGTTTGGGCTAGTGAATTCGAATGAAGGAGAGAACAATTGGTCTTTGGGTCTTATGCTTTCCCTTTGAAAAGCCCTGATGGTAAACGACTGGGATTGCTTGAGGACGGAGGGTTGAGATGGCGTAGGAGCAGCTCACGTGGATTGCGAGCTGGCTGTGAGAGCAATTTCCTCTTTTGAAAATGGTGTGTTTGCAGGACTGGTTTGCAGCTAGGATCGTGTGTCTGCACGTGCATGAAAATTAGTTTTGACAGTTGGATTTTGGTCAAGGCTGAAGGACGCATGCGATGGATGATTCAGATCATCCATGGCAATGATCATGGTGGGCCATAGAACATCCCAAACGGACGTTGTCTGTTTGTTGGCGGAATGAAGGAGAGAACATCTCTCTCTCATTTTTGGGCAAACACAGGTGAGACCTGAGTTGACCGGGCTGGCACGTCCGGTGCACAGTGGTTGTGCACTAGTCGTGCACACTCCCCCCATTAAGTGGGGTCCACCATGATGTTTGTGATAAATCTACACCGTCCCTTCCATTTCTGGGTTCCCAAGAAGGGTCCCTAATCAAAGATAAGACAGATGGGATGCATAGGTGGGGCCCACAACTTGATTTGGGCCCAATTTATGGATTTCTCGTCGATCTGATGGTCAGATTATATCTGAACTTGTCATCTACAGTGCAACAGATCTATACTACTTTAACTAGAATTTAGTGGCTGGATTATGGGTCAGATGTCTTAATATACATAGTTATGATATTAAATGCCCTCATTATTATGTTTTTAATAATATTATTACTATAATCTTTCTCTAAGTTGCTTATGTGGGTCCCATCTTAATCAGCATCATCTATTACTCACTCAGCCCTTATAGGGCTTTGATCAGAAAGATTCAATCATTTAAATTGTAAGTGGCCATACTTAGTAATCTCATGGCTAACTAATGATCCCCACCAACCTAATGGTCAGATCATCTTTAGATCTAACATTCAAGGTTCCTAAGGGTCCTATGATTTGTTTAAATGAAGATTCATAGTACGGTTAGTGGCCTGATGGTCTAAGTGTAATAATCAGGTGGCGGGCTTTTAAGTTGGACATTATGGGTCCAACCAATGGTGGATCTGGTAATCTAAGACCCAAGATTGATAATGTATACTTCGATCTTTCTAATAAGGCAGGATTTAGACTTTAATCGCCATCGGAATAGTGGGTTCCTAAAGATCAACGCCCGTGATGAGAGGATTGTTTGTCTTTGAGAATTCAACGGTTGTATGACTTAACATACGAATGGGGATTGTACTAGATGGTCGAGATGGATGAATTGAGAGTCATTGGATGACGATGTATAAGGTGAGTTACGTGTGTTCTCACACACGTGCAAACTGATTTAGATATCTATAGTAGCACCCGAGTACTGAATGTACGGGGTGTTATAAACCCGGTAACTTAACTTAACTCGACCTAAAATCTGACTCGGTACTGACTTGATTAAACCTAAAACCCGACTCGTACACATACACACACACACGTATATAAAATCACATATTTGACATTTCATATATGAGATTATGTGTAGATAATGGAGAGGTTGCAATTTCAATGGGTGCATCTAGGTTCTAAGTTGTGATATTATATCGCGGCACCTTACTTGACTCGGTGCTGACTCGACCTGACTCACTACCTGTGACAAGGTCGGACTCGGTCCAGATTAGTCCAGGCCAAACCCGAACTCGGATCGGGTCAAGCATGCTGGACTCAGTTTCGAGTCAAGTCAAGTTCAGGCTAGATCTTTTTCAAAACTGAGTCAAGTCAGGTCAGCCATAACTTTGTCCAACTCGACTCAATGCCCAACTGTGTTTGTGTTTTCACTTCATCTAAGTTTTTGCGACCTTGTTAACATGTTGGATGGCAAATAAACATTATGCGGGCCTTCTAAAGCTTTTAACGATGGTGGTTCAATCATCATTGTTTCTCATTGTGTGGTTTACTTAATAAGTAGATCCACTTCATCTTTTCGCTTAATCTTTAAATGAGCAGCAGCCTTTGAGTACATGCTCGACCTAGCCTAATAGGAAATGTGGCCTAATCAAATACCCCTAGCAGGGTCGCCACACATTCCACTCTGCAGCTAGCATCCAAAAACAAGCATAGATTGGCTGGAAAACCCTACAGACGCTATGATATATTTGTTGGGATTTTTGGCCTGCGGAATCACACAGATCTAGATCTAGGATGGTAATCCAATGGCACCAAGCACACACAAGCAAAGAGAACACACAGATTTAACGTGGAAAACCCTTGCGGGAAAAAACCACGACAAAGCGACAGATCACCACTATGAAAGCATCAATTACAAAGAGAAAGGACTTACCCGATTCGAACAACCTCGAATCTCACCCTTGCTACACCCTTTAGAAACCCTGGAACCCTTTTAGAAAGCCTTAGCATTCATCACCATACCCTAGAAAAGCCCTAGGAATACCTATTTATAGTTTAGGAAACTTCCCTTCCGCATCTCGGGCCATTCTTGAAAGGACTCAAATCCGCGATTAGCGGGCAAAATCGCGGAACAAACTGCGTAACCTACGACTAGTCTCGGCTCTCCTACGGTCAGTAGCTACACCACGACTAGTCGTAGACCACCCACGACCCCCTAGCTACAGTAAAAAACAGCAAAACTTTCTGAACTTTGAGTCGTACAAGGGCTCGAACCTACGACCGGTCGAGTGTCTCCTACGACCAGTCGTAGCTTCCCACGACCGGTCGAACGACCTCAAAACCTTCCGATTTAAGACTTTTCTCAACAATATTTGTGTGTGTGATCAACGCGGTCGATCCATTTTGTCAGCTACTTTTAGAGCATGAGTCAAACCATGAGATAGATTCATAGTTCAAGTGTGTCACGCCACATAAATAATGGGGCTTGAAGGTTTACTGTTGAAACATTCCCGTGGTTCACAAAAGTTACGGATAAAAATAATATTTTTGTTTTCCCTTCATCCAGCATACCAGACTTTATGAACAGGATGGGGCAAATAAACACAGAGTTAAAAAACTTTTAGTAATAAGCATTCAACTCCCAATGTATCCTGTGGTGCGGTTAACTTGAGCTTTGGATCTATCTACTTTTGGGCTCATGTCCACGATTACCGGGCAAAATGGCTTAACAACATGGGTAAAACACATACATCGTGGTGGCCGGTTTCCCGGAGCACTGTGCGGGGTACACCAGCCAATCGCGTCCTCCCAAATCGGACAAAGCGACCCGATCGAATGAGGTGTTACCCGTAGTGGCTGTTTCCCTGACTGTTGGTTAATGCGTGTGGTTTGCATCCATGCCGTACAACAGGTTTTAAAAGCTCATTTTAGCTATGAAACAAAAATTCAAGTAGATTCAAATCTCAGGTGGACCGCACCAGGAAACAGTGGTCATTGAACGCCTGCCATTAAAAACTTAAGGGCCGATCGTAACGTTTCCATCCAACCTTTTCATATAAGGTCACACAGACCTCCCTAAACAAGGGAAAACACAAGTCTAAAACTTTTGTGGCCCACAGGAAGCTTTTAATGGTTAGTCAGCACTGTTTCCAATGATGTGGTCCACTTGAGATTTTGATCTGCTTCATTTTTTTTGTATCCTGTATGAAATGAGTTGCAAAAACTGATGGAAGGCGTAGATATAGAACAAATACATCAAAGGTGGGTCCCTCAGTCAAGGAAACACCCGTTACGGTGTTACCAGGTAACACCGGATTCGCTCCCTAAAACGACACACAGGTCGGGAGCTTTTGTTTTTCAATGAATAGATATCTGCTCTGATCTCCCAATTGGCAAAAGCAAGACAAGTAGTCTACTGCCTCCGGAGTCATAACACTGTCGTTCCACTGCGTCGTTAATAGTACATTCGGTTAATCTATTTTATGATCTGAACCATTCATCCTGTAGATTCTGTAATCGATTGGAATTATATTAAAAATCAGATTGAATAGATTATCCTGTCCATCTATAAGATGGGAAATTTTCAGTGGACGCCAGTAATTTCTGAGTTTTGTCCTTTAGCGTCTTCAGTTTGCCACCTGTCATGACGGTTAGAATCCTTCAAATAGTTTATTTTTTAACTACGGACTAATAAATATTTGACCTATCAAGCTAACGGTTTCGATCTATCCCATGAATACAACATGGAAGATAAATGACATGAGGTTGGGGGACGTTCCGTGCATTCGAATGCACTGGATATAAAAAAGGGCTGATGAGATAGAGATGATGAAAACGCTTTGCTTGTAAGAAACCTCTTACCGCCCCCTAATAAACGCCGCATCTTTTATATGCACTCGTACGGAACTGACATCCAACATTTGATGGAATGCGACCCTGCCATGGGATCGGCCTGTACTAGGTGGTTAATGAGGCCGCTGTTCGCGTGCAGGTTGAATGACTAAAATGCCCTCCAACAGAGAAGAATTTCCCTTCATCGTCTGGATAAAATTCTTGAGTTATATGGGTCATTGATCAGCTTGCTACGGTGCTCGTAAACTGATGGATGTATTCGTTAACCAGTGGAAGTTTTGGGAGCGGATTTGGTACGATTCCACCAAGACCTAGCTAGAGATGTACGGTCCCATCAGGGGATCAATGGGCCACGTATATGTTTTATGCACACCTTACATTCATCTTGTCCGATCATTTCCAAGAAGGAGACAGATTGAAGGCTCCAATGAATCACACCACGTTAAGTAGCAGAGATTGAATTTCCACTGTTAAAAACTTCCTAGCCCTACATGATGTTTATTTGTTATCCACTTCGTTCACAAGGTCATATAAATCTGAGTGAAGGAAAAACAGAAATATAACTTTGAGTTCTCACTGATTTATGTGATGTGGGTCCACTTGAAACTTGAATCTGCCTTCATTTTGAGATCATTCTCTAAAATGATCTATCAAACATCCATAAAGCTACTAGCTAACAAGACCATCCTTCTCTAGCTATGCTTTAGCGAGAGTAGTACCAATCTACACGCCAAGGTTCTGCACCAACAAGGCACCCTAAGCTTGGGAAGCAGAACGATGCCTTGGCATTGGCAAATTGTCTTTAACTTCCCAAGACAGTCAAATCTTTCCTGAAGTTAATTGTTAAAAAAGAAGAAAATTTTGGGTGCATGTGGTATTTTAAACAGTAAAATTAGAGGAAAAAAAAATCACTCTTAAATTGTTTCGGGGGAATGTTTGGATTCTGAATTAATTACTTCAATCTATTATAAAGCACCATTATTATAATTTTACAACATTTAGCACATAATTCTTAAGTCAAATTCACATGTAATAAGACCAAGGCAACGGAATTTATAATACATAATTACAACTTTTCATTGTATTGTAAGTGGAAATCTCCACTCCAAATACTTAAATAATTGTATTTTACTAGTTGATTTAATATTTTATTAATGTAAAAATACCATCATTATGATTTTATCATGTGTACCTAAACATAGAAGTTGTTGGTCAACTTATCTCAAATTCAAGAGACATGTATTATAGTTTGTAATCAATGCATTTTTATGATACATTACTAATGTTATTTGCAGTCCAAACACATTGTAGACACCTTACCTTAATAAACAATGCACTCAAAGTTCAACCGAAGTCGAGGGATCCACTCATGGCATTGGTTTCCAAAGCAACGGGATGAACAACTTGGATCACAGCAATGAGTTCAAGGTGGGGCCTATTAGTGTGGCATGTACATAGCCTTTTTTCTACTCCACAAAGTACTATAACAGAGAAGTGTGGAGCAATAAGATGTGGCGGCAAGTTTGGCAATGTGTAAGACTCGTCGCAGACTTCGACCTCTATATAACATTAGCTCAGTGCTCGAATCTTCTCACGGTGGAAGTTTCAGTTTTCCATTCAACGAGCAGTGAGAGAGAAGAAGAAGAAGATGCATGCCAAAATCATCGTCTCCAATGTGATTTGTTGTTGCTTTTAATGGTTGCCAACCCCGGACAAAGGGATAAGCTTCAAACTCTCTTCCGACCCACAACAATATTGTGGACAATCTAAACATCAAAAAGCTTATTGGGGTAATGGAAAAGAAAAGAAAAGAAGAGAAAAATAAAGTATTTTCCTTGTTTGCGACGTTTAATTATACATGCTTGCATAGCAACGAAAGTAAAGAAATCCACCGGTAATCACTATAATCATTTTCTCGAGCACAAGATATGAGGTGTCTTTGTAATAGGAAAATAAAAATTCCACTTGATATTCAAACAAGACTACCAAAATTGAAATCCATAAGAAGTTGTGCTGTAGTAGTGCTCATGGAATCCATGATAATCCATTATTGCATAATCATTGCACTTTTCTTTTACTATCATTTGATTACGCCCTAATTAGTAAAACTTGTCATACATGACAAAGGGGTTACTTATAGGTGTTATAGGTCTAAATTCTTGCCCAAAGGTAGTAATCATATGCTTATTTTGATGTATAATGAATTCATAATTTCATGAGGAAAGCTTTGGCTTTATTAGTCTTGAAAACTAAGGTTGAGGACTCCAAAGGATAACGCCTTGCATTTGGTTGTAGCGTGGCTAGTGCTGGGCCTGATCTTCTAAAGACATTAATTAATTCCTTGCGTTGTGTTATAGGATGATCATCTAAAAAACATAGCACGACTACAGTTTGATATCGCTTGGAGAGTGCAATGCTACTGGTTTTAAAGACTACTGTGAAAGACTTGTCTAGCGAGCGTCCTATGATCACACCGCGATTCTCTAAGGCCTACCACTGTCACTACGATATCTTGCTAAATAGAAGTGCCTGTGCAACTTGCATTGCGACATTTGGATTGAAGAGAGCTGGTGTGTGTAGCACCATAGGTTGCACTAAAGGCTCATTATAATGCAACCACTTTAGAGTGAGGTATTAACAAGTTCAAGGATGGAGGGCTACCTGAGTAGATGCATGTATGTAGATGTTGCCCACCCATATTGGATGTCAATAAGTAGTTAATGTTGATGCTGAAATCTGGTTAACCCTCACTGAACCTTCGGGTACCTGCACATGAAGACGATAGAGGAGACCCTGGCTATAACAGGGGACCCTCCGATACAAGTCAGCATCAAGCGATTTGCGTCCAATAGAGTTGAGGGTTTGCTGGTCTGTACCTTTCACTGTAGATGGGGCCTCTATTTATAGGCCGAGGAGTAGTTATGTGGACAAAAAATGCTTCCTGAATAGTAAGCGCGGATGGCAACCATTTCTCAATAGTTTCCTGAGATCCTTAGTGATGATAAGATTGAATGGTCAGGATCTGAAGACACATGAGCTTGGTGGCTGAGGTCGACCATCTGAGCCGACCTCGGGATTTAGACTTACAGTCATCCTAAGGAAGACCTTGCTGAGTTGGGCTCTTTGGTAGACTGTGGTCGGACTTCCTTCTAACACCGCAGTTCATGTCATGGGAACAGGTCGTCGATGTTAAACCCTTGGGCTCTGACCAGATTACCGATCTGCTCGTAAAGGTTGTGTCCGAACACGGGGTCCGTGCTCAATATCTTTGAGACCTTGAAGGAATCTTGGAGGCACCAAGGATAACCATCCTCTTCATCTTATCGTACGGCGTGGGGACTCCCTTGCAGGTCTTCAAGCAGCGCGAGTATAAAAGCTCCACGTTTGGTCCCGTATGGGATCGTTCCTCGGACGCTTCTCCAGGAGATCTGAACGAGAGCTTGGAAATGGATGGGATTGTGGGAGAGCTCGGTGTTCGTCCTCGTTTGAAGAAGGTAGAGGCACTTCATCTCCTGGCAGACAAGGCTGACGGGCAAGCAGATCTCTTGGTGGTGGATCACTACTACTATCTGATCGTGTAGACACCCCACCCATGCTAGCAACTTGATAAAGTATGGACGATCCTTAGGAACTAAACCTAAAACCTGAACCTTACTTAAAACCTTAGCCATTTCTAAGCCTAACCCAAACCCTAGTCGAACCTGAGCCATTATCCCAAACCCTAGCTGAACCCGAGCCATCATCCCAAACCCTAGATGAACCAAATTATTACCCAAGCTGAGCTATACCCAAGCCATCACCCAAAGTCAAGCCATAATTGAACCATCTTTGAGCCAAATTTCAAAAAACGGGCCTTTAGCCACTCTCCGGGCCCGAACAAGCCCATCGCCTAAACCATGGAAGGAAACAGAGAGAAGCGGTAATTGGATTACCGCCCGGTTGAATTTCGAACAAGTACAATCAGGGGCGATAACCAATTACCACCATCTCTCAAAAAATGTGCCCCTCGAGTTACAGTCGTTGCTCCCCTCAAAAGTCAACTATGTTGGCCTTTTTGACTCTAGAATTCCTCCTATTTACCATTTTACTAAGCCTCTTAAACCTATAAGGAAGTGCCATGTGGCATCGCCCTTCCCTCCACCAATCCTAAGCTGCCACATCATCATTTACCCTCCATAATCCCTAGAAATACCAAAAAACCATCCCAAGAGGCTGTAAATACCCCCCTCCTCTCTTCATTTCAAAAAAAAGAACTACCAACCAACAAAGAGACGAGAGAGAGAGAGAGAGAGAGAGAGAGAGAGAGAGAGAGAGAGAGAGAGTGCTTGAGTTCTCAAGCTTCCATCTTTTCCAACCCCCCCTCTAGCCTCATCCAGCCATCGCTTAGCCTCTCAATCCCACTTAGGTCAATCCTTCTAACCATGATGCATCTAAACCTCCAAGCCATGTCAAGTACAAGCCAAAGATTATGCCATTACCACTAGCATTTATACTTCATCAATCATATCATTACTTCCCTTCTTAACCCCCTTGCTTCCCTAGGTTGTTATTGAATGTATGCTCTGTAACTTGCCGGAACTCCAGACCCTATCACATCAGAAACTCATGGTAGCCTAGTCTTCTTACATATCATACTAGTATCATCTCATCTCCTCTTAACCTCATTTCTCCTCTAGACATTTTTTTGGACGTATGCTCTGCGGCTTACCGGGATCTTGGACCCAGCTACATCAGAAATCTGAGTCAGTTTAGTCTCATTTTAATGATTTGCATCATATCATCTTATTCCCTAAGATCATCTTACCACACGAAGTAGAGATCGTACACCCATGCGAGCAGAGAGGGTGTCTAACACCTTCCCTTTTTGTAACCAAGGTCTCTTACTCGGAATCCTAGGTCGTAGATTAGGAGTCTTCGGATTCTCTGGCTTATACAGATTCTGCAGGTTCTAGATGACTGGGGGATTTCGAATTAATTGGCTAGTGGCGACTCCAAGTCTATAACATCATTAATGCAAATCAGCTTATACAGCCCCAAAACAAATATAAAAAAGCGTGGGCGTTGATTTCCAACATTCACAGAATGACAACTCCACTGGACACTTGCTAGTCGAAAAAAGTGTGGTAATCCAATCTTAGGGGATATTCTACATATAAAATTTGCATTCATACCTTATATATATATATATATATATATATATATATATGTATGTATGTATATATGTATGTATGTATGAGAGATGCTCACACACAACTAGTTGGACCATGAGTTTTAGTCTAGCTAGCTATGCATTAAATCTTAAAATTCCTATTTTCATACACATGTAATGCACCACATGTGAGGATATGTAACTCTGAGTTTTACATTAGTATTTTGGGAATTATGTGTCATAAATCCAAGCCATTTATTAAATAGAGCACGCTAATGAAATTTTATGTACCGAAAGTTAGTAAATTGTTGTCAATATTAGAACCACACATGTAACTTGAATATGGACTGTTGGAGTAGATTTCTAACAGTTTACTTTTGTTATAGATGATATCATGTTATCGATTAAAAAAATATATTTTTTCCTATATACTTACAGTGGACCCTACCCAATTAACGGACCAGATTTGCAAGATACATTACGCATCACCCAAGTATATCATGTGTGTACACATTTTTTAGTGATCCTTTGTAAACATTCACCCTCCTCTTTTCTCTCTCCTCATTTAAACTATTTTTTCCTTATTTAATGCTCTCCATTCCCGGTACGATTAAGACTCAAATCACGTAACTAAGTTATGTGGGCCCCACCATGATATGTGTTGTATTCATACCACACATCTATTTGTAGAGATCATTTTAGGACGTGGTTCAAAAGAATGAGGTAGATCCAAAACTGGAGTGGACCCCACCACAGAAAACAGTGAGGAGAGTGAAGCCTACCGTTAAAACCTTCTTAAGGTCCACCATGATATTTATTTGAGATCCAACCTGTTCACAATATAACATAAACATTAAAGAAGGGAAAACACAAATATCAGCTCGATTGAGAACTTTTGTGGTCCTTAGAAGTTTTTAATGGTGGGAGTCACCCTCTCCACTGTTTTATGTGATGGGGTCCATTCCAACTTTGAATCTGACTCATTCTTTGGCTCATGCCATAAAATAATCTCTCCAAATGGATGGACGGTGTGGATACAAAACATACATCATGGTGGGACCCTAAGAACTAGGTGACGTCATTCAGTGCCGGCTGTAAATCCACGTCAAAGTGAGCTCTAGGAAAGTTTCAACAGTGGGCATATTTTTACCACTGCTGGATATGGTGTGACGCCCACCATTAAAAACTTCTAAGGGCCACAAAAGTTCTAGATTGAGCTGATGTTTGTGTTTTCCCTTCTTTAATGTCTATGTTATATTGTGAACAGGTTGGATCGCAAATAAATATCATGGTGGACCTTAGGAAGGTTTTAACGGTAGGTGTCACTCTCCCCACTGTTTTCTGTGGTGGGGTCCACTCTAGTTTTGGATCTACCTCATTCTTTTGAATCACGTCCTAAAATGATCTCTACAAATAAGTGTGTGGTATGGATACAACACATATATCATGGTGGGGCCCACATAACTTAGTTACGTGATTTGAGTCCCAAACGTACAGGGAATGGAGAGCATTCAATAAGGAAAAATTAGTTTAAATGAGGAGAGTGAAAAGAGGAGGGTAAATGTTTACAAAGGACCACTAAAGAATGTGTACACACATGATATACTTGGGTGATGTGCAATGTATCTTGCAAATCCGGTCTGTTAATTGGGTAGGGTCCATTGTAAGTATATGAGAAAAAATATATTTTTTTTATCAATAACATGATATTATCTATATAAAAAAGTAAACTGTTAGAAATCTACTCCAACAGTCTATATTCAAGTTACATGTGTGGTTTTAATGGTGACAACAATTTACTAACTTTCGGTACATAAAATTTCATTAGCGTGCTCTATTTAATAAATGGCTTAGATCTATGACACATAATTCCCAAAATATTAATGTAAAACTCAAAGTCACATATCCTCGCATGTGGTGCATTACATGGGTATGGAAATAGGAATTTTGAGATTTAATGCACAACTAGTTGGACCAAAACTCATTGTCCAACTAGTTGTGTGTGAGCATTACTCTCTCTCTCTCTCTCTCTCTCTCTATATATATATATATATATATATATATATATATATATGAGCATCGATCTTTGGCTAGTACCCATTCAAGGCTTTTGCTCACCCATGCTTACCTGATCTAGAGTTGATATGGCAAACCAAGAAGAAGAAACCATTGCATCTAAAAGGCACCCCTCGGATCACCTGAGCTTATAGCTAGTAATACAACAACCACTGCATCCATGGCCGATGTGGCTCAAAATCTTAAGGCTTTACATGACCTTCTTCTCCAATGTATTCAAAGAGAGGTTGTCCAAACTATACAAGTGTCATTGTCTAGTACCCTAGTCATCTCAACTTTCCAGCATCCTCCCTAAAATGGGAGTCACCTTCAAGGCCAATTTTCATGGCTGAGAATCCTTTCCATCAGCCTCTCACTAATGAGAACCGCCACCAAAATCGACTTCCCGCAACCAGGAATCTCAGCCAATTCCAACATCTTCTTCCTAGTAGGAGATTTGGTCAATTCTGAGGGGCAAAACTCTCTCATCTAGTCCCTTCGAAATCAAAGAACTTCGAGAGCAATTATGAGAGATGCAGAGGAAGCTACAGAAACAGCATGGGGTGGATCTCCCATCCACCAAATTCAGGGATCTTTGTCCCTTACCTGATGCAAATGTACCTCAAGACTTTGAGGTACTAAAATTTAAAAGATATGATGGTAAAGGGTGTCCTATGGACCACTTAAGAGAATTTTATGGAGAGCTTAATACTATGGCAGGTAATGATGAATCATTGATCCATTTGTTTTAGAAATCGTTAAAAGGCGATGTGTTAGATTGGTACGTGTCATTAAATTATCATCGAATTAAAACTTGGGAACAACTTTTCCAAGCATTCATTGATCGTTTCATGTACAATCTTAATGTAGCTCTTACAAGAGCGGATCTTGTTTCCTTAAGGCAGATGAACGATGAGTTATTATCAACTTATGTTGGATAGTGGCGGGCCATGACCGCCAGAATGAAAACATCCATTAATGACGAGGAGCAAATCTCCATGATTGTCTACTCGGCAAACCCGAGTATCTTTGAATACCTTATCTCGTATCCATACGCCAACTTTACCCAAATTATCCACGCCGGGGAACAAGTCGAAGCCAGAATAAGGGCTGTAATGATCTCCCCTTGGTGGCCTCATTAGGCCTCCTCGGTATAATGAATAATGGAAGGAAAGCATGTAGAATACGAGAATGGTAACGGAAGTGTTCCTGTCCTCTGTCCAACTGAAGAAGATAATCTCATCGCCTCTACCCAAGGTGAACCATTCACCCCTCAACAAGGACAACAACAACAATCAAGATGTAATGCACAATACCCTAATCATGGATGGCAGATGAGGATGTCCTGAGAACCAAGGCAGTTCACACCGATAGCCTAAACTTATAGTGAGATACTAGCCACATTAGTCCAAAGGCAAATCCTTACCCCGCTACAATCTAGGTCCTCACTAAACCCTTTGCCACCAAACTATAATGAGAATGAGTAATGTGCATACCATCGATCAAGAGGCCACACAATAGACCGTTGTTTCGACCTGAAGCACGCGGTCCAAGATCTAATTGGCAGCCAAACGATTGTGGTTACCTCTCCTACTGTTGTCGCCACTAACTACTTCCTCCAGAATTCCCTACCACTACATTAAGATGCCTTAGATCATCAGGAACCCCTACCAACAATATCATTCAGGGAGACTCACCTTACCATCCAGTCCAATGCATCAATTCAATCACCGCTAGCCCAACACCAATACTTTCGATTCTGTAAGGGGCACACCCAGCCAGTCCAATATCTGTGCCCTTAAATATGCAAGGGGCATCTCCAGACAGTTCAATCTCTATGCCCCCAAGTCTACAAGAGGCACTCCCAGTAAGTCCATTCCACACACCCTCTGTTTTGTAAGGGACATCACCTGCCTATCCGCCCCCTACTCTAACCTTCATGCTCCAAGGAAATGCCCATTCCTTGATCAACGTACCACATGCCTTGACAGAATCATGGCCTAGCTTTAATCATGTGGTAAGTTTCCAAGAAAGACATTCCAATACTCAAAGTGATTTGCCTAGCTCTACTCAGTCTTCGATCCTTCAAGAAGAGGGTTTAGGATGGGTAGTTCCCGCCTCAACGAGAGAGGTCGAGGGAGAGATTAACGTCGAGAACCTGATTAGTCCCAAAGCATCAACCATTACTTTTCAGGTCTTCGACATCACAACTTCATTTCATATGCTCCCTGATCGATCTTAGATCCACAGAGTCAATGTTATCTCTTCAACTCTTCACAAAAAGGCCGAGTTCATTTTTAGAGATAAGGCATTGACCATTTTAGATGATCCCAAACAAATCTTTCCGATAAAAGCATCCAACCATCAAAGCTAGATATCCCGAGAATAAACGCACAATGCTCCAGTGAGGACATCCATACCATGGTCTCAAGTTTGAGACTGTGAATTACATTTCTCTTGTGTGTCCCATCGGATTAAACTATGTCTTCTCTCCAATCGAGCGCCAACTTTTTAATTATTAACTCGAATATCAAGAGAATGTAGGCATGAGAGGATTGGGATATCATCCTCCTATGGGTGAGATATCGAAGCACAAATGTATCAGATGAGGGCAAAGTCGGCAAGAGGAGGATGATCCCTTCATCCACACATCAATCGGATCTATAAAAATGGGGATCATCTATTCTGTTGGCAGACCAAAATCCATCGTAGAGGATTAAATGAGTGGAATGAGCCTAACTGAGCTATTCGAAGAAGACTCGAACAAGGGGCAAGAATTGCCCCTGATTGACTGAACTAAAGTTTGGATCCTACCTGAGCTTGAAGAATCCAAATACTCGCAATGCATCGAGGATGAGCTGAGAAAAATGACATCTAACATTAACTCAGAGACCAATCTTGAATTCATCATGATGTTTGGGCACGACGGTGAGGGCCCACCTACTAATCCCTTTGGCTCTACCTCCTGAGGGGAGGGAGCCAAGGTAATAGTTAGTTCACGATCCCTAAATACGCATAATAAAAGAAAATAGTGTTTGGCTCCTCAAGCTGAATCAGGCAATCCCTGCTTCACATCGCCGTCTTGCCTGGGTCCCTTTTAAAAAAAATCAGAAATTTTCAAAAAGCAAAAAATACTAGATATTTCCAAAATGCCAAAAAATTCGGATACTTGTCAAATTGCAAAAAAAAAAAAAAAAAAAAATCAGAAATTTCTCAAAACACAAAAATAATAGAAAATCTTTTTAAAAAAATCAGAAGCAATAATGTGCCAGGTGTGTTTGTCGAAACACTTGAGTTTGAAGTCAACTCATATGATTTCGATTTAGAGTTAGATTTCAAGCTCATGGATTTAGACGAAGACTAGGATGAAGAAAATGATGAATCCACTCTCAAGCTAGAGGATTCCCTTAGAAAGTTCGAAACAAAGTCTAATGTCGTTACAGATGATTTTGAAATTGTGAACTTGGGATCCCCTAAGCTTCCTAGAAAAGTACACATTAAGAGATCCTCGCCTCTTGAATACAAGTAGACGATGACAGAATTCCTGAGGCCTGGGTGTAACGCCCTGAAAATCGGGGGTCGAGCAGAAGCTTAACTCCCGAGTTCCAACGCATCACTTATGCAACATAGAAAATGATGATTAAGTGTTGTCCGTGTTAGTGCATTAAACATGAATGTGATTATACCAAATCAGCATATCATACTCCAGAGATAATTAAATTACGCAAGCGGAAGACTATATTAATATATAAGGCATATAAGTGATTGTAAGTCCCCAGAGTATGAAACGTCGCCAGGTTAAACAATTACATGTATAATTCCAAAATATATAAAATGATAAAGTGTCATGTCATCTATCCATATTCCCGTAGCCCTGGTGACGCAACTCCAGGTTACATAGACCCGCCAAGAGTTGCGAATAGGAGAACTTCTCCTCCTCGTCGTCATAGAAGTCAGGCTCTGCCTTGTAGGCCTTGACATCACCTGAAATAACAATAGAGTCTGGTTAGTGTTTTAAAACACCATCCTAGAGTGGGAGTGAGTGATCAACTTAGTGGAGCTATAAGGCAAAGGTTAACATGTTATCAATTCAGTCAAGCAGTAATGATAAAGTAATACAACAAGCATTTCTAGGTACCCTGATTAATGCAAGGATGATATGTGCTAATGATGCATGCCCTCGCCTACACTCCCTTTACGACACCATCTCATGATCGCGGCGTACACCCCTTCTTCTATGCTCAACTCCAACGCCAAAGGCAAATGCAATGCGGTGATGTGCGTGATTAGCCAAGTTCTTAATTAGACTTATTCATACAGCAGGTTCGGGAAGCTAAGGTACCTCCCTTTATATCATTGACCCAAACAATGATCCATCTAGGGTCGTCAATCCTAGTTAATCACATACGATAGGCAAGTTATAGGGCAACGTCACCCCTGATTTAAAAGCAGTGGACATGTAAGTTTAGGTCACTACGAAGAGGCTCGTCACCTCAGTATAGGCCTTAGTTTATACTCGAGGTTACTACCACCAACGCCCTACCAACTGACAGTATATTTTTGAAGGCTTATCACTAACCCGACTGGAGACCACATCCAGGTTGCACCGGGGTAGGCCTACTTTGTACTCGAGATCACTCCACCAACGCCCTACCAACTGATAGTTTATTTTTGAAGGCTCGTCACCAACCCGATTGGGGACCACAGCCAGGCTGTGCCGGTGTAGGCCGACAACAACTCGAATATAGTGTTTCATACCACCGTATTCGGCTCATGAGTTTTGAGTTGCTCACTGGTCACTACGGGGAGGCTCATCACCCCAGCGTAGGCTGACAACTCTACCACGGTGTCCCATACCACCATGCCCGACTCGTAAGTCTTAGCGGATCATCGTACCAAGGTTAAATGGGCTTTGCACTGGTAAGTTGGTACCTTAGATTCAAGCAGTAGTGTCCATACATGGTAAACACACAATAGACCAATCGAGTTACTTGACAGGTTTGATTGGTATGAGCATACGCTAAATTAATCGACATGGTACATCTGTCGACAATCATCATACGACTTGGATTCATCGAACTTATCTAAGGTGGCGAGACTAGTTCGACCACTCATTCGGGAATCATTACCGATTGCCTGAATTATGCTGTAGTCTCAATTATACTCAAACACTTTAGGCATTCATATGTGATAGTCAAAACAACATGTGACAAACAATTCAAATATAAACCTCATTTGAGCATTTTGACAAACACATAGCACACATGTTATCATACATAGCATTTCATTCATAAAGCACGTACTAATAAGATAGGTTACATGAAGGAAACTATAACTAAAGATAAGGTAATTGAGAATCCTATCGCAATACCCATCTTAAACACATTTCAACCAACATTTTCTCATTCAGGCATTTTATCAAACACTTCGACTACACATGTTAACATACATGTAATGAATTAGTTATAACATATATTATGACAAGTCCTTTTACAAAGGAGTTGTCGCACATACAACAATCATATATTTACAATTTATATTCATAGCAACTACAAATCATAATTTCATATTCATACAAACATTTCAACAAACACATGGAATGCATTAGTTTCAATATAATTCATATATATGTGTAAAACATAGAAAACATCGCATCTAAGTACATGTGACAGCAATCAAGTCAGTCATAAATCATTAACTGATATTGAAAGCCTTGAAAACCATAACCTAAACATTTATAGTCCACACCTTTTGTCGGTAAACTTATATCGAACTCAGTTCAAACATTACGCCTTTGTCTACGGCATAACGGCTACCTAAATCACGAAATAGGTTAGCTATTTCGTCGATTCATCTACTTGGATACCTAAAATAGATTAGGGTTAGGATTTCTTACCCAAAAATGGAATCAGAATCACCGGATTAGCGATATGGGAATAAGGATTTGGCATGTGGAGCAACAAGATAAAATCCCAGCAACTATCTCTCTCTCTCTCTCTCACACACACACACACTCTCTCTCTCTAGCCTCCTCACTGTTTCCTTCGCTTTTCTCTCTTCTCTCATATAGGGTTTAGAATTTCATATGAAATGAGAGAGGGGTGGGTAAAGGCCCTTATATAGGCCCAGAACTGATGTCAATGGCCCTAGGGCTATGGTATACTTAGGTTATAGCCGAAGAGCGGCTGTTTCGGTCCAATGGAGCTCATCTAGAGGCCCATTTTTTACATATGGTCCAAGAAAAGTTCCCTGATAATGGATCTATGTCAAGTTAAGTTTTCGATTTGATCGGATTTACGGATCGATCGTGGAGGACTGGTTTCAGTTCAACGGTCATCGTTACTCGATCAGGGCCACAAGTACACTAACATGTGTTGAAAATTTTTCCTGATCCAAGGGTGTAGTTGGGTCAGAATCTAACGGTCTAAAGCCTTAAATTTGGCCTGCAAGCGAACGGCCCAATTCACTTAAGTTTGAGCTCATTTTCTAAAGATATTCGCGTTTCTTACACGCTTCTCTCCGGGCTTAAGTTGTGCGTTTCTGGATACTATTGGGACTTGATTTTTGAGATGGTTGTCAAGCCCAGTAAGGCGGTCATAACAGTATAGTTTCACGTTATTCAGACTTTCGACATCCTATCAAGGTCCAATACGTAGTTTCAATGTGCTCCTGAGAGTAACTGGGTTTTGAGATTGATCCTAGTTTCCTAGGTAATGTAGCGTTAACAATTCTACTAGGTTTGGGTCTTACAGATAGTATAGAAAGCGGTTCAAGCTAATCTACTGATTAATTCAATTTAGCACTTAATTAATTTTTGTCTAATTTCTACATAATTTGATCCTTAATGATTTCTGCCTAAGGTGGTACCGGGTCTTTGTACGAATTTTTTCCTGGAAGTTACAAGCTACCCCCCTTAAAGAAAAAGTTCATCCCTAAAATTGCCTGAGGGTAATAAGTAAATGTTTTATTATTTCATTTACTTAGTTCTGTTAGTTTCAAGTTTATATACTTGTTAGGGTATATAATAACTACATCAGCCTATCTCATATTGGTCTACCCCCCTTAAGAGTTTCTATATTTGATGTTTAAAAACAAATGTCCAAATCATTATTATCGTGCTAAGTGTTTAATGATAAAGTTCACCTAAGGGTGGTATAATCTACTCTTTATAATTTGCCTAATACGGAAAGACAGTTGTGGTAGGCTCAAATTCGATACCTCGATTGCTCACCTGACCAGGGCAGGCAACCCGTCATATCACTTCCTAATCCTGATGGATCCTGGCCTTTTGCTCGGTTAAAGCAGTGAGTCCTTTAGTAATCACCCAGGATTGAGAATTGAGTTATGCCGCGAATGCCTTGTAGGGATATGGTTCTGAAATTCTGAAATCTGATCATCCTGAGTATTTACGGAGTATTATAATTCATTAGGAGGTTCAAGCCTCATGTTTATAATGTTGTCCTTTGGGTCTTGTTCAACGAGAGTTCTTGTTTAACTTATATTTAACTTGGTGGATAATAAGTTCTTCCATGGTGCTCATAGTCAAAAGACTATACTAGAAAGGTTTTCAATCTCCTAAAATTATATTTGTTTATCACCATTTTGATCATATGACTAGGGGGTTATCGGCTATTGCATTTCAGTTTCATTTACTTTTGGAGAGAAGAGTCGAGAGATTTCAGAAGTTTAGAATGTTAGCAACATAAGGCCATGGGAAAGGAAAGAAGATGGACATCTCCTCGATGCATTATGAACCTTGAATTTACAAGGGGATAAAAAACTTATAATATTTTACTGTAGTCCACCTCTAACATGAGCTTACGGGGTATTAAACTATGAAACTCATCCTACTCAAGGGTCTTAATTTAATTACATAAAACAACTAATATACATATGTATAATTAAATTTAATCATAGGATGATTCTAAAGAATTTCTAAATAGACACCAAATACTAAACTTTAATACGAAAAGATAACCAATCTATTGGCAACTCGAAGTTGTAGAAATTTTTATTTCAGCCCTTCTAATTCGTAAATGTAGTGTCACATCACTTCTGAGACTGGATGTTACAAATAGTCTCTCCATGAATAAATCGTGTCACGTAATTCATCTGACTCATGTATTGTGCACCTTGAGGTATTCACGTAAATCAACGGTAGTGTTGGCCATGCCAGCGAATATTTGTAGTTATGAGATGCGGGTGGAGTCAGATTTTCTATGAATCGTATTTCAAATTGTGATGATCACTACGTATGATAAGCCACACACACTTTTCTAAGCATGCATCTCATGTAGGTTGCTTGCGCATACTGATACTCCTTGTAATAATGGAATGCGAGACATGTTAGAACCTTTACATTACTTTTATGAATCTCTTGGATTATTGTTAATCTTAAAAGATAACCATCACTATGAGTAGGGTATTGACCCTCTCCAACCGTACAGATGATATAGTTGACATACAGATTGAAGACCTTTAGAACCATCTCCCTATGAAAATTATGCTGAAAGAATAAGAAGATAGTTTTATACTTCCACTGCAAACTCTGATATTGTAATAAGCTCTCATTGAGAGGGCATTTGATTATTTACTGAATTCTTTTACCTTGATAAAATAATCAATACAGTCAATTTTATCCTTATGAATGTTATCTTCATGAATGTATATGGATATGATCTACATGGAAACAAAATAAGGTGCGATTTTTAAAGCATCCAATTTATGCATTATTAACACCCGATTTTCTCGGGTACGAGTACTATTGAGTGAGAAATATTGCTTATTTCTCCATATTTATACCTTGGTTTTATAAACATGATAGTGTTTAATTGATTTAATTATGCATATTATCATGTGTGAGGTGAATTCGAGAGCTTAAGGTGAAATTGATGTCAAAAGGAAGATTTATGCTCCAAAGATTACTAAATGAAGATTTGAAGATTTGAAAGTTATTAATGAAGAATTCACATACTAAAGATTCAAGAAAACCAAGTGAGGAATGAAGAGAATCAAAGATTTGAAGTGAAGAAAATGAATCCTGAAATTGTCCTGAAAAATATATTCTGAAACTTCGAGTATATTTTGAAAAACTGCGTAGAGTGCGTAAATTTAAAGTAGTTTCTAGATTTTTTTCAACTTGGTGCAAAATTGAAGTAGCTGTCAAAGAGTTTTTCTTCTTCCCTAGTTTATTTTTTATACTTTATTTAAGAGATTTGGTTTCAATCATGTCTATGGTTAGCTAAACCTCTTAGCTAGGGTTAAGAGGTGAAGCTTGTAGCGTGTTTGATGTTTATTTTACTTTGATTCTTGTTCTTATTGAATTTCATTGATTTCTAGTTTGATATTAAGGGAATATTTTCAGTTTTCTATGATTTATTGTGACTCAAATTATAATAGATGTTGTGATAGCTTTGGATACCTTCTTTTCCTGTTTTTGAGATTGTGAGATCGGTAAATCTTGTTGTTCACCATTGTCTCCTGGGCATGGTAAGGTGATGGAATCCCTTCCAATCTTTACAATTCTCCTCCATTGAGAATTAGGTCAATGAAAAGTTCAGATTTGATTTAAATTACTTTATCTTTCAATTGGATAGGATAGGACTCCAACTCCAATTATGTTCCTTGAATCAAGTAAGGTAGCATCTTGATACCTACAAGTGGATCCTTGGCACACTAGTTCCCACCTTGAATTGATAGTTTAAACATTATTCACAATTACTCTCTTTTATTTTAGAATTCAAATTTAGATTTTCTTCTAGTTCTAGTTCTAGTTCTTTTCAGAATACGTACAAGTTTAGTCCATGCGGATTTGACTTCGTTCTCATGAGTTATTACTATATAGCGACCCTACACTTGGGGTTGTGAACAAGTACAAATTCTGGCTGTGAAAATTTGGGACGTTTCAGTTGGAATCAGAGCATGAGATGCGATTAACTGGGCCTGAGGGAGTGAGCCATCACAAACTTATGCGCTTAGGACTTATATTGAATTGGATACATACACTTAATGAATTCCCAAAGAACTAGGGAGTTGAAGAATTAGAAATCCATATTTAGGTTTCCCATTGGAAATATTAAGGTAGACGTGAAGTTTAGAAACCATGGATCTAGGTACCCCCATAATAAATTCTCAAAATTCTGAATAAACTTGTTCGGAATTAAAAGTCATCCATAGATAAGATCATCGTCAGGAAGAACACGTTTCCCTTATAGGAATAGAGACTGCCCTAATTATCTCAGAATTTACGGCTATTTTAATAAAATTCTGACGTACTGAATAACCTCCAATAAGATCACATTAGTCTCCGTCAACCTTTCTCTAAGATTTCATCTCCATTATCATCTAGTCCGAGTAGGCTGCTCTTATGGTGAGACAAAAAATGTAATGGTATTTCCCAAAGATTTACAATGATTGGAACCATGGGTTTATGGAACCATAACTAGTTAGGGCATAAGCGGGGTAACCCAATTACCAAATCTTGAGGTTGAGATTTTGTTTAAGGGGGGTAGGCTACAGTGTCCCGATTCACGTAGCCAATTATACGTACACCTATATATATATGTATGTATATATATACCTCACGAATGATGCATTGAAGAATCAGTGAGGATGATAAAAGTAAGTTCGGATAAAGTATCAGGTAATCAGAGTACGCAGTGAAAGATTAATGGGCCACACAGAATTATCCATTACGAGCATATAAGATTTCGTGACATGCCCCTTGAGTTTAGAATAATCGAGATTATGGATTGATGGAAACACATTTATGCAAAATTTGTGTGGTTTGACTCGAATTCTAAGTCCTAGAAAATCTCAAATGATCTTAATGCCCTGATCAAGCAAAGGATCGAGATTTAACTGGATTATTAATTGATACTAGTAAATCCTCTATACCGCGCAGGCGAAGGATCTGTGTATCGAGCGCAAACCCACTACAACCATCTATTCATATTACCTTTAACACAGGAAATCCTTAGAGGTATAAAAAATGTCTTGTATAATAAAAGTACGAAATTTCGAGGGCGAAATTATGTTTAAGGGGGCTAGATTGTAACGCTCGAACATTTCAATACCCGAGTATTGAAAGTTCTCGAGTGTTACCAAGAAGTTAATGTAATATGTACATGTGTACGATACCAATCTAACTATCCTAACCATACACACATTCTCCAACACCAATCTGACCATGAGAAATAATCTCTACACATAGATCAAGTCATCTGATCATTGATTTTAAGGTGAGACCATCCATCATGTGATCTGACATATGAACCTCCCCTTAAATGAATTGACAAATAATTCTCCATCCGTAATGGTTTATATGGAAGTTTGTTTGTGAGAATTGTTTAGAAAGGTGCATACAACCACGTAGAATCATTACATGTCAGAAAACCCTTAGATCAGCAGTAATTACGAAAATGTCATTAACCTAGACCCCTGAATTCTAGATCACATAGTTTCCATGATCCATTTGATATGGAATCTTATACCTTGCTAACATATTGTAAATTAACCATGCACATCGAATTTCAGCCCTTAGATTATTGTAAAAGTGACCTAATTTACAGATCAGCCCCAAAACCATTGATTTTGGTGTCCATTGAGTGAAGAAGGGTCATGGGTAGTCGTAGTAGGATAATTCCCTTTCATCTACATCTGTATGATCTTATCGACAAGTTGGATGACAAAGAAACATCACTATAGGGCCTGGAAAGGCTTCAACGGTGGAGATCACAACAACCACTATTTTATGTAGTATGATCCGCCTTATCCTTAAATATGCTTTAGATTTGGGCTCGACCCCTTCAATTAGATGGATAAACGAATGGATGGTGTAAATTTCTTAGAAACATCACCATGGGCCACAACTAGCCCCAGTGTGCATGGTACGCGTGCACCAGCTATGCAACCAACAATCTCCCACTTTTGGAAATTCAAATGGACACCGTCCATTTGAAGGTCTTGCGGCCCACCATCAGCGGCAGTTGGAAGATCCAAGCAGTCCATCATGTGTGGACCCCACCACTGAACAAAACCCTACTGGATCTTTAACCTGATGGAATTCAAACAAGAAGAGAGGGAGAACCGTCTCCATAAAATTCCGTCGTCTGGAATGCGAAAAGACAACGTCGGTTGGAAGGAGTTGCGGCCCACCTCGATCGTCCGATGGGGTGATCTAAACCATCCATTGTAGCTGTGGGTCAAAACCGACTAGGACCTAGCTTCCCCCACAGAATTTACAATAGTCATGCATACATAGTGCTGAACACAACAGTGAGCTACAGAGAGGGTGTCCCAAGAATTTGCATAGGATCAAGGTCGATTTATCCTCTCCCTACTTCTAAGAGATTCGGAGCATCTAAACTACACTAGGATGATCTGAGAAAGAGAGGAGGAGGAATCCTAGAAGATAACGACTGGCAAGAATAAGAACCGCAGCCTTATTTTCTTGGTTACGCAAACAGCTGTTGCGTAAGGAAAACCATTTGCTTTCCTTGCTGTATAAACAGGTTTACACCGGGGATGCTCAGAAGAGTCTGGAGACTCTCTCCTCCTATAAAGTGCATCCGTCCAACAGTGGGTGAGGAAAAATATAGGAAAAGCAACAAAAGAAAAGAAAAGAAAGGAGAGGAAGAAAAATGAGAGAGAGAGCAACGGCCAGCCCTGTTGTCCGTCCAGCAAGGAGGAGAGAGAAAGAAGAGCTAAGGAGAGAGATCGGATGCCAAGTGCCCACCTGCACCAGCTCCTGAATAGCTACTCGGGGTTAGTTCAAGTCCAAACCCAATCCTTCCTTGTCCCATTCCCATATTTTTTTTAATCCTTTCACAACGATGAAAGTGGAATATAATTCACACCTTTTAGGATCACTGAAATTGTGGTTTAGACCATTGTAGCAGAAGTATGGAATAGTCTAAGAGTCCTAGTGTAACGTCTTGGAAAAATCCGTACAAAGAGCCGAGTATTACCTCAGGCAGAAATCACTCAGGACCAAATCCTTTAGAAATTAATGAGAATTAGTTAGTGTTAAACTAAATTATCTATAAAATTAGCATTAATCACTTTAAATATGATCTGCAAGACCCAAAACGTGTAGAATCATTGACGCTACATTACCCTGAAACTTAGGATCCATCTCTAAACTCGGTTGCTCTCGGGAGCACCTTGAAACTCCGTATCGGACCTGAACCGCACATTGAAAGTCCGATTACTGTAAAACTAAATCGTTATGACCGCTTTGCTGGGCTTGACAACCATCTCGAAAATCAAATCTAGATAGTATCCAGAAACACACAACTTGAGCCTGGAGCAAAGTGTGTGGGAAACGCTGAGATCTTTAGGAAACGTGCTCAGATTTAAGTGAATTGAGTTGTTCACTTGCAGGCCAAATATAAGGATTTGAATTGTATATGTTTGGAATTTGAAAGTGTGTTTTCCATGATTAATTATCGTGTGTTTATACTAGTTGAATGTGCAACAACTCCTTGGCGAAAGGATTTGCCCCAATATATGTTATGGCTAACATACGTCGTGTATGTTAAAAAGTGTAGTCTAAGTGTTTATAAAAATGTCTGAATGAACAAATACTTGACATCAGGTACTTGATATGGGCTAGAGGGGGTGAATATGACTTTTCACCGTTTATACCAATTTAAAACTTTATTGCCTAACTTAAACTGATTTGCAATGTAACTAAGTAAGGCAATGTAACTCTAAAGGCTTCTAAGCCAATAGAAGGTCCAATCACATAGGCTACTCAAGATATACAAATAAAGCAACTAGTCTATAACATTATGAACTTGTATGTGGAATGTGCCACCTATCAATCTTAAGCAATCATTCAATCATGCACAAATAATCAAGCATTCAAACTTACATGATCATGATTAAATGGATGCGCAAATGACAATTCCAAACACAATGATGTATAGTGGTTCGGTTATGTGCCTACTCCACTCCCAACAACCACACTATATCCTAGAGTGTGTCGAATTTCACTATCAATGGTTTTAAATTAGGTTCACCATAAACCTCTACAGCTCTACACAAAGGACTCTCCAATTTATGCTCTGCACACGAGTAAAGGTCCTACATTAAGAACCTACGTTTAGGCTCACCGGCCAAGGTCCCACACAAGGCACCTACGTTTATGCCCACCGGCCAAGGTCCTACATAAGGAAGCTATGTTTAGGCCCACAGACCAAGGTCCCACACTAGAAACCTAATCGAGTTTAAGGATAACAAACTCTTAGCCTCAATCCTACACGAGGATAGAGTTTAACTTGTGGACTCTTAACAATGACACTTACTTATCGAAATGAGTTGTCTTTTGTAGCTTGTGTTGGGTTGCTTGATCTTCGCTCTTCTGTGCTTGATGCTATGATTTTCCTGTTGTATCAGCTTCACTAGAGTATGATTGAGACTAAGGATATACCTATAGGTTTGATCTCAATACTCTAGTGAAGGCCTGAGATCATGTTCTTCATTAATAAGAGCTTTGAATGCTCATTGAGATGATGAATCATAATGAAAAGAACATGAATCTCATGTGGATAGAGTCTAGGAAGGCTAGGTTAAGCTTGGGTTGCACTAGAGACTCTGAAATGCCTTAATCCATACTTTCCATAAAGTTCTGGGTCATATATTTATAGAGAAAAAGTCCCAACGGATCTATAATGACTAGTTTTCGGTTCTACCGAGTGGACCTTTGGTGGCATTGAACTGGAGTCGATGACATCGAAATATCACTCGGTGGTACCGAATTAAATCCTGAAGCTGCTGGATGAAATTTGTTACTTTCAATGGCATCGAATATTGTACTTTAGTAGGAGTCGGTGGAACTGATAATCCAGTCGGTGGTACTAAATTATCTTTGATATATTGCTGAACTTTTTTGGGCACTTTCGGTGGCACCGAAGGTGTCTTCACTAGTACCGAATGGTACATCGATGGTACCGAAGGTGCTATTCGGTGGCACCTTTTCCAACCGAATTGGAACATATTTTCCTATTTGAACTTTTGTCCAACAATTCATTCAACAACTTTGAACCTACTAAAGCCAATATTAGAATGATTGAAAATATACACTTAAAATGGCTTGAATAGATGATCTAAGTGGGTTTTCCTACTTGGGTTAGGATCATCTATATGCAAGGTCAAAATTATAGAAGCTTCTTTGTACTTTGATCTTGTAGCTTGAGCTTCTGCTCCAGTTGCATCGTCGGTCTTCTTTTGCCAAGGACCCATCCAACTACATGACACAACTAGTCACGTGATTGACAACTATGTGTGCATGGTGAGTGCACTAACAATCACTACACTTAGATAAGATATAAAAACGTTACTAAATAGACACTAGACCAAATAAATCGAGTCGTGTGGGTTAGGACAAAGGAACGGGTTTGTTGAGGCATAAAAATGATGAAAGGATTGAAGTAAAAGAAGATTGGAAAGTAAGACAGTAGAAAGGAAAATGAAAGAAAAAAGAGAAGTGTCTTTGAGGGTGTTTGTGTGGGTCCGTGTAAACGATATCCATTGCGTGGGTCTGCACAATCTAAAGATCAGTTGCGCGGGTTCGCACAACTGGTTCCAGGACTGATTCTTTGATAAAGGACCTGAAGCATTAAAAGGTGGGTCCCATGGCGCCGAATTCGAGGTTCCACATGTGCAAGGGCCTATAAATACCCCCTCCCCTCCTTTATTTGGAGGGATTGAAGATTTTGGAGAGGAAGCAGAGCAAGAAGGAAGACTGAAGGTAAGAGAGGAAGCTCCGGTGGGTTGTGCGGGTCCGCGCAACCAGACTGCCATGCAGTCTGTAAAGCTAAGGGTCCGATATGCTGCAGAAATGGCCAAACTCCAGATTTCTTCTGTTCAAGCCTCAAGAGCAGGAAATCAGTAGAAGAGATCTATATCATATTCCTCTTAAAGAGATGATCAAATCATAAGACGAAATGTTGCCGGATTTGATATTTGATCTGGATATTTGAACTTTGTCAATTTGTACATTCTAAATAATCTATCTTAGAATCAAAGGATGTTTGAGGATGTAAATGAACTCAGTATTAATAAGTTGTGATGATTGTCTCTAAATTCTCTCTCTTTATTATGTTTGAATAAGATAATATCCCAAATAAAATGCATTTGTTTCTTGTTCGAAACAAAATGGCGACTTTGCTGGGGACTTATCTTATTTAATACCAACATCGAGATACTTACAGAATTTTCATCATAAGTTTGGCGTCTTTATGACGCCAAAATGGCGACTCTCAGTGGAAACATCCTCCCCTTCATCTCTAAGATAGATTATTTGATTCTTCAAATGCTGACTATAGTTATGATTCATGTTTGAAGGTTTTTGAATTCAACCACAAATTACAACCAATGACAACTTCCCCAAGAAAAGTGAACTTCCATTTTACTCCGACCGGATTCATAATAGAGTACGTACATAATTAAGCCTTCGCATACATGACTCGACTTCCTGCAAATAAAAACAACATGACTCGAGCGACAGCTGGGGTTGTTTCTGCTTCTCCACAACCGCTAGAAGGCGGTGAAGGTTGGACCGTCGTAATGTCTCACAAAACGAGAGCACAAAATGCAAGAAGCCCCGGGGTGGATCTGCCCTTGGCAAGAGTTAGGGGACCGATAACACGTAATACAGCAAGGAAGAATCCTGAACTTGCTCCTCCTGCTATATATCCTGAGTGAGTAGTCCCGCAATTAACATCAGGTGACTTCCTAGCTTTGATTGCACCAAAAGTCAAATGGACGAGACAGCAGAAAGGTAAAGTGTTAATGGCAAGTTCACCCGTATCTGTATCATCCCAGACAAGTTCGTCGATGTCTGTATCGCCCTAATCGATCAATTGTACCAGAAGCGTGCAGAAGTCGAATGGAACTCCGTACTTCCCTCTCTTGGTAAATCCTATTACGTCAACATATTCCCGCCCCACTCCAACAACGACTTTGTCAAAGAGTAGAGAAGCTGCGGTACATATGGCTGGGATAAATTAAGACAATATACCGACTACAGACGATCGTATCAATGAGATGGCAGAAGCACAAAGAGCACTAATGGATGAGTGCAAAAACCTCAGAGAGGCCTTAGCGACTCTTGCGCACAATGTAGCCCGGATAGCGGCTCTTCCGATGATGGGCACAATGAATGGACAAGAAAATCAGCCTGAAAATTCTTAACCACAGAGGGCAGGATCTCGAGGGTTTGTCCCAACTGCAAGAACTGTAACACAAGACGAAGTGAGACAAGTCGTTGAAGAAGCTGTCAGAATAGAAAGAGAGCGTGAAAATACTAACGGTTTCAGGTACCGAACACCGTACCCAAGGGAGGTAGAAGATATCCCTTTTCCAGCCAACTTCAAGCATCCAGATTTTTAAAAGTTTAATGGGGAAGGATCGCTGGAAGAACACTTAATGCACTTCATCACAAGCATGGAGAATTTTTTTACGATACCGCAGTATTGCTTACAATTGTTTGGGTCATCACTGACACACAAAGCATTCCGATGGTATTCTAGCCTAATCCCAGGGTTGATACGTACTTGGAAGAAAATGCAGGATGCCTTTATGTCAAACTTCTTCTCTTCAGAGCGTGATGTTTGTATTACAGAATTGGCTTCCATGCGGTAGAGAGAGGGAGAACCGGTAGAAAAGTTTATAGGTATGTGAAAGACATTGGGAGCCTTATGTAAATAGTTGCTGGAAGAAAGGGAACAGGTCAAGATGTGTCTGAATTCTATGGAAACGGGAATCGCGTTTGGACTCACTAGCGCCGACATCAGAAGTTTCTGTGACCTGGCCACTAAAGCTCATGCTTTGGAAAGGGAAATACAAGGTGATCAAAAAGCTCCGAAAAGATCTGATACGCGCTCCTGCCTTAGCGCTGCTACTGTCCAATGGAACCTACACTCAACGATCGTGCATAAGCTTACAAAAGCTTAGAGGGTGGTGTACATGTGTGCGTAAGGCAAGTGTCGAGAGTACAATATCAGAGTAATACAGAAATATGCGGTAAGTCCATGAATGCTATCAGTTGTAACAAAGCTATATGATGCAAGGCATGAATGTTATCGACCATACTGAGGCCATGTGGTGCAAGTCCTATATAGTCAGATGTCATATGCGAGATGCAAAACAAGCATGCCAGTACTCATCAAGTACACATATCAGTACGGTTCCTCTCTGGATATCACTGGAGTCTAATACACCTCACACTGACTGCCTCCTCCCTAGCTGCATAGTCAAGCAAGTGGAAGAGACCATACTATCCACCTGACCAGTAGTCTGCCAATACCTACCCGACTCGTCGATAGCGGACTCATTTGCTAGCTGGTCAAACTTAGCCTAGCTTATAGGCCCCTCACTCAGGCGGATAAGGCCACACCCCCTTTCAACTGACCACGACACAGTGGGAGATGTGGCCTACTGGTATTCGGCACTCGGGCGCTTGTGTATCCACTCGGTCTAGACGTTGGAGCATCCCCTGGTACCAAAAAGGTTCTGGGATTTTCACCCAAGGACATCCTAAGTGCCCACAATGCTAGAGCCAATATTTTTGGTATCCGATATGACCATCCACGATGAGCCTGTGGAGGCCACGGTCCTGATGTCGCTAGGGCGTGCATTGATCATGACACACAAATGCGAGATGCATGAATCACACCGTCAAATCATGCAGCGATCTAGCGCGTATCGCGCGATCATGTGAGGCACTCCGTCTCATAAGGAGTCCTGTAAATGTCTCAGCCCAACGGCTTATGCTATGATCATACATTCCTCATATCAAGCATACATATGATGCGTATGAGCATGAATCATGGAGTTATACTAAGCATGTTTTAAAGTGACAAATTGTTAACAAGTATGGGCCTATCAATGGGCCTTAAGGAGAGTTATAATGAGGACATTTAACCAACATTGTACTTACAATGTGGATGTCAAACCAACATTATTCCCAAGGCATGGCCCGCCATAAAATATCTTTACACAAACCATAGGGAATCATACATTGCAATGGACCTATATACATCTTATTGGGCCTCGACCCATAGGCCTTAGATACATTAAATGGGCTGCCTCATATGGGCCTTATATAAATCAAGTGGGCCGCGTCAATGGGCCTTATGTACATTGCAATGGGTCATATCCCATGGGCCTTTGAAAACATCATAATGGGCCTCGTAACATGGGCTTATATGTCAAAGTGAGTCTCGACCACGGGCCACAATTACATCGAATGGGCCTTACCTTCACATCAAGGTGGGCCTCAACAACGGCCATAATTATGACAAGATGGCCTAATCACTTGGGCCTTACGTATATACCAAGGTGGGGTCCACTTGAACTATAGATTTGTCTTATTCTTAGTCTCAAACCGTTAAGATAAGCTCGCCAAGTGGTTGGATGGTTTGGATGCAACACAAACATCATGGTGGGTTCCATGAAGGCCCACCATCATATATATATATATATTATGTATAATATAATATATAATTTATATACAGTATATATATACAATATTATAAATAATATAATATTATATATATTTACATACATATATATATATATATATCTACACACGCACACACACACGCATACACACACCACGCACGCATTCACACACCACACGCACACACCCACACACCCATCGTCCCCTGGACAGTGGGGATAGAACAAATACATCACTGTGGGTCCCATGTGGGGCCCACCTTTATGTTTATATGCCATCCAAACTGTCCATAAGGTCACGCAGACCTAAATGAAGAGTAAAAACAAATTTCACCTTGATCCAAAACTTCTGTGGACCCAAAAAGGTTCCAATGGTAGCCGTCCAATCTCCGTTGTTTCCTATGATGTGGGCCACCTGAGCGTTGGATGTGGCTCATTTTTAGAGGGGGCTCACTTCAGGGAGGGTCCCACCAAATGAACGGTTTGGATGTCATATACACGTCATGGTGCGGACCCTGTCGTCCGCCTGCCCGCAGCAGCGTCTGCTGTGTGTTTTTTTTTGAAATCGTGAAATATCACGGTTTTACGTATGTGGGGCCCACATCAGGTGGATCCGACTCCGCCATTGGTCGCTACGGCTCAAGCCAAGCCAAACAAGCCAAATATTCATAGTGTTTTTACGTATAGAAATGTCCGGGGCATTTTAACTGTAGAAAATGTTGTTTGTTACGCCATAGCCCACCCGAACCTCGGATTGGCTCCATCTTTCAGCTCAATGCCTAAAATGAGCTAAAGAAAAGGATGGACGGCTTGGATTTGAAAAAAATATGACAAGGTGGGGCCTGCATGAGTGACCCACTCCAAGGCATGAACCAAGCCTATATATATTATTATTTTTTTCTTTGGATTGCATTTCACGTCCAGCGTTTAGAGACGTTGGACGGCTAGCCATAATACATGCATTTAAAGTGAGCCTTGCTCAAGTGGGCCACCAAATGCTCGGATGGTGTTGATATAATACAAATATAAGGTGGGCCCCACCTACAAAATGGCTCGGATCAAATACATACCTCATGGTGGGGTCCATCCAAGTGGGCCACACAACCACATCATCACTAAGAAAAGGAAAAAGAGAGAGAGAGAGAGAGAGAGAGAAGAGAGAGAGAGTGAGAGTGGGACACGTGTGATGGAGAGACCCCGGCACTGTGGGCCCTCCATTTCAAGCATCCAATCATACATCAAGTGGGTCCCATTGCATGTGGGCCCACCAAATCAAAGATCAACGGTGAAGATCCCTTCTCCACCAAGATGTAAGGTCTAGATGACTCATTTTCAAGGTAGAAAATAAACATCATGATGGGGTCCATGGAGAATGGCCCTATCATGGAATGATCATGAAGATCAAGGTGGGCCGTTGGTCACATCTTAGGGTCCAAAGTGAGATCCACACCATTGATCGGTGGGCCTCACTTGACCCATCATCAAAAATGAAATCTAAGCCTATAGAAGCACCCATCGTTGATCCTCTTGGTCCGTTGGAAAGCCGACCTCCTTATGCTTCACTTTAATGGAGAGGATGAAAAATGAATGGCTAGGATAATGGATCTTGGGGTGGAAAATGGGCCATGCACAAACTCACTTTTCTCTCTCACATGAAATGTTTGGACGTGAGCTCATTTAGGTGCTTGGAAAATGTGTTGAGAGAGAGAGAGAGAGGGTTGTAAGGAAGAGAGAGTGATGAATGTGAGGTGAGTGATGGGTGAGGTGAGAGATGGGTTGACTTTGGTGGTTGCTTAACTTATGCAGAAAGAAAGCATGGGTTGCTGTTATACTTGACATGATATGATTGATTGATTGATGGATGTGACATGATGTAGAGATTCTCTTGGGATTTGTAACGCGTGGTGTTTTCCTCGAACTGAACGCGGGTCCACATCTTCTGGTCAGGGTATTAGATCGGTGCATAAGATGCAGCGTCGGAACAGCGGTGACGGTGCAGTCGCAATGATACAAGTCTCGGATTAAGCCGACTCAATTTTATAGGATACGACTTAGGGTCGATTGCAAACGTTGATTATACGTCACAGGTTACCGAAATTTGACCGGAAGGATCGCGGAAGTCGATGTAACAGTACGAACTAGGATACGGGTCTTACACGATATGCACAGACATCTGAGTCAGCCTCACCTTTCTGACCAGTTTATTTTTACCCATTACAGTTAACATAGGTGAAAAGGGTGAGCTCTCAGTCCTAAAGGGGGGTGAATAGAATTATGCCAAATTAAAAATAATGAACTGAAATATTAAATAAAACTGAATCAATCAGAGATCTCAATTATAATAGTATTGAGAAATTGATTCAAACCTTGTTCAAAGGACAACCTTACACCAAAAACAAATGTTTATGGTAGGACAACCTGATTTCTTGAATGCAGTAAGGATCAAGATCGCAAACTAAAACAAGAGGCAATGAAAGGAAGCTATTTATTACAAGCATTCACTACATGTACATAAAAAAGATTACAAACATTCAACACACATCCATTGTCACGCCCCAAACTCGGAAACTGAGCTCACAAAATTTCTGATTGCCGAATTCGGTGTCGACAGCCTCCGTAGTACCCCATTCTCAGCTTTCAGCGCCTATACGCCAGATTTCGATCCTGGTATCCTACAATGAGAATTTTTTTATATACATTTATCTCGTAATAAGCATAACCACAAGTATATCCAAATCATAAAGGCAACATCATCATCACATATTCACTATTATAAACAGTTGAACACAGTGCTGAAAGGGAAGTACATATATCAAAAATTAAAGCTCCAAAAGTTCGTTGCATGCTCCAAGCTCAATGCTGGTACAACCTAACGCCACATGCACGCATCTATCGTGCATAAGGTTATAGAAAGCTTAGTGGGTAGTGAAAGTGTGTGCACAAGGTAAGTGCCAAGTAAGCAATATCAGGGTAATCAAAGTAAGCGAAAATACTGACAGGCTCATAAATCATACAATATCAGAATAATGTGAAAACATGCTGATAGACCCATAAATACCATCAGCCTTATCCAGGTTATGCGATGCAAAAATATAATAACCCAATACTATATATCGAGGAAGTAATGTAAATCAGCTATGTAATGCGAAGATAGTAAGTCAAATATTATATTCTGAGGATGCAATGCAATATGCGCTGCGAATGAAATTACTAAGTTAGAGTGTGAAGTCAGGATAATAGTACGTAGTATCGCAGGCTACGAGGTCCATCACAAGGGACTTCTATCCAAACTAGTCTCATACCTAAATTTGGATAGTCAGACTCAATATGGTAAACTCCTGATCTCAGGTTAGTCGCGCACCCAACCGAAATCCTGGCCATGCGAAGGTACATAACAATTAGTTGCGCACCACCAGCCCGAGTGGATAGTGAATGAAATGAATGCATGAGTATGCAACTCCTCAATAAGTCCACATATCAGTATGGTTCTTTTCTGGAAAATCACCGGGGTCTATTACACTCCAAATCAGATTGCCGCCCCATCGCGCGTAATAAGGTGAGTGGAAGAGACCTTATTATCCGCCTGCCAATATAGGGCTCAGCTCGTTGATAGCGGACCCATTCCTCAAGCTGGTCAGACTCAGCCTAGCATTGCCCCCTCCTTTCGGGTAGGTAAGGTCGTACCCCCTTCTAACTGACATGACATAGTGGGAGATGAGGCCTAACGGTATACGGCCCTCATGCGTTTATGCATCCATTTAGTTTAGACGTTGGAGCAATCTTTGGAACCAAGAGGGTTTAGGGACTTTCACACAGGGATATCTATAGCACTCCATGTAGAATAGATTTCTGGTATCCCATCTGGCCATCCACGAAATACCTGTGGAGGCTATGACCCTGATGTCGCTAGGGCATACAGTAATCACAATACAATGCAAGATGTATGAGTCATGCAATCCAGTCATGCATCAATCATGTGCATACCACGTGCTCATGTGAGACAATCTTCGCCTATCAGGGAGTCTCATAACAACATGCAGATGATACGTATGGGCATGTATTATGATGTTATGTTGTTATATACTCATAATCAGTATCAATAACTGGCCTCGATAATCGGCCTTGACAATCGGAATCGGCCTCGATAATCGAAATTGGTTTCGACAATTAAAATCGATATCGACAATCGGAATCAAAATCGACAATCAGAATCGATATCAACAATCAGAATTGGCAGAACAAGGCCTAAGGGAAGGTCACAATGTGGACTTTCAACCATCATTGCCCATCAATGTTGACATTTAACAAGTATTGCTCCCAAGGAGTAGCCCATACAAAGGATTCATACACAACGTAACGGACCATACATACATCGCAATGGGCCTCAACCACGAGCCTTGAATACATCACAATGGGCCTTGCCTATAGGCCATGAATACATCACATTGGGCCTCGAATACATCACATTGGGCCACGCCCATGGGCCTCGAATATAAAATAGGTGAGCCCTACACATGGGCCTTATATAGATCAAGTGGGCTACATCAATGGGCCGCACTAGTAGGCCTCATACACATCAAGTGGGCTGTATCAATGGGCTGCACTAATGGGCCTCATACACATCAAGTGGGTTGCATCACATGAGTCGTGCCAGTGGACCTCGTATACATCAAGTGGACTGTGTCCACGGGCTGCACCAGTGGGCCAAAAATATGCAATAGGTGGGCCCTACACATGGGCCTTATACATAATAACAGGCCCCATCACTTGGGCCTGATATTCACCACATTAGGCCTCACATATGGGCCTCAAATATACAACACAAGTGGGCCTCAAATATATATTACAAGTGGGCCCTATCACATGGCCAGGCGGTGTGGATGAATCACATCCATCAAGGTGGGACCGGCAGAAGGATGGCATGGACATAAAATACAAACATCATGGTGGAGTCCTCATCACCATCCAAATACGTCTAGCCGTCCAGATCATCTGGACGGTGTGGATGAACAAATGCATCGCGGTGGGGCGGCACGGCACCGTCCAAACTGCCCAGCACAGATGGACGGAGTAAATATAATACATACATCAAGTTAGGGCCCCACCGTCCCTGTGGATGGTGGTGGATGGAACACGTACATCACGTCCAACACCTGGATGGTGTAGATACAATGCATGTAGTAAGGTGTGTCCCACGTGGGGCCCGCCACATAATATTATACATATATAATAATAATAATAATATATGGGTCACACCGTCCAGGAGACTGGACGGTGTGGATGATTATATATCAAGGTGGGCTTCACCATTATATTTATTATAATATTATATATTATATAATATATACACCTCACACATCACATGCATCGTCAAGCAATTGACGGCTGAAGAAGCAATACATCATGGTGGCCTCTCACACAGCCATCCAGATGGATGGTGTGGAGATAGGATACATGCATCATCGTGGGCCCCACCATCATTGATGGACGGTTTGGATATAACAATACCTCATGGTGGAGGCCCACATACTGAGCTAACGTCCAACCCATCAACTATATAGGTGGGACTTCCACCGTCCAGATATCTGGACGGTGTGGATTTAAATATAAATCATGGTGGGTCCACGTATGGACGGCTGTCCACTTGAAATTTAAATTTGCTTATACCGTGGACGGCGTGGATATATGTCACATCATCAAGGTGGGTCCCCTCCCACACGTGTGGGGTGGGCCACGTCAACATGGATGGACGGATTGATAAAATACATAAATCATGGTGCGTCTCACTAATCTGGGTAGATGGACGGATAGGATATGTAATAAATACATCAAGATGGCCCTGCACGCTGCAGGCGGGCTTGGCACTGTCCATACAGATCCAGAACCGTCCAGATGGTCTAGACAGTGTGGATGAAACAAATACAACATAGTGTGGTTCACCATTCCAGCCAGTGGATGGCGTGGGTACATACATCATTAAGGTGGGGTCCACACGTCCAGGGACTGGACGGTGTGGACAGGAACATTCATCAAGGTGGGTCCCACGGTATGTATAGCATGGATCAAGTGGGCCACACCCATCACAAGAGAGAGAAAGAGAGAGAAATCAGTGGAAATGGGAGGGACCCCACCACTATGGGCCCTCCCTATATAATGCATACATTAAGATGGGTTCCACCATATGTGGGCCTTCTAATCATCAAAACCACACAAAAAAAATCAGCCACCTTTGATCTTCTTGGACTTCTTCTTCCATCAACGCATCCTTGAGCTACAAGGGACGAACTTCAACGGTTGAGATGACCATTGGATGGTGGAGATGGGAGGTAGGAAGGTGGGCCACACTAGCTTCTCTCATGGAAGATTGCTTGGACGTGGGTTGCTTGGGAGGAAAATGAGAGAGAGAGAGAGATGAGAGAGAGAGAGAGAGAGGTGTAAGAGAGAGAGAGAGATGGGTGAGTGATGGATGTACTTGAGTGTAAGAGAGAGAGTTGACTTTGAGGTTGCTTAGGGATGGGGTTGCAGTTGACATGTGAGGTGATGTGTACTTGATTGATGGGATTTGATGTGATGTTCTCTTGGGTTTTGCAACATGCTGTGTTTTTCCTCGAACTAAATGCGGGCCCACATCTCTTGCCAGGGTATCGCCTCGGTGCGTGAGATGTGGCTCGGAACCGCAGCAACGGCGCGGTTGCACTGGTACAAGTCTCGGGTCGAGTCAACTCAGATATGAAGGACTCGACTTAGGATCACGTGTAAATGTTAGTTACAGGTCGTGGGTTACCAAAATTCGACTGGGAGGATCGTATGAGTATACAGAATGGTACGGGCTAGGATACGGGTCTTACATCCATCACATACATCATTCATTACAAAACACCAGGAGTTATAGTGGTTCGGTGTGTACACCAACTGTTCTCAAACAGTCACACCTATTCCACTCCCAATAATCACAACCCACGTGATATTAGTGTTCCCTATAAAATAAGGTTTTCTCAGGTTCACCTTAAAACCTATACAGTTGTATTTTCAAATGGGCTATCACAACCAAAACCCCGCGCTGAGATTTTCTAGCTGATCTCAGTCAAAACTAATACAGATATTTTCTGGCTAATCTCAAAAACCAAACAATAAATAAACAAAGAGTTTTGTTCTTGAAGACATTGTTTGATGTACCCCTTAGAACCGCTTCACTTGATGTATAGATGTTCAATATCCAATAAACATAATCAAGGGTTCTAGGTTCTAAACCGATTTTAAATTAACTCAAACCTGGACTACTTGTTTGAATTCCTTAGATATCAAAAGGTAGAGTAAAAACTCCCTTTAAAAAATCAGATTCACAAAACAGATTTCAATGAATTACCAAAACAAATAAGTTATTTAAGGATCTAAAATTACCGGACTATAGCTTGATAATGATGGAAACTTTTCTCTCAAAGCAGAGGCTTTCTGTGGCTTTTCTGAATGATTTGGAATGATAAAAGACCTCTATTTATAGGTCAAAAAAATGTTCCTTCGATTGGTCTAAGGTTTTCTTCGACTGGTCTAAGACTCAACCAAATTTCAAAATTTTCGACGCGATCGAATACAACTGACCTTCAACTGGTCGAGTGGCTTACTCGACTAGTCAAGCATAGTCCTTGACTGGTCGAGGGAGCCTGAAATATGTTGTTGGAGTTCGAGTCGAGCTCCCCATGACTAGTCGAGCGGGTCTCCATGACTGGTCGAGCAGGGTGCTCGACTAGTCGAGGAACTACCAGAAAAACTCTGCATTTAAATTTGAATCTTGGAGTAGTCAAAGCAATTCTTCGACTGGTCGAACTAGAGCCTGGACTAGTCAAACTTAGGCTAGGACTAGTCGAATTTAAGCCTATCTAAAGTATAAAAACCCGTAAATAATATGCATAAGAAAGTACCTAAGCCTAGGGTCTTTCTAGGGTAATTTATACCTAAAACATTGGACATTGAAGTTACTACTCAAATCTTCAGAAGCTTCAGTAGATCTTCTACTTGAAATAGACTTGAATTAGTAGCTTGATCTTGAATTTGAATTAGATCTCAACCTTGTAGAACTATCTTCATATCTTGTACTTTCGAACTTCAAATGATGATAATCTTGAAGGTGAACTTTCCATCATATGAATAAGTCACACTCTAAATTGTTTTGTCTCATCAAAATTTGACAACAAAGGGTACTTTATAATCACGACACTTACAATAGGGTCCATTGGTGGGACACGCTGCATGGTGTAGATAGCCCATTTTGGTGGGCCTGCCAAGCAAAATTAGGATTTACTTATAGTTTATTGGATCAATATCTAATGTTTTTCATCCTTCAATGCTCCCACATGCCTTCATGCATCCCCACATACACATGCATGCAAATAGCTAGGTATTCATGATCATCTCAATAGTAAGTCACACCCACCATCCCCAACCATCACCGTTATTAAACTGGGTGTAATTTCAATCTAGAAACTGACGAGACATCTTAAAGTACCTCTTTAGATTTACCTAGGGCTAAAATTTCATCTGAACGAATGCAAGATCTGGATTGGAAGAAGTACTATATTCAGGTTCAATAATTGTCTAGCCAATTTATGGAGCTGCATTATTTAAATGGGGGAAATTGACTATATTGTAGGAAGAGCATGACTAGAGGAGCCTACGTTTCAAATTTCAGATCAATATGAATCCCTCTCTTGCATGGCCTATATTGTAAGAAGAGCATGACTAAAGGAGCCTATGTTTCAAATTTCATATCAATAGGAATCCCTCTCTTGCATGGCCTATCCTTTATATATATATATATATATATATATATATATATATATATATATATATATATATATAGTTTTAGTTTAGAGTGAATTTTAAAAATAGGATGATACAAGAGGCATGATCATCTATGCCTCTAAAATTTGGGTATTCGCCTTTTTCTTTATTTACTTAAGGTTAAAGTGACATTAACAAGGGTGCTTTTGATCATCTGTATGTAAAAGAGTTATTGACAGCGTCATTTTTGTTGATTCCACTTAAGGCCACTAATAAGGACTAGTCAAACTATAAAACTCATACCCAAATCTGGAAACTGGCTAGACATCCACAAACATCCAATCAGTTAAGTATATATCATCCAAATTTTTTGTTAATCTAATTTCGAAGGGGTGTATTTCAGATTCTCACGATATCTTTTCTACACTCTTTGAATATATTTTCTAGCTTTCATACAAGTTATTGACACGTAGAAACATTCCATTCATTGGATTTAGCTATAATAGGACATGTATAAATACATAGGTTGGAACTAAATTATCTATATATTCTAGGGCTCTGGGTTCCTCTCTCCAACTCAACATTGTAGTGAAATACACCCATCTTCATTCACGCATCATAATGAGTTAAGGAGAGTATCAAACATAGATTATCTCAATTGTTGATCAGGCTACAAATGTTGCTTAGTGAATATCCAGACCATTGAATTCATTCACGTAATGGATCATCACCATTAAGCTTCATCATCAAGTTCAACTGTGCAAGTTGGGCCCCCTTCATACAAATTTTTTTTATTGAATGTATTGTTATGGGTAAACATGGACAGACCATATGTATGAGACAGATGAGCCGAGTAACCAGACTAGAAGACTATGGAATGCTTGAGTGCCGAAAAATCACCTCGACCTTTGGTGTCGGCTATTTTATACCTCGGCCTTAGAGACCGACCTCAGGTGATACCGACCTCGGTCTCAAGGAATGACCTCGACCTCGAAGGTCAGCTTCGACCAAAGACCTCAACCTCGGAGGTTGGCCTCGAATACTGACATCTGCCTCGGGTACCAACCTCAGCCTGGGAGGTTAGCTTCGAATATCGGCTACTAGCTCGGAATAAAAATACACTTACAATATATAAATATAGGTTTATCATTCAAGATATTTATTGAGGACCTCTCAGGAAGTCAACCACGACACGTCCGGAGGAAGATCTCTTCCGTAATACGCAACCACCATCCAAGAGGCATTGCCATATACGTATTTGAGAATAAAGGTTATAAATAAAGGCCTCCTCTACAGTAAAAGGTATGATAAATATTTTGATTATATTATGCCTCTTGTAAGTCCATATCATGACTTAGGCATCGGAGGGTTCTCGGCCTTAACTGGTGCCCCCAGTGTTTTTTTTTTTTTTCCAATAAATCACAGGTACTCCAGCTAGCAGGAGGTGAGGCAGGATCGACCAAATTTCTACATCGACATGTATCATGTCAAGAGATCTCATCATTTTATATCATTTGTAAAATCGCATTATTCCAAGTGTAAGTAGGCCCATGGCTCAATGATAAAAAGCATTGGTGCAATGGGAGTAGTTATGGATGGCCCATATGTTTACACCCATTTTTGGCACATCCATAAAAACCAATGAGATGCCGCAACGTATTGGCACTACGTACTTAGTAATGGACGAAATCCTACTCGTGTACCGAGTGTTTACACTAGACCTAGCACGACCAGATCAAATAATCCAAAAGGTACCACGTGGCAGCCATGCCATATGGGGTGTACATGATCTTTAAAGGGAAGACTTAGAGACATGCATATGTAAGAGCATTAAATGCTAGAGTTCTGTTAAAAGAAACTCTATATAAAGTAAGAGGTATACTATTAAAGCAAGTCCATCTATAAGCATTAAATGTCATAATCTCATACAAGAAAATATCTATCAAGCATTTAATGCTAGAATCCTACCAAAAGCAACTCTATGCATATGTTAAAGCCAAGTGACATAAGGAATCCAACAACTTTTTTATGCGAGAGTCTAGTAATGTGACTTCAACTGACATACGATCTGAATAAGCGAGCGTCTCTCTTGTACACATTGTCGTACATGATAGGTTACACTTATGTAGAGAATCAAGGAGATTTACACAAACAACTATTCAAATTTCTCACAATACGAAAACCTATACCTGATCATCACCTCCTAGAAGCCTATAAAAGCAACAATTAATGAAAAGCTCTACACCTCATGCCATTACAACTAAACTCAACTTTACGCTACCTATTCACCATGAACAATTTATCTTTTTTTTAAAAAAGTTTTAGTCACTATCATTGTTCATAGCATGGGGCCTTAGTTTTAACCCTTAGTTTATCTCTCCACCATTCATCCACAAAGTTTAGGTGATGTTATCGGCCATCTCGTCATAAAGTTTGGTTCACACTAGATGATGAATGAGTAGTCAAATCACGAACGTCTCGCCACGTGCTTGATTCCCTCTAAGTCAATGAATAGACCGTCACCTCACTTGCCATCTCACCACAAAGCCCATTTTTTCATCGAGTGACGAACAACTTATCGAAGATCTACCCTCTATTGGCCGTCTCGCCATGAAACTTAGTTTTTTTATCAAGTAACGAACAGACAACCATCCTGCACATCACGACCATCCCGCTACAACGTTCGATCCACGCCAAATGATGAATGGATTGTCAACCCTCAAGCCGATCGTGAATGTCAACATTGTAAAATTCATTAATAGAATACTTTTAGTTTTTATCTCTATTGTTTTTATTGCTGAACTACAATAGCAAGCACACTAAAAGAAAAGTCCTTAACGCAAGGCAAAAAGAATCCATTCGGAAGGACTAACCCCTATCCTTTTAAAATCTTCCGATCGTTGTAATGATCGGTGGTTCAGAGGGCGGTCGATCCCACGAGTCTGGTCTTAATCGGTCTATCTTAACGTTGGGGCACCAACGTTCAATTAAAGTCAAGCCAAGTACGACTTTAGCATTCTCGCAATACCTTAATTACATATATTAATCGAATTTCGATCCTCGTTAACACATGTGGCCTCGTGTTTGATTGAATTATGCAAACACCATGCACCAAAAATCCCTAACACAAGAAGATCCCAACTTGGACTTTTTAAGGATGAATGTGAACCATTGTTATATTATATGGTTAGGTTTTTTTCATCCAATAAATTTTTATTCACAGACCGTTAACATGGGGGACAATCATTTTAATGGTTTAGATCGTGAAACATTGCCCCACTCCTACAAAATTAAAGGCTAAAGGCTACTGTACAAACGATTTCCCGAAAGAGCAATATACAGTTCCTCCTACTTTATTGTACAAATGTGGCCTACACAACTACTAAGAGTTCTGATTTGTAGGCCACTGCGAAACACGGACGACCCACCAGATTGGATGGTGATTTATGTACGGAGTTTTGAGTAATTGTGCGATTAGTTTCCTATTCTGATTGTTTTGCTATAAAATGGGTGTAATACAGGATTATGGTAACAAGGATAGAGTTCAAACATTTTTAAAAGGGTTTTGAATCGAGGTTAGGGTTTTCTGAAGAGTTTCGCATCTGTAAGTAAATTTATCTCTTATGATATTGTTTTATAGTAGATTTTGCCGTCTCTTCATGCCATGGTTTTTTCTCATGAGAATTTTCCATGTAAAATTCGTATGTTCCTATACATGCTTTGTTGCATTTATTTTTCGCTTGTTTGATTTAAATTTGGGGTTTGCTTCACCAGTCCCTCAACAAGTGGTATTAGAGCTATACATTGGGATTTGAGTTTGAATCTGAAACATGTCGATGAAATGATTGAACATTAAATATGAAACTGAGAAGTTCACATGGAAATTTAATTTTGAACTATGGAAGGTGAAGATGAGAGGCCTTCTAGTTCAATAAGGATTATAACATGCACTCATTGGTGTAGTAAAGCGTCCTTCGACTATAAGCGATGAAGAGAAGAATTAGATGAGAGATAAAAAAATTTAATTTAATTATGCTAATCCGATGATGACCTTTATAATGTTCTTGATCAAAAGACCATTGTTAGGCCTTAGGAGAAGTTAAAAGGCTTGTAGATGTCGAAATCTCTATCGAATTTTCTGTATATGAAGAAGTAATTCTATAATCTGAAGATGGCAGAGGAATCTGATATTAATGAACACATCAACGCGTTCAATCAATTACTTTGCAAATTGACAAAGTGTGGAAGTGACGATCGGCGATGAAGACTAAGCCTTAATTCTGTTGAATTTTCTTCTAAAGTCTTATGAAAGTCTCATAGACACTATGTGTTATGGTAGTGAGACCATTGACGACGAAATTTCATCTCGGCCCTTCATTCGAAGCAGTCGAGAAAGAAGGACACTGGCGGTGGTTCCTTTATGGATGGGTCGGTAGCTACGGGAAAAAATTCTCAGCGGGAGAAGGGAAACTCGCGATCTCGGTCCAAATCTAAGGGCAAGGAAAATGTGAAGTGGTGGAATTGTGGGATATAAGGACATATGAAAAATGATTATCGGAATCCTAAAGCCCAGAAGGGAGAAAAATCATATGAAACGCCGAAGGAGGCTAACACAGTAAAATCCAGTGAGGAGGAGGATGATAGTGATGTTTTGACTGCATACAAATCCGAGTATCTCAGCGATGAGTGAATTTTGGATTTGGAGGCTTCATACCACATGACTTTTCAATGGATTTAGTTCACCATTTATAATGAGTGTGATGGTGGACAGGTGTTTATGGGCAATGATATTGCCTATAAGGTTGTTAGAATCAGAACAGTGCACATCAAGATGTGTGATGAAACAGAATACATTCTGATAGATGTGAGACACGTTCCTGATCTAACGAAGAATACGATTTCTCCGGGAGCTCTCAATGCACTTGGGAGCAAGTTCATCAGATTTGATCGCGTCCTAAAGGTTTTAAAATGGGCACTCATTGTGATAAAGGCACAATGGGGTGGTAACCTTTATAATTTGATTGGGAATACCATATCGGGTGGCGTTGCATTGTTTGTATCGAATTCCACATCAGCACATTTGTGGCATGCATGTTTAGGCCACATGAGCGAGCACGACATGAATGTCGTTTCTGATTGTTGTTTGATTATTGCATTTAAAAGTGTTGATCTTAATATATTCGAGCATCATATATATATATATATATGTGTGTGTGTGTGTGTGTGTGTGTGTGTGTGTGTGTGTGTATATATATATATATATATATATATATATATATATATGGTAAACAATCATAATTTTCTTTTAAATCTATAAAAAAAAATGTCAGTAAAGGTGTTCTGGATTATGTACATTCTGATGTATGTGCGCCATCGTTCATAGTTTCTGAAGGGGGTCATCATTTTTTGTATCACTTATAAATGACTACTATATAAAGGTATGTGTTTACTTTATGAAGTATAAATTTGATGTTTTCGTCACCTTTAAGGTGCGGAAGATGAGGGTAGAAAAATGGTTGGGGAAAAAATTGAAAGTATTGAGGACAAACAGTTGTGGAGAATTTACTTCAAAAGAATTCAATCCATTTTGTAAAGATGAGTGGATCGTAGGACATAACACAGTTAGGCACATTCCAAAGGAAAACGGCATGGCGAAACGAATGAATCAAAATCTCTTGGAGAGATTCTGAAGTATGTTGAGCAATGCTAGGTTAGGCAAAGAGTTATGGACTAAGTCGTTAATATGACTTGTTACTTAGTGAATCGGTTCCCGTCTAAGTCGATAAATTATAAAATTCCAGAAGGAGTGTGGAGTGGTCATGATGTATACTACTCATGGCTGGGAGTATTTGGTTGCGATGCTTACTCTCATGTACCGTCAGTTGAGAGATATAAGTTACACCAAATGGTGAAGAAGTGAAACTTTGTAGGCTACAGTAATGGTATGAAGGGATACAAACTGTATGATCAGATCGCACGGAAGATCATGATAAGCCGTGACATCAGATTTGATGAGGATTCCTTGTTCTATATGGATGAGTACAAGGAAACGGAAAAGCGATAATTGACATTGAAATAGAAAAAGGAAAGACTCGAGAAGAGGTCGAGTAGTAAGAAGAGGTACATGAGCAGGTGAAGTAGCCACATGTGAAGAGAAATCCACCGAGAGATTGGAGATTACTGACGAGATAAAGAGATGACTCAAATATTGTATTTGCTCCCATTATGAATGAGAGGGATTCATCGACCATCCATAAAATATTGAATGACCCAGATGTTAAGAAGTGGATGACGGTGATGCAAGACGAGATGGACTCTTTGCATAAGAATGAGACGTGGGAGTAGGTGAAGCTTCTCGTTGGGCGTAAAGAGGTTGGTTGTAAGTGGATTTATCGGAAGAAACAAGACAAATACAATTGGAAGATCATATCTTCATGAAGTAACTAGAAGGTTCAAAGAACAGGGGTCAGAGAATAATGTTTGCAGGTTAAGGAGGTCGTCGTATATCCTAAAACAGTTGCTTAGGCAGAAGTATAAGAAGTTTGATACTTTCATGGTGAGTCAGCGGTTTACCAGAAGTTAATATAATCATTGTGTCTACTTCAAAATACTAAGTGATGGATAATTCATTGTACTTGTATTATATGTTATGTCATATTTATTGTTAACCACAACATCTCTGAGATTAAAATATTGAAGACTCAGTTATACAGACATTCAAAATAAAAGATTTGGGGGCTGCAAAGAGGATTTTCGGCATTGATATACACAGATATAGGGAGACGAGTAGGTTACGGTTATCTCAGGTAGAATACCTTGAGAAGGTGTTGGTGAAGTTTAGAATGGACAAGGCTAAACCAGTTAGCTCACCCCGTGCTACTCACTTTTGGCTTTAGTGCGACGTCCCATTACAGATGAAGAAAAGCGTTTTATGTCTAGTGTGCCTTATTCAAACGTGGTTGGTAGTTTAATGTATGTCGTGGTCTTTACGACATTAGATATTACATAGGCAGTCAGTGTTGTGAGTAGATATATGTCAAACCTCGACAAGCAGCATTGGGAGGCAATAAAATTGCTTCTTTGTTATCTATGAGGTATATCGGACTATGTCGACATTTGAGAAATCAGGGGGAAATATTGTAAGATATGTTGTGTGGGCAACAAAAGGTCGACTTTCGGTTATTCATTTGTACTAGTAGGTGGAGCAATTAGTTGGATGTTGAAGCTTCAATCTGTGGTTGCTCTTTCTACAACCAAAGCTGAGTATATGGCAATGACAGAGGCTTTCAAGGAAGGCGTTTGGTTCCGTGGAATGATGAATGAGTTGGGGCTTTAGCAGAAGGTCGTGCCTGTTAATTGCGATAGCAAAAGCGCGATCGACTTGGTAAGGAATTTAATTTACCATTTTAGAATTAAACGTATTGATGTTTTTCATCATTTTATTCGACAGATGCTTGAGGAAGGTGGTGTTACTCTAAAAAAGATCCACATGAACATGAATCCGGCGGATATGTTTATAAAGGTAATTCTTATAAAGAAGTCTAAATTTTGTTGGACTTACTCTGGGTTTGGAAAATGTTTGATGAAGACGGAGTGTGTACGAAAAGCGATGGCGATTGTGAAGTTATGATGGAGGCGATTAGAAATGGAGGTTGGAATTGTGGTTCATGATGATTGAAGCCATGGTAGATATTGTTTTTTGGATGTCTTCAATTAGTAAATAAAACAAGGGTCTCGAGCAATTGACTGGGTTGATCGATCGATCAAGTAAGCCCCAAATTTTATACATTGGTCTCTGAATAATTTTGAATAGTCTTGATCGATCGACAGAATTCGAAAAATACTTGTAAACTTTCTGAATATTTTTTAGCATGTTTGATCGCTCGAACATGGGGTGCTCGATCGATCGATCGAGGACTGCTCAATCGATGCTTAAATCAATGACGTGCACAGTTTTGCATAATTGCACGACTAGTTTCCTATTCCGATTGTTTTACTATAAATATGTGTAATACAGAATTAGGGTAACAGTGAGAGAGCTTAAATATTTCTAAAAGGATTTTAAAGGGAAGCTAGTATTTTTTTTTTCGAAGAGTTTCACATCAATGAGTAGATTTATCTTTGGCTTGTTTGATTTGGATTCCAAGATTGCTTTTCGTGGTCATACAACAGATGGGCTGCAACCACATACCATGCTCCAAGGATTGCCTCGACTGTAAGATCCCACTTGCAGCTGTATGCTAACTTAGCATGCAGACCTATCTTTCTTGCCTACTCATCACTTGTGTGGGACATGCGTTCCATTTGAATGGTGGATCCGCCGTGAAGATCACCCCGCGTGAAAATCAAGCTGTCCACACCTCGAAATCAATGGATCACCAATGGCCAGACAAAATCATACAGGTGTCGCCCACTTAATGAGTGGATCGACCTGATTTTAAATACAAGTGATCTTCACGGTGGGCCCATGTTCTACATAGTTCGGATGACCTACACAAGTGACGCTTTAGCCTGAAAGATGAGACTGCAGGTGACCTATCCATGGTGGGGCCCACAATTCTTTTGCGCCATCCCAGAACATTCATCGAATTCCCCCTCAAATGAATCATATAGTCAATATATGCATGGAGGAAGCGGATCGGGTGGTGATCCCAACACCACCCAGCTAAGTGGTCTTGGGCGTTGTGGGTCCACCGCGATGTATGTGGTTTATATTCATCCTGTCCATCTATTTTGCCCACTCATTTTTGGACATGAACCCAAAACTGAAGCAGATCCGAAGCTCAAGTGGACCATACCACAGGAAACAGTGGGATAATGACACCCAACGTTTTAACGAGGCCACCCTGATGTTTATTTGCTATCCAACCTATTGATAAGGTTATACAGACCTAGATGAAGGTAAAAAAAAAAAAAAAACCAGATAGGGCTGAAAGTCTGGCGGGTTGGGTAGGGTTGGTGCTCAACCCTAGCCCGACCTAAGGTTCCTATACCTCAATCCTAATCCAAACCCAATCCAACCCAACCCCAGGTTGGGAATTCCCAACCCAAGGCCAACCCAAGCGGGCTCGGTCGGGTAAATACATACTAATATTTTTGTTATTACATTAGTTTATTATATTTCAATTCACATCTTATTTTTTGTACCTATAATTTTATTAATTATATATGTATTTATTTATCGTAAAAGATTTCATTTTTTTTCTAAACAAACAAGCTAAAATATAAGACAAATACTCCTTTAAAAGTTGTGTAGCACACAATCCATTTGGAAGAGAAATCACAGTGCCTTCAACACAGACGATCCACACTCAATTATAATTTATAAGTAACTTATATATCGATTAGGTTCGAGTTGGGTCGGGCAACCCAAGTCCTCAACCTGAGCCTGACCCAAGTTTTATCGAGTTGGTGTTTGTATAGCCCAAGCCCGAGACCAAATCTGATACATCAAGTTGGTGTTTGTATAGCCCAAGCCTGAGACCAAATCAGATGCATCCTACCCAAGCCCAACCCAATGTTGGGCCGGTTATGGGTCATTTGGGTTGAACCTGCCCGACTTTCAGCTCTAAACACAAATATCAGCTTTGATCCAAAACTTGTGGCCCCGATAAGTTTTTAATGGTGGGTGTTCAATCACCACTGTTTCCGGTTATGGGTCGTTTGGGTTAAAACAGATTGATAAAACACAGACATCACAGTGGGCCTCACAAAGCCCAACACCACCTAGCTGGGTGGTGTTAGGGTCACCACCCAATCCCCTTCCATGTCTGAAGAGGGGTCGGGGCCGGAGTTTGGTAATCCCGAGCATTGATGGAGTGGGCCCGAATTTTCATCTAAGCCCCAAGAATCTCCCAGATGGTAAAATATGAATTGATGGTAGATCTTACTTCAAATCGGACAGTAAGATTTTCTCGTTGTAATATTTTTGAAGCCAGTCGATCCACTCCACCGTGCGCTATTCAATTGCACCAAAGATCTGAGACGATATTGGATTCCCTCGGGGAAGGTGCGCTTAGAAACTGCATACGAACAATTGAAAGATAAAATATCGGTTTGGTGGACAGTTCATGGTTAGAAATGATAGATATCCAACGGTCCTATTTCAAAAAGCGTCTTTTATGTCTTGGAGACGGCAGGCTCCACAATTTAGTCTGTTTTAAGTTATTTTATGCCTCGTGTACAAAATTTGGGCGCCTGCTTAATAGGTTGCTGGACTAAATAACTCCCAGTATTTGGCAAGCAGTTTCAGATCTTCCATGCGATACCCTCTTCACGGTGGATATGGCAAACATGCAGTGATAAGAACTGTTGTTTTGGTAGGCCATCAGTTTGTTAGGGAATATAGCACAAATCAAGGGACGTACTGTCGTGGTCATATGATAAGTGACATCCAAAATGAATGATTAGATCAACAGTCCAAATTGATCAGTTAAAAACACTCCTATTAATATGACTTACATAAGGACTCGGATCACAACGATGTTCCCAAACCGAAATTCAAACGGAAATTAGTCTTTCAGTTTCCAATCTTTCACCAGAGCTAATTCCATAATCAGACGCGCCGGCCTTATAGCCTTACTACTGGTGAGTGGATCTCATGCATTTAAGGCCGTTTCCCTCGCATAAGCGTTGGGCATGCTCTTGGGCGCCTGTCATGGTAGTCAGGCAAAAGAGTTTTCCTTCGGTTACCAGGCATGTCTTACAAAATTGGTATTGGAGTTTACAACAACAACTAGTCCAAATCTGAGTCGACTCAGACGAGTTCCAAGTCAGTAAGTTCATAACATCAATTAAAACTTTCAGACATCACACATCTAATGCTTGCCATATAACACTATAAGATTATTAGCTCAGAAGGGAATTTCGGGACTATAATACAAAAAACAACATTGTATCCATCTTGGGAGAGGGCAAGGTGAACTTTGAGAAGTAGGATCTGCAGAACCAGTTTTGCAGCCAGTGGTGTGAGGGGGTGAAATCAGAACTGTGTCCATGTCAAACTGCAAACATGACAGATGAAGAAATTAAAAATAAAAAGGTGAATTGTGGAAATTTCTACATGAACAAGAAGCGTAAATAGCATTAGGTCGAGTGTTTGTACAAGATCTAAGCCCCTGTTGAGACCTCACCCTAGATGACCCATTTACCAAAATCCACCAGATTCGAAGCAGCTAGATTCAGAACATTCAGCATTTTTCCCATTTGAATATGAACTGTTGCTGTATTTTCTTTCTTAGGAATTTCTTATTTGGAATTTAGCATTTCGAGTGTTTGTACAAGAAATTTGAGACCTTAGATGACCCATTTACCAAAATCCACCAGATTCGAAGCAGCTAGATTCAGAACATTCAGCATTTTTCCCATTTGAATATGAACTGTTGCTGTATTTTCTTTCTTAGGAATTTGCTTCTGGAAATTTGTTGTGAATCTGCCATCCAAAGCAAGCCCCATAGCATCAGTTGTTTGGATCATGCAACGAAAGGCCCTGCTTATACAAACAGAATGCCTGAATGGTAGAGTGTGGGGGCATATGTACCATGCATCAGGAGGTCCCTGAGATTCAGATGACTAGCCAAAGGATCAGGACTGGTCAACTCATCCAGTGGGCCATACATTCGAGAACAATAAACTCTTTTGAGTAAATTGCAAACAGTCCACATTCAACATACAACTCTAACCGATCTAATAAGTGGACCATCTCACATGCAAAGTGGGATACAACTGATGCACAACTCAGATGTCTCCACGGTGTGTAGAGAGGCATGCGTGGGCTTCACGAAGCTCTTATATGCAAAATAACCATGGACACAACTTGTTTTGGAATAACTATCAGAATAGCTCTCAGCTCAAAACCTTCATTTATATGTTCTCTTTTCCGGTAATGTTTATATGCTGTTCGTATAGCTTTAATCAAGGTTTATGAACTTGGCAAACTCAAGTTGAAGGTCTGTAAAGTCCAAGGTTACCTAGATCACGGATCACTCCGATACATGGTATGGAGATGGGTAAAGGGTAGGCTACTTGCTCTAATACGTGATAAACTAGGGTTATGATCATGTAGTTGCGCCAGTACCCACACTGCTGTAGTTCTAGGGTGTGTTTGGTTGCACCAAATATCATGAAATTGCACGATATTTTGCACCAAATTAGTGCAACCAAACGCACCCTTGTATACTGATTGATATTGTAATTTACATATGAATTGATTAATGTTACTATCAAAGATCTGCATAATAGTATGATATCATATGCATGCCATTTCATAAATCAAAGTATGAATTCTGTCATTCCAAATGCAAATTTACATTACAGCATAATCAACACTAAAGAGCATAAACTATAATTTTGGGTTGGTAAAAATAGCAATCCTGGTCCATGGTGTGCTGTAACATTACAGGGTCATAACAGCCATAACTGTTATGGAAAAGATGACCTGTAATAGCCATTATGGCGCCCGTTACGAGGCCAATGCCCCTTTTTTTCAAAAAAAAAAAAAAAAAGAAGAAAAAAAAAAGAGACCATAACAGGGGGCCGTAACGGCCCATATTGTAATGGTAATGGTGGTGGTCATCACGGCCATTGTTACTGTTATGGAATACTTTGTCCTGGTTGCAAATGACCCATACTACGGAATGCACATTTCGGAATAGAAAATGTAGGTAGATTGGTGATTCAGGTAACATTGTTGGGTAAGTCATTTGAGATTTATTTTCAAGTCTGGGTGAAAAATGGGTAATAGTTAACATTTAGAATATTATAATATATGAATAGTACAGTCTTGGTGTGCAAGTTTTGTCAAGCTTACTCAGTTTTTTTTTTTTTTTTTTCCCCTAGTTATGTGGAATCAAGGTCTTTTTAGTCTTGAGACACCCATGATCAAATTGGGTTTTATTGAGTCTTGATGAAAACTGATCAACTCAATCAAGTTGAGCTTCTAAACTACAGTATTAGTGCATTTTCTTCACATAGACACTTTTTGTCTGCATACTTGTATGAACTACAAACATTGTTGTCATGTGCGATCGCATATGCGCATATCAAGGTGTGCCGTATATCGGTTGGTGTAACGGTGATCTCCAAAACCGTTACGGATACGGGGGTGTAACGGCGATACGGGGGCGTAACGGCCCGTAACGGCGCATTTTTTTTTTTTTTGCTAAAAAAATATGAAAAAAATATGGATTAAATCCAGAATATTCTAAGCATTCCAAATATGTATTCATTTATAAATTGGAACATGTTTATGGTGGTGTAACGGTCCATTCTTTGGTGAGAAGTTGTATCGGACTGTCTGATGAATTTATGAACCAGATAATTTGAATTTGACTTAAATATTTAATTTATATACTTAATAACTTGATATCATTTCTCTCAATAGTTCTTTATAGATGGCATTGTCAATTTGAGGCTGACTTGGATGACCAATCTATACACCAAATCAGCCTCAAATTCATGCAATTTATTGTCATTATCCACTTATGAATTAGTGGACAATTATTGGATAGTGAATCATGAAAAAAATCCAAATTCCCTATTTTAAAAAATAAAAGTCGACAAATTAACAATTAAAATTATTCAAACAATTTAATTTTGGCATCGTGAGTTAGCAATTGCAATCCATAATTTAATTGCTAAATTTTAAGTTAATATATGTCTCGTGTACAATTTTTTAATGCTCGAATTAGGCAGGACTCGAATTGTGAAGTGTAACACACGTGTCAAAGTTTTTTGGGCCCCACCCGTGATGAATGTGTTATATCCACACCGTCCATCCATTTGTCGACTTTTAAAAAATAAAAGTCGACAAATTAACAATTAAAATTATTCAAACAATTTAATTTTGGCATCGTGAGTTAGCAATTGCAATCCATAATTTAATTGCTAAATTTTAAGTTAATATATGTCTCGTGTACAATTTTTTAATGCTCGAATTAGGCAGGACTCGAATTGTGAAGTGTAACACACGTGTCAAAGTTTTTTGGGCCCCACCCGTGATGAATGTGTTATATCCACACCGTCCATCCATTTCGTCAAATAATTTTAAGGCATGAGCCCAAAAATGAGGCATATCCAAAGCTCGGGTGGACTGCACCATAAGAAATAACAATAATTAAATGTTCACCATTAAAAATTTATTGGGGGCTACAAAAGTTTTAGATTAAGCTGACATGTGTGTTTTCTCTTCATCCACGTCAGTGTGACCCAATTAATATGTTAGATTGAAAATAAACATTACAGTGGACCTTAAGATATTTTTAATGGTGAGCGTTCTATAACCACTGTTTCCTATGGTGTGGTCCACCTGAGATTTGGATATTATTAATTTTTCAGATCCTGACCTAAAATGACGTGGCAAAATGGATGGACGACATGGATAAAATATATACATCATGGTGGGGCCCACTCTGTCTGATCAAATCAGATTGGAAGGAAAATAAACGTTATCGTGGGCCCTGCGAATTGTTTAACAGTGAAAATATTATCTCCACTGTTATTTTTGGTGTGGTCCAGATGATCTTTGGATATAAATAATTTTTTAGGTAGTGCTTTAAAATGATCTCTGAAAATAGATGAACGGTGTAGATGTGATAAATACATCACTGTGGAGCCCATATAACTTTGATCTCTTTGAACCGTTCGTACAACTCGGAGCTCGAGGAGTGTCGGCGCCTGTAGCGGACACGACACGTACTGCATGTGCACGCGTGAAAAAAAAAAAAAAAAGAAAAAAAGAAAGCGAGAGAGGGAAACCGAAAAGAAAAAAGAGGGAAAGAAGAGAAGAAAAAAAGAGGGAAAGAAGGGAAAGAGAGAGAGAGAGAGAGAGAGAGAGAGAGAGAGAGAGAGAGAGAGAAGAAGAAGAAGAAGAAGAAGAAGAAGAAGAAGGAGGAGGAGGGTCTGTGCAGCAGCAGGCATGCCATGACTCCCGAGAAGAGGAAGAAGAAGAAGAAAGAGAAGAAGAAGAAAAACCGAAAAGAGGTACGTATTTTATTTTTTTATTTTTTTATTTTTTTTGCCCATAACAGCCGTTACGGGTCAGTAACGGTCGTTACGCCCATAACGGGACCGTATCGGCCGATACGTGTACAAAAAATGGAAACGGCCGATACGACCCCGTATCGCGTATCGGCTACTACCGTTACCGTTACGTATCGGCCGATATGGCCGAAACGTAACCGTTTTGGCACACCCTGGCGCATATCCATATTGCAGATCGGATATGCGATCTTGCACATATGCGATTGCATATGCGATGTATGCGATTGCATACAACATATATGCGATCGCATATTAGCCAATGGTTGGCACATTATTTTATTTTATTTTGTATTTTTTTTTTTTTTTTTAAAACAACTTTTTCTCTATAAGAAGGCTTCCAAACCTCCCCCATTTGCAATATTCTCACTCCCAAACTCTTTTACTCTATTCTTCTCTTACATTTCTTAATTCCAAGTGCTCTCTCTCTCTCTCTCTCTCTCTGAAGTTGGAAGATCAAGATTCAATTACTTGTTATTTAATTCATTGTTAAATTGATTTTATTTCTCTCAAATATATTTGAAATATGTAAAATTAGTTATTTATTAACTTAGTAAAGTTATCCTTAATTTCTTTTTTTTTTTTACAATATTTTTTTTTCATATATTTAAAAAAAAAAAAAAAACTTTGCAAAAAAAAAAAAACAAAGAAAACAAAAAATATGCAATCGCACATGATCGCATATGCGATTGGACAACATTGACTACAAATACTATGAAAGTTAAGTGTTATATTTTTAAAGGGAGTTTATATCTAGATGCACCCTGATTTGTTGTACACACCCTTTTTTTTTTCTTTTCTGGAATGGAAATTGCATGCTCTAATATTATATTTCAATTCACGTGAGGAAATTAAAAGGGGTGGGTGTAAATAGTAAAGAGGGGGTCACATAGAATGACCTTTGGATGTAAGACAATCTGTAGTAGTAGTTTGGGTTGGTTGCAATCAAGGTTTATGGTGATTCAGTGCCAGCTTCGTTTATCCCAGTGTGCTTTCAGCTTTTTTTCAGCAATATGGGGATTGCTCCTCACTGTTTCGGTGTTTCTTTTGTTTTGTTTGTACTTCTCTAGCCTTTTTAGCCCATTCATGACGCAGGGAAGGACGTGAGGTTGAGCACCGTCTTCCTTAGGAGGATAACTGTTCCGAATCCATGGAACTTTTCTAAACTCCTCACAGAGAAACCTCAAATTCATGAGGAAAAGAAAATAGAATAATTCTAAAATATTTGAAATAATTTTATTGGTGATGAAAAATACAACTCTTTAAATAAGGAAACGAACCCTAGGGAGAAGTTTCAAAATCATACTATAACTAAAACTCCTAGAAATCGCAACTTACTATAAATAGTAAACTTAGTATTTATAGACAATGGTGATTTCCACTAGATCTCATGGTTTTTGGCCAAAAATAGCAACTGTCTTATTTGGCTCAACCATGCTATTCTCCTAATTATTCTAACCACTTTTCATGTTGGGTGCAACTCCTAAAGCCCAACGAACGAAGAGTTATACTCAAACTAAAACTTACTAAAATAGTAAAAACGAAATTAAAACAGGAATTCGACCATCGATCTGATGGTAATTCGCAAATTCGGCATGCGCAACCCAATGTAGCAAGGTTGGGTGGCTAAAGTAGCTCATCCTACCCAAAAATCATATATAGTATGCCCGATAGCTCATTCTAGTTTGCGAGATACGCCCGTTTTAAGTTCTGACGGTCCGGATCACTTCTGTTGTCAACCGGGCCTTTTCTGATCCATCTTGGCCATGAAAGTGTCTGCGACCCACTCTACATCAGTCCCCTCCACTTCAAAAGAACTCGTCCTCGAGTTCCTGCTTTGGTTCATGATACTCGGTCAGGTCCGAGACGTTGAAAGTCTGTGAGATCTCCATGTCGTCTGAAAGATCAACAACGTAAGCGTTGTCATTGATCTTTCGGAGGATTGGCACCAGTCCAATCTTCTTGCTCTTCAACTTGTTGTACGTCCCAGTCAGAAATCTCTTCTTATGTAGATGGACCATAACTATGTCGCCCACCTCGAACACCTTTTGTCGCTGATGCTTGTCGGCTTACTCCTTGTACATGTCATTCGAGGCGTGTAACTTGTCTTGCACCTCAGCATGAATGCCTATGCTCTTGTTTGCCATATGTTCTGCTACAACGTTCATGCCTGGAAACTTGGGCAAAGGAGCCAAGTCAAGTGTGTGACGAGACCCTTGATCGTAAATAACCTAGAATGGGGACTTCCCTGTCGAGCAGTTCATTATGTTGTTGAATGCAAACTCCGCTTGAGACAAGGTCATATCTCACTGCTTCGGTTTTTCCCTTGAAATACATCGAGGGAGGTTCCCGACGTGTGATTCACAACTTCAATTTGCCCCATCGGTCTGTGGGTGGTAAGCACTGCTGAACTGAAGTCGTGTACCGAATCGATTCTACAAAGTTCGCCAAAAGTAGCTAACGAACTTCGTATCGCGATTAGAAGTGATAGTCTTGGGAACCTCGTGTAGTCACATGACCTCTCTGAAGAATAGATTCGCAACGTGTCGCATTGAGGGTCTTCTTGCATGGGATAAATGTGTCATCTTTGAGAAACGATCTACCACCACGAACACTGAATCCATGCCACGCTATGTTCGTGGGAGACCCAGCACGAAGTCCATAGATAGGTCCTCTTAAGGGTCGTCAGGTATAGGTAACGGGGTGTAGAGATCCGTATTCTAAGATTGCCCCTTGGAGACCTGATAGACATGACAGTGTTGCATCGCTCTACCCACGTCACGTACTAACTACGACCAGTAGTACCATTCTTCAATAAGAGCTCGCATCGTGTCCCGTCCTAGGTGTCCACTAAGGCCACCTCCATGTAACTCTTGGATGATCTGCTCCCTCAACGAGCTTTTGGGAATGCACAGTCGATTTCCTTTAAAAAGGAACCCATCTTGCATATGTAGGTCATTGGGGTGATGACGCAGGACAGCCCTAATTATGATGCATGCTCATGAACATAATTAAACAGCGGAAATAAAAGGAATAAATGATCTAAAATTCTAGCAATAATCATCATAATTGAGAAAATCATAAAGGAAACATGCAATAGAGCGGGCCATCATCACAACCATGGAGTATGGAATTCAATTATTACTTAGGTTGGATCCGTGCGAGGATGAGACCTCCCGATCTTGCATGGTCACACCCAATCGATCAATGAAGATCACTAGTCCGAAGAACCAAGAAGTTTCTGATTAGGGATTTGAGAATTTGAGGGTTTAGGGTTTAGATCGATTCTCAACGTTTTGATCGAAGAAGGATTAGCCAAAACTAGAAAGAGAAAGAAGGAAATAATTACCTTGAGGAAGTTGGAGGGGCACAAGAAAGAAATTAGAAGAAGAAGATCAAGGAAGAGAAGGAGCACCATTAGAGAGAAGAGAAGAAGAGGGCAACCAAAGGGTTTGCTTTTCATTCATCAATAGTTCAAATTCGTATCTAGGGCTTTAACCCACTTAAATAAGCAAATAAAGACATAAAAGTACTAAAATACCCCTAGAATAAGCAAGTAAAGACATAACATTACTAAAAGACCCCTAATAAGACATAAAATTACTAAAAGACCCCCTAACTAAGCAAAAATGCGCAAATAACATAAGTGCGGGAAAGTTCGGGCGCTCGGTCTTCTTTCTCCAATCTTCCTTCACATGTGTCTTCCCTGAGTGGGGTCTTCTATATGTCCAATCACATGTGAAAGGTCTTCGCCTCCTCAATAGTCGCTATCCACAAAGGACGGCACTTGTGGTTGGCGACGCTTCGTTGGTACACCTTGAATGCGCTTGTGTCCCGCATCAATTCCCCTCGGGTGAGAAAAACTCGACTCGACGAGTTGAAACTTTTGTAGCGCTCTAGCAGATCGGATCAATACCCCGTAATGCGTCGCCCCGAAACACCACGTAGATTCAAACGATGGTTTGTTCTTCCACTTGACAAGATACCTTTGGAAACCTCCATCTCTCGTGGATACTATCTCGTCATCCAAGATTTCCTCAATTTCTTCTTTATGGGTAATGGGTGGAGGAAGTGGTGGAAGGGGTTGAGTAGCAAACTCGAGGAAAAAGGCCATGAAAGGACGATGTATCAACAATGGGAGTATGGTGTACGGAGATCTTCCACATTAAAAGTTGGATTAATGCTCATTTCAGGTGGAAGGTCAATCCGATACGTTGGACCCAACCTTTGTAATATCTTGAATGGTCGAAGACTCTGGCGCTTGTAATTTTTTAAGATCCTTGAGGGAATCGCTCTACGGCCTTATTCGCACCATTACATAGTCTCCTTCTTGAAATTCTTGCATTCTACGATGAGAATCATTTGAAACTTTATAATCATCATTGCTCTTTTTAACCGCATTTGTCTAATATGTGTATGCAAATCATGAATATGGCGTGCAAATGCATCGGTGACTCGAGAAGACCTTTGGGTAATGAGACATGGGTAAGAGATCTATGGGCATTCTAGGTTTATAACCACTTACAATTTCAAAAGGACTCAACCTGTAGATCTATTAACTGACCCATTATAAGCAAGTTCAGCGGTTGGTAAAATTAGGTCCCAAGTCTTAACATGTTCACCCACTAGACAACGTAGAAGATTTCCAAGGCTACGGTTTACCACTTCGGTTTGACCATCTGTTTGTGGGTGGTAAGCGAGAAAATTGCAAACGAGTTCCCATAATGTGCCATAGTGTCTTCCAAAAATGGCTAGTAAATCGAACATCACGATCGAGACACTATGGTTTTAGGTAACCCATGGAGACGCACCACACCATCAAAAGAGACGAAAGCAACATGAGACGCATCCGACGTCTTCGAACATGGGAGGAAATGCGCCATTTTAGAAAAACGGTCCACCACGACAAAAACGGAATCGTGTTTTTTATAGTCTTGGGAAGCCCAAGCACGAAGTCCATACTAATGTCGCCACGGAGCATGCACGCGGCAATGGCGTGTCTGACCGTATTTTGCTTTCTTTGCTTTGCCGGTGACATGTTCGACATCTTGCCTAAAACTTGGGCTACGTCTCGCTTGAGACTTGGCCTGATAAACGATCTTCCACGAGGGCAATGGTCTTATCACGACCAAAATGGCCGGCCTATCCCTCCTGAATGAAGTTCCCAGGATGAGGAATTCACGAAGGACATACGGGAATACAAAGTCCTGTCTCCCTTGAAAAGAAAGCCATCTTTAAGAACATATTCACCCATAATATTGGTCACTAGAGAGAGCGACGCGTAAGTACTCCCAAAATCGGACATATGGGGTACTCATCTTTCGATTGCTCAAATCCAGACTACCTCTACACTCAAAGAGTTCGAGCAACGCCACTCTCCTACTAAGGGCATCCGCTGGTTTGTTTTCAACCCAGGCCTTGTGCTTCAAAACAAACGAATATTCCTGAAGAAACGCTACCCACTTGGCATGTCTTGGGTTGAGTTTCTTCTGAGAATGCAAATATCTCAAAGCCTCATGGTCAGAAAACAAAACGAATTCTTGCGGTAGGAGATAGTGTCGCCAATGTCTCAGGGATTGCACTACCGCATAAAATTCTTTGTCGTAAGTGGAGTATTTTTGTTTTGCCTCATTCGGTTCTCACCGAAATAGCCCTTGGGTGTCCTTCTTGACTCAACACTCCACCTATACCGACACCGACGCATCACACGCTACTTCAAAGACTTTAGAAAAGTCGTAGACGCATGACAGGAGCTTCCACCATCTTGCCCTTAATTTCTTTAAAAGCCTCGATCGCGGCTTTAGACCACACGAACTCTCCCTTTTTCATGCACTCTGTAATGGGAGCCATGATCGTGCTAAAACCCCTAATGAACCGACGATAAAAAGTTCTAGCCGTGAAAGCTTCGCACCTCATGAATGTTCCTTGGTTCGCCACTCAACTATGTACGACTTTTTCGTGGTCTCACGCGCATCCCTTCGGATGACACTATAAATCCTAAGAACACAACTCGCAGACATGAATGCACATTTCTTAAGATTAGCGTACAACTTTTCCTTCCTAAGGACACTTCTGAGACCTTCTTTAAATGTTCAGGTGTGATTCCTTAGTGGTACTATAAATAAGAATATCGTCAAAGTACACCACTAGGAATTTTTCCATGAACGGCCTCAAAGCTTGTGTCATCACCCGCATGAAAGTACTAGGTGCGTTAGTCAAACCGAAGGGCATGACCAACCACTCATACTGACCCATCTTTCGTCTTAAACGCCGTCTTCCACTCATCTCCGGGCGTATCTGATTTGGTGATATCCACTCTTGAGGTCTATCTTAGAGAATATAGTGGACCTGGCCATCATGTCAAGCATATCATCGAGTCTAGGTATAAGGAATCTATACTTGACAGTAATTTTGTTTATGGCACGACTGTCCACACACATGCGCCACGTGCCGTCTTTCTTTGGTGTCAACAATGCAGGCACGGCACACGGGCTCATACTCTCTTGGATGAAACCCTTTTGCAGAAGCTCATCAACTTGCTTCTTCAACTCTGCATGCTCTGCAGGGTTCATCCTGTAGTGAGGAAGGTTCGGTAGAGTAGACCCTGGGACAAGATCAATGGCATGTTGTATGTCCCTCATAGGTGGCAACTCATTCGGTAAGTCTTCGGAAATACATCACGTATTCCTTCGGGACCGAGGTCACCTCACGCGGCAACTCGATGGAACCTCGAGTGTAATCTCTCTAGCCCACAAGGGCATACACCATGAATCCTCCTTAGCCTCTTTTTCAAACTCTCTTGTTGATTATATGTAGAGACTTAGGTTTGGATTTCTCCATTCCTCTGAGCTCACTTGTCTTCTCATCCTTCTTCTTCCCCTAGTGTATTCTCAGGTGGCATGGGATTAAGTTTGATCTTTTTACCGTTATACATAAAAGTACATGCATTCGAACGGCACCAAAGATCGTGACATCATTATCGAATAGCCACGGTCTACCTAGGATAACATGTCCCACATCCATAGGTAAAACATCACACCACAAAGGACTCTTTGTATGACCCAAACTCGATGGGGACTAGACATTCTTTGGGTGACAGTAGGGATGTCTTGTCAACCCAAGAAACTTTGTATGGGTCGGGATGAGGTGTGGATTTCGATTTAAGCGATCTAAGGTGCTGTGGAAATCACATTCGACAACTTCCACCGTCCACTATCACCTTACAATTCTTTTCACCACACTTGGCAATAGTGTAGAAGATAGTGCTTGACGCCGGTCAACACTACTTAGCCCGAGCTAGCACTCGTCGACTATGCAAGCGTTGCTTCTCCATCCACTTCTTCTTCATCAGTAAGTCCTCCTTCAGGGTGATACTCTTCAACTTCATAATCACCTTGGTCATCTCCACCCTCGTGGGACTCGCCTATAACTAAGGCTCTCCCACGGCTCTTCGTAGGACACGATTAGACATGTGGCCAAGATTGCCACACTCATAGACCACTGGTTCATGTTACTAGGGCGCATGCAAGAACCCCTTTACCCTTGTCCTCCCTAAAGCTGGGGCGAAATGGTCGCTCGTGCTCCTAGTTGACTACCAATATTAGGTCTGGTTCACTGGGAACTAGATCTAGCTCGGGAGTCTCGGGACTCAAACGACGAACGACAGGAGCCTTCGAGATATTGCTCTAACTCTGCACGACTTGATATGCCTCATCCAAGTCCGTTGGGGCCGAGTCATAAGCTCGCGGCGAAGATCCGCACGAAGGCGTCTTGAAACGCGAGAGCGTTACTAGAGGGTCTTCTCGGATATCACATCGCATCACATATTCTTCAAATTTAGCGATGTGTAGTCACGGCGGCAGACATTGACCCTCGACGTAAGGATTGCCATTGGTCAAGGAGCTTCTGCGGCGGTATGAGAGAGGAAGGTACTTCTCCTTCAACTTCTCTTTCATCTCATACCAATGCATGATAGGGGCTCTACCAACTCTCTCATCCTACGCTCGGTGTTGGTCCGGAAGAGCTTGGCTTGACCCACAAGTTTCATCTTAGCAAACCGCATTTGACGGTTTTCCGACATGCCATACCACTCAAAGTAGTGGTCCATGTCGGCAACCCAGTCAAGGAATGCCTTGGGATCAGCGCCCATCAAAACTCTGGCCTCAACTCTCACACTCTTCATCGCACGCTCATCCGGATCATAACGGTCTTGATGATCACATGTGGCTCGTGCTCTCTCGCACCACACCACGGCCGTTACCACGATCTCATCTTCATTACCACCACGTGTGCAAAGCGTTCTTCAATGATTCCTCCCACTGGGAGTACGCATCATCCCCTACGGCGGGATTTTCCTTTTGGGACGCCTCTAGTTGCTCGACCTTAGTCATGGTAGTGGTAATTTGGTTCTCGGGTGGGCAAACTCACGCTGACCCGCTTCTGTACGGTTATCTTTTGTATCAATTGAGCAAGTTGCTCGGATAATCGCTTCGTTATTCATGGTAGGTTGAAGTCCAAACCTCTACCTCTTCTCGTGGGCATACAATGAAGACTTGAACCAAACTCTACCCAACTAGGACTCTTAGGTGTTATGACTTTCAGAGATGAATGTGATGAATCAAAACTACTATGGTCGACACAATTAAGTTGACACGAGGAAACAACTCAAATTTGGAAATTTTCTAAATTGGAAAGTTTAAATTTGGAAAGTTTCTAAACGGAACTTTCAAACTGGAAATTTTCTAAATGAAATTTTCTAAATTGGAAAGTTTCTAAATCTAGAACTTTCGAATCTGAGATTTTCCAATCTGAAAATTTTCTAAATTGGAAAGTTCTAAATCTGGAACTTTCTAAATCTAGAAATCTGGAAATTTGGAAATCTCAAATCTGGAAATCGTTGTAAAAAATCGAAATCGGAAATCTGAATCCGAAACCAACGCAAATCTAGAAATCTGCAAAGCTGGAAATCTGCAAATCTGGAAATCTGCAAATTTGGAAATCTGGAAATCTGCAAATCTGGAAATCTGGAAATCTGCAAATCTGGAAATCTGCAAATCTGGAAATCTCAAATCTGCAAATCTGGAAATCTGCAAATCTGCAAAGCTGGAAATCTGGAAATCTGCAAATCTCAAATCTGGAAATTTGCTACAAACCGGAAACCCTAATTTGATAACTCGATCTAGACAAAAACCATGCAAACCTATGCTTTGATACCAAATTTGACGCAGGACAGCCCTAATTATGATGCATGCTCATGAACATAATTAAACAGCGGAAATAAAAGGAATAAATGATCTAAAATTCTAGCAATAATCATCATAACTGAGAAAATCATAAAGGAAACATGCAATAGAGCGGGCCATCATCACAACCATGGAGTATGGAATTCAATTATTACTTAGGTTGGATCCGTGAGGATGAGACCTCCCGATCTTGCATGGTCACACCTAATCGATCAATGAAGATCACTAGTCCAGAAGAACAAGAAGTTTCTCGGATTAGGGATTTGAGTGAGGGTTTAGGGTTTAGATCGATTCTCAACGTTTTGATTGAAGAAAGATTAGCCAAAACTAGAAAAGAGAAAGAAGGAAATAATTACCTTGAGGAAGTTGGAGGGGCCTGAAGAAATTAGAAGAAGAAGATCAAGGAAGAGAAGGAGCACCATTAGAGAGAAGAGAAAAGAGGGCAACCAAAGGGTTTGCTTTTCATTCATCAATAGTTCAAATTCGTATCTAGGACTTTAACCCACTTAAATAAGCAAATAAAGACATAAAAGTACTAAAATACCCCTAGAATAAGCAAGTAAAGACATAACATTACTAAAAGACCCCTAATAAAGACATAAAATTACTAAAAGACCCCTAACTAAGCAAAAATGCGCAAATAACATAAGTGCGGGAAAGTTCGGGCGCTCGGTCTTCTTTCTCCAATCTTCCTTCACATGTGTCTTCCCTGAGTGGGGTCTTCTATATGTCCAATCACATGTGAAAGGTCTTCAGCTCCTCAATAGTCGCCTATCCACAAGGACGGCACTTGTGGTTGACGCTTTCTTCGTTGGTACACCTTGAATGCGCTTGTGTCCGCATCAGGTGACCTTCTTGGCATCTAACCCATGCATCATTGAAGTCATCGTCGTCGGCATATATATCCTTGAGGCACTCGAACCCGACAACCTCATTGCTCATAGTGACTAACAAAGTTGCACGGCGGCTCAGTGCATCAGTCACTTTGTTCTGTTGCCCAGACTTACATTTCAGCACAAACGTGAATTCCTCCAAAAACGAAATCCATCTAACATGCGCACGATTCACGTTGGCTTGACTATTAATGAATTTGAGAGCTTGATGGTCTGTGTAAAGAATAAACTCCCTTTGAATCAAGTATTGTTGCCAATGTCGCAGTGCCTGGACCACTGCGTACAATTCGATCTCATATGTAGACCACTTTTTGCGTGCATCGCTAAGCTTTTCACTGTACAAGGCTACTGAATCAAGTAATGTCACCAATGTCCCAGTACCTGGACCACTGTGTACAATTCGATCTCATATGTAGACCACTTTTTACGTGCATCCCTAAACTTTTCACTGCAGAAGGCTACTGACAGACCTTCCTGAGACAAGACTCCCCCAATCTCGATGTATGAAGCATCACATTTAACTTCGAATGTTTGTCGAAGTTGGGAAGTATAACAACCAGGGTTGTGGACAACCTGTGTTTAATTTCAGCAAAGCTCATGTTGGCTTTATCAGTCCACTGAAATTATCCCTTCTTCATGCAGTCTATAATTGGAGATACAATGGTGCTAAAAAATTTCACGAACCGACGATAGAATGTCGTTAATCCGTGAAAACTTCGTACCTCATGGATGTTTGTTGGGACCGGCCATTCCCTGACGGCTTTCACCTTTTCCTCATCCACTCAAATGCCCGTAGATGTCACGACAAAGCCCAAAAACAACAGGCTGTCGGTCAAGAAGCTACACCTTTTAAAATTGAGATACGGTTTATTTTCGGTGAGCACTTGAAGGACCTTCTTGAGGTGTTCCATATAGCTTGCTTCGTCCTGACTGTATATCAAAATATCATTGAAATAAACCACAACAAACCTCCCAATGAATGGTTTCAGAACTTAGTTCATCAACCTCATGAATGTGCTAGGCACGTTTGAAAGACCGAAGGGCATGACCATCCATTCATACAACCCTTCCTTGGTCTTAAAAGTAGTCTTCCATTCATCACCCGGCCGTATTCGAATCCGATGGTAGCCGCTCCTTAGGTCCAATTTAGAGAATAATTTTGCACCCTCAAGCATGTCCAACATATCGTCCAACTGTGGTATGATAAACCTGTATTTTATGGTGATTTTGTTGATGGTCCGGCTGTCGACACACGGGCGCCAACTCCCATCTTTCTTAGGAGTTAATAGAGCTGGTACGGTGCATGGGCTCATGCTTTCTCCAATAAGACCCTTACGGATCAGTTCCTTCACTTGCCCCTGCAGAATTTTGCACTCCTTCGGACTCATCCGATAGTGAGGATGATTGAGTAAGCTGGACCTAGGGACAAGGTCGATATGGTGTTGGATATCTCGCATGGGAGGCAATCTATAGGGAAGGTCATCAGGCCAAATTTCTTTAAACTCATACAACAAGGGTTTTAGTTTCTCAAGGATAATGGTGGGATCGAGTTCTTTTTCCTTTACAATTAGGGCATTGGCCTATCCTTTAAAAAAAAAATAAAAAAATTTATACACACACGCACACTCACGCTAGTGGAATTTCACCACCTATGGATACTCGAACCCTTGACTGGGCATTGGCCTATCCTGTTTCTTTGGATTCCTCCACATAGTCCCATATGGTTAAGAGAAAACGACCCTCCACTTTAGAAGTTTTGAGTGGCCCCTCTAGATCCATAGGGGCTAATAAGGTTTTCCGCCCGTCCTTAATGAAAATATACACATTACCCCGCCCTTTATGAGTAGCATCACGGTTGGATTGCCATGATCAACCGAGTAGTATGTGACATGCCTTCATGTCAACTACATCGCTAACTACTTTGTCTTTATAATGTTTGCCAATTGAAAAGGATATGGTACACCGTTCAGTTACCTTTGTCTCGTTGACCTTCTTGATCTAACCGATCGTATATGGAAAGGGATGACGTTCTGTTTTCAATTGCAAAATTTCTACCATTACCTTGGAGATGTTCTCGTTGTTCCCACTGAAAATGATCACATCATAGACTTTTCGATTCACCATAAACCCAGTTTGGAAGATGTTATGTTGTTGCGGGTGTACCTCTTTCCTTGGCGCATACAATAGTTGTCTCACGACGAGCGACTTACCATGATCCTGCTGAACCCAACCTGTCTCATCCGCCTCGTCTTCTGTAATGTGCTCCGATTCTTCAACATATGGATCTTCATCAGCGTTTTCAGCATTACCATCATTGATGGTGAGGTTTGCCACTTATTGTTGGGGACAAGTATTTGATAGGTGACCCGGTTGGCCACAATGAAAGCAATTGTTGAGTCTTGGCCAAGCATAAGAGTTTGGGATCCAGCTTGGACCAGCAACAGTTGATATGCCCCTTTAGGGCCTAGCTTGCACACTTCCCTGATCTTGTCTCATGGGTGTAGGAGGTTGAGTGCGTGCTCCTACAAGCTCCTTTCCTCTAGGCTGTGAAGCTCCCTGGGGCGGACCTATTGTGGCGACCCTAGTGGTAGGATAGGCTCGTGTGTCGAGACGTTCAAGCTATGCTTCCGCTCGAGTAGCCAACTTGATTGCATCATTCATCATTCAAATGGACTGCATCTGGACCCAATCCTGGATCGTCATACCCAATCTACCGTTGAATCGGACGACTTGCTACGATTCAGTCTCAACCAAATCGTTACGCGCCGCCAAGCAGTAGAATTCTTCTGCGTAATCTCTCATCGATCAACTACCCTGCCGACAATTCTAGTATTGTTTGAATAATACCCGATCTTAGTCACTAGGGAGGAATCGGGAGCGTAGTAGTTGTTTCATCCGCTGCCATGTGCAGATTGGTGTTTTCGTATGCCTGGTCCGTGCGAGTTGCAATTGCTCCCACCAAGCTGAAGCTTCGCCCTTCAACTTGTAGGCCACGAGCTTGACTTTATTTTTTTTTTTTTTTTTTAAAATATATTCAGGGATGTCCATATAGTCGAAGAATCGCTCAACTTCAAAAAGTCGATCGAGGAAATCCTCATGTATAGTTGGCCATTGAAGCTAGGAATATTGACCCTCATCTTGAACTCTTGATCTGTCTGATCTACTCGATCGCAGCCTTGTTTGGGATATTTAAGGATCATGTTGTCGACCTCCTTGTCGTTGGATCCCCCTTCCTCGGGAATGATCCTTTGGTGCACTGTCAGCACCATCTTGCGATCAAGGCGATTACGAGTTCCAGCAATTGCTGGTGGCAGATCACCACGAGAAACACGGAGTTGCCCTATGGCCTTCGTCATGCGATCGATGGAAGCCTGTAGCCCTTGCATGACTTGCCAATTCTCTCGTTATGCTGCTTCGAAAGCTATTAAATGATGATCCCATGGAGTACCGTCCATAAGATTGTTACCCGACTCGTCGTTAGAAGCCACTGATCCGAGGAGAAAGCGTCGCTCTGATACCAAACTGATCCAAGGAAGGACGTGAGGTCAAGCACCGTCTTCCTCAGGGGGATAACTATTCCGAATCCACGGAACTTCTCTGAACTCCTCACAGAGAAACCCCGAATCCACGAGGAAAAGAAAATGGAAATAATTCTAAAATATTCGAAATAATTTTATTAATGATATAAAAAAAAACGAGTTTACAGCTCTTTAAATAAGGCTACAAACCCTAGGTAGAAGTTTCGGAATCATACCATAACTAAAACTCCTAGAAATCACAACTTACTATAAATAGTAAACTCACTATTTATAAACGGTCGTGATTTCCACTAGACCTCATGGTTTTTGGCCAAAAATAGCAAGTGTCCTATTTGGCTCAACCATGCTATTCTCCTAATTATTCTAAAGCACTTTTCATGTTGGGTGCAACTCCTAAAGCCCAACGGATGAAGAGTTATACTCAAACTAAAACTTACTATAAATAGTAAAATCGAAATTAAACAGGAATTCGACCGTCGATCTGATGGCATTTCACAAATTCGGTATGCGCAACCCAGTGTAGCAGGGTTGGGTGGCTAAAGTAGCTCGTCCTACCCCAAAATCACAACATTCCGGTTTGCGAGATACGTCCATTTTAAGTTCTAACAGTCCGGATCACTTCTGTCGTCGACCGAGCCTTTTTTTATCCATCTTGGTCATGAAAGTGTTCGCGACCCGCTCTACAGCAATTCATTAAAAAGAAAAAGAAAAGGAAAAAAAAAAGTTAGCTACCATTATAAATAGGCGTAGGACATTCTGTAGTAGCAGTTTGGGTTGGTTGTAATCAAGGTTTATGGTGGTTAAGTGATGCAGGACATGGAAAATTAAATATGATGTGCAAGATTTCAGGCTTAGATCATACTAATTCAGAAACAACGACATATAAATTCCACATCCCACACAAAAATTCAAACATTCAAGCTAGGGGAATCTGTGCAGGTCCAGGCCTACACAAGCTAGGACTGGAGCAATAAAATTATGGACCAAACAATACTCAAAGGGAAGTAGAAATCATCCACACATGCATGACAATCAATCCTTAATCCATGGAATTCACCGATTTCAAATCAAAGAACTCCAGGGTGAGAAAAGTGATAGAAATTGGGGATTTAAGGCAATCTAGGGTTAGGGTTTATAAAATTAGGGATGAAAAGAGGGAAACAAGAGAAAAACTTCATCCAAAAGCCTGTTCCCGCGTGTGGACAGCGGGCCTGGAGCGCTCCCACGTGCGGGCGTCGATTGCGGAAAAGCTTTCATTGGCCTTGGTCGGTCAAGGGTGTGCTCCAAAACACCGAAGTTTCGGGTCGATCCGAGCTACGACTTGTGCGTGATGCTCCGCTGAAGTTTCAGGCCTCCAGCAGGGCCAGAATCTGGAATTCTGCTGTAAAGAAGAAAACTGCCACAACAAAGGACAAATTTGAAGCACGAATGGTGGTAGAAGATGAAAAAGAGAGATGATGGAGGATGGGGGTGAATCGAGATCGATGTAGCTTCGCATTACGGTAGTTAGCCCTTCGAAAAGGGAGGGTTTCGCACCCACTTTTGAATTCTTCCACAACTCACTAAGAGAGCAGAAAAATAAAGCAGGAATTTTTATTAAACTTGAATGCATCAAAAGAACTATAAGGGGTGCCTATTTATAGGGAAAATTTTATACCCTTAAACTCGCGCCATGTGCGCAACCTATTACTTGGCGATGAAGTAAACTAAAATAAAAACCAAACAAAGAAATCCAAAGCGTTCATGATGTTCTAAATAATAACAATAAGCAAAACCTAAAATATGAAATCAATCCAACTAGTGGGCCACGATCATGAAATCCCATGATAGGCTTTTCTTGACTAACGGGCTCATTCTTTTGATTCAAAACTTCGTCTTTTAGCTAGGAGAGGCTCCCTAGACGTCATCATCGAGCCATATCAACGGTGGGGCCCTCCCTCTCTTTCCGTACGTGCGTAAGGGCGGCGTGCGTGCGGGTGATGTCCCCATTAATTCTCCCCGGCTACAAAGATTTCGCTACTGGAGAAATAAAACTCCTGAACCGCTCCAGAACGTCAGGATCAAGTCTCTGAAGCTCCTCCTCAGTAAGCCACGTACTGTCTGAAGCCGGGTGTGATTTTCATTTAATCAGGTACTTTTGAATCCTGTCGTCCGACGTTGAAACTATGTGTTGATCGAAGATATCTTTTATTTCCTCTTTGGGTGTGTGAAGGTTAGGTATGGGAGGCAGAGGCTGGGAAGAAAGGTCATGAAGAGTAGGTATGGTAGGTAGAGGCTAGAAAAATGAGTCGGGACGAGTAGGTTTGGGACGTAGAGGCTGAAAAAATGGGTCGGGAAGGGTAGGTATGGGAGGTAGAGGCTGAGAAAATGGGTCGGGAATGGTAGGTATTGGAAGTAGAGGTTGGGAAGATGGGTCGGGAGAGGTAGGTATGGGAGGTAGAGGTTATGAAGATGGGTCAGGAGGGGGCTATGGATCAAGGGATAAATCTGGGGAATCAGGATGGGTGGGCGAAGGGCCGGACAAAGTATCAGTGGTCCTCTGAAAAGTAACTAGGTCCTCCACATCAAATATGGAACTAATTCCCATGGAAGGTGGAAGATCTATCTCATACACATTGAGACCGTTTCGTTTTATAATTTCGATGGGTCCAGCGCTACGCGCGTGTAACTTACGAACGGCTCCTGGAGGATACCGCTCGGGTCTGATGCGGACCATCACAGTCCCCAATATTGAATCATTTGAAACGTTTATGCTGGTCTGCAGAAAATGTGCAATGTTCATTATTAGTCATGATCTTCTGCCTGATTTCTTAATGCCATGAATGAATGTGATGCGCAAAAGACTGCAGACTCTACGGCCTATGGGACAGTGACATAGGGATAAGATCAATAGGTTTCCCAGGTTTATAACCAGTAACGATTTCATAAGGACTGAGACATGTGGACCTATCGACAGAACTATTAAATGCAAACTCGGCTATAGGTATTACGGTGTCCCATGTTCTGGTGTGCTCTATATCCCTCCTAAGGGGAGACCCATCCAGTAGATCATCAGGAATAACATCACAAAACTCATCCACTATCGGAATAGCCTCAATGGGTAACTCTACACTAGCCTTTGGTACTCTCTAGCCACGAGGCCGCACATGTTATACCTCTCAAAATAATGGTCTTGATGTCCCTCATGGGGTGGGGGTACGGGTGCACGCCCATGACTGATTCCTTGACCACCTCCATTCATTGGTCTATCCTCCTGGCCACCTGCCTGAGATTGGACATCCACCTCAATGGTGGGGTTTGTCTCAGCGGAGGTCCTAAGTTGGGCAATGCGCACATCAAGTTGTTTAAAGCATTGGTCCATATCCAAGTCTTAATCAAAGACTCCAACTTCTGGGACAACTTGTTCAGTGACTTGCAATTATTCCATGTTTAGTGTAGGGTGCCAACCAAAATTCAGCAATATAGTTGTCAAAATATAAGTTTTTTTAAAAAAAGAAACAAACTAGTTTCTAAAAACGAAAAAGGAAAGTTTTTAAAACAAGTTAGGAAAGTTTCTAAAAAAAAAACAAAAAACAAATTAGGAAAGTTTCTAAAGAAAAGCAACCTAGTTTCTAAAAATGAAAAAGGAAAGTTTCTAAAAACAAATTAGGAAAGTTTCTTTAAAAAAAAAACAAATTAGAAAAGTTTCTAAAAAAACACAACCCAGTTTCTAAAAAAAAAAAGAAGAGAAAAAGGAAAGTTTCTAAAAATAGAAAGTATCTAAAAAAAGAAACAACCTAGTTTCTAAAAATGAAAAAGGAAAGTTTCTAAAGAAAAACAACCTAGTTTCTAAAAACGAAAAAGGAAAGTTTTTAAAACAAGTTAGGAAAGTTTCTAAAAAAAAATAAAAAACAAATTAGGAAAGTTTCTAAAGAAAAGCAACCTAGTTTCTAAAAATGAAAAAGGAAAGTTTCTAAAAACAAATTAGGAAAGTTTCTAAAGAAACAAATTAGGAAAGTTTCTTTAAAAAAAAAAAAACAAATTAGAAAAGTTTCTAAAAAAAACAACCCAGTTTCTAAAAAAAAAAAGAAAAGAAAAAGAAAGTTTCTAAAAATAGAAAGTAAGTTTCTAAAAAAGAAAAAGGAAAGTAAACTAGTTTCTAAAAAAGAAAAAGGAAAAGAAATTAGTTTTTAAAAACAGATTAAGAAAGTTTCTAAAAACAGAAAAGGAAAGTTTCTAAACCTAGAAATAGAAAACAAAGTTAATTTCTAAAATAATTCAAATAAGGGGATAACAAAAAATTTCAGCAGCTTATGTCAGGGTTTATGGACATCTAAATGGCCATATATGATGAGAATTGATGCGTAATGGACATAAACAACTAAACCCTAAATATGTAATGCATTCTCCTATAAGAACCCTAAGCTCTGATACTAAATTTGATGCAGGACATGAAAAATTAAATATGATGTGCAAGATTTCAGGCTTAGATCATACTAATTCAGAAACAACAACATATAAATTCCACATCCCACACAAAAGTTCAAACATTCAAGCTAGGGGAATTTGAGCGGGTCTAGGCCTACACAGGCTAGGACTGGAGCAATAAAATTATGGACCAAACAATACTAAAAGGGAAATAGAAATCATCCACACATGCATGACAATCAATCTCTAATCCATGGAATTCACCAATTTCAAATCAAGAAACCCTAGGGTGAGAAAAAAGATAGAAATTGGGGATTTAGGGCAATCTAGGGTTAGGGTTTATAAAATTAGGGATGAAAATAGAGAAACAAGAGAAAAACCTAATCCAAAAGACTGTTACCGCGTGTGGACAGCGGGCCTGGGGCGCTCGCACGTGCATGGTCGCACGTGCGAGGGGGCATCGATTGCGGAAAAGCTCTCCCTGGCCCTGGTCGACCAGGGGTGTGCTCCAAAACCCCGAAGTTTCGGGTCGATTCGAGCTACGGCTTGTGCGTGGTGCTCCGCTGAAGTTTTAGCTCTCCTGCAGGGCCAAAATCTGGAATTCTGCTGTAAAGAAGAAAACTGCTGCAACAAAGGACGAATTTGAAACACAAATGGTGGTAGAAGATGAAAAAGAGAGATGATGGAGGATGAGGGTGAATCGGGATCGATGTGGCTTTGCACCACGGTAGTTAGCCCTTCGAAAAGGGAGGGCTTCGCACCCACTTTTGAATTTTTCCACAACTCACTAAGAGAGCAGAAAAATAAAGCAGGAATTTTTATTAAACTTGAATGTATCAAAAGAACTACAGGAGGTGCCTATTTATAGGGAAAATTTTATACCCTTACACTCGCGCCATGTGCGCAACCTATTACTTGGCGATGAAGTAAACTAAAATAAAAACCAAACAAAGAAATCCAAAGCGTTCATGATGTTCCAAATAATATCAATAAGCAAAACCTAAAATATGAAATCAATCCAACTAGTGAGCCACGATCATGAGATCCCATGATGGGCTTTTCTTGACTAACGGGCCCTCTTTTGAATCAAAACTTTGTCTTCTATCTAGGAGGCCCTCCCTGGACGTCATCATCGAGCCAGATCGACGGTGGGGCCCTCCCTCTCCTTCCGTACGTGTGTAGGGGGCGGCGTGCGTGCGCGTGTCCCCATCATTAAGTGTCGGCTTTGTTTATCCCAGTGTGCTTTTGGCTTTTTGTTTAGCAATATGAGGTTTGCCCCTTGCTGTTTCGGAGCTTCTTTTGTTTTGTTTGTAATTTCTCTAGCCTCGTTTTAGCCCATTCATTAAAAGAAGAGAGAGAGAGAGAGAGAGAGAGAGAGAGAGAGAGAGGGGGGGAATAAAAAAAAAAAAATAGTGGCTACCTTTTTAAATAGGTGAATGGTGTGGCGTGCACCAAAAATACAGTACACACACCTCCCCCACCATTTAAAGACGCAGGGAATCCAGCAGGCATGTCAAAATAAAAGCGCACAGATGATGCATATTGTACACATCTACATGCACACCGAACGATAAGAACTGCACATAACACAATGCAAAGATCAGACAAATTAATACAATATCTGTACCTTTGTGTCCCGAACTCCTGATCATGGCCTGCTGCTGAAAGCATATTATATCACTGAACCAGATGTGAGCATCCTCTCAATGTTCAATTATTTGGCATTTGTCGAGCAGTCCCCAGAAAAGTATTGCATAGTTTAAGATACATGCTTTACTTTCTGATTCGAATGCCAGGGATGTCCCTCAAGCCCATCTTGTTTGCCGTCTTCCTGAAGAGTGCAGGAGTCGTCATCAAACCAATCGAATCACCAAACCGGTTGGCCAGTTCTACTAGCGTGGTTTTATCCCTTCCTATTTCCCTGATTGAATTATAGAACCCGAGCCATGCATGATATGCTGCTTCCTTGACACTGGTATCGATCCGTGCCATTGATTCCTCCACCTGAATTTAAAGAATCAAACAATTGCAAGTCTAAAATATTGACGTTGAATCATTTCATACTATCAACCACGAAACATAGCCCAAATTTTCATATTTCAGCAGGCCAGCTGTAATATACAGAATTTCTATCACAAAATGAAGATGACAATATAATACGTCATCGATTGCATGGCAAGTCATATTGATTAAGATGTTGTCAATTGTAAAGAAAAAGAACATTGTAATAATAGAAGTAAATAATGACTGATGGAGAGCGAGATCAACACAAGCATAGCTAGGGGTTGCAACTACCCTAGGCCTGGGTTGGGCTAGCCTGTCTCAAGCAGAACTGGGTTTGGCTGATCCTAGATGCCTGGTTGGAACCAGGCCTGAACTTTAGGCTCAATAATTAATTGGCTAGAACTGAGCTTGTCTCCCTAAAGGCTAGAAGTTGGCTCAGCCAACTTGTTTAACATTGGTGGGCCTAGCATTGCCCAAGCTCAATTCCTTATCTCATGGGCTGAGGTGGGTTTAGATAGGTTCTTCATGGTTGAACCTGGACACACTTCCACAGGGCCCAGTTGGAATGCTAAGCACAGTACTAAGTGAAGAGTACCTAGAAGCAGTGTTCGAAATATCGGTATCGCACAATGTATCGCACCCTTGGGATACAGATACGTATCGGTTATCGCATGGGATATATCGTTTGTATCGCATAATTTATCGCACTTTTTGGAAAACATGGGGAAACATTGGGAAAATGGTTGAATTTTTTAATGAAACTTTGGGGATTGTTAAAAAAGCCCTTAATACACACTTTTAAATCATAACATCTCAAAAAAAAGATGCACATAATAAATTTCCTTTGTATAGGGTTCTAAGCTATGCGATGTTTAACTGAACTAATGCAACTATATTTAAATTGAATGCATGATATTTATAAATATATTATAGTCATGTATGAAAACACAACCAATTCATTGAAAAGCAAAAGAAGAACCGAAGAAGTAAAATTTGAAAAATATACATATCAATGATGGGGTAGTTCTGTGGGTAGGCCCACCGTGCTGTATCTATACATCCAAGTCGCCAATCCCTTTTCTCATATCATTTTAAGGCTTGAACACAAAAAAGAGGTAGATCCAATGATCAAGTGGACCACACCAAATAATAAGCTTGGTTGCATTAAATGCACAAAGCATCGAATGCCAGTTGCATTAAATGCAAGAGTGTGTGGTCCATTTTAGTGTTGAATCTGCCACATTTTTGTTTTCATGCTTAAAATGATTTGAGAAAAATGGATAGACAACTTAGATTTATAGGTACATCACGGTGGGCCCGCCCATAGAATCGCAGCTTTGGGGCCAGAGATAGGCGGGGGTAGGACACAATCCGCGTCCCACGTACCTACAGCAGCTGTAGGAAACGGATTGGCTACTCCCCCAACACCAGCCCCGTATTTCATCTATTTTTACGGATCATTTTGTGGCTTGAAATAAAAAATAAGACGGATATAAATCTCGTGTGGACCACACCACATGAAAACAATAGTGATTGGTTATCCACCACCAAAATCCTCCTAAGGCCCATCATCGTTTATTTGACATCCAATCTATTGATTAGGTCATACAGCCCAACCCGGATGAAGGAACAAACAAAAATCAGCTTGATCTAAAACTTTAATGGCCCCAAAATGTTTTTAATGGTTGACATTCATTCAATACTTTTCCTATAATGTGGTCCACTTGAGATTAGGATATATCTCATCATGGTGGGGCCCACAGAGCCCAGACCACCAGCAAAAGGCTGGTGTCAGGAGGAGTAAATCATTTAGGGAAAAGGTACAATGCGCTCGAGCTGATTTTAACGCCCCATGAGGTCGAGCTATGTGAGCCCCACCGTGATGCGTTTCGAAAAGCTACCTCATCAGTCAGATGCACCATTCCATTGTAGGCATAGGCCTCAAAAATCAAGTCAATCCGTGACTTGTGTGGACCACACCACATACAGAAGTTGGGAGGGGCCGTGCACCATTAAAAAACTCATAACCATTTTTGAGGGCCCACCGAGATGTAGTTTGCAAATCCAAGGCCATCCATTATGTGTGTCCCACTTGAATGAGGGTTCAGACCAAGTTTCAGGAGCATGCAAAACTCAAGTTGGCCCCACCAAGCGATTTTATATGTTTTAACGGTGCCTTCACATAATTTTAGATGGTATGGCCCACCTGAGTTCCCTATACGGTTGATTTTTGGGATATCCCATAATTTAAATGGTACCCATCAAATTCACGGTGTTGATGGTCGAAACACATTTTGGTGGGCCCCACCCAGCCTCCTTGTCTTTGCAACTTTCCGCGAAAGGCTTTCGCAGGAAATCCGCGTCCCCGTTAGTAACGTCACCAAGTTACATGGGTCCCACAATGATGTATTTTTTTTATCCACACCGTCCATCCATTTGAATTGATCATTTTAGGGCATGAGCCAAAAATGAATCGATCCGAGCTCGAGTGGACCCCACCACTAAAAACAAGTGGAGAGAGTGACGTTCACCATTAAAAACTTATTGAGGGCCACAAGAGATGGATCAATCTTATGTTCATATTTGCCCTTCATCCACGTCCGTATAATCTTATTAACGGTTTGGATGACCAATAAACATGACTGCAGGGCCGAGAAAGGTTTCAACGGTGGAAATCAGTATCACCACTATTTCCTGTGGTATGGTCCACTAAAATTTCTAAATTTTGGGATCAACCCCTTAATTTAGACGGGAAAACGGATGGACGGTGTAGATAGACCACATACACTTTGGGTAATTTTTTACCATAGGCACGACTTTTCACCTATTCGACTCAACGCGACCGACCACAAACTTAGATAACCAAAATATACCACCGACCTTACGGAGAACCTATTTCGGACGAAAATAACCCTCCTTTTTCACCTGTTTCTTACTTAACCGAGGGTATTTTGGTCCGTCCGTACCCTAAAAATCGCCTTCCGTCGTCTACGTTTTCCGCCAGCGAAAAAACTAATTACCCTAAAAGACACCGTCTATCTCCCCTTTTCACCCCTCCCGCGCCCCTCTCTTTCACTTTCCCTCTCCTCCACCGCACGCGAGGGCTCCGGAGCTGGCGAATTCTCGTTCCATTCCTCAATCCAGCCTAATTTCTTGGCGGAATCTCCGAGAAATCCGCAGTGGTCCACCTCCGATCACACAGGTACTCTCCGATTTCTTTTTTTTTCTTTTTTTTTTTTGAGTGCGTCTGTCGAAATCCGAAAATAATAGAGACGAAATCGTGATATATCGACGATATATCATGCGATATCGACGATATATCGGCTGATATCTGAATTTTGGATTTTTTGGTATCTTCCGGGGGTTATCGCGAGGGTATCGTCTCGCAGGTGTGCGATAACGATAATATCGGCCGATAGTATCGATATTGCGAACACTGCCTAGAAGCTCCCGTGAATTGAAATTAAAAGCTAGAACAAGTGGAGAGCTGTCTCTTTAGTTCACCACAGATTTTCTAGTCTGGTATAAGGCACAGTTTTGGGAAGATCAATTGTGTCTTTTTTTAATGAATGGATGAAAAATTTATATAAAGAAAAACCCAACAGGAAGAACACAACAACTGGCCAAAAACAAACAGAGAACAAAACACATGGGCAAAAACAAATACTAAAATCAGCCTCCAGCAAGATAAAAGGCGCTATTAACCCTTCCTTTGCCCAGTGGGCTAGATTGGCCGATGTCTATGGAGGATTGCTACCATGATCGAGGAGGTCATTGATAAGACATTGCAGTATCTTTCTCCCATGTCCACTGAGAAGCAAATTCTGTAGTGGACAGTCTTGCTAAAGAGCGAGCTGTTAGGGGATCTCTTCTAGTTCCAGAGAGGAGATAAGGTACAGTTGTTAGGGTTGTTTGGGCGTTGTCTGTTGTTGGTTATTTTTAGTTTGTGTGGTTGTAGTTTGTCTTCTTTTCCAGTTTTCTTTCCTTTTAATAAATTTGCTGGTTATCCATTAAAAAAAGGTAAAACAAGAAAGCCAGGGACAAACCTTCGCTTTGAGATCTGAATCTAAATGCGGCAAGGGAGACTTCTCAAGGGGCAGATCTTTGATCTCATCCAAAAAATATTCTTCCCATGGTGCAAGCACCACTATGCCTTCTCCAGCTTTGCCCTCACGCCCCGTCCTTCCAAGCCGATGGATGTATTGTTCCCGGTCAGTAGGTATACCCACCTGAGAAAAGCCAATTTTCCAATGTAATTGTAGACACGTGTGTGCAAATGCAACATATGCCCGCGTGTAGTAGTGAATCATATGCACAAATAATTGCTCTACAATCTATACTGTAATTCAGTTTCTTAGGCAACATCGTGGGGTGTTCACGGTTCCCAAGCTGAGTCATGGTTCAGGGAAAAGACAGATTCTCACTCAAACACAATTTGGAGCAGGCAGGTGCTATCCCACTAAATGTGGCTTCATTTTTTTAGCACCCCAAACACACAAAGCACATTAGGTGTACACTTGGATGTCCCACCAAACACGAGTTACCTGAATAGCTGTACACAATAACTGCTACATAAGCATACCATTCTAGTCCTAACCATCATTTATATCATGTCCACAGATTTAGGAGCAAATTCATGTAAGTGTGTGACTAACCCTCGCGTGTGTGAGATTCACACCAACCATTAGATGTTTAATCCTACTTTATGCCCATGGACAAAAAAAAATCAGGATGAACCTTGATTCATGTGGACCACACCAAGGAAAACAATTGGTAGAGGGACGTCCACCCTTGATATTTATAGGGCCCACGGTTATGATTATATAAAATCCACTCCAACCATTAGATACCACACCGAAATTTAGGCCTATGGCCCATCCATTATTCAGGTGGAGCACATGAAGGGAAACATAATGAAGGGTGATGGTTGCCTGATACATTGTTTCCAACCGTGTGGTCCACCTAAAACACCGATGGGGCTGATTTTTGGGCCCTGGCCCTCACATGGGGTGGCAGACTTGGTGGTCGGGGTGGATTTTACATAAACACCATGGTGGGGCCCACCCAAGCCGGCAACCCCTTTTACGTAGCATGAAATAATTTTCCCTTTGCTCTTGCAGACCGAATTTTGAAATTACTTTTTAAAATCCTTACGGGCTAAGCAAGGTGTACCGTTGCGGTAACGGTGGATGTAATGGTCCCCACCGTAACCGATACGGTTATGGCATGTATTGGCTGATACAGGGCCGTAACGACTGATACACCCCATATTAAGGTTTATAAAAAATAAAATTTTTTATAAAAAAAATGTCTAAAAAATCTGAAAAAATATCTATTAAATTCGAAAAATTCTAAATATTCTAAATATGCATTCATTTATAATTTTGAACATGTTTATAATGGTGTAACTATCCACCCTTTGGTGACAAAGTTGTATCGAGTTGTCGGATGAATTTATGAACCTGGCAATCTAGAATTGACTGCAAAACTCATAGATTTAATTTTCTAACTACCAAATATTAATGATAGATATATTAGAATGAATGTAATATCAAAATATCTCACATGTGTAGGTGTTTGCTATTATTTTTCATAATGTATTCTATATTACATACATGAGGACTTGCATAAATTACAATGTTCATTGTATTTAAAGTCTTCGATATGTCAGAGACTTCTCCCATGTTGTGATTCTTATCCTGTCATCCTCAAGCAGTGTTCAAAATATTGGTATCACGCTATGTATCGCACCCTTGGGATACAGATATGTATCGGTTATCGCACGGGATATATTGTTTGTATTGCATAATGCATCACACTTTTTGGGAAACATGAGAAAACATTGGGAAAATGGTTGAATTTTTCAATGAAACTTCAGGGATTGTTAAAAAAGACCTTAATACACACTTTTAAATCATAACATCACAAAAAAAAAAAAAAACGTTCACATAATAAGTTTTCTTTGTATAGGGTCCTAAGCTAGTAGATGTTTAACTGAACTAATGCAACTATATTTAAATTGAATGACATGAGCTGGTTGTGGCCTAGAGCCACATAATAAGTTTTCTTTGTATAGGGTCCTAAGCTAGGTGATGTTTAACTGAACTAATGCAACTATATTTAAATTGAATGCATGACATTTATAAATGTATCGAAGTATGAAAACACAACCAATTCATTGAAAAGCAAAAGAAGAAGTAAAAAATTGAGAAATATACATATCAATGATGTGAGCTGGTTGTGGCCTAGACCCACATAGAGTTGCACGGTGGCTCGTAATCATTGTCTCCATCTCGACGGGGCTGGGAATAGTACTGCTCATCCACAAATCGACAATAATGTGCACATAGAAACCAAAGAATGAGGCCGATCCAAAATTCAAGTGGACCCATCATGTTGTGGCCACGACCCTAGCGCGAATTGCCTACTGATAGCGAGGTGGCTACTGACACTGCTCTGTGGGCCCCAACATGATGTATGTGTCCTATCCAGGCCATTCATCCATTTTTTCAAACTATTTTATGGCATGAGATTTAAAATAAATAAATAAATAAATAAAATGAGGCAGATACAAATCCCATACGACCCACACCGTCCATACGTATTGAAAGCTCATTTTAGGGAATGATTTTTTTAAAAAAAAATAAAAAATGAAGCAAATCCAAATCCCAGATGGACCATAACACAGGAAACAATGGTAATCGATCATTAAAAACTTCCCGTGGGCCACAATTTTTAGATCAATCTGATATTTGTGTGGTCTCTTCATCCAGATCTTTGCGACCTTATCAACAGCTTTGATGGCAAATTAACATTTTGGTGGCCTCCATAAAGTTTTTAATTGTGGGGATTCAATCACTACCATTTCTTGTAGTATGGCCCACGTAAGATTTGGACCTGCTTCATTTTTGAGATCATATCCTAAAATGATCTTTCAAAATTGTTGGACGGTGTGGATTTAAGACGCATACATCACCCACCCTGAGCCCCACAGTCAGGGTCCCACCCACCTCCGTGGATCCAAGTCTCGCGGACGCAGGTTTCCTGCAAAAGCCTTTCATAGGAAGTTCCTACGTTGGGAACCTAGGTGGGGCCCACTGTGATGTTTGTGAGAAATCCACTCTGTCCATGCATTTTATGAGCTCATTTTAGGACATCAAGCTAAAAATGAGCCAGATCCAATACTCAAGTAGGCTAAAAACTTGAGGATTGAACGTCCACAATTGAAATATTTGTGGGGCCACAGAAGTTTTGAATCAGGCTAATATTTGTGTTTTCAATTCATCCCAATAGGAATGATATTATGAAAGGTATGGATGACATGTAAACATCACTGTTGACCATAGGGAGGTTTCAACAGTAGAAATTTCCCTACCCACCTTTTCCTTTATTGCGGCCCACTTTTTGTCTGAAGTTATAAAATGAATTCACAAAATAGATGGATGGAGTGGAATTCTCACAAACATCACGGTGGGCCCCACCTAGGTTTCTAGCGCAGAAACTTCTTGCGAAAGGTTTTCCAAGAAATCTGCATCCGAGTCTCACCTAATCCCTCCCCATGCGGACGGAAGCGGATTGGTTGGTGTACCACACACCACAGCTGGTGTGTTAACGTCCAAGTTATGTGGGTCCCATCATGAAGTATGTGTTATATCCAAACCATCCGTCCATTTGGCGGGCTAGTCATAAGGCTTGAGCCTAAAAATAAAGCGGATCCAATTATCAAGTGGAGCACACTGCGAAACGTAGTAGGGGATTGAATGTCTACCATTGAAACCATTTTGGTGTCACAGAAGTTTTGGATCAATATGATATTTGTTTTTCCTCTTCATCCAGGTATGTGTGACCTTATGAATAGATTGGATGGAAAATAAACGTTATGGTGGGCCCTACAAATGCTTTAATGGTGAGAATCATTGTCCCCACTACTATTGTGGTGTGGTCCACTTGAGCTTTGGATATGACTCATTTTTAGGCTCATGATCTAAAATGATCTCGCCAAATAGATGAACGGGGTGGATATGAATACATCATTGTGTGGCCAATGTAACTTTGATCTCCTTTGAACCATTTGTACAACTCAGAGCTCAAGGAGTGTTAGCGGTCGTCTAAGCACGACACGTAAACTCTATGGGGTCCATCGTGATTTATATATATTTTATCCACTCCTTCTATCCATTTTACCAGATAATTTTAGGGCTTGAGTCCAAAATTGAAGCATATCCAAAGCTCAAATGGATCACACCACGAGAAACAGTGTGATTTGAATGTAAACCATTGAAAATTTATCGAGGGCCACAAAAGTTTTGGATCAAACTTATATTTATGTTTTCCCTTCATCCATGTTTTTGTGATCTTATGAATAGGTTGGATGACAAATAAAATCATTGTGGGGCCTAGCAAGGTTTCAATGGTGGAAATCATTATTCCCACTGTTTCCTAGGGTATGGTCCACTTGAGCATTGGATATGCTTTAATTTTGGGCTCAACCCCTTAAATGAGCTGGAAAAACGGTTGGACGGTGTGTATAAACCACATACATTCACAGTGGGCCCCATGGAGTTTTCTCAGTATGATAAGAGCGTATCGAGTAACTCAGTACGCGATCTTATTCAACAAAGCTTCGGGCGGAAGCCATTTTCGAAGGAGAGAAGAAGGTTCTGAACCTTCTGGAACCCTAAAATCCCCAAATCCTCCTCAGTTAAACCCAAATCTTGAATATTTTTACAGATTTCTTGTTGAAATCCCCCATTGTTGCATCTCCGATTACGCGATCTTCATCTAGTACTAAAATCCGCTCTTACATAGACTCTCCAGTTTTTCCTCTTGTAAATTTACATATATATATATATATATATTGTCTATAAGAATATCCATCATAATGCACGGGACCATGGCATGCTAATGTTCCAGACCTCCTGGTGCACCACTAGACCTAGCCTCCTCTTGCTAGATGTATCGTGACTTGGTACACTCATATGTCCAACCTCATGTACCATGTCGATGTTCATCGGCCTCGCGATCTGTAGACGGTTGTATGGTTTGCTAAGCAACACCAAAAGTGGGACTAACATCAGGTGCATCATCACCACCACCATCATGATCATCTAGCTCGGTCTCGCTGCTACTACTGCTCGTACTCTTCTGTTGAGCCGGACTTTGCATGAACTTTGCTCTTTTCTAAGTCCAACACTGCTACACGACTCTCTTGTTGTGTCATGCATATTATTGGGTCATTAACTTCCAATTCTTCACTACCCTCTTCAATTTGTTTTTCCCTTTCTTCCAACTAAGGTAAAAGCGGGTCATCATCATCATAAATATTGTCCAAGTTTATTGGACAGTAGTCCATGTCACCAGTGCCTGTAATGCTCCTATGATATGTCGCATTCTTAGCTTCATGTTGTAGTGCATGAAGACAAATCTATCCAACGTCCTAGTCTGCAATTTATTCATATTCTTTGAATGAACAAGTGCAAAACAATTCTAGTTCTTTTCGTATCTAGAAGATGTTGTCTGGCTTAAAACTTTTGCTACGATTTTTTGGAAGGCATTCGTACTATTTCGGAAATTCATCCATCATTCAGCCGGTTGCAACTTAGATACCGCATGTTGTGCAATAGCATCTCCAAAGCCACCCTAGCAATTTTCAAATGTATCTAATTTATTCAACACCTTTATTTGTATATCTAAGTTAGGCTTTAATCTCTTTATCACATTCTTTAGCCCGACACGAACTTCATTATCCGCAACAAATGATTGGTCACATCTATACTTAGGATTTAGGTAGTAACCTGCTGCATGAAGATTAAGATGGAGTTGTGTTGTCAATCATTTTCCAATAAGACTCCCAACTTGTACAATCACGTTGAATTTACCAACCTCGCCTTATCCATGGCATCGTAGAGGAAGTCTACAGTAGGTGATTCGCAAGTTTCAACTAGACAGAGTACCCTCATTAGTGGCTCCGTCACCTTTAGAATTCTCTAGACCTTCCAATATTTGTTGTCCCTTATGGTGTTCACAACATCAACCGGTGTCCCTGATGTCTTCTTCCCTTATTTTGTATTGAGCCAATCTCGGGAAGCGAACATTTCACTCAACGCTCCCCTACGTTGGTATAAACTCTCCAGGGCTATAAAGTTTGTTGCAAATCAGGTCACCGCAGGCCTCATCAACTTTCATCCCTTTGTGAACTTTCTCATTATTGTGACTACTTGATTAGGGTTGTAAATAAATGTTGTCACTTGTCTTGCCCTTTTGACCATTTCTCTAACGCTCTCCTTCTTCCCAATATAAGATCAATACAATGCGCAACAGATGGTGACTAAAATATATCTGTTCTCTTTATCATCAACTTTTGTCCTGTAACCTTATATGGTGCTTAGTTATTTGTCACAATCTGCACCACATTCTTCTCTAATCCCATCCACCACTTTATCCATTAGGGAAAATATAATTAGCATTTTTTTATTTCTTCTGAGGCATCAATTGACTTATGGTACACCATTCCCAAGTGGCAGTACACCATAAAGTTAATCATGTTGCGTCTGGTTGGGCTAGTCCAACTATTGCACATGATCGTGCATCCTCTGGCCTACTAAATTGGTTTAAAGGTAGCCACGTGTGCTTTCAAATCGGCATACTCTACATCTGTCCATTTTCCCCTAATCTCCATAGCCGTGGGAGCTTTAATTCAGTCGCCTGCTTCTGGTGCTACATCAATTACCACCTGCCAATACAGAGAATTGGCTGCGTTATGGGGTATGTTGGCATGTATAAATTACTTTGTTGCTGCCCTATTTAGCTTCTCAATGGAAGTTTTACTCCACATTTGTTTAGTTGATTCTTTCCTAAACAGTATTGGATCAACAGAGGGTCTCATGAGCTCATTTACTTCTTCTTTCACATGTACAGGATTATCAAGTGAAAATGTTTCTCGTCGGCTGCCAAACATACGTCGTAATCAACCTAACCCACCCCCACCCCACTTGCAGATGCAACAGCACTCCCAACCCCCCCCCCCCCATCACGCATAGACCCCTCGCGGCAAACATACACCAACATTATTCCTCTTCACGAGCAAAGCTCAAGCTCTCTCTCCTAACTATAATTACTTCTCGATCCAAATCTTCGTCAGAATCAATAATATCTTCATCACAAACGCCCATATATTCGGGACCAAACACTTCTTGTCGGGCCACCTCCAAAATCTCATCTTCCTTCTTCTGCACAGCAGCGCGTTTCCCCTTCGACTCATCCAAACTGGCTTGCATTAAGGTCATTATCTCTTTTGATACTCTGGTACATCCCGCAACTTAGCCATTTTGATGTGCCAAATGTTGTTTGAGTCACGTAATTCCACCAGTTATTAGCCTATCACAATAGTTGCACTTCATTTGGTGCCTACTACCACTTACCTTCTTGACTATATTGTCATCCAATATCCTCACTTCCATGTTGCCCGCACTCAAACATTTTCTTAGGTAGATATGACCTATGTAAGGGTCTACTCGATTCTCTAAGTTTAAATACAGTTTTTATAGGAAAATGAATGAATTAAATCTCAAAACTTAATGTAAATAAATTAATGAAATAAAGTTCGAACTTATGAATCTAATCAATAAAAAATAAATTAAGTTCTAAACCCTATGAAGCTCCAAAACCTGTCCAAAATAAGAAAATATAAACATAAAGTCACTAATCTGAATATGTGTGTGTGTGTGTGTGTGTGTGTGTGTGTGTGTGTGAGAAATGCTCACGTGTCAAAGATCTAGCTCGTTTAGCAAACATGGCCTACTAATTAAATTTTATCTACCAAAAATTAGTAAATGGACTTTATAGTTGAATCCACACATGTAAGTTGAAACTAGATCGTTGGAATAGGTTTCTAACAACCCACTTTTCTTGTATAAAAATATTATGTACTATTGATACAAAAATTATATATTTTATAACTTTTATATGCATACAAAGAACTCTATTTGATTAACAAATCATATTTCTTATACATGTGATACATTATCCAAACCCATCACACGTGCACACCTTCTATTGCTATCTCACTTTCTTTGGAAACAAGCCTCTTTCTCCTCTCTCCACATTTAATGCTCTCCCTCTATGCCATTGGAAACGGACATCAATTGCCTGCTAGCCTTCCGCAACTTCGTGCCATAAGAAGGTAGTGGGGCCCACTATCATGCTCGTGATAAATATATCACGTCCATCAGTTTTTCTAGATCATGTTAGGACATGAGCCCAAAAATGAGACAGATCCAAAACTCTAGTGGCCACACAATAGGAAAAACTATTGATTGAATATCCATTGTTGAAACATTCGTGGGGCCACAAAAGTTTTGGATCAGGCTAATATTTTTGTATTTTCAATTCATCCTAGTAGGAATGACCTTATGAACAGTATGGATGGTATATAAACATCATGGTGTGGACCTATGCAGGTTTCAACCGTAGGCTTTTCCCTAACCACTTTTTCCTGTCGCACAACCCACATGAGCCGCGGATCTACCTTTTTTTTTTGCTCATCCTACCATGATCTAGTATAACAGAGGATAGGGATTTCTCAACATTAATGTGGGCTCTGAGTGCATGGTACTCTTCCAGAGTGTTTTCAAAGGGGAGTGGATTAGATGTTACCTTGACCGTGGGGCCCACCTTGATTAACGTGTTATAAATCCACCCTATCCATCAGTTTTTATTGATCATTTTAGGACTTGTTCTCAACACTTAAGTGGATCCAAATCTTAGGTGGACCATATCATTGGAAGCAGTGTTTATTTAATGCTCACCATAAATAAATAACTACTTAGGGACCACCTATGGCCCACTGCAATGTTTATTTGTCATTTAACCTTTTAATAAGGTCAAATAGACCTAGATGAAGGAAAAATACAAAGATCAACTTAATCTAAAACTTTATGGCCCACACTAAGTTTTTAATGGTCACTCACCATCGTTTCTAGTACTGTAGTCCACTTTAGGTTGGGATCAAGGCATAAAATGCAATGAAAGAATGGATGGACAGCATGGATATACAATACATTCATCAGGGCCCCATATGGTCAGAGTAACACCCACTCAGGTACTATCGGGTGACACCTAATCCACTCTCATTTGGAAAGAAGCGTAAAAGAGGGCGCAGATTAGGTATAACCCCCACCAGACCTATCTAAGACGGATGGTCATGTTAGAGGCTCTATGGGCCCAATGTGATCTATATATTTTATCAACACCGTTCATCTATTTAGATAGATCATTTAATCTCAAGATCCAAAAGAAAAAGGTAGATTGGACACTCAAGTGGACCACATCACATGAAGTAGTGAGGATTGAACTCTTACTATTGAAAACTTCCCAAGACCCACCGTGATGTTTCTTTGCCATCCAACCTGTTCATAATGTCACATAGACCTATACAAAGGGAAAACATAAATATTAGCTTGATCCAAAACTTCTGTGGCCCCCAACAGGTTTTCAATGGTAGGCTATAAATCCCTACTACTCATGTGGTGTGGTCCACTTGATCCTTTGATATGCCTCCTTTTCGAGCCCATCGAGCCCATATCCTAACATGATCTAGAAAAACTGATGGACGAGATACATTTATCGCAAATGTCATAATGGGCCGGGCCCCACCTAGCTTACCATAGCATAGGGGTAGAGATGGCATTACTTGAGAAGCGAGGACATTAAATGAAGAGAGATAGAGAGGATGAAAAGGCTTTTTCCCAAAGAAAATAGGATGAGGAGACGAGCGGTACATGTGTGATGTATATGAGTAATGCACCACGTGTAAAAAAATCTAGTCCGTTAATTAGGTAAGGTTCCTTGTGAGCATGTGAATGACATAAAATATTATTTTTTGTGATTAATAAGATGATAGATTTATACTAGAAAAGTTGTTAAAAAATCATTCTAACAATCCAAATTTAATTAGCAGGTAATATTTACTAATTTACTAATTTTTGGCAAATAAAATTTAATTAGTAGGTAATATTTAATGAACGGTGTAGATCTTTGGCACGTATTCTTATTGTACCTATATAAGACTTGATGTCATGTACTCTCTCATGAGTGGGCATTATATGTAAATCAAGAAAGAAAGATATTTCAATTTGAAATTTAATGGCAGCATCTCTCTCTCTCTCTCTCTCTCTCTCTCTCTTCAAGGTGTTGGACCAATTTGAATTGTCCAACTAGTTGTATTCAAGCATTCCTCTTCATTTATAAATTGGATCATGTTTATGGTGGTATATATCCACTCTTTGATGAGAAGTTGTATTGATCTGATATTTTGAACCAGGTAATATGATTAACAATTAAAATTCATATATTTAATTTTCTAAATATTTAATTTATATACTTAACAATGATATCATTTCTCCCAATATAAAAAATAAATTAAAATGGCGTTTCCAAGCTAATTGAGGACCAATCTATATCCAAATAACACAAATTCATGCAATTTTGCCAATCCTAATGAATTGGTGGACATTTATTGAAGTGAATCATGAAAAAAAAATCCTATTTTAAAAATAGTCCACAAATTAACAATTAAAACTATTCAAACAATTTGATTTTGGCAAATTAGCAATTGGTCCAAATTTAATTGCTAAATTTTAAAATATGTCTCTGTACAATTTTTTGAAGGCGGGACTTGGATTGTGAAGTGTAGCACACATGTCAAATTTTTTGGGACCATGATGAATGTGTTATATCCACACCATCCATCTATTTTGCCAAATAATTTTAGGGCATGAGCCAAAATTGAGGTACATCCAAAGCTCAGGTGGATTGCACCATAAGAAACAATAATAATTAAACATTCACCATTAAAAATTTATTGAGGGCTACAAAGTTTTAGATCAAGCTGACATGTGTGTTTTCCCTTCATCCACGTCATTGTGACTCAAATAGATTAGATTGAAATAAACACAAAGTGGACCTTAAGAAATTTTTAATGGTGAGCATTCTATAACCACTATTTCCTATCGTGAACGAGATTGGATATTACTAAGATCTTGACCTAAAATGATGGGGCAAAATGGATGGCGACAGATTAAAATATATAACATGGTGGGGTCCAAAGATGATGGGATGGAAAATAAAGCGTTACCGTTTGCCCTAATTGTTTAACAAGTGAAAAATTATCAATTTATTTTTTGGTGTGGTCCGGATGATCTTTGGATATAATTAAATTTTGTGGTCTAAAATGATATCTCGAAAATAGATGAACATTTGTAGATATAATAACTACATCCTTTGTGGAGCCCATATAACTTTGATCTCCTTCAAACCGATTGTATAACTCGAAGGTCGAGGAGTGTCGGCAAGACGTCTCGGCATGTGACACTTACCTACACATTTTGAGTCCGAAAAGAAGAAAGAAAAGAAAAAAGAGGGAAAGAAAAGAAAAAGAGGGAAAGAAGAGAAGAAAAAAGAGGGAGAGAGAGAGAGAGAGAGAGAGAGAGAGAGAGAAGAAGAAGAAGAATTTTAGGGTCACTTGAGCCAACAATAGGGGCAGCAAGAGAAATCATGCAGCTATCAAAACGAGATGAAGAAGAAAAGGAAGAAGAAGAAGAAGAAGAAGAAAAGAAAGGAAAAAGGTTAGAGTTTTTTTTTTTTTTTTTTTTTAATTTAATAAACTGGTCTCAGTATCATGGCCAGACCCAGTAACGGCCTGTCCACAAAATTCTGAACGGCCGTTTCGACCAGATCGCGTAATGGTGTCACCATTACCGTTCGCAGCCACGTATGGTCGATACGATACGGCCGTAACGTAACGGATATGGGACACCTTGCTCTCTTTATATATATATATATATATATATATATATATAAATTAAATGCACATTGATATATTCTACTATGATTAACACATTATATTCAACCATTAAAATAGAAAAAGATTGAAAAAAAAATGATTTTTCCTAATTTTAAAAAATTGGCTGAAAATAGTCCGAAAATTATAAATTAAAAAATGTATAAATACCTATTTTTGAAGATTTTCCAGACAAAAGCCCACGGAGCTTCGATTCAACAAAATCATTGAAATAACTTATTTTGATCCTCAAATTCACGCCAAGAGTGGTTGGAATTTGAAGTAGAATAATTTAGGAAAGATTAAAGTGCTAATAAATGAGAAAAATCACAACTTAAAAAGACAAAAAAGCCATTTTTTTACTATTATTGTTTGACCATTTGTGGCGGCAGGGGTAACGGCCATTTTGAGTCCAAATTTTAGGGGGTCACCGTTCGACCCCGTATCGCGTAACGGTGTGGACCGTTACCATTACATATCGGCCATTTTGGTCGATACATAACCGATTTTGAATACATCGGGGCCCAAGTCAGGCTAGCGGGCTATTAGACATCTTAGTCCAAGCCCGACTCAATTTAGAAACGAGCTTGAAATATAAGCCCGAGACTGGCCCTCGGGCCTAATACTCCGGCCCGAGACGGGCCAACTCGCCCATTGACACCCCTAGGTAGAGGTTATGGCTTTTATCTACTTTTTAAAATACCAAAAATACCCACACTTGATGGACCCACATCAAGTGCGGCCCCACATGAAGGACAGTTAAAATTGATGGTGGGCCCCACATAATGGACAGTCCACATCAAAAGTCAACGCATAATGAGGAATGGTCCACATCCAAGGTGGGCCCTGCATGATGGATGACCCACTTCAAATGTTTGACCCACATAGACAGTCCACGTCAAAGGTAGGCTCCACATGATGGATAATCAATATCCAATGTCCAACATGATGGACGGCCAACATCCGAGGTGAGAGGCAAGAAGGGGCATGCTTGTTTGAGATGGAGCTGTTGCAAATTTTTTTTTAAATGACAGCAACTATCCCTTAAAAAATGCTCTCATTTGAATGTTTTACCAAACGTGCTTATTTCAAATCAAAGCTTTTTTCGGGTTTGAAAAAGTGATTTTTCCAAATGAGCTTATTTTACAACAAGAGCTAGTACAAAAAGTCTTTTTTTTTTTTTTTAATAAAGATAATTGAAATCTTGTTAGCTTCGCCCGAAGGCAAAGACAAAACACCACTAGTGCGAAAACAAAAAAGGAAAGATCAGCGCTAACTGCTGCTTTTACATAGGGAGCCCATTCTGAGATTGCTATCTTAACAACGTAGATAATCCATAGAGTTCAAGATTTCTTGTTTTGAAAGCAACGTCCATTCTGAGACTTCCCCACGAACGAGAAATCCCCACAACTGCTCCATGCCAGGCCCACAAGAGTTAGTCCACTAACTCCGGCATCACCCATGAGATATGGAAAATAAGGAGAAAGTGATCCCAAATGGTGCGAATGAATGGACAATGAATGAACAGGTGATCAATAGACTTGGCATTCCACATGCACATCAGACAAATATTAGGGAGAATGAGAGATCTTCGTTGAAGATTATTAATTGTGAGCACTGTTTTCCTAGCCATCAACCAAAGGCCAAAATTCTTGGCGGGGCGCCGTAAGTCCAATGGTGGAAGGGGAAGGAAAGAGAAGGCGACTTGAAAATGAGACCATAGAAGAAGCGCACTAAAAAGATCCCCAAACTGTCAACTTTCCAAACCAAGGAGTCTTCTTCGATCGATGAAGGAACAACCAACTTCAGAAAATCCATGAGTCTAATAAATTCAACAAGTTCATCTTCAGTCAAATTTCTTCAACATGAAGGAGACCAAATGACATTTCCCACCACATATGGAAAAGCACCCTTCAACGAAGACAAACCAATCCACCGCTAGATTAGCTATAGACGAGAATCGTTCTTGAAGGGGCAAATCTCCACACCACTCGTCTACCCAAAAACGTATGTGATTCCCCTTCCCCAAGGAAAAAAAGTAACACCCTTTCGAAATATAAGCTTAGTAGAAACGATAGCCTTCCATACCTTATAAGTTCGATAAAGAGAAGAGGTCCTCGTTTCCCACCCTCCCGATTGAAAGCCGTATTTGGCTACTAAGAGTTCCCCCCAAAACTTCCCTGTTTCAGTTCCAAACCTTCAAAGCCATTTACCAAGTAGTGAGACATTCATAAGACCCAAATCTTTTAGCCCAGCTCCCCCTTAATCGGCTTGCAAACATCCTGCCGCTTAAGGAGATGAAATTTCCTTATGTCCCGTCTCCTTTCCATTAAAATCTCTTCTCAACTGGTCAACTCTATCCAAAACTGATTTAGGAGATCGGAATAAGGACAAAGTACATCGGCATGTTAGAGAATGTCGTTTTGATAAGTAAACGACCCCCAAGGGAAAGGGTACGACTTTTACAAGTGGAGAGAATGCTTTCAATACATTTGATCACCTTGTCCCAGAGATGCTTCGTTGGCTTACCTATACAAAGAGAGAGGCCAAGGTAGGAAGTGGGGAAAGCTCTACTTTTACAGTTGAAAACACTAGCTAGATGCGTCGGCTTATTGTTATTGACATGAATCCCCAACATCTCACATTTAGAGGCATTAACTTTGAGACCCGAAACGGCTTCACAACATACAATAATTTTGTGGAGGTTATCCACCGAGACCGCATTAGCATCACAGAATAAAAGAGTGTCATCCGCATATTGAAGGTGACTAACTTGCACCCCCAAATTAGCGACCTTGAATCTTGAAATGAGACTGTTTTCCTCAGCCTTAAAAAGCATATGATTGAAAACCTCTCCTATGACAACAAACAAATAAGACGAGAGAGGATCTCCTTGCCATAATACCGCGAGAAGCCTTGAAATAGCCGTGAGGGGATCCATTGATTAAAACAGAGAAGGAAGGCGATCGAATGCAAGAACGAATCCACCCTCTCCAATTTGTGCCACATTTGATTCTACCCAGCATATAATCCAAGAAATCCCAATCCATGTGATCGTAAGCCATTTTGATATCAAGTTTGCACACCAAACCCCTTGAACTTTCTCTATGCCTAGAATAAATACATTCATGGGCTATGAGGGCAATGTTTAGAATCTGCCTACCCTTAACAAAAGCTCTGTGATTCACCAAAATGGCCTTAGAAAAAACTGCCCTAAAAGAAGAGAAAGAACATTGGCAAGAATTTTGCAGGGGACTACTACCGATAAGGCTAATAAGACGAAAGTCTTTCAACTGCTCCGCTCCAATCTTTGGAATGAGGGCTATGAAAGTCACTCCCATCTCATTAGAAAGCCGACTTCGAAAAAATAAAAATTGACGTGAAATCCATTAGATCCGTTTTAACTAGCTGCCAAAATTTCTGATAGAAGAGAATCGGGAAACCGTCAGGTCTAGGGGATTTATCTCCACATATAGAATCAAGGGCTGCTTTAACTCTCTTCCAATAAGGGAGATTCAAGGAATGCCGCATCTTCGAAGGAAAAAGAGGAGAAAGACAGATTATCGAACCTTGGTCTACACCACCTGTTGCAAGAAAGGAGATTCTCGTAAAACTGAGTGATAGAATCACAAATAACATTTTTATCTGTCATTCTAACACCGTTGACTACAAGGGAGAAGATTCTATTGACCCAGGATCTCGCACTCCATCGAGTGAAAGAAGTTAGTGTTCTTATATCCGTCCTTTAACCATAGAGCTCTTGACCTTTTTCGCCACTTTATCTCATCTTCCTTGATAAAAGAAGCATATTTTTCCAAGAGCACCGACCGTTCCAATCGATCTTCATCTAACAAGAGACCTTCTCTAGAAACGAAATCCTGAATTATGAGCAAAATAGAATCAAATTCCTCTTCCCAAACCCCCAACACTTCTTTCTTCCAGATTTTTATTTGTTCTTAGAGAAGCTTTAGTTTTCCGCTAATTCTGAAACCTACAAAACCCGGAACGACAAAGGAAGATCATCAGTTTGACAATAAGAAATAGAAACCCTCAATTTTCAACCATGCTGCCTCAAACTGAAATGGTCTTGGACCCCAATTTACTTCATTCACCTCTAACATAATAGGTCTTTGATCAGAAACAATTCTCAGTAAACCCCTCTGAATAACAAGAGGAAACTTGGCGAGCCATTCCGACGAGACGAGAAATTTGTCCAGGCGAGAGAGAGTTGCATTGGCTTGATTATTTGACCATGTAAATTTAGCTCCACCTAGGGGAAGATCGATCAGATCATGCTTAGCAACTCAATCAGAAAATCCCTGCATACTCGAATTGATCCTCCCTTCTGAAGATTTTTCATAAGAGAACCGGACAACATTGAAGTCCTCACCAATACACCACAGAAATCCCCATTTCTGTTTGACACAGGAGAGCTCATCCCACATCTGGCCACAGAGATTAGTTGAGTAAGGACCATATAGTTGTGAAGACCCAACGAAAATCAGAAATTGTCTCAAAGAACCATTGACACTAAGAAAGTCCCACAGAAGTTGTCCTCCGAAACCCAAATATTCGAATTCCAAGCTACGAGGATGCCCCCAACAAAACCCCTAGCATCGAGCGCAACCCATTCAAATTTTTTTACACCCCAAAGAGAAGACAACATACCTTTATCTATAGCTTGTAATTTTGTCTCTTGCAAAGTTAGAACATCTGCCTTGATTCCCTTGCACAACTTCTTAATCTAAGCTCTCTTTATTTTACAGCCCAGATCTCTAACGTTCCAAGAGAACTATCATTGATCACCTACTCTTCCCCCTCTTACCCTTTTGTTGCTTTCTGACTTACTGGAAGAATCAAAGTTGATCAAACACTATAGACTAAGTAATTCGCGCCAGTCTCGAGGAGATTTCTTAGACTTGGAAAGTTGTTCTTCGCATAAACATTGATCTCCTTTTTTCTTTAACAAAGCAAACAAAATCATGAACATCTTCATCTCTAACACCTAAAGAAAGACCAATCATACCACTAACTCTCTCGAAAATGTCCTTGGACCAGCTCATTTGGGCTTGAGAAAGATTGGGGATATCTGGGGAATCGTTTTGGATCGGAAGATTGAGACGGGAATCAGTCTGCCTTTGAAGAACCAACTCGTCTAAGCCATTCGTGATACGTAGTGGTGTGACAATCACAACGTTGTCGAGTGAACATGAGTTTGTTGTTGTACTAGGAATGAGAACTTCCTGCCTCTCTGGAATCGCATCTTCGAAATCATAATCTCCTATATTACTTGATTCATCTTCCAACTTCTCGTCACCACCTGGAAGAGCTTGAAGAGAATTAGAAGGATTGGTATTATCATTGTTGCCCAATTCCCCTACTTGATTTTGAAAATCAGTGGACATCGAGGAGAAAGAAACTTCTGCTACTTCTACGGCAAAGGTGTCCCTGGGCTCCAAAACTTCTAGGTCGAAAGAAACCATTAAAAGTAGCCAAATAAAAGGGGGATGCAATTCCCAAGAGCGATCAATAGGCGCACGTACATTCACTAATGCAGTCGGGATACGTGTGGGGGAGGACATGAGCGCTAGTGAAAGAAGAGGACTCATCCCATGTAGAAGAGGCAAGCGATTGGCAAGTGTTAATGTTGGATAAAAATAAAGGCACGTTCAACGGAAGCACGTTCAATGTTGGAGGCTCAGTCGGAGGCAAAAGCAATGTGTCGTGGAATGGAGGCTCAGACAGAAGCAAAAGCAACGTGTCGTCCGCTTCTCCCATCCACGTCTAAGACTCGTCTCGAGGCTAAAGTCGATCCTGAGGAGAGGCACCGAACTTGTCGGTTTGAAACTCTCGAACTTGAGAAGACTGAAGCTCCCACCTTTTCTTGGATTGGCCTGGAATATCGCACATCCCTTCCTCCCACGGAGCACGAAACTAAGGAAGAACCACAAGGATTCATCCTGAAATCACCAACTTCAGATTCTTCAATGAGGTTAGCACGTCCTGAGCAAGAGTAAGGAAATTCATGTCGCACTGAACAAATACTCCTAGTTTATCTAACTCCGACGATAATTTGTTGGATTCTCTACCACGCCAGATCTCTCCCCATCTCTTGAGGCTCTCACCTAATCCTTCTCTATGGATCTTCAAGTCTAAAACGTCTTCCCTAACCACCAAACAGACAAAAGTTGATAGATCAACTATGTGAGGAGATTTCCTCACTCGTATTCGCAAAACCTTGAACTCCTCTCCTTGCTCTGTTTCAGGATCGATATCAGCCATATCTGGCTGTGAAAACTTCACGGAACCACAATTCCATTGGAATACCCCATACTAAGAACCAGACATCCGCCTTTCCGAAATGAGAAAGTTCAAATCCCCTTTTGAAGATAATGATGGGACCATTGATAAGGGTGGATTTAGAAAAAGAAACTTTGTTATAGCTTTCCTACGTGTTGAAGAAAATCCACATTTGATTTGCATCAATGGGTTTTAGAACGAACTCTGATTTAGAAATAGATACGCATGAAGTAATCCATAGCCGAAACTGCGACAAGGAGGGTTCAACGGTGGTTTTGGCGATCAAAGACCATTACAACTGGTATGCTTTTTCAATAAGCTCCAATCTAACAATAACTCGAGGGACCTCATCAAAGCACTCGGTCCAAACCCATTTCCTATCCTGTAGAATTTCTATTTCGCAGGATTTCTGTCAACTTTGCTGTAAATAGCTGTTTTGGTTCTGGATTGGCACTTGCATCTGCTCTTTTCTGACTAATGCATCTTTGAAAGAAGTTGAAGAAGATTGGGCAATGCGAGGAGGGGGGGGTTCCCGTTCTGCGAGCGATGGATAGAGACCTCTATTGATCTAGATCCTTTTTTCACCCCTTCATTGTTTTTTATATCCAGACCAAAATGAGCCCTCTTTACCTTCATTTTCTTTCCCTCGATACTCTCTTCATTCAAAGATGTGATGGCCGCCTCTACCTCTTCTTCGGTGCTCATCCGAACGAATGCAAAACCACAAAAAGCTCATGTCTCTCAATCTCGAGGAATATTGACGTCCATAACTATGCCTACCTTGCCAAACACCCTAGAAAATTTGATGTGGACCCAACCTTCTAGGTAACTAACAACAAATAAGGTAGGGTACTCCATCAGCTTCTTCTTCAACTTCCCATTTGTCGATGAAGAAACCCTTTAGCAGCAAACAGAGGTCCATCCGCCTTCGCCACCTTCGAGGATCTCACCCTCTTCGTGCGATGAAGGAAAATCCTCCTGAACAACTTGCTTTCCCTTATTGGCTCGTTGAAAAGAACTGTTGATTTGGTCCTCTCTTCTATCTTGCTTTCTTTTTTCTCTTCATTTCAAGAGCAGATCTTATTTTAAAAGCTCAAGTCTTATTAGACAAGATAAGAGATATCAAACAGGTCTTTAATCTTTTACCTCTCGATTTTTCTCTTCAATTCTTCATGTTGAGTCATTTATTTCAGCTCTCTTGATTAAATTAGTTAGATCTCTCTCTCTCTCTCTCTCTCTCTCTCTCTCTCTCTCTCTCTCTCTCTCTCTATGTATATATATATATATATATATATATATATATATATAGTTAGATCTCTATCAGTTATCTCTTATATCCAAAATGCAATCTCATATAATCCCTAATCACCAAGAAACCATGTCACTGTACATAGCCGGCTGTGTTGCAGACTTGCAGTAAGTAGAATGCCACCTTTCCATACCGTGAGGTAATATATTAAAACACCCAACACGACTTAGCTAAATAGCTGTACACAATAAGCGCTATAAGCATATCATTCTAGTCATACCCATCTCATTTATAGCAAATGTCTGTGGATTTTGTACCACATTCACATAAGCATGGGATACTTGCTAGTTCTATCAGTTCCATCGGAAAAATACAAACAAACTAATTGATCCAGTCAGATCAATACACAGATCAGGCATTTCTTCTGAGCATTAAATCTAAAATAATTTAGGGCTTGCCACATGCAGGCAGCATCTGTCAATTAGCATTGATTAGCCCTATCCTTTTTTTGTTTCAGGAGGAAGATAAAAGGAGATCAATTGGAAAAGGAAAGCATTTTTAACATGTTTCTCCTTCATGCCGATATTATTTAGAGAAACCGAACTGCCAAATGTGCAAACTCTACGGACTAAAATCCTTTCGGATAAAAAATCTGAAAGGGTTGGGATTTTCCTCTATTCCAAAACAGACCCTTAATATCATGGTTATCATGACAAGATAGAACAAAAAATGAAGTAGAGTTCAATGATTACCTGAATCACCAGAGTAACATCAGGATAATTCATTCCACGAGCTGAAACATCTGATGTAACAAGAATCAACCGCTTGGATTCCCGGAACTCATCTGATATTCGGGTTCGATAAAGCTGAGGTTTTCGGGAGTGCATCTCCCTAACATTCATCTTCAGCTCTCGGAGAAGTAGGAACAAGAGAGACGTGACCATTGCAGTTGTGCAGAAAACTATGACCTGAGTGCAGGCAGAGAGAAAAAATAAAATAAAAATTTGTTGTTGTTGTTGAAGGAATGACAGAATGCATTAAAAAGAAAAGTAATTATCTAAGGAGCAAAAATCTACAATAGGGCTAAGCATTAAGATAGCACACCTTGTAGTCAATCACCCGTGTTATATGCTCCTTCAAAAGGTAATGAACTATATGAAAATGATGTTCATGCGGTGCAACTAGATATGACTGCAAAACCTGCACTCAACAAGTCAAAAAAGGTGCATGAGTTCAGGCCCTCCACTATCTTCCTTGCAACAGCATTAAACTCCAACAACTATATATTACAAGCTGGGCAAGCACTATTCAGACCCGTACACAAGTTGCACTAACCTCCGAAAGTAAAACACTAATCAGATTGAAGGAAAGCATAAAATAATCAAGGCACAAAATTGCAATTAACTTGAACAACGATATGTGCATCAATGGCAGACATATATATGGGGTGTCAAACATGGTAGCTTTTAAAAGTAAGATTAGGCAACACATCTCAAATAATATTTAAAATAAGAAAATGATATTTTAATAGTAGATTATATATCTGCATGTGAACAGTAACAAAATTTTAATAGTGCTGAACAAAAACGACAGACCCAAAAGCAAGGGAAGGGAAAGCGAGGAGCCATCCCAAGCTCACCAACCACCCGATTACATCAAAGACACACAATCACCTAATAACTCGTCCATTTTACAAACGCTTAAGCCCAACTGCACAAGAAATTGCTTTTACCTTGGCCCTGGACAAGAATAATAGCTATATTATAATTATTTATAAAGCAAAAAATCCCAAAACTAAATAACAATCATAAAAACTTGAGAACAAGTTACATGTAAAAAAGTATCCCAAGACATGATAATTAAATATTAAAATACCTTTTATATGTGGTGTCGAGGAGAGTTCGATACTCTAAGGAGTCGTTTGGATGCATGTAAAGTTGTTAAGTTGTAATCTGATTACAAGTAATCTAATTACGGGTGTAGAGTGTTTACATGCAGTTCCGTTTGCTTTCAATTGTAATATGATTACAGGGAAATAGTTGTCTGTGCTTGGATAACTTGAAATCTGTTTACAGCCTGTATTTACGTATTCACTCACAACAGAGCTTGGAGTGGTAAATCCTTTAAAAATACTTGAAGGACAAAAAGTTTTTATGTAAGATAAATCATTGGGATAAGCCAAACTCAATAAAGCATGTGGCTGATTTTTACGGTAAACAAATCATTTGGTGGGTCATAGAAGTGGGCCCACCAATTCAAACACAGCACTATGGTATGACAACATCCCAACATATGAGAAGTTTCAACCCTAGCAACAGTAATAGATAAAGAGGGAGAGGTTTGTCTTCTTTTTCATCTTCTTCTTTCATTTTGGGTCCTTGTAGCCGTTGGAAGATGATCCGCAACTCTCCTTGCTTTGAAAATTTTCAAAAATTATAGCTGTTTCCTGAAATCCCTTTACCTGTAATCTGAAATATGACTTTTTTCTCATGTTTCATATTACTGCTAAAAGCTGTGTTATCGGATTACAGCCTGCAATCTGATTACAGGCAGATATACCCATCCTAATGGCCCCTGTAATCTGATTACTTGTAAACAGATTCCTGCTTAAGGACTATACGGGCATCCAAACGACCCCTCACATAGACACATGTCAACATGACACAAATTCTCGAAAGTGTAGTCTCCTTGTTACATAGCTTGTAATCCTACACGACCTAAGAAATAGCCTTCCGGCACAGAGGAACTCCAAGCAATATAAAAGAATGTTGATATAAAACTGTAAAAGTATTTAATTTCTCCATTAGCACTACATGTCAGGTGGGTAGGATTTGAAACTATTCATTAACACCCTTAACGAAAAACTCATTCAAGTTCTGAGTTGTCTTAAGGGCAAATGCTGGTTGGAAAATAATCAGAATTGTTGAGCCATGTGCACAATGATGACAGAACAAATCATATCCCTTCAGCAGGGCAGTTTCTTAACTTCAAACTGTTGCTGCCTGAAACATACAGCAACAAAATTTTGAAAATGGTCAAGGAAGACTATTCCTACCTTGGCATGAGTTTCAAGGCCACCTAAGCCCACTGTATCAATAAAAACATGATCCCTTTTCAAAACAAGCTGTGAAATTCGGCGAACCTGCAGAATTCAGAATTTTACTTATTTTTAAGCACAAACATACCATACATAAATAGCAGAAAGAATGGATGCTATGAATTATGTGAAAGAAATAAAAGACCTCTTTAGGAATTGTGGCAGAAAACAGCAAGGATTGTCTCTGACGTGGCACACAATCAACGATTTTCTCTATATCCTTCCGAAACCCCAAGTCTAATAAGTGGTCAGCTTCATCAAGTATAAGTACTTTAAGACCCATTAAACGCAATGAGAAGCCAGATTTGTTCTCAATGTGATCCAATAACCTTCCAGGAGTTGCCACTATAATCTGCAAAAAAATTAAAGATAAAAGCTAATATTTGCTACAATGTGCTAATGCAATAAGCAAGGTGTTTTTATCATTATATAATTGGGTTCCCATTAAACTCATTACGAACATGAACTTTATAAATGTGTCCATGTAGAGATTGAGTTCTGTGAGATCTTAAAGCCAGCCAACTAGATAAAGAGCACTGCTAAGGCTGCTAGCAAGAGTAAGACTCATGTTCTCACTCTAGCCAACGTGACACATTTGTAGCAATATCCAGGGCCATTCATCATGTCAGCCCATGTGAGTGCTGTTGTCTGAAAATTAGATCAGTCGAGTCTTCAGATGTGTTGTGTATGTACATAGAATATGGACTCTTGGTCTTTTTTCTCTGAACGTTTCTCTCTTTGAGCATTTGTGGCCCACCTGATGACTAACCAGCCTATTTTTGGGCCATAGCACATACACATTGAACCCACCAGGCCAGATATCAAACACAGCACATGCAGCAAGAGTGAGATTGAAAATCCTACTCTGGCAAGTAGCTACACATTCTCCTAGATAAATGAGATAGATTTCATCTGGGTTTCAAGAGATATGCACCAGTAAACAAGGGTGCGCTTCAAATTTTTATACAACCCAGGTAAACAAAGGAAAAAAAAAAAAAGTATAACTAAAGGCAAACCTGGCAAGGATCTGATTCGAGGTGTTTCTGATCAATCTTGAACCGCGTACCTCCAATTAGTGTTTGGACACCAATGCCATCATGGTATTTCAGAAACACATTTGCCTCCGCAGCAATCTGACTGGCAAGCTCCCTTGTGGGACAAAGAACAAGAACAAGTATTGGCGGCACCCTCTGATTTATACTGCTACTTGTGGCTATAAGAACTGTTTCAATTGCAGGAAGCTGTTTTCGTTCAACAATGCGTACAAAAGAAAACAGGCAAGATGTTATAAACAATAACAGGATCATTAAAAAAAAATAACTGGTGTACCAAAAATGCTGCACTCTTGCCCGTGCCTGTTTTGGCTTTGACTAAAACATCCTTTCCTGCTCCAATTTGATAGTATGGTCAGTTAAAAACTTATAGAGAAGCACTTCTCAAAATAACAAGATTCTCAAGAAGCAGTTACAAAAGTATTTTCTATCAGAAAAATATCAAAGAAATGAATGGGTGATAAGAGTTTCAATTGAGACATCAAATAAAAATCAAATGCATAAACCAGCGAAAACCATCCGGAAGTGCATGCAATTATAGCTGCGGATATATGCGAAAACTTCTTTTGATAAATATTGCATGCTCCTCAAGAAGACCATTTTATACACTAAGTCATGCTTCCATTTTACTACCAAGGTACTAGAAAATGGTACTATGACTGCAAAAATCCAAACTCTATTCTTCCACAATACAAGTCGATGTTCTTGGTAGGCATGAAAAGACAATTTTCATCGTGGAAGCACAAATCACTAATATCATCAGGCAACCAGAATGGAAGAATAAGTTCAATTAAGTTCAGAGTACAAAAACCAAGCATCCAAAGTATTTAAACCAACATACCATCAAGACAAGAAAGAAGTGCAGCCTCTTGCACCATGGTCATCTGCACATAACCAGCCAAAGAAAGTGCCTTGATTGTCAATGGAGAAATATTGCACTCATCAAACCTGGGAAACAGAAATAGAAAAACATTACCCATATAACCAATGATGGTAAAAAGAGAAATAGCTACAAATTCCATTCACATGCATTAAACCAATTTTAGCATAGGGCATGCCAACCATGGCGTCATTCCTTTGCAAAGCTATTTCTCGCGTTTGAGGAGCTCTTGCCCCTCTTTGGCTTTTTATCACATGGAGGTGTTTCCACTGACATTGTTGAGGCCACCGGGTAAGGTGTGGGGCTGACTGTCCATGGACCGGAGGAAGGAAAGATTGGCAGAGAGGAGGTTTAGAAGGTTCTACACGTTCAAAAATGAAGAGAAAGGAAGAAGGAAATGAAAATAACATGAATCAAAAGTGATATTAACACCTAATTGGAAAATTTTAACCTACGGCACAATGAATATCTGAGCTACTTTATGAATGAATCACTATAGCGCACATTGAAAACTTCAACACCTTAAAAAGGGATTTTGAGGTGGTTATAGAAAACAAGAAGGATTTTTTTTAATTACTCTTTGTTAGAGTAAAGAATAATATCAAAGTTGCAAAAAGTTTTTTTTTCGCACTATAATGGCAAAGTGAGGCATAATATCTCCTAGAATTAATGAAGAACACAGAGTGTACTTGGTTCCTCCACGAAAGACTCCAATTATCAGGTGATTCTATGAAATGGATGAATGATGGGTATTTTCTGCAAATTCTCCAATAAGATTTAAACTCCATCAAATGCATTGATTTACAACCCTATCCTTCCTTGTCTGACCACTCATCCATCTCAACATGCTCATTTCAGCTACACCCATCCAAAGGACATGTTGTTCCATAACTGCCCAACATTGTCCCATAAAGCATGGCTGGTCTTATAGTCATCCTATGAAATTTCCCTTTCAATTCGAGTGGTACTCGACAATCACACAAAACTCCAAAGGCATGTCTCCATTTCTCCTACCCTGCTTGAATTCTATGGGCAATCTCAACGGCGGCACATCTCCTTCTCAATCCCTCCACTCTCATTAATTATCAACCCAAGATATTGGAAGTGGTTATTTTGGGAAACTTCTTGGTCAACAATCTTCACTAATTCCTTGTTCCCACTCCTATTATTATTTATTACTAAAAATTGCACTCTGAATACTCCGCTTTAGTCCAAGTAATTTTAAATCTTGTAGATTTTAAAGCACCTCTCCATAAATCTAGCTTTGTGTTTACGCCCACCCTCATCTTGTCAATAAAAAAATACGACATTTGCAGATAACATACACCATGGCACCTCTTCCTGCAAATGCCTCGTTAACCCATCCACGACCAATGCGAAAAGGTACAAGCTCAATGCCAAATATGGTGTATTGTAAAGGCCGTTACGTAAAAGTAATGGTGGCAACCGTTACGCGTTACAGGGTCGTAACAGCCATTATGGAAAAAAAAAAAAATGACCCGTAATTGCCATTAACGGCATATTACGTCCCCTATAAAGGCCATAATAGCCCCGTAATTGTCTGTTATGGGGCAAATACAGGTTTTTCATACTTATTAATCAACATTACGAGGCAAATACAGGTTTTTCAGGAATTTTTTTTCAATAAAAAAGTGACCGTAAAGGCCGTTACGAGGGTTGTAACAACCACTACGACTCGTATCATAACGGTAACGGTGGTGGCCGTTACGGCCACCGTTACCGTCACAGAACACCTTGATGCCAACCCCTGGTGCATGCTTGGTATTCCATACTAGTAATGGTGGCCATAACGGACACTACCGTTATTGTTACAATATGGGCCATAATGGCCGTTACAGCTTCTTTTGGTGTATCAGCCCCATATTGGACCGTTACGGGCTGTTTGTTTCCGTTACGATCCCGTAACACATAACAGTGGCCACCGTTACCTTTACGTAACAGTTGTCATTACGTAATAGTTTTTTCATACCATGGGTGCAATCATAGAGTAATTAGGAATTCAATTGTCTCTCCACTAGTGATCCTCACGTTTGTTATTGCTCATTCATACATATCCTTAATCATGTCAATATATTCTCTTGAAACTCATTTCTCTCCAAACAACCACCAGAATAACTCTCCAAGGGCCTATCGTAAGCTTTCTCTAAGTCAAAAAAGATCATGTGGAGATCCTTCCTCCTCTCCCTATATTTCTCCATGAACTGTCCAAGTAGGAAAATAACATTAGTGGTCGACCTCCCTAACATGAAACCCAATTGATTTTATGATACATTCACCTTAGGCCTTAGTCTTTGCTTAATCACTCATTCCCAAAGTTACATGGTATGGCCCATAAGTTTAATCCGACGATAGTTAGTGTAACTCTATGTCTCCTTTATTCCTATAAATAGGTATCCTGATACTTATCCTCCATTCGTTTGGCATTCTCTTTGATCTTACAATCTCGTTGAACAACTTTGTCAACCAAGTAACCCAAAATTACCCATACACTTGCAAACCTCTATTAGTATACCATCTAGTCCAAGGGTCTTTCCTATTTCATCTTCTCAAAGTTTCCTTCACTTCAAATATCCTAATCCTATGAAAGTATCTATGAACTCCGACGTCATTTGAGTTTATGGTTCCTACTACAGCTATGCTCTCAGAGTGATTGTCGTTTAACAAGTTTTGAAAATAGCCTCTCCACCTTTCATTGATATCATTGTCTTTGACTTGTACTGCCTGGTCATTGCTCTTAAATCTTAATGCATCTAACGTGATGTGGATCCCTACTCTTCCTCTTGCATTTTTGCACGTTTGAAGACATCTTTCTCACCTTCTCTTGTCCCCAATCTATTGTAAAGATCATCACAACCCCAAGTTTACCTCACCTACTACTTTCTTAGTAATCTTTTAGGCATATTTCTATATTGTTCAAGATTTTCATTGTTTTAATCCCTTGCTAGCCTTTGAAACATGCGCATTTCTCATTAATAGCTTTTGTACATCGTCATTCCACCACCAAGTTGATGTAGGTCGAACCACATTAATTGGGCCCAAAGACCCATGGACCAGGGCCAAATCCATTAGGCCCAAGCCCAAGCCCCACAATTAGCCCATCAACAAGGAGGCCCAAGCCTCCCAACTAATTAGACAGCATAATCCAATCAACCATCTTTGCAATAAAATCCCATTAGATCTTTTATCTATTTAGCATCTTTCTTGGATTAGCCTTTTATTTTTGTAATAAATCCTTAGCTGTCAATGACACTAAGGAAGAAAATCTCCCACCAAAAGAAAAGAAAACTTTTAAAACTTTCCTTGTACATCAAAGAAGTCTATTTAAGGGCCTCGCATGAGTATTCTCAAAGAACTTTTGAATTCAATAGAAAAAAGTTCTGAATTTTATTCTCTACTTTAGTTGTGGTTCTTGTGTTAAGCTTAGCTTGGAGGTGACTACGTTTGGATGGATCTCTCCTATCAGTCAACCATGGTAAATTGGTATCATAGCGGGTTCCGGCGGCTGGATTAAAGTCCTGGATCAACAACAATCAGAATCTTCTGCTTCCAGCTTCTTAACTCATTAAAAATCTACTTTTTTTCCTTTCTTTTCTTCGTTACATCTATTACCCCTACCCCCTTCACTTTTTTTCTTTGATTTACAAGGCCCAAATGTCCAATTGACAAGGGGAGACTGCAGAAATCTTGGCAAACATTTACCCTCTTATTCCTGCCTAATAAAAGCCCAGGAAATCGGCCCATTAATAGTCCAAATCCAACTCCTATTCCAGCACATTAAATGCTGAAAAAAAAAGCACATTGACAGTCCAAGTCGAGCTCCTACTCCAGTCCATTAAAAGCCCAAAAGAACAGCCCGTTAACAGTTAAAACCCAACCCTATTCCAGCCCATTAAAAGCCCATTAACAGTCCAAATCCAACCCATATTCCAGCCCATTAAAAGCCCAGAAAACTAGTCCATTAATAGTCCAAATCCAGCCCATTAAAAGCCCAGAATCCAGCCATTAACATTCCAAATTCCAACCCTTGTTCCAACCCATTAAAGCCCAAAATCTCAACCCATTAAGAGTCTCCTATTCTAGCCCAGAATCCGCGTTATATTCTATCCATTACTTTGCCAACGTTGCTCCCCTGATACAATGTCCACCCGTAGTAGTCACATCTATTGAGGAAGGCTTACTGATCAACAACGAGATAATTGCATCAACAAGCTATTCGCAAGGCTAGCCAACTTGGAATCCACTATTGACCAGCTATGAGGAGAACAATATGAATAGAAGCCTAACTCCACGAGAGATCCTAATAGTAACCCAAATGCACAACCAAGTGTCCAGCTAGAACCTTCGGTGAATCAAAATGGTATCGGTCCTCATGAGTTTGTTTATGACTTCATGCAATGGCTCTTTGCAAAACGAGCCCATGACGACTTCATAGAAATGCCCAAGAAAGATGATATCACTAAGAAAGTACCAAATTGAAGTTCTGGACTTCACGGGTCACCTTAATACAAAGACTTTCATCGACTGGAGTACAATGCTTGAAGATTATTTTGCATGGTACGACGTGGATGATGTCCAACGAGTGGCTTTTGTCAAGGTCAAGTTGAAGGGCCTAGCAAAAATCTGGTGTGAAGCATTTGACGACAACAATTTCATCATGGGTCACCCTACTATCAGTGGGTGGGCTGACATGAGCAAGGTATTCCATAACAGTAACGGTGACTACAATGGCCATTGCCGTTACCATTACGTTACATCCTTTAAAAAAATTTGTTTCAGACCTATTACAGACCATTATGGGATAGATACAAAGCCGTTACAGAAGCCATTTTTTCCACTACAGCCTCTTGGGCCTCATAACGCGTAACCAATGTTGTCAAATGCGGTCACATATGCATATGAAAATCACATATGCGACCACACCGACCAGTGTGCATATTCGATGCATATTGCAAATATGCGAAATATGTGATTGCATATGCGATGTATGCGATCGCATATGTGCCAACGGTCAAAATCTTACCATTGGCACTTTTTCTTTGTAAGAAAAGAAAAAAAAAAATCACTTTTTGCCTATAAAAAGGCACTCAAATCCCCCCCACTTGCAACTTCCATTCACTTCAATACTCTCCTTTACACCTAATTTCAAATCTCTCTTACATTCTCCTAGTTTCAAGTTTTCAAATTTCATCTTTCAACTCTCAAGTTCCAACTTCCAAGCTTCAACTTCATACTTTCAACTTTCATCTTTCAACAATAACTAATAAATAGCTTGTTGATTGTGTTGTTAGTTGTTACTTGTTAACTATATTGTTGAATGTTGATGTAATTATTTCATTGTTTAATTTATTTTATTTCTCTCAAACATATTTTAAATATGTAAAATTAATTATCTATTAACTTAGGAAAGTTCTCCCTAATTTCTTATATTTTTTTAATTTTTTAATTTTTCTCCTTTTTTTTTTATTTTTTCGAAAAAAAAATGTGGTCGCATATGCAATTGTGGGATCACATATGCGCATAGGCATTTGCGGTCATACATGATCGCATATGTGATTCGACAACATTGCGCGTAACAATTAAAACCATTACCGTTATGTAATGGTCGTTAATTGTTTTAGCATACCATGGACATGAGAGAGAAGCTAAAAAGTAAGTACTTGCCATCAGACTACAAGGATAGCCTTCTCCAAGAGTTACTTGCGTTCAAACAAAGAATTTCATTGGTGGATGACTACACTAAGAAGTTCAATGAGCTTTCAGTCCATTGTAAGCTTGCAAAGATTGGCCGCATAATAGCAAACCATTATCGAGCAGGGTCACACTAAGAGATCCAACGCGAGATGGTCATGTATGATTTTAATTCAGCCGATGATGCTCATAGGAAGGCTCCAACAAGCAAGCAATGGCTGAAAAGCCTATTAGTAAAACGCGCTAGCGCGCTTTAGTTTTGAAGCAAGCAAGCAATGGCCGAAAAGCCGTTGTACGTTAGCGCGCTCATACGTTTTTCAGCTGGCTTCGAAGTCATTGCGTGCTAGCGCGCACCCTTTCAATTACTCTTACACCCATTCCTCTTTATTTTTACTCTCATGTTATTTCTATTGTATATATTTCATACATTGAGGATAATGTAGAATTTAGGTTCGGGGTGAGGTTTCCTTTGGAAAAATTCGTCAATTGAGCTTAATTTTTTTATGGCAGCATCTCCCCTTGGGAAATGGCGCATGCACACCTTCCAAGGTGCGATGGGAGTATGGGGAAGAATCGATGTGTGGAGCGCTAGAGCACGAGGTAGTGGACATTGAAGGTGCGTTCACACAAAACGGCAAGTGCGCAAGCGTGTGGAGTGCAAGCGTGCAGGGCACAGATGTGTAGGGCACTGAACTTCAGGTGTAGGGCACCGACACTGATGTATGGTTCACCAACACAAAGATGAAGTGGGCCAGCACCAAGATGAGGTGCACCAACACCAAAATAGAGTGCACCACCAGTTAATCTCCAAATTTTCTTGGAATCGTCGAAAAGTTTTCCTTAGAAAAATCCAACTAAAAGTCCCAAATGATGCCTCCAATCACCTATTCATAGGCAAATTCGGCGGGAAACAAGCACCACATCTCACTATCCAATTTGCCCACGTGGCATCAGGGCACTAGCTGAACTCCCGCGGACGTGTCAACGTGACAATTGTACCACACTCTGTGGTGGCAGACATGTGTCGCTTAATGATTCGCCAAAGTTAGAGAATATGTCCAACACAAGTATACTTGCAATCAGCAGTGCATGACTTTAATAAAATGATTGTATGTTTCCAATTATTGATCCAACCGAGGTGATTCCAGGACCATTGGAAGGATAATTGGATAGGCTCTCAAGTTGGCCTGGAATCAAGGCTAATGGAATCCATTTGGCCAGCAAATGTGATCACAAAGTGATAATAAGTTGTGGGGCCTTTGATTTTGTGCACTTGTGGAGACGAAGTCGTAACTTCCTCAACATAACTCTGATTGAGTGGATCTTAGGCTCTCCGGAAAGGTACTTGGATACTTTCCAATGACATAGACTTTGCTTTAAGCCCTACTCAATAAGTAGGAATGTTGGGGACTCTCTTTACCGAATAAGTATTCTAACCTTTAGTTGATTTTTCCACGAGGTGCATGACTTTGGGGATTCGTGTTCATCCGGCCTTCCGTGACTCAAATTTGGGTGATTCCTAGTTCTTTGAAAGTATTTTCGACGAGCTTTCCAACAAGTAGTGGCTCGTCCCATTTTGAGGTTGATTAACCTTTCATCCATTGGCTCGAAGACAACCTGACTCGGAAAAGGATTTTTCCAATGTTAACAGGTTTGTATGCATCCTAAACGATTGCCCTTTGAATCCTTGAAGAAGCTCACATTGCAAGACCGTTCAAACATTCGCCATTTGAATCCTGACCTTTATGACCAACATTAGGCCATTAACTCGCCAGAGTCCAGTCATTTTTTAGCCGGGGAAAACTTATGCAAGCCATGCCACATCAAGTGAGCCCAAGACCCACGGACTTGGCCCAGATCCACTAGGCCCAAGCCCAGGCCCCACAGTTGACCCATGGGCCTCCTAATTAGGCAACATAATCCAATCAGCCAACTCTGCAATAAAATCCCATTATATCTTTTATCTATTTAGTATCTTTCTTTGATTAGCCTTCTATTTTTTGTAATAAATCCTTAGTTGTCTATGACACTAAGAAAGGAAGAAAATCTCATGCCTAAAAAGAAAACTTTTAAAACTTTCCTTCCCTATACATCTAAGAGGTATATTTAAGGGCCTCACATGAGTATTCTCAAGGTGCTTCCAAATTCAATTTAAAAAAAAAAAAGTAATGGATTTTATCATCTACTTTAGATGTAGTTCTTGTGTTAAGCTTAGCTTGGAGGTGCTACCTTTGAGCAGATCTCTCTTGTCAGCCAGTTGTGCCACACATTTCCTTATATAATTGGATTTTCCCTCTGGATACTCCTAAACCATCTTTTGCCACTTTCCTAATGCACTCACTCATCTTATTCCACATAATGTTTATTTTTTCGTCGACATTCCACTTTCCTTCTTCCACCAATTTATTTCCGAATAACATTTTTTCTCCTCCTAAATTCCACCACCTAGTTTTTGGGCACTTATTAATTTCATTCCCTTTCTTCCATCTCTTAATATAGACATCCATAAACATTAACCTATGTTGTAAGGTCAAACTCCCTCCAATTTTGCAGTCCCTAAATATTGATCGTTCAGTCTTCCTAAAGAAATTTGTTTGGCTTGTATATGATCCATTTTTTTTAATATTACTAAGGTCCCTAAATACATCATACCCAACACGAGATGATCAATCACAACAAAACTTGAGCTAGGGATGATCTCTAAAACCCCGCATCCATCCACCCTTAAGCACTCAATACAAGGTCCAAAATCAACCCCTAAAGCCCAAAACCAAGCCTAGAACCCCCCCACCTCCAACCTAAGCTAGGTGGACCCGAGTCCTTAGCACAATCAACCAAAGTAGGCTCAATCATGCCACGTGGCAGGTGGTCCTCTGCATGCCACTAAGTATAGTTTGACCTGCAGATGGTGGTTGGTGAAGGGGAGGTGCATCCAAGAGAGGGCACGGCAAAAGTCAAACCTCCTCTCTCTCGCCAAAATACCCCTCAAATCTCTTCAAAATTACATAAAATATCACCCCAAGGGCCAATGAGAGGATGACATGTCACCCCAAGCTCTCCTTGGCCAATCAAGGCCCGCCATGTGGCATTTTAAACCTCGCCTACTCCCATATTACCACCTTTCCATTGGCTCTCCATATCAAAGCCCATCCACCCCTTCATTTCCACACATCCAGAACATTCCATCTCGTCCATTCTCTCCCCCCTAGCCTAGGTCTTAGACCTTCTAACCTTTAGCCTTTACTCTCTTAGCTTTCACCACCCAAGCCCAATTCAACCTAGCCTTAGCCTAACCCATCCTAGTCCTAACCCTCTACACCATCCAACCCATCTAACACAATCTAAAGTGAGGAAAACCATTCTCTATCCTCTTTCCCCTCTTAGCCTAAGCCTTCCCTAGCCTTTAGCTTAAGCCCTAATCCTAGTCTCTCTAACCAAAGCCAACATCTAAGAGTCCCATCCCATCACATCCATCATCTCTCTCACCTTAAGACCCCTCTCATCTCTACACAACCCCTCTCATTCTCACCCCTACCACTCCAAAGCCTAACTCAAACTCATATCCCTTAGTTTAGCCCAAAATTTTAGCCACACCACCCATCCAAACCATCCACCCAATCCACCAAGCTTACCAAGACCCTTTCACCATCTCAAGTTGAGCTTAGACCTAGGGTCTAAGTGTCCCAATCATCTCTTCCACGAAGAGTGTCAAGACTCTTCTCCTTCTCTCACATCTCCATCGATCTTCTCGCAAAGTGCTTGCTTACCGCTTCACTTAGTTTTTTGCTAACAACACTATAGAGAATGCTAGTGTATTGTATTGTGCATTGTGTGTGGTTAGTGGGCCCTTTTTAGTGTAAGTGCATGTGCACACTTCCCTATTCTCCTCCGGTGTACTATATGCTTTATCATAATAAAATATTATGTATTAGGGCAAGCAAGCCTAACACATCATCTCTCCCAAACTCTCCTCCTTCTTCTTCTTCTCTCTTAATATTCTCATCTCTTCTTCACATTATCTTCATCAAATCATTCTCTACTAACACCTCCCTTCTAATATAGTCCCTGCTTCTCTAGACAACATCTAGACATACCCCTGTGCCTATTGGATTTCTCGGATCTTGGCATACCAAAAACCTAGAGGTGCCTAGTCTTCGATTTCTCATTTTCAATAATCCACTTCTTGGTACTAGTTAAAGTGAGCAGGCCACCTCCACAATTAGAACCAAGTGAAGCTTTCTAGTTGGCTCTGGTTCTTATCCCTTACCAACTAGGTAATAAGACTACTCTAGAACCCTAAATCCCCTATAATCCCACGTATCCACAAAGTAAAGGCCGCACGTTTTTACAGGCGGAAAACAGTACTAACCCCATCTCTGTCACCGAGGTCTCTTACTCGGAATCTTTAGTCACACATCAGCCGCGGGAAACATTTTATTCCAAAGAGATTGTGGACTCTCTGACCTTTGTCATCCTGCAGGGTCTAATCAACTGTGGAATTTTGAGCAAATTGGCTAGTGATGACTCCAAATGAAGCGCATCATATTCCTAAGTCAACCCACTTACAAACAAGCCACACCAAGAGCGAGAGCCCTGAAGAGAGGCCCATGTGCACCCCACCGCATTCACGAGCCCGTTCAACAGCTCTTATCAATCCATTTAGAGTTACTCCAATAAGAGCTGGAGAATTAAGACTTTTTGTTCTAAGTTCTAACTCTTGTTTTACAATAAGCTCGTTTGGTAAAATCACTTTTTTATGACCGAAAAAAAGCTCTTATTTAATTAAGCATGTTTGGTAAAACATTCAGATAAGAGTTTTTTTAGTAGTAGTTGTCATTTTAAAAAATTTTAAAAAGTTTATCTCAAACAAGCATGCCCGTTCATGCCTCTCACCTTGGATGTGGATCATTCATCATGTCGAACATTTAATATGAAACATCCATCATGTGGACCCACCTTTGTTGTGGACCATCCATCATATGGGCCCAACATTTAAAATGGGTCGTCCATCATGCTGGACCTACCTTGGATGCAAACCATTATCATTACCTTTGATGTGGACCATCCATTGTGGGGCCCAACTTGATTTAGGTCATCCATCATGTGGAGCCCACCATCAATGTTAATTGTCTTTCATGTTGGCCCCTTCAATGTCCACTGCCCACACGTGGAGCCCACATTTGATGTGTCCATCATGTGGGCCCTACCTTCGAAGTGGGTCGTCCATTAAATGGGACATGCCTTGGATTTGGGTCATCCATCATTAGGGCTAAACATTGGTGTGGATTGTCCATTATGTGGGGCCCACCTCAACGTGGGTCATCCATTAGGTGTGACCCACTTAATGTAGGTCATCCATCATGCGGGGCCACACTTTGATGTGGGCCATCCATCATGTGGGGGGCCACTTTTGATGTCCACCATCCATCATGTGGGGCACACCTTCTGTGGATCATCCATCATGTTGTGCAACTTTAGACATTAGTCATCCATTATGATGGGCCACTTTGGACATTGGTCATCCATCATGTAAGACCTTGGATGTGGACCATCCACCAGGCAGTGTTTGAAATATCGATACTATCGGCCGATATTATCGGTATCGCACCAGTGTGAGAAGAAACTCCGCCGATAACACGCAGAAGATACCAAAAATCCAAAACTCCAGATATCGTACGATATTATCGTCGATATCATGCGATATATTGTCGACATCATGTGATACATCGTCGATATTGCCGATATCGCCAATAAAACCACCCCGAGCGGAAAATAAAAAAATTTTGAATTAGAAAAGAGAGAGAGAGAGAGAGAGAGAGAGAGAGAGTACATGTAATCGTAGGCTGTAGCGGTGATCGGAGGTGGGCCATTCAACAGGTACGTATTTGTATCCCTCTTTCTTTAAATTTTTCTCGCTATTTTCTTCATTTTTTCTCTTTCTTCGCTGATTGGAGTATGCCTGTGCGGATTTCTCGAAGATGCGGCGAGAAATCAGGCCGGATTTCTCAGAGATTCGGCGAGAAATCAAGCCGAAGAGGGAGAGCGCTCGTGACAGAGAGGGAAAACGAAGAAGATGGGGCAGGAGGGGTGAAATGGGGACGAAAACGCTCACCTGCGAACCAATTCGTACGTACTACATACGAACTTTTTTGAGAACTCATCATATCTGATGAGTCTCGAAAATCTGAACGGTCCACATGAAGCAGAACCTCATGAAACCCCCTGGTGCGAATTTTTACTTTGATCAAAAACTTCGGTGGGCCATGAAAATGCAAACGATTTATTCCCTTGATTTGAATTTCTCTTTTCTATGGCCCACCAGAATCTTAGATCAGGGTGAAAATTCACCCTCTAAGGTTCCATGGGTTTCCACATCTTATGGACCGTTCGGATTCGACACCCATGACATGTGTGCAAAAGTGCGCACGTGCGTAGGTGCGTAGGTGAGCATGCCTCGAAATGGGGATAGGTGCGGGTGTGGTTTACTAAGCACGCTCCTATCGTACTCAGTAAACTCAGTTGGGGCCCACATTTAATGTATTCTGTTTTCCCATCTAAATTAAGGGGTTGATCCCAAAACTCAGAACGGGAAGTGGATCATACCACGGGAAACAATGGTGACACTGATTTCCACTGTTGAAACCTTTCTGGCCCCTGCAGTGATGTTTATCAGTCATCCAAACCGTTAATAAGATCATATGGACATGGATGAAAGGAAAATACGAATTTAATAAGATCATATGGGCCCTGCAGTGATATTTATCAGTCATCTAAATTTAATGGTAAACGTCACTCTCTCCACTGTTTTCTGTGGTGGGGTCCACTCGAGCTCTAGATCTGACTCATTTTTTGCCTCACGCCCTAAAATGATCTGTTCAAATGGATGGACGGTGTGGATAGAAAAAATACATCATGGTGGGACCCACGTAACTTGGTGACATGACTTCAGTAATCCGCGCTGGAAGCGGATTGTGTACTGCAGGAAGCGGATTACGTACTGAGTAACTCAGTACCCTTAAGGTACTGAGTAAACTGTGGGGTCCACTTTTATTTATTTATTTTATCCACTTTGTTAATCCATGTTAAAAGATAATTTTAGGGCTTTATCCCAAAAACGAAGCAAATTAAAATCTCAAGTGGACCACACCACAGGAAACAGTTTGATTGAACCTTTACCATTAAAAATTTTTTGGAGGCCAAAGAAGTTTTGGATCAAGCTGAAGTTTGTGGTTTCTCTTCATCCATGTCTTTGTGATCTTACGAACAAGTTGGATGACAAATAAAAATTACTTTAGACACTAGGAAGGTTTCAACGGTGGAAATCATTATTCCACACTGTTTCCTATGTAATGGTCCACTTGAGCTCTGTATTTACTTCAATTTTGGGATCAACCCCTAAAATTATCTGTAAAAATGGATGGATAGTGTGGATAAACCACATAAATTCATAGTGGGCCCAACTGAGTTTACTCAATACGATAATAGCGTACTGAGTAACTCAGTACGCAATCCAATTTCCATACGGAGTAACTCACTATGCTTAGTGTGCTGAGTAAACTCTGTATGGTCCACCATGATTTATGTATTTTATCTGCTCCGTCCATCTATTTTAATAGATGATTCTAGGGCTTCAAACCAAAAATGAAACATATACAATGTTCAAATGGACCACACCATAAGAAACAGTTGAATTGAACGTCTACGGTTGAAAATTTCTTGGGGGCCACATAAATTTTGGATCAAGTATGTGTGTGTGTATATATATATATATATATATATATATATATATATATATATATTCCCTTCATCCATGTCTGTACGATCTTATGAATAGGTTGGATGTATTTATTATATCTACACCGTTCATCTATTTTTAGAGATCATATTAGAGCATTATCATGCATTCAAGTTAAATATAGTTGCATTAGTTCAGTTAAACATCGCATAATTGAGGACCCTATACAAAGGAAATTTATTATGTGCATCTTTTTTTAAGATGTTATGATTTAAAAGTGTGTATTAAGGGCCTTTTTAACAATCCCCAAAGTTTCATTAAAAAATTCAACCATTTTCTCAATGTTTCCCCATGTTTCCCAAAAAGTGCGATAAACTATGCGATACAAACAATATATCCTGTGCGATAACCGATACGTATCTGTATCCCAAGGGTGCGATACCGATATTTCGAACACTGCCACTAGGTGGGGCCCACTCGATGTGGATTGTCCATCATGTGGAACCACACTTTGATGTGGGTCATCCATCATGTGAGGCCCACATTGATGTGAACCATTCATCATGTGGGGCCCCACCTTAAAAATTGCTAAGGAAAACAAAAGCATACCTTGTGGTGCGTTGGTTTAAGACATCCCCCTTCCTCATAGAAGCCATGAGTTCAAAACTCACTCACTACTTTTTTATGAATATGGATTATTCCCAAACAAGTGAATTGGTTCGAGTAGTTGCAGTTTGCATCGTGTTAATTGAGTCAGCAAGTCAACTCAATAAGTTGCATCGGGTCGAAATTACGGTTTTCGTGCCCCAATGCGTTAAGTGCGGAAGTATGGCGGAGCTTTGGAATGTAGACTAAGTCCTAAAGGGGGGGTGATTAGGACCAATTTAAATTTATGCCAATTTAAAAACAACAATGCCTAACTTAAACTAATTAGCAATTAAACTAAGTGAGACAATGCAACTCTAAGGCTTCCAAGCCAATAGAGACTCCAATCACATAGGCTACAAAAGATGTGCAAGATAAGCAACTAGCTTGTAAAGAGGTAGTGAACATGTGTGTGTGGGATGTGTTATCTATCAACTTAAGCATACATCTAACTATGCATTCATAATTTAAACATTCACCATATTAACATAATTAAACATGTGTACAAATAATCAATCCCGAACACAAGCATGTATAGTGGTTCGGCTACTTGCCTACTCCACTCCCGGCGGACGCACTCAACCTATGAGTGTACCGGATTTCACTATCGGAGGTAGTAAATCAGGTTCACCTCTAACCTTTACAGCCCGACACAAGGACTCTAAGTTTATGCCCTACACGAGAGCAAGGGTCCTACCTAAGCAACCAACTCTTTATGCCCTACACAAGAGCAAAGGTCCTATACAAGAACCTGTAACGTATTCTCCCGCCGGACGTCCACGAAAGGACTTTAGTTGGTTTTTCCTTCGGCTAACCAATAACCTAGGTCCTCCACAAGAACCACGGGTTTAAGCCCTACGAAAGAGCCAAAGTCCTACGGAAGAACCTGAGTGAGTTTGGACACACTCTTGTACTCCAACCTACACAAGAAATGAGTACAAACATGGACTCTTACACATGACACTTGTCGGATTGAGTCCCTTTTGATGCGCCTCAATAGGTTGCTTGATCTTCGCTCTCCCGTGCTTCAATCAACTCCTCGATGCTCCCCCGATCATGTTGTTGCTGCTTTGCCAAGGCTTCAGCTCCACGATCAATCTCCTTGCATTTGATGCTTCTTCAAAATGACCAAGGTGGTATGAGTGGGTTGAATCTCCTACAACTAATGGGAAGTTGTTTTTCCTAGGAGATTTAACTGATGGACACTTTAGAGTATGATAGAGACTATAGATGTACCTATAAGCTTGGTCTAAGTACTCTAGAGAAGGCATGGGATCATGTTCTTCTTGAATAGAAGCTTGGAATGCTTGTTTGAGTGAAGAATCACCAAGAAGAGTACATGAATCTCATTGGAATAGAGTCTAGGATGTTCGGTTAGGCTTGGGATGCACCAGAGTCTCTAAAATGCCAAAATTCATCCTATGTGCAAAGATCAGGAAGCAAAATATATAGAAAAAGTGCTCTGATGGATCTTTAACGGCTACATTTTGGTTGCACCAAAAGAGCCTTCGGTCGAACCGAATTTTAGTTCGGTCAGACTGAAAAAAGACCAAAAGTTGTTGGACAGTTTTGGCCAGATTCGGTCGGACTAAAGCTGACCTTCGGCTACACTCGATCAGCAAGAATTTTGGTTCAGTCGAACCAAACTTGCCATTCGATCAGACCGAGTCCAACCAAACAGCAGCCAAATTTTCCTGTTCTATTTTGTCTTGCAATAGCCAGATTCGGTCAGACCGAAACCATCTTCAGTCGAACCAAATGTTGTTGAATTCAACTAATTATTTCAGTAAAGCAACCTCTAAAGCCAGTCTAAGGGCCCGTTTGGACGGGCGGATTGAAGTGTAGTGGATGGGATCCGATTGGATTGCACGGCTATCAATGTAATTAATGTGTTGTCAGTGGATTGTCTGCAATCCACTTGTAATACAAATCCAGAGTCGATCAGGTGGCCTGTTTGGGAAGCGCCGTCCATCCAGGATTCATTTCAGTTGTCTTGTTTGGACGACAGGTATGGAATTGAAAAGCTATACCCATCTAATGTGTACGGGCGGCATGTAAAGGGTCGGTGCTATTGGGCCCCACCATGATGTATGTGTTTCATCCATGCTGTCCATTCAAATTTTTTTTTAGATGAATTTATGTTATGAGAGAAAAAAATAAGGTATATCCAAATCTCATGTGGAGCACGTTTCGAAAAAGCAGTGTTGAATGAATGCAAACCATTAAAACTTTTTGGGGGACATAAAAGTTTTGTATCAAGCTGATCCCTGTTTTTTATTATTTTTTCCCTTCAATTGGGTATGTATGACCTAATCAACAGATTGGATGTCAAATAAACAATACATTGGGCCTTAAGAAGGTTTTAATGGTGGATATCCAATCACTATTATTTTCCTTTGGTGTGGTCAACGTCAGAATTATATCCTCCTAATTTTTTGCATTAGTCTTAAAATGATATGTAAAAAATAGATGAACGTAATGGATGAAATACATACATCATGGTGGGGTCCATGAGCGGCAAATGTTGATCCGTATGCGGGATTGTTGAGAGGATTGGGATGGGTTCGAGGCGACATCCAGAGAGAGAGAGGAGGAGATGGACGGACCGCTGAATCCAGCAGAAAATCACTATTATTACCATCTGCCTTAACTCCTCGTCAAACCAAACACGCCGTCGTCCGTATGTTGGTAGAGTGGACCCACGAATCCCGTCCAATACCGACTAATCCCTTCTAATCCGCCCGTCCAAACGGGCCCTAAAAGTGTTTAGGATATAAGCTCCTATGGCCAAAAGGATGATCAAAATGGGTTATTCATATTAAGTCCAAATCATCTAGAGGTTAAGGGATTGTTTTGGGACAAAGGTTAGGGTCACCAAGGCATCTTGATTTACCTGTTTTGCTTCCTTGATGCACCGACTTCGCTTGTGTTTTCGATCTTCACTTTCCAAGGGCTCAACCGACTATGCAACATAACGACTCATGTAATTGACAAATCAGGTGTAAAAATGGTTGCACTTACAATAAGTTTTGCATTGACGACCTATGGTTTAACTGAGGATACGGGCTTAAATGATGATGATGATGATGATGATGATAAGTTTGCGATTTCTGGGTTCACAGTCTTACAAATTAGTCTTCTTCAACCTTCACTAAAATTAAGAAGTTTGAGTTGGTGGACTATGGCTCCAAGAAGTGGTTATAGAAATAGGAAAATTTGAAAGGAACTGATGTAGGACGGCCTAAATGAACATGGTATTTAAAAGGGGCGTATTTATGCAATCTTTAAAAATAAATAAAAAAAATTCAGCCATATACATCATAAAAACAAGAAAGAAATAAGGTTAATATAGCAATGATTATGGCCATCCATCACAAACACAAAGTATTGAATATTAAAATCTAAACTTAGTTGGATCCAGTGAAAGATAGAACTTTCATCTTGCAATAGGTCCGTCTAACGATCTAGGTGAATTTTCTGGATTGGGAAATCTGAAAAATTCAGAAAAAAAATTGGTGGTTCTTCAAATTTAGGCTTTGGGTGATGGGTTTTGAAGAATGTCAAAATATGTAAAAGTGAGGATGAAAATCTTTTAAGATCTAATGATTTAGATAAAAAAGAAACAGGGTCGGCTTCTAGATCTAAAGATTTTAGGAGAAAAGGAAGAAAATAGGATTAAAGAAGAGAGTACCTTGAGACAAGAAAGAAGGAGACAGAAGTAGAGGATGAGAAATCACTTCCCCGGGCCTCATGCCCTGTTTCAATCACTAGAAGTCAAAGATGAAATCGTCAGAAGCAAAAGCTCTCTTCTTTTTTTTTTTCCTTCAAAGATAACATAACATTCTTTAGGTTTAGGGTAAAACACACTTATAAATTCGTAATTACATGAAATTACCAAAATACCCCTACTAAAAAAATTCAAAAAAAAAAAAAAAAAATCGAACAAAAATTGTGCTCAAACTGTCTCAAAACTTAAATAACTCAAATGTTCATAAACTAAATTCAAATTCAAGGACCAGATAGGCCCTGATATAGCGCCGTGAAGGTGGCGCAATGAAGGTGGGTCGTGACGATCCAACGGTCCAAATGTTTCCTTCAAGCAACTTACACATGTTACGAACACATGTGTAAGGTCTTCAACCTCTAAAGACCCAACCCGCACCCGTCATCTAACCACATTGACACGGGTAACGCACACCTCTTACGTTGATATACTTTGAATGGCTTGGTGTCCACATCAGGAACAAACATGGTTCCATTGTATCAAATTCTGACCATGGATCTAAAATGCATCCACCGTTCTCATAACAAGACAATCGTATGCATGGTTGCATGCATGCAAGACCTTGAAACTGTCGAAGTTCATTATATTAAAAAGTTAACTATTTGAAAGATTTCTTTCCTTCATCCTCATGCCACTTCTATTTACACCACATTCACCATTCCTAAAACATAACAAGCACAATAAACATGCATACGTGCTATATAGTGCATGCATAAAAAATATATGGCCAAATGATCCCATGGACCACTCCAATTAGGACACCTAGACAGCCCATCATACTTTTAATGACAAATCATGAAAAGGACATCCCAATGGGATTATTCAAACCATCGATAAGATGGCCTTCCAGATTGCAGCGGTTCCTTTCCAACAAATGGATAGGATGGTTAGAATACATGATAAAAGTGATGTTTTAGAACCCATAAGCAATCCATGATGAGCCCCGGAAAATAAATGTATCAGACTGTTGATTGGACCAACTTTTTATACGAATTATCTTGACCATACATTTCATAGGCTATTGATCAGATGTTTTCAGTTGGTTATGTGATGGAACTAATGGACAGCCCTGGTCGGTTTATCAAACTGTTCAAGCGTCCTGAATATACTGTGGTGGGGTGGACTCCATGTGATCATTTTCCTGCATATTTGCATATGAATTCACATCAATCTCAAGTACACAGATTACTCCACACAAAGCAAATAATTTCTCTATCCACATACCTCTTCTGACTAAGAAGTGACTCCTCTTTCTCTTCATTCCTTCTGTGTTCATTCCCAGCTAAATTCCTAAGATTCACCTCATCCCGAATCAACCGAACTTCCTCTGAAAGCACATCCCCTCTTTCGAAAGCCTTCGGGGCCCACCTCTTCACCTTCGCATCATACTCCCCCAAAGCAGCGCTACTTATCATCTTCTTCCGGCTAATCCTCCCTTCTGAATTCGGCTCTCCCTCATCAGCCTTAAACCTTGGCCACCTCGAACTCCCAGCCGCTTTGAAACCAAAATCCCCCTCATCACCACTTGACAAACTCCCTGTCACCCTAAATCCAACCCTCGATCTTGATCTCCTTCCTGCCTCCACCGAGTAATGCCTCTGGCCTGACGGATCAAAATCGTGCTGGCCCGAGACAATCTTGCCCAAATCGAGCGGTGAATCAGCAGATCTGATCATCGGACGAGACCGAGGATTGGGCGGTTTCACTGGGCCATCATCTTCATTCCAGAGATCTTCAGCTCCTTCCTTCATAAACCGATCAGCAAGGGCTTTCACGTGGTCCTTCGGCGTCATGGCGCTGAAACTTTTTGACGCATCTGGGCCGTCGGAAGGAGGATCCGATCTTCCGGCGAGCTTCGCACGAATCTCGGAACGGATTCGAGCTTCGTAGAGCTGTTTCTCGTGTCTGAGGAGCTTCTGCTCCTTTTCCTTGGCTTTCTTCTCATGGAGGCGTTTCCACTGCCATTTGTTGAGGCCGCCAGGGAAGGTGCGAGGCCCACCGCCCATGCGGCGGATGAAGGAGAAGTTGGAGGGGAGGAGGTTCGAGAAGGTTCTAGAACGTTCTAGGAGGAGGAGTGAAGAAGGAGAAGGCATGGCTAGGGTTTAGGGTTTTGAAGTGAAGACGGGAGTGAGGAAAATGGCACGAGGGGTTTTTTTGAATGAGGAAGAGGGTACGCGAATTGCCTCTGCCTCGCCAACAGAATTTCTGTAGCAGAAGTTACGTGCAGCCCACCGAAATGTAATGTCCATGAGAAATCCACTCCCTCCATCAGTTTGGCACGCTCACGATAAGACGAGAATCCGATAACGAGACATCCAAAACTGGTGGGCCACACCACGGGAAGCAGTGATAACGCGTTCGAGATTATTTCACGGAAATAAATTTGAAAACATAAAAAATGTGTCCGTGTGTATATATATATATGTAGAGAGGCATGCTTAGGGGTGCACATCTAACCGGTAGAACTGTGAAACCGGACCGGAACTGTTGGATCGGTCCGGATTGGTCCGGTTCTAAAAAGCACCGGTTCTGATTCCGGTTCCAAAATTTTAAGAACCGTTGGATACGGATTGATTCCAGTTTAGGGCCCTGTAGAATTGAACCGAACCGTTGAATTAAACCATTGATCCGAACCGTTAAACCGAATCGTTGAACCAAACTGCCTCTTCAATTTCAGCGGCATTTCTCTTCGTTAGTTTGTAGGGGTACTTTCGTCATTCAACTAAATCACATGGCATCCTCGTAATTGTATCCTAAAACAGACCCATATATGCAATGAAAAGGGGGAGAAGAAAAGTAAAAGAAAGGAAATAAACATTTCAGATTCCACTCCTTCGAGATCCTTGAAGTTGGGTTTTCTGTTTTTCTTTTTTTTTTTCTTGAGAGAGAGAGAGAGAGAGAGAGATGGACCCATTTCAAGACGACGGTTGGGATATTCTCGATTACAACATCATTCAAGACAACAAACCCTCCTCCGATCTCTAGTGGAACAACAATCAAAGGTCCGGATTCTCTCTCTCTCTCTCTCTCTCTCTCTCTCTCTCTCTCTCTCTCTCTCTCTCTCTCTCTCTCTCTCTGTGTGTATGCGCTTGCTTTTTACCCCTTCAGATGGGTTCTGGTTATGTAAATTCAAGATTTCTCGGTTTTTTTTTTTCGCGATTTATTAGCAATCTTTGAAATTATTAGATATAGATTGGAAATCGTCATTTTAGTGTTTTAATTGAAAAGGCTATCGGTACATCTACCAATTGCAGCTCGCCGATTTCTATATCTGGTGCGCTGAAGTCTATTGGAGATGTCGCATGATGGTGTCTGATCTAGACCATTCATCGGTTGTGCTCCAACTTGACTAAGGTGGCCCACCACGTTATAGTCTCCACATTGCTAGCCAAAACCGTGGAATCGAACCGTTTTTCACGATCCGGTTCCTGTCTGGTTCCAGGGTACCAACGGTTCGGTTCCAGTTTTACCCCAGAACCGGACTAAACAGACCCGTGTGCACCCCTAGGCATGCTCACCTGTGCACCTACGCACGTCCGCACCTTTGCACACGTGTCATGTCATGGACGTCTAATCCGAACAGTTCATGTGATGCAAAATATAGAATCCCATGAAACCCTAAGGGACAAATTTTCACCCTAATCTAAAATTCTGGTGGGTCAAGTCAAGGGAGGAAACTATTTTCATTTCTCACAGCCTACCAAAGTTTTGGATCAAAGTAAAAAAAAAATTGGACCCAGGGGGTTTCATGAGGTCTTGCTTCACATGGACAGTTCAGATTTTGGAGTCACATCACGTATGATGAGTTCTCAAAACAGTTCGCATGAGTTCTATGCGAACTGGTGCACAACTGAGCATTGGGCTATATATATAATGAAAACAATTTCCTCCCTTGATTTGCATTTCTCTTTGCTATGATCTACCAGAAATTTAGATCAGGTGAAAATTTGTCCCTTTGGGTTCCATGGGATTCTGCATCACATGGACCGTTCGAATTAGACACCCATGACAAGTGTGCAAAGGTGAGCATGTGCATAAGTGTGCAAGTGAGGATGACTCTACACACACACACACCAAACTAGAGCAGGTATATGATACCATGTCCTTGAAGTATACTTTGCCCCTCTCCAATTGAATTGAGACATTTGATATGAATATAAGTAAATCACTTCCAAGATACAACAAGCCTTTGTAAGATTCGTGCAACAATTACGAAAAGACCTCTATAGAAACTCGGTGACATAGTTCATGTCTTTGGTATACTCGTTGAGTGCTCAAATTCAGTGACTCGAAATTCGAGCAATTCAACTTGTTTATGAGTTATCTTTTTTTAAAAAAAAAATTAGTTTGTAGAGCTCAAATTGAATTCTAATTTATTTGGTTTGGACTTAGATGATTCTGGACCTGGAAGGTCCTATTATATAGCATCTGGGATGTGGACCATTGTTAGGTGGTCATCTATGGTTCATAACGTTTGTGAAACATTTTTGACTATTGATACTAAATTTCAATCATTTCAAACCATTAAATTAACGATTTGACCATTGGATTATCACCGGCTAATTATTTTTAGACTGCTTTGACTATTAAAGCTACTAGCCGTTTTGAAAAACGGTCGATTGTTTCTAATCATTGATCTAAACAATCCGTAAGGTTGTGAGAGAGCGACCAATCTGTGACACGATGCACACGTGGGAAGTGCGAAGTGCAAAGTGCACCAACTAACGTCATTACAGCCACACTGCCCATGCTCGTGCCTAAGCTTGAGCCTGAGAGTGCGCGCATACGCATTATAACACACAACCTAAGTGTCACTCTATCCAGTTTTCCAATTAAGAATACTCAATAGCTTATAAATCAATAGTTTTCTCCCACTCTATCCAATGTGGGATTAAAGAAAATCTTTTTTTTTCTTTGGTTTTTTCAAAAGCATTTTGAAGGAAAATTGAAATTTTTAAATTTTTTGGAAAATATTTTCTTTTTATTTTTAAATAAAAAATCTCAATAATCCCCCACTTAGTTTTAAAATATAAGAAAATTCCGCCATAAATAAGTGACAACTCTTATGCATAGATAAATATATCTTTACAATTTGAATATTTCCTTAATATAAGTAATTAAAGTTTTCTCAAAATTCCTAGTAGTTACGGCTTTAAACTAGTTATTCCTTAATGACAAATTCGAAGATACCACATAAATAATAACATCTACATTATATGAGTTGCCTTATATATACTCGCTTAATACTTTTAATGGTCATGTGTTTATCTTGTTTCATGAACGACCCCGAGAGAAACTCTTACTCTCATGAGAGGCAACACCACCTCTATATTCACATATGTAACATCCTTCCAGGGTTTCCGTTATTATTTAAAACATGTGTTCTTTAAATTGGATTTCATTAAGAGTTCCAATACTCAACCTTATATTTGTAATGGCCAGCACTATTCATCCTAGATGAAGTTCTTTATGGTAGTGTTGAAGTTCTCCACATATCACTAACTTGTTCTTACCTATTGAACTCAAACCTATAGATTTTCTAATCGGGTTAGGTTTTCATCACTGGCGGAACTTTAGTTGAAGAGTGTCAACTACATTCCTTTAAATGTTGTCCTTACTACTCTTGTTAGAGGTTTAGTAAAAGGATCAACTAAGTTATTACTTGACTTCACACATGAGATCGCAATGACTCCATCTTGAATCAACTGTATTACATAATCATGTCTTAAAGTTATGTGTTTGGACTTCCCATTATATGTGTTGTTGTAGGTGTCACACCCCAAACCCGAAAATTGGATTCACAGGAATCCCGATTGCCGAATCTGGTGCCGATAGCCTCTGTAGTACTCCATTCTCGGCTCCCAGCGCCCATATGGCAGGTTCCGATCCTGCGATCCTACAATGAAGATTTTTCAACATGCATTTATCTCGTAAGAGGCATAACCACAAGTTTACCCAAATCACAAAGGCAACATCATCATCACATATCCACTAATATAAACATTTGAATACAATGCTGAAAGGAAAATACATATGTTAAAATCAAAACTCCAAAAGTCAGCTACATGCTCCAAGCTCCACGTTGCTGCAACCTAACATCACCTGCATGCATCTATCATGCATAAGCTTATAGAAAGCTTAGAGGATATTGAAAGTGTGTGCACATGATAAGTGTCAAGCACACAAATACAATGTCACAATCATATAATGTCGAAAATACAGGTAAGATCATGAATCATACGATACCAGAATAAGCGAAAATACTGATAAGTTTATAAGTCAATCAATATCAGAGTACGCAATACAGATCAACTATGCAAATGGGGAGTCATAAAGAACTAAATATCAGATGTCATATGTAACATCCCGACTTTTCAGGACCTGAGTACATGACCCGTTTCCCAAAAATCCGAGTGTTAACCTTAGAGGATGGTCAAATTCAATATATAATATTTTTCTTTTATCAGAGTTAACAGATGAGCATAGGATGGACAAATCAACATAAAGGAAAGTCTTCATTTACATTTAGGATATATAATTAGCTGCCCATAATGACTTATACAAACCAATGTCTCAATGAAACAACTACAAGAATTACAAAATTTTATACATGAGAAGTATTTAAAAAAATGCATTTAAACATAAGCCGCAAGATCGCGCAGCTTCTCTTGACGATACAGTTATGCATCTTTGGCACTTGTACCCAGCTCCTCGTCAGTCTGAACCTGTAAATCACTTAAGTCACCTGTGCTACCTGTACGGTTATATTTATTTGATGGATGAGTGGCCAACTCAGTGTGAACTCCCCTCAAGATTACACACCATCGTATTAGGTAAGCATAGTTATAAAAACATGGCAAGGCATACAAAACAATACATGATGCAGTCTTATTAAATGCATGAATGCATGAATGCATCATCTACCTGCGGATGCACATCCCACTGTCAAAATAAAGGGTCGCCTTAAGAGAACTAGCCACCTGGAAAAATACACAAAGGTACACCCGAGGAGGACCAACTATCCGAAAAAGACCATAATATATAAATCGTCCAAGGAGAATTTAATCGCTAAAAAAAAAAACCATAAAACATAGATCGCCCATGAGGAATTTAATTGCCCGAAAAAGACCATAAAACATAGATCGCCCAATGGGAATTTAATTGCTCGGAAAAGACCATATGCTATGAAAATGCATGATTAGCCCAACCGTTATTGGTCCGTTCACAACCAGCAGATTTAATAAGCTCAAAGGTCACTATGAGGAGCTAAGAGCCCAGTGTAGGCTGACAGCTTAGGCATAGTGTCCCATTCCACAATCCCTAGCTCATGAGGCTACCACCTAAGGATGTTTAATGGATCCCAATCGACTAGTGGCCAATCATATTTAGTAATGGGGCTTACCATCGCATGGTTGTACAAAATAAAATATCGAACCCATGTAGGGCAAATACTAAACCAAAGCCACATAGGATGATATCGAGACAAGCCACCTAGGGCAAATATTAAAATAAGCCACATAGGGCAAGTATCAAAACAATGCGATAAAAGATCATCCTTGAAAATTGTAAGACACAACAACCCTGGATGGTAGGCCCACATCAATGGTCAATTTAGACCATCATTTAATAACCACTAGATCAAATGTCCATTGCAATCATCGTCAATAGAGTTACATCCCAAGTATGGGTGTACATTTATAAGTGGAGGGTTTCCCACTAATATACCAGTTTAAATCCCAAAAGCAATCCACAAGTAATCCAATATCATGAATTAAATATACAGGATAAACATTAAGCATGTAAGGTAACAATTCAATTCCAACAATTTAACATATGTGATTATGAAATAGAGATATTAATTATAAATTAAAATAAAGACTATAACTTAAGCTAATAAGAAAATAGAAAGCTCAAGGGGAAGAATCATCACCTTATGTATCGAATCACCCACTACTTATGCTAGGAAGTGCGTGCGCACCCTTAGAGTTGAATCCTACCACAAACATGAGCTTGTACAGTTAGATTCAAGTTCTACACACCACCTAGGTTAAGGTCATAGCCTAGAGCTTTAATTTATTTATCTTTAGGGTTTTATCCACTAATTTAGTTCTTGGCTTGTTATAGAGTTTAAAATCTAATTAATTTATAATAATATTAGATGTAATAACAAGTAATAACCGTCAGTTATTCTTTAAAAATACTAATCTTATAATCAATAATCTATAAATGACAAAATAAGAATAACATTGATAATGATAGGTGTTAATATCTAATACTGATAATCAAGTAGTTCAATTAATGGTATCTAATAATAAATTCTAACAATAGTAAAAACAACAATATTTAATGATGTTACAAATAATGATAACCTAGTAATGGCTAACTAACAACAACGCCAATTATTACATTAAAATGTTAATTATAATTTCTAGTTAATAGCCTTAAAATAATGTTAATTGTTATAACAGATAGAAAATAATAACAGTATTATTGATAACAAAAACAACTAATGATGAATCTGATCGATGAAGAGGAACGACAATTCTTACTTGGTTGACTCAATTCCAGCCGTGTTGACTCGGTAGCAACCAACCGACTCAACTCCCCTACTTCTTCCTTCTCTCTCTCTCCATCTCTTTTTCTTTCTTCTTCCTATTTCTTCCTTCTCCCCCCTACTTCTCTTTCTAATTTAGCTGGGAAACTCCAGCAAAGATCGGACTAAGCTAAGGCCGATACTCAGCACCCGACCCGGCTGACTCGGCCTGGTTTGCGTAGCTGCCGCTAATGGCGGACGCTCTCTCTCTCCCTCTGCTTCTTTCTTTCCTTTCCTTCTACTTTTTCTTCCTCATGGTTCTCATCTGCTGGCAACAACACCCGGACAACCTTGCCCAAACCCGTCAGCGAGTTCAAGCGGGTCAGGGACTCGGTTCGGGTGGCCAGTGTAGCACAACGGTCTGCCCTCATTCGAGCTATCTCTCCTTCATTACCTCTTCTCTATTTTCCTCTCCTTCTAAACTCCCTTTTCTATCCCTTCTTCTTATCTCAGAACAGGGGTTGCTGGCCACCCCAACACGACCGAGTTTTGAGCTAACTCAGGCCGTTGGTGTGGTGCGGCACAACTCGAACCCAACATTGACCTTCTCTCTTTTTCCTCTCATTCTCTCCTTTCTTTCCTGAAATGGTGGTGAGAATCCCGAGAGAAACGACTCTTATTTATAAACTTAGGGTTCGTTTGCACTACTACAATGAACGGTCAAGATAGGTGCGGCCGCACTCACGGCCTCATTTCTGATCCTTGCGTGCATGGGTTTGATCCACTGTGAGGGACAAATTCCCATCACTGTGGCCCACCAGAAAAGAAGCTTAGATCTGCAAATAGGGCCCACGCTATCGTGGCGGGTTCTTCGACTTGACGAGGAAGATGAGGTAGCCACCCATGGCGATTTCCCACTGACGGCCTATCAGGGTGATCTAGATCGTTTGGATGGGTCGGATGGGACCGTTGATCACTGTGGGGGCCACTTTTCCTACCCATCTAGTCCGAGTGCCATAACCCATGAGAGATCTGCCTTCGATGTCATCTCGCAAGATAGGAGGCTTCTTTGAAGGAGTCGTTGCTACCCTACGTCGAACGGCGGAGATTACTCCGCGTGGCCTGGTGAAAGGTCTGTCTATTTCCAGCAACGAATGGAAAGGGTGGATTTCTACCCCAAGGGACGACCAGGATCGAAGGAGAGTTTTGGATGTGGATTGCTGACATGGACGGTTCCACAACGGCTTTATTTTCGGAAGAATGCAGCTATCCGTCCCGAGATCGTCTATTACGTGCACACATGCATGTATGCATGGGTTTAGATGGTCACCGTAGAATTGGTCGCTAGGAGCTCCTAGATCAAATGGACGGTTTAGATCGCCCGGATGGTGGCTCGAAATGGGCCACAATATGTCCATGGCAGACGTTTTTCTATCGTATCTTGATCATGCACGCGTATGCTCGCATGGACTTGTTTTTCATCATAAATGTGGTTGTCCGAACCTCGTAAGACTGATGAACGGTTTGGATTTCTCGGATGGTGTCCGAAAGTGGGCCACATCTCGTGTGAGTGGACACCACTCTGTTCACCATGCTGCAGCGGGAGAAGATCCCGCCTTTTTCGCAAATTCATCGGGTCAGCGGAGTCTTGACCGTCCTGGTTATCTGGTGCACGTCACGCACCAAAGTCTGTGGTGCACGTTCACCTTGTGTGGACCCCACTGCGATGTCTGTGGGAAATCCATACCGTTTATTCACCCCTGGGTCCTAAATCAGGGCTCTTGGTTGAAGATCAGCTCATTCTAAAGTCTAGGTGGGCAATCCGATGGTATACTTGTCCTACGAGTTCCCTAAGGGCCCCTGGTCAAGTTTAAATGAGAGTCACTTGTAACTTAGTGGTCAAATGCCTCAATTGGGATGGTTAAGTAGTGTTGTTAATGGAATTCTAATGTGTGAAGATTTTGGGGGTTTAATGATTAAAATTCTTGAGCTTAAGGTCCTAGTTTAAGGTGGATTACGTAGATACGTGGGCCATACCCATTATTTCCTTACCTTATTTCATTTATTCATATCGATCAAATGGTCAAATTGGTTTTGATCCAAACTTTAATGGTCAAAAATCTCTAAAAGTTGCTCATATGGTGAAGACACTTCACGGCTTATATTGGACGGTTAGATGGTCAATTTTAATGGCTAAACGGGTTCGTAACTTGACCTAATAGCTGATTAATGGATGATTTTAAGGTCTAATGGCTGAATTATTTGAATTGTCGGCTAATGCCTGTTTAGATAATATAAGGGTCTCATCTATTGTCGAATTTTGGATTCAATATCTGACTTTTACTTCAATGGTCTGATCAGTGCCATACTCAAACATCAGGGTCTCTAAATGTTCTTGATTCAATCTAAATGAATTTTGACAATTATTTTCAAGCTTTAATGGCTTGATTATTGTCAACTACGCTAAATATTGCGGCCCAATGCATGGTGGCCTTGTAATGTGGTGGTTCATCTTGAATACTATCAGATGGATGGCTTGCTCCGTGGGTGGGGATTTCTTTTAACAGTCAGATTTATACTTAGGATGAATGTGAATGTGCGAGTAAGTTAGGTCGCACGATAACACTTGAGTACTCAAATGTATGGGGTGTTACACTGTATGTAGACCATATAGATGTAGAAACACAGTAACCCAAAATATCATATGTCGTGGATGTAATGCAATATGCTGTGCGAATGGAATAACCATGCTGGAGTGTGAAGTCGGGATGATAGTACGTAGTGTCGCAGATATGAGGTCCATCACAAGGGACTTCTATCCAAACCAGTCTCATACCTAAATTTGGATAGTCAGACTCAATGTGGTAAACTCCTGATCTCAGGTTAGTCGCGTGCCCTAACCGAAATCCTAGCCATTGCGAAGGCACACGTAACAAATAGTTGCGCACCACCAGCCCGAGTGGATAGTGAATGAATAAATGAATGAGTATGCAACTCCTGCCCAAAAAGTCCACATATTAGTACTGTTCATCTTTAGGATCATCACCGGGGTCTAGTACACTCTACACCAGCTTGCCTCCCCATCAAACATACAACTGGGTAAATGAAAAAGACCTCACTATTCGCCTGACCAGTAGTCGGCCAATATCTACCCGGCGCATCGATAGCGGACCCATTCATAAGCTGGTCAAACTCAGCCTAGCTATGCCTACTCCCTTAGGCGGGTAAGGCCACACCCACTCCCAACCGACTACGACACAGTGGGAGACGCATCCTACTGCTATATGGCCCTTATGCACTCATATATATCCACTCGGTCTCGACGTTGGGGCATCCCATGGTACCAAGAGGGTTTAGGAATTTTCACCCAGGGCCATCTATGGCAGCCTGATGCTAATAACATATTTTCGATGTCTCATCTGGCCATCCACGATATGCCCGTGGAGGCTACGGCCCTGATGTCGCTAGGGCGTATAGTAATCACAACACAATGCTAGATGCATGAGTCATACAATTGTTGAGGGTCAAATATTGCAGATTAGACCCTAGTTACTGCTTGGATTTATGAACATAATATTATTTAATGATCCGATTTAATCGTGTTTGTAATGCAGGATGTGATGACTAGCTGAGACTGAAAATGAGTGCTTAAAGCTGAGATTTAGCACTCCGATATCACCAAGGCAGGGGACGGACTCCTGGGGATTGGGATCGATGATTTTACACAGCCGAGATCCGAGAAAATCGAGAAACTGAAGTTCAAGTGGCCTGAAAGTCAGTCAGATTGAAAGATCACAGGGTTCCCACTATCCGTTCAGGTCGAAACATCATACATGGCCTGGAGACCATAAACGAACCGTACACGTTGAATTTCAGCTCTTAAATCCCTGTGGAAGTAGCTAAACTGATAGATCAGCCTACATATCAGCGATTTAGGGCCCACGTGATATCTGGATACGCTTAAATTTTGGGCTCAACATCTAAAATAAGATGAGGAAAGGAATGGACGGAGGGGATTCATCGTATACATCCAGATGGGACCCACTTCACAACGTGTGCGTGCACAGAGTGCATGCACCGGACGTGCACCGCAGGACACCTAGTCGGTCAGCGTGTGCTGACCGACTCCTACCCGAACTCTCTCTCTCCTCTCCGCGCTCAAACCAGCGGACGGACGGACGTCCATCGGTTTTGAGTAGTGGGGCCCATTAAGTTTCCTAATCGATGATCTGAACCGTTTAAATGTTTCAGGAGGGCCAAAATACCCTATCCATAGTGGAATTTTGGTCCATGAACGGGGGGCATGAGTAGATTCTTATCAAACGCAAGATGAACGGTGAACTAAAGCAGCTTGAGGGCCACACTGAAATTAACTGGGTTTTGGGATTTTCAAATTTTTTTTAGTCCTGAAGTCACGGGACGATGTGGATTTTTATCTTGTGATCAACAGTGGGCCACTGTAAATCCGGAGTCAATATACGTAGCCTCGCTAAGCAAATGCAGGCCGTGCCGATGATGTCGATGGGCCCCACCCATCGGTCTGGGTAAAAAATGGGACCATCCATTAGTTCCTAAGCAGTAACCGAGCCAGGACGAGGGGTATTTTTCAAACCCATGCATACACACGTGGAGGAATATTGATCAAACGCTGTTCGACGGTAGAAGGGGAACTTCGGTAGGCCACACCTATTTTGCTCTGAAAACACTCTTTCCCAAACGGTTTTTCGTCCCTAAGCCATTGAACGGAGTGGATTTTCTAGATCAACGACGAAGTGGGCCTCACCGTCAGCGCTGCGTAAACAGATAAGACTCTGTTTCGCAGCAGATCGCTGTCCGGGTTTTTCGGCTCTATGAGAGCTTGGTGGTGATCGGATGGTCCATCTGGACCGTCCAAACTTCGTCCATGGCATGGACGACCACCCCCATGAAGCCTGAATGGCTTGGATCTTGCACGTGGAGCTCATGTAGCTGGAAAACTTTTCAAAAGCAAGTGATTGCAATTTTCATTGCATATTGTGCGTACGCATTACGCACGATTTCTTCCCTTGCTATTACTATAAAAAAGGGAGAGAGAGAACAGGGGGGTACGGCTGGTAGCTTGGAGACAGTCTGAGACAGGGAGCAAGAGCTTGGACGGCGATTTTGGCTGGGAGTTCGGCTGGAGCTTGGATATAGAGAGAGTAATATTTTTTTATGTTTACTGGTTTCTAATTTTATCCTTTTAAGATGATTAGCCCAATCATGTGTGGCTAAATCCTCTTAGCTAGGGCTAAGAGGTGAAGCTTGTAGCGTGATGGGATGCTTCTTTGCTTGAGTCTTTGTTTAGACTGAATTGATGTTGATTTGGATTTTATTATGGGAATGTGTTTTTAGTCTTTAATGGTTTGTTGTGACTGAAATTACAATGGGTCTGCAATGGCTTTAAGCATGTTCTTTTCCTCTTTATGTTTATGACGTCAGGAAGCCCTGTTGTTCACCATCGTCTCCTGGGCATGGTGGGATGTCGGTACCCTTCCTAACCTTCATGGCATGTTGATTGGTTGGTAATTAGTTTAATTCTGTTGTTTGCTTTGTCTCCTGGGCATAGTTTGGTGATGGAATCTATTCTAATTCATATACCTCTCATCTCTTGAAAACTACATCAACGGCAGTTCAGTTAATTTCCCTGATTTTTAATCCAGGCATAAGATCCCCCTGATCTCTACAAGTGGATCCTCTGAATCCCTAGTTTCCCTTCTCTGATTTTTCCTAAGTTTTAGATTAATATTTCATCATTATTCTTCAAATTACAATCGATTTAGATTTCATCTCATTCTAGTTTTAGTTCTAGTTGGTTTCAGATTACGTACAGGTTTCAGTCCCTGTGGGTTCGACCTCGGTCTTACCGAGTTTATTACTACATCATAACCCTATACTTGAGGAGTGAACAACAATCCAGTCATGCATCAATCTTGCGCATACTGTGCGCTCATGTGAGACAATCTCTGCCTATCAGGGAGTCTCATAACAACCTGCCCAATGACATATGCAATGGTCGACCACATCTCATAACAAACATATAGATGATGGTATGGGCATGTATCATGATGCTATGCTGTCACATACTTATAATCGGTATCAATAACCGGCATTGACAATCGACCTCAGCAATGTGGACATTTAACCAACATTGCCCCCAAGGAATGGCCCACATAGAGCCTAACATATAGTGGACCCATGGACTCATACAAGGGCCAAATATACCATGGGCCTCACTCAAGAGCTTAATATATATACATCATGATGGGCCTTTCATATGAACCTAACATACATCACAATGGGCTCTATCGCCTGGCCCTCAAATGCATCACAATGGGCCTCATCACATAGGCCTCATATACATCACATTAGGCCTTAAACACGGGCTGAATACACATCCCAATGGGCCTCAAATACGGGCCACATATACATCACATTGGGCCTCAAACACGGGCCGAATACACATCACAATGGGCCTCAACTACGGCCACATATACATCATATGGGTCTCGACAATCGGCCTCAGCAATTGAAATCGGCCTTGACAATCGGCCTCGGCAATCGGAATCGGCCTATACAATCAGCCTCGACAATCAGAATCAGCCTCGATAATCAGTCTCAACAATCAGAATCGGCCTCGATAATTGAACTCGGCCTCGACAGTCGGAATCGGCCTCGACTAATGGAATCGACCTTGTCAATCAGACTCGGCCTCGACAATCGGAATCGACGATCGAAATCGACAATCAGAATCGGCCTCGACTACCGGAATCGGCCTCGTCAATTGGACTCGACCTCGACAATCGGAATCGACAATCGGGATCGACCTCGACTTACAAAATCGACCTCGATGAGAATGAGCCTAACAAGGCCTAAGGGAAGGTCACAATGTGGACATCCAACCATCATTGCCCATCAATGTGGACATTCAACCAACATTGCTCCCAAGGAGTGGCCCACATAGGGTTAAACATATAGTGGGCCCATGGCCTCACACAAGGGCCTACATCACGATGGGTCACATCCATGGGCCTCTCATACATCAGGTGGGCCGCATCATATGGGCCACATCATTTGGGTCACATATATATCACAATGGGCCTCTAACGCGGGCCTAATATACATCACAAGGGCTCTATCCCACGGGCCTCAAATTTATCATAATGGGCCTCTACCCATGGGCTCAAAATACATCACAATGGGCCTTAACCCATGGGCTCCAAATACAGCACAATGGGCCTTAACCCATGGGCTCCAAATACAGCACAATGGGCCTTAACCCATGGGCCCCGAATACATCACATTGGGCCTCACCCATGGGCCTCAAATACAAGGTAGATGGGCCCTATCACATGGGCCTCAAATATACATTATGATGGGCCTCATAAATGGGCCACACTAATTAGCCTCATATACATCAAAATGGGCCGCACTAGTGGGCCTCATATACATCAAGTGGGCCTTATCAAATGGGCCCCAAGTATATCACATCGAGCCTCACCAAATGGGCCTACAACAAATGGGCCGTATTGACGGGCCACATCAACCACACCATTCATTCATCTTTAAAGATTATTTTAGAATATTATCCAAAAATTGGATCATAACAAAAGATCATCTGGACCATACCACACATAACAGTGGTGATAATGATTATTCATTGTTAAAATTAAGAGGGCCCACCATAGCGTTTATTTTCCATCCAGTATGTTCATAAGGTCATAAGGACCTGAACCAAAAGGAAAAATAAATATCATATAGGTCCAGAACTTCTATGACCCAAAAGAGTATCAATGGTAGACGTACAATCCCACTGCTTTGGCAGTATAGTCCACTTGATAACTAGATTTGTCTCATTTTTCCTTCGCCATAAGCTTTAAAATTATCATTCAAAATGGTTGGACTATTTGGATGTAACACATACATTATGGTGGGTCCCACAGATGGACGTACACCAGCTATATAGCTGGTGTGTGGCACCCCAGCCAATCTGCCTTATAAGGTGGGTCAACACGTGTGGCCCACCATTCCAATAAAATGGACAGACAGTGTAGATGTCTACAATACATACATCAGTGGGTCCCACGTGGGGACCACCATAATGTTTATTTTGCACCCAATCTGTTGATACGGTCACATAGACCCGTATGAAGAGGAAAAACAAATTTCATAATGATCTAAACTTCTACCCAAAAAGGGTTTCAATGGCAGACGTTCAATCACATTGTTCCCTATGATGTGGGCCACCTGAGTTCCAGGTACGACTGATTTTTGGGGTAGCCCACAGCCAGAAGGGGGACCCTTAAAATGCACGGTGTGGATGTTTCACACACATCACGATGGGACCTGTAGTGGGGCCCACGGACCCAACGTCAAAGCAGCGGAGGCTGCTTACTAGAGTGTCCCTGGACGCTGACAGCAATAGCATCCTTGTTTGCTATATATATATATATATATATATATATATATATTGAAAACGTGTTTTTCAGCGGTTTTTCGTAGTAGGGCCCGCATCCGAAAAATCCAACCCACCCATTGGATTCCATGACTCAAGACAGTCTAAATGAGCCCAATATTCAGTGTGTTTTGGTGTATAGAAACATCAGAGTGGGCCCTAGCAGTCTTGAACAGTAGAAATCACAGTTTTCTATGGTATGGTCCACTTGATTATCGGATTGCCTTCATTTTTCGGCTCAACGCCTAAAATGGGCTGACAAATGGAATGAACGGCATGGATTTGATTTGTACATCAAGGTGAGGCCTACATGAGTACTCCACACTTCACTATTAGCCACACACCATGTCAGTTCACACTTCACTGTGGAGTCACGTCCAGCGTCCCTGGACGCTGGACAGTGTGGATACAACATAGGCACCATGGTGGGTCCCACATGTAAGTGGCCCCACATGTATGTGGCCCACCTGATGGGTATGATATTTGTGTTTTCTCATCATCCGGGCCCACTGGATAGCCTGGATAAAACAGATGGATGACGTCAATAAAATACATCCATATGGTGGGTCCACGATCGGTGTGGATCTAGTGGGCCATGCCCATTATAAAAGAGAGAGAGAAAGAGATCGGTGAGAAGGGGAGGGACCGCACCACTATGGGCCCTCCCTAAATACAAAGCATACATTAAGATGGGTCTCACCATATGTGGGCCCTCAAATAACAAAATTGATGGTTAGATCACTCACCTATTGGCCTTCTTCTTGCTCCCTTAACCTTCTTAGCTACTATGCTCAACTTTTGACAGTGGATGATAGAGTTTTGATGGTGGGGATGAGAGATGAGAGGGTGGGCCATACTTGTTGTTTTTGGGAGAGCTTGGGGAGGCTTGGACGTGGGATGTTTTGTTACTTGGGAGGTTTGAGAAATGAGAGAGAGAGAGAGAGAGAGAGAGAGAGAGAGAGAGAGAAGTGATGGGATGATATGGGATGGGTGATGGTTGGAGTGATGGATGAAGTGATGTAAGGGTTGACTTTGGGGTAGCTTATGTAAAAGAGATGTAAGGGTAGGGTATGGGTTGCTTGTATTTGACTTGAGGTGTGATGTGTACTTGATTGATGGGATTGATTGATGAGATAAGTTGTAGAGATTCTCTTGAAATTCGTAACACTTGGCATTTTTTTCGAAATGAACGTGGGCTCACATCTCCTGGCCTGGGTATTAGATCAGTGCGTGAGTCACGGTGTTGGAACCGCAGCGACGGCGCGGTCGCTAGGGTACAAGTTTCGGGTCAAGCAGACTTTGGTATGCAGGACTCGGCTTAGAATCTCGTGTAAACATCGGATATAGGTCGAGGGTTACCAGAATTTGACCGGGAGGACTGCAGAAGCCTACAGAATGGTACAATCTAGGATACGGGTCTTACAGTAGGCTCTCGCTAGAGTGGCTTTCACAATGAAGTGAGACAACCGGTATAGGCTTCACACAGAATGAGATTTCTAACAAAAGATCTCATAGCCGCTCAGTCTCATTGCTAGTTATAGCTAAGGATATGAACTTAAGACTCCATCGTCGAGTGTGTTATGCAAGTTTGTTTCTTGGAACCCCAAGAAATAATTGCACCTCCTAAGGTGAATATCCACTCTGTTGTGGGCTTGTTGTCACATTTACTAGATATCCAATTGGCATCGGTATATTTTTCCAATACAGCCGAAAACTATAAGTAGAATAGCCCCAGTTCTTTGGTTTCCTTTAGGTAAATAAGAACTCTAGTAATAGCTTTCTAGTGTTGTACACTAGGATTACTAGTAAATCCACTTAATTTACTCACAACATATACTATCTTTGATCTTGTGCATTGTATAACATACATAAGACTCCTTATAGTACTAGCATATTCTAGTTGTGCAACTGCTCTTTGATCATTTTCTTTTAACTTCATACTTGGAGTTGTAGACACCCCTGGACCGAACCATGATCATATCTGAACCGAACCCTGATCCGAACCAAACCTTGATCCAAACCAAACTCTGATCCGAACCAAACCCTAATCCGAACCGAACCCTGATCCGAACCAAACCCTGATCCGAACCTAACCCTAATCCAAACCAAACCTTGGACCCAGCTTAACCTTAAACCCAGCCTAACCCTAACCCGAACTTAAACCCAAATCCAAACCTTAAACCATTGTCAAAGCCAGAGCGTACATACAAATCAATACAAAACACACTCGTTTGAGCCCAAAAGCCCGAAAGAAGATTGCTGGACAAGCCAAAGCACTAAACAAAGCCCACCGACTAAATCCCGGGCCAAACCAGGCCCAGGTGGTAGTCGGACTACCCTGGGCAGTAATCTGACTGCCGCTCCAGAAACAGACAATTGTCCCCTCCGAGCAACAACTGTCTCTCGTCCCAAAGTCAACTTTCATATAAATTTACCCCTCTAGCCTACCTTATTTACCGTTTTACTAACCCCCAAGAGCCAATGAGAGCACGCCACATGGCATTCCTCTCTCCTTAACCAATCCTAAGCTGTCATGTCAGCCTTTACCCTTCATAAGCCCAATAATTACCGCATTGCCATTAGAAAAGGCTATAAATAGCCCTCTCCTCTTCACATTTCAACACAACAATTCCAAGAAAGAAAAAAAAACTCTTCTCATTTCAAGGGAGAGAGGGAGAGAAAGGAAGAGAGTGAGGGTGAGAAGGAGCTCTCAAGCTTCCAAGTTCAGATTTTTCAGCTACCCCTTAGCCTCCTCTCAATCTTCCCAACCCCACAAGCCTAGCCCAGATTATCATGGTGCGGTCCATGTCTTATCCTACTCAAGATCGAGCCAAAGATCTTTTCATTTTGTTTACATACAAGCATTCATCATAACATCTCTTCCCTTCTCAACCCCCCCACTTCTCTAGATCTCTAGTGAATGTATGCTCTGTGACTTGTCGTACATCAGATCCTGTCACATCAGAAATGCCTAACAATCTAGTCCATTTTTCTTTACCTTTTTAATCATGACATCCGTCTTCTAAATACATTGTTGGACGTATGCTTTGTGGATTGCCGAAATCTCAGATCTTGCCACATCAGAAATCCACGTGTACCTAGTCACACTTCGACTACACCATTCATCCCTTGAGATTTTCTTACCGCACCAAGTAGAGACCGTGCATTTGTACGGGTAGAGAGGGTGCCTAACACCTTCCCTCTTTGTAACCGAGGTCCCTTACTCAGAATCTCTAAAATCACAGATCCAGAGTCAACTTAAAGTAAGAGAGTCTTCGGATTCTCTAGCTTTACATATTCTGCAGGTTCTAACAGACTAAAAGATTTTGAGTTAAGTGGCTAGTGGCGATTCTAAGTCTACATTGCATCACCAATCTAAATTTGCCTAATCACCCTACCATAAAACATAAATCAACGTGGGCGCCGATTCTCTGCGTTCACAGAATGACGACTCCACTGGGGATTTGCTAGCTCGTATTAGCTGAGACCCGTCTCAAAATAGTGTGCTAATATAATCTTAGGGGATATTCTGCATATAAACATTTGTATTCATACCTTGCATTAAAAAAAATGAGCATCGATCTTTGGTTTGCACCCATTCAAGGCTTTCGTTCACCCCATGCTTACCTGATCCAAACTTGCCATGGTAAACCAGGAAGAAGAAACCATTGCTATTGAAAGGCATCCCTCAGATCGCTTGAGCTCATGGCTGGTAATACTGCAGCCACTGTATTCATGGCCAATATGGAGCAAAATCTCAAGGCTTCGCAGGACATTCTTGCCCAGTGTATTGAAAGAGGGGTTGCCCAAATTATACAAGTATCACCGCCTAGTGCCCCAGTCATCTCAACTTTCCAACATCCTCCCTATAACGGGAGTTACCTTCAAGGCTAATTTTCCTCGGCTGACAATCCTTTACAAGGCCTCTCACTGATGAGAACCGCTATCAAATGCAACCTCCCATAATCAGGAATCTTAACCAATTCTAACTTCTTCCTCCTGATAGAAGATCCAATTAACTCCAAGGGGCAAAACTCCTCTCTTCTGATCCCTCTGAAATCGAAGAACTCCATGAGCAATTGCAAGAGATGCAGAGGAAGCTACGGAAATAACAGGGGGTAGATCTCCCATCCACCAAATTCGGGGATCTTTGTCCCTTCCCTGATGCAAAGGTAGCTCAAAACTTTGAGGTACCAAAATTCAAAAGATATGATGGTATGAGGTGTCAAATGGACTATTTAAAAGTATTTTGTGGAGAGCTTAATACTATGGCAGGTAATGATGGAGTGTTAATCCATTTGTTTCAAAAATCCTTGAATGGCGATGCGTTAGATTGGTACACATCATTAAACTACCATCGAATTAAAACTCGGGAACAACTTTCCCAAGCTTTCATTTATCATTTTGTGTACAATCTTAATGTAGCGCCCAAAAGGGCGGATCTTGTTGCCTTAAGGCAAGGAATGATGAGTCATTATCAACTTATGTTGGACAGTGGTGGGCAATGGCCTCCAGAATGAAAACACCCATTGATGACGAGGTGCAAATCTATATGATAATCCACTCGGCAAACCCGAGTATCTCTGGATACCTCATCTCATATCCATATGCCAACTTTACCCAACTCATCCGCGCCGGGGAACAAGTCGAAGCTGGAATAAGGGCTGAGACAATCTCCCCCTGGTGGCCTTATTAGGCCTCCCCAGTACAATGGATAGTGGAAGGAAGGCCTATTGGTTATGAGAATAGTAACAGAAGTATTCCTGACCTCTATCCAACAAAAGAAGACAATCTTGTTGCTTCTACCTAAGGGGTTCAATTCACTCCTCAAGAGGGACAATGGCAACAATAACAGCAAAGGGAGATTCCTCAGTACCCCAATCATGGTCGGTAAATGGGGATGGCCTGGGAGCCTAAGCAGTTTACACCAATAGTCCAAACTTACAATGAGATACTAGTCATGCCAGTCCAAAGGTAAATACATACTCTACTACTGCCTAGGTCCTCACCAAACCCTCTGCCACCAAACTATAATGAGAATGAGTACTGTGCATACCACCAATCTCAAGGCCACACAATTGACCGTTGTTTCACCCTAAAATATGCGGTCCAAGATTTAATTGATGACCAAAGGATTGTGGTTACCTCTCCTGTTGTCGCCACTACCAACTACATCCTCCAGAATTCCCTGCCACTGTATCAAGTAAGCCCCACCTCATTGGGCACCCCTACCACTAATATCATCCAGGGGAAATCACCTTGCCATCCAGTTCAATCCATTCATGCAATCACCACCAACTCAACGCCAATACTTTTAAATATGCAAGGGGCACACCCAACCAGTCCAATTTCTTCACTCTCAAATATGCATGGGGCATCTCCAGCCGGTCCAGTCTCCGTGCCCCCAAGTTTACAAGGGGCACACCCATCCAGTCCAATCTTCATGGCCCGAAGTCTACAAGAGGTATGCCCAATCAATTCAGTCCATACATCTTTCGTCTTGCAAGTGGCACCACCTGCCTATCCGCCCCCTACACCAACCGTCATGCTCCAAGAAAAATGCCCCTTCCTCGTTCAACATACTGTATGCCCTAATAAAATCAGGGCCCAGCTTCAATCAAGCGGTGACTTTCTAAGAAGGACATTCTACTACTCAAAGGGATTTACCTAGCTCTACTTGGTCTTCAATCCTTCAAGAGAAGAGTCTAGGATGAATGGTTCCCGCCTCTAGGAGAAAGATCGAGGAAGAGATTAACGTCGAGATCTTAATTAGTCTTAAAGCATCAACCATCACTTTTCAGGTCTTTGACATCACAGCTTCATTTCATCTCCTCCTTAATCGGTCTTGGATTCATAGAGTCAAGGCTCTATCTTCAATTCTTCACCAAAAAGTCAAGTACATTTTCAGAGACAAGGCGCTAACCATTCTGGATGATCCTGAACAAATCTTTCCGATAGAAGTAATCAATCGTCAAGAGCTAAATATATCAAAGACATACAATGCTCCGATGAGGATATCCCATACCATAGTCTTGAGTTCGAGACTGTAAATTGCATGCCTCTTGCATGTCCCATCGAATCAAACTCTGTCTTCCCTCCAGTCGAGCATGAACATTTTTATTATTAGCTCGAATATTAAGAGAATGCAGACATGAGAGGACTGGAATGTCTACCTCCTATGGGCAAGATACCAAAGCACAAATGTATCAGAGGAGAGCAAAATCGGTAAGAGGAGGATGATCCCTTCATCCACACATCATTCAAATCCATCAAGGAGGGGATCATCTATCTGGTGGGTAAGCCAATATCCACCGTGGAGGATCAAATGAGCAAAATGAGCCCAACTGGGCTATTTGAAAAGGACTCGGGCAAGGGGTGAGAATTGTTCCTGATCGACTGGACCACAGTTTGGATCCCACCTGAGCTGGAGAATCCAAAGACTTACAACACGTCGGGGATGAGCTGACGAAAGTGACATTCAACACCAACTCAGAGCCCAATCCCAAACTTATTATGACATTTGGGCATGACAATGAAGGCCAACCTACTGATCCGTTTGGCCTTGCCTCCTAAGGGGAGGGAGTACAGGGCAGTAGCTGGTTCATAATCCCCATGATGGCACAATAAAAGAAAATAGTGTTTGACTCCTCGAGCCAAATCAGGCAATCCCTGTTTCACATTGCTATCTTTCTAAAAAAAAAAATCGAAAAATTTCAAAAAGCCAAAAACATTAGATATTTCCAAAATGCCAAAAAAAGCAGATACTTGTCAAAATCCAAAAAAAAAAAAATCAGAAAATTCCCAAAACCTAAAAACACTGAATATTTTCAAAATACCAAAAAGTCGATACTTGTCAAAATCCCCCCCCCCCCCCCCCCAAAAAAAAAAAAAAATCGAAATTTCTCAAAACATAAAAATAATAGAAAATCTTTCAAAAATCAGAAGTAATAATGTGTCAGGTGTGTTTGTCAAAACACTTGAGTTTGAAGTCGACTCGTCCGATTTCGATCTAGAGGCAGACTTCAAACTCATGGATTTAGTTGAAGCCCATGATGGGGAAGACGATGATCCGACTCTTGAGCTAGAGGATTCCCTCCGAAAGTTCAAAGCAAAGGCCAATGTCGTTACGGATGATTTTGAAATTGTGAACTTGGGATCCCCTAAGCTCCGTAGAAAAATACGCATCAAGAGATCCTTGTCTCTTGAATACAAGTAGAGGATGACAGAATTCTTGAGGCCCGGGGCTATCAACCTCGCATTCTCCTATGAAAGCCTTACCCAAATCAAATGAAGAACTAATCATACACCATCTGCTATGAAGCCTAAAGTCAAGCCTATCAAGTGGAAGCTGTCAAGATCATGTCTGAAGTTCACGATGGAGATAAGCTATTGCAGCATGTCAGGAAGTGCTTTAAGTATCTAAAGCTTGTACAACAGATCTATGTGCATGCTTTGAGTCTTTATAACCTGACAACACCCTAACCCTTTTTCATTATGGGGTATAGATATCATCGAAAGAATGAACCCAAAGGCATCCAATAGTCATGAATGCATTCTCGTGTCAGACAAAAGCGGGCGGTGACAACATCCCACATCGTCGGTACAAATGAAGAAAGAAGTCAAGGAAAATGATTGGTGGTAAGCTCGATATAACCAACTACATCTCGCAGACATAAAGCACACAATGATCACTAGGACCAATGACAAACAAGTTTGAAAGAAAGGTTAGCAACATGCTAACAATGCACAACTTATCATTGCACCTACTAGATCCAGGGGGCAAGTCCAAGTCATCCTGGGATGATTCACTGATTGTTTGCGAAGATTCTTCTGGGAGGTTCCCTTCACCTCACCATCAATAGGGGCAAATATCTTCTAGAGCCCATCAACGCCGACAAAGTGAGTATTTATCATGGGTAATCCTATCTGACCCTGTCAATAACCACAATCGTAAAGCTAAAGTCAAACAACAAGAGATTAGAATCTTGAGGTACATTCCATCATCATTCCTTCACTCCAATAAGTGCTCCAAAAAAAATAAAGGGTTCAAAAAGAAAAAGAAAAGAATAAAGAAAAAAAATGGACGAATAAAGCGCATAGTCCAAAAAAAAGGAAAGAAAAAAAGAAGTCAAACCCAATGAGTGAAAACACAAGTCACCAGTCCATTTCCTCTCAGGATTGTTTAACCCATTGTCAACAGTATAACGGTCGTGATTAAGGACAAAGTCAAGTAGCTCACCAGTCGATCGGCAATGAGTGGAATCTAGCTTCCCACCTCTGTTACTTGAAAAGAAAAAGAAAAATCAAAAGAAAAGTAGCGTGCCTAAGAGAAACGGGAGAGGTGAAAACCCAAAAGGGCACCACGAGTAAAAACAACGAGCATGTAGCGGATTTGGTGAAAACCTGAAAAAGCACCAAGGGTAAAAAGAGCACAACTGCCAAAGGGTAGGCAAGAGCAAAATTTTCTAATGTGGTGAAAATTTGAAAGGGCACTACGGGCAAAAATGACGAGAAAGCCAGTCGTGGTGAAAACCTAAAAAGGCGCTACGAGCAAAAATTGCTAGAAAAGAAAAGGAAAACAAAAAGTGAAGGAACAGGAGAAGTCAAGGCAACAAGAAAAGTGAAGAAGCACAAGGAAAAGATAAGTCCAAGATCAAAATTCCGTCAGACTCTACCCAAATCCAAGGGGCATGATCCTGGATGCGCTACTCTCGGGGAATCGGATCCCGAACAAACAACTTAGAATACTGGATTCAACGTGGGCTAAGTTCAATATTCTCATTCCACCATCTAGACACAAGTTTAGACACAAGCACACACAGATGTATATGGCACAAAAATTTTCATTTCATTTACAATCTCATCCCTAAAAAAATAAGATTACAAAAAAATGCATCCTCAGTGAATTCGATCTTCATCGCAAGGGATAAAATGCGAAATGACGGATCAGATCCTTTTTTAAAAATCACAAAAACATGTCTTTCGATAAATAGATCTTTCAACAAAAACTAGATCAGTCAAAAGTCCCACGAGGCCACCAGTGGAGGCAACATAACTATGTGGACTTATTCTGAAAAAAATGGCCACAATAAAAACTGAACGACGACGCCCTCCCTCGAGATCAGACGGATCTTTTTAAAAGGCCTCAGAAAAATATTAAATTTTTTTAATAAAATCCCCAAGGAGTCTAGTTCTAAAGAGGATAGTTTTTAAATAATTTTTTTAAAAAACATGCGGTGCGCAGTACACTGAGGAATCTTCCATATTCCCCAGTTATGGTTAATGCAAATAGTAAAATAAGATTCGATCCCTTCTGGTTTCCCTAGGGGACGATCGAATCTGTACATGATACAAGTACGGTTGGCCCGATCTCCATATCTGGATAGTCGTACAAGACGAAAGTGAGTAAAAATGATTTGATCTACCTCTGGACAGAATAATCAAAATGAAAGTGACGACAATCCATTGTAACTAAAGTATCAGAATCAACAGACTGCATGACAAAAAATTACTTGCACATACTTAGTCCGGGATGTTAGTCCGGGATGTTCGAAAAGTTTGATTGAGTCCAAGTCGGCGTAGTGAGTTCCCCATAAGGACACATCCACGTGCAGGGTAGCTAACCACTTGACGATCAAACCGAATGAATACTTTTAGGGTGATTACATAACACAGGAAATGATAGATCAAATAGGATGAGAATCCTCGTAAAGCCGCAGCGACGCGCAGAGACCCTACTTTTCAGACTTACCCTCCAATGCTATTAACAATCTGATGTGAAAGGGTTGTGATTGGTAACCCTAATGCCGCATCAACGCGCAGGGACAATCACAATGTTTTTCTCAAACCCTCATGACATGTGTAAGTAATCTCTTCTCTTGACAATCGATTGACAATGATACAATGACAGGCAACAGATTCGAACCACTACCTTTTCTGGTCAGAAGGGTGGGGTGTCCACTCGGTTGCTCGCAACCTCAGCTAAAGAGGGGCATCTGTAGACACCCCACCCAGGCTAATATCTTGAGAAAGCTAAGACAATTCAAGAACCATAATCATATCTGAACTAAAGCCTGATCCGAACTAAACCCTGATCCGAACCAAACCCTAATCCGAACTGAACCCTGATTCGAACCAAACCTTGATCCAAACCTAACCCTAATCCAAACCAAACCTTAGACCCAACTTAACCTTAAACCTAGCCTAACCCTAATCGAAACTTAAACCCTAATCCGAACCTTAAACCATTGTCAAAGCCGGAGCGTAGATACAAATCAGTACAAAACACACCCATTTGAGCCCAAAAGCCCGAGAGAAGATTATCGAACGAGCCAGAGCACTAAACAAAGCCTACCGACTAAATCTTGGTCCAAACCAGGCCCGGGCAGTAGTCGGACTATCGCGGGTAGTAATCTGACTGCCACTCCAGACACGAACAGTTGTTCCCTCCGGGCAACAGCTGTCTCTTATCCCAAAGTCAACTTTCATATAGATTTACCCCTCCGGCCTACCTTATTTACCATTTTACCAACCTCCAAAAGCCAATGAGAGCACGCCACATGGCATTCCTCTCTCCTCAACTAATTTCAAGTTACTATGTCAGCTTTTACCCTTCATAAGCCCAACAATTACCACATTCCTATCAGAAAAGGCTATAAATAGCCCTATCCTCTTCACATTTCAACACGAAAATTCCGAGAGAAAAAAAAACTCTTCTCATTTTAAGGGAGAGAGGGAGAGAAAGGAAGAGAGTGAGGGTGAGAAGGAGCTCCCAAGCCTCTAAGTTCAGATTTTATAGCTACCCCTTAGCCTCCTCTCAATCTTCCCAAACCCATAAGCCCAGCCCGGATTGATCATAGTACGGTCCATGTCTTATCCTACTCAAGATCGAGCCAAAGATCTTTTCATTTTGTTTACATACAAGCATTCATCATAACATCTCTTCCCCTCTCAACCCCCCCGCTTCTCTAGATCTCTAGTGAACGTATGCTCTGTGACTTGCTGTATATCGGATCCTATCACATTAGAAATTCCAAACGATCTAGTCCATTTTTCTTTACCTTTTTGCATAAGCTTCATTACATCCGTCTTCTAGACACATTGTTGGACGTATGCTCTGTGCCTTGCTGAAATCTCAGATCTTGCTGCTTCAGAAATCCACGTGTACCTAGTCATACTTCGACTACACCATTTATCCTTTAAGATTTCCTTACCGCACCAAGTAGAGACCGTACATTTGTCTGGGTAGAGAGGGTGCCTAACACATTCCCTCTTTGTAACCGAGGTCCCGTACTCAAAATCTTTAAAATCACAGATCCAGAGTCAACTTAAAGTAAGAGAGTCTTCGGATTCTCTAGCTTTACATATTCTGCAGGTTCTAGCCGACTACGAGATTTTGAGTTAAGTGACTAGTGGCGACTCCAAGTCTATATTGTATCACCAATCCAAATCAGCCAAATTACCCCACCATAAAACATAAATCAGCGTGGGCACCGATTCTCAGCATTCACAGGATTTTTCTGAGATAGCCCGAAAATCTCCCAGAAATCTCCCGAAAATCTCAGTGAGTTGTTTTGTAGTGATCCCATGAAAATCACAAAGTGGGTTTCGTTGTGATAGCCCGTGAAAATCCTAAGAAGTATATAAGGTTGCTAAGGTGACCTTACGAAAACCTTAAAATAGTGAAAGCCAAAATTACGAGGATAGTAATTTTGGGAGTGGAGTAGGTGTGAGTTTAAGCACTGAACTACTATAACTCCTTTGTGTATTGTGGTGAATGTTTAATTCTTTATATGCTTTCCTTGTGATTGATTGTCTCTTGCTAAGTTTGGTATTTTGATCTCGATGGCGTCGTGAAATAAGGTTGTCCTGCCTAAATCTTTTAGGTGAAGGTGGTCCTACGAACTATTTAGAATCAAGATATTATTACTCTAAGCAATTGAGAGTATTTGTTTTAATATTTCATATTATATCAAAATATTTTGTATTGTCATATTCACTCCCCCTTTAGGACTTCTATAGCTTGTCCTTTCAGTATATACATTTATCAGCTATGTTATGTATGAAACCATGAGATAACACCTTTGAATTAAACTTTTCTTGCCACTGTTTGGGTGCTTGTTTTAATTCATAAAAAGATTTATTGAGTCTACATACTTTAGTCTCATTCCTGGCAGAACAAACCCTTCTAGTTGCTCCATGTATACTTGCTCATCGAGGTCACTATTCAGGAATGTTGCTTCACATCCATTTGATGGATATGGAGATGATGTATGGATGCTAAGCATCATATAAAATCTTAATCGATGTTGTTCTTGCCACTGGCGAATATGTATAAAAATACAATTCATTCTTTCTGACAGAATCTATTAGCAACTAAATTAGCTTTAAAGGTTTGAATTGTACAATTAGCGTGGTATTTCTTTTTCAATACTCACTTACACCTTATAGGTTTAGAACCTAGAGGTAAATCTATCAATTCCCACATTTGATTGAACATAATAGAGTATATCTCATCATTAATGACCTTTTTCCAAAAGTTGGAGTCTCTTGAAGCCATAGCTTCATGAAAGGATTTAGGTTCATATTCTACAGTCAAAACCATATATATTTTCATAATGACCTTCTCTCTATTACCCTCAACTAGATGAAACAAGAGACGTTGATAGTCTATCTGATTAGGATCAAGACTCTCTCTACCCATGCTCTTTAACTCCTACAAGGTTTGTTGGGAGTTTTAACTTCTTGTCGAGTTCCCTCTATTGTTTCACCAGAAGATAGGATCTCGGTATCCTTTATCTTCATGGATAGGGAATTCTTAAAGATCTTTACATCTTTAGATTTTATGATAACATTGAATTCTCAGTCTAGGAGTTATAAACTTCACTATTTTGTGCATACTCTACAAAGAATGCACCTCTTGGCCTCAACTTTGTTCTTCTAGGGTCATGAGTTATGCAATATGCGAGACACCCCCATACTTTAAGATATCTTAGATTTAGTTTTCTTCCTTTCTATACCTCATTTGGAGATGTCTTAGTTTTCTTAGATGCGATCCTATTTAGGACATTGCACGCTGCTAATTGTACTTCTCCCCATAAGTTTAATGACAACTTTGCTTGTATTAGTATTGAGTTGACCATTTCAACTAAAGTTCAATTTTTTTTCTTGGCTATACCATCTTATTGTGGTGTGTACGGTGTTGTGCATTGGTGTACTAGGTCGTGTTCTTCACAATGCTAGAAAAATCATTAGAGAAGCATTCTCCTCATTGGTCACTACGAAGAACGTTTATCTTCCTATCCAATTGATTTTCTATTTCTGACTTGAAGACCTTAAATGCATTAAAAGCCTCATCTTTAGATTTTAGCAGTTACACATATACATATCTTAAACAATCATATATGAATGTTATGAAGTACATTTTTTCTCCTCGGGTAAAAATGTCATTAAGCTCACATATGTCAATATGCACTAGGTTTAGCATCTGAGACAATCTGTCAACACTAGGGAATAGTTTCTTAGTCATTTTAGACCGTATACATACTTCAATTTTATCATTCTTATTTTCATTGTATGAGATTAAGTCATTCTTAGCCATGAGTCTTATGGTACTATAACCTATATATGTTAATCTACCATGCCATAAGGTTATAGTCTCAACCATATAAGCAAAATAATTCTTTTCATTCAGAGAAAACTTAATCATCCCATTACATATATATCCCTTTCCCACAAAGTTTTCATTTTTGAACAATATTAACTTGTTAGATTCATACACAAACCTGATCCGAAGTTTGCCTAAAAGATCCCCTAAGACTAAGCTCCTCCTTATGTTTGGGAAGTGTAGCATGTTGGTCAAGATTACATTCTTTCTAGAGGTAAATACCATTTTTATGATTCCTTTATGGACAACCTTTGACCGACCTTTGTTTTCTATTTGAACATCTTGACCGTTGGTCACATCCTCATAGGTTTGTATCATACCACCAACCGGGGACTTTCTCTTAAACTATGTTAACTTCTGTGACCATTGCTACAATGTCATTGTCCACTGCATTAGTATCTTAGGCTTCTTGCGGTCACTATAGATTCGGACAAAGTGTTTGGTCATCTCACAGACATAGTAAGGACCCTTGGATTTGCCATTCTTTTTCTTTTTTTTTGGGTCTTCTTGAATTTTCCTTGATTTTTGTTGGGTTTTAGGGATTCATTTTTCTTAGAGTTATTGGTTTGGGATGATTTTTTTTACAACATTCAGCTTGGATGAGGATGCACCATTGGTGTTGTCTCTTTTATATTGGTTGTAAGACTCTTCCTCAATTCAAAGATGTTTTTGGATTTGTTCCAAGGTGGTGGACTCTAATTTATGCAATAGCTTTTTCCTGTAGTTTTTTCAGCTTGGAGGCAGTTTGACTGTAATAGCTCTGACTTGGAAAGATTCAGGTAGGGTTATTTTTAAGGATTTTATTTTGTTTACAATCAACTGTAACTCATGAATTTAAGACAGTAAAGGCTTATTGTCTACCATCATAAAATCAAAATACCTTGCGATTAAAAAATTATCTGTGCATTCTTCTTCAGCGTTGTACTTATATTCCAACGTAGTTCAAATTTTATTTTGTTGAAGTTGTTACTATGTATAGGTTTTATAGACGATCGGACCGAGCGTTCAGAATGTGATCGCGACACACCAGTTCGTCTTCTTGTCATTTGGCTCTGGTAGTGATCCGTTATGGAATGTCATTATTGGTCGCCACTGGTAGTGGTTGTAGGTTGGGATCCAAAACGTAAAAATATCTTCAAGGCGGTAAGAAGAAATTTTAACTTATCTTTCCATCGGGTGAAGTTTGTACCGTAAAAAAGGTCCAGCCTTGTTAAGTCCTGGTTCATCAGTTTAACTGATGCAACACTTTCAATATCCATGAATTAAGCTTCAAGATTGTTGGAGATTATTTCATAGAAATAATTTTAGAAACCAAAAATTAAAAAACTACACTAAGTTGAAGTATGTAAATGACTGTTGTCCTTAAAGCTTAATTTGCTCTCTCCTATTGAATTGAGATCGTTGATAGGGTTACAAGCGAATTGCTTCTAGGATACGACAGGCCTTTATAAGGTCTTGTGTGCAGCAATCATGATGAGACCTCTACAGGAACTTGTTAACACAATTCACATCTCTGGTAGACTCGTTGAGTGCTAGAACTCAGTGACTCGAAATTCAAGTAACTTAGCTTATTTATGAGTTATCTGAAAAAAGAAAATGATTTGTAGAGCTCAGATTAGATTTTGATATATTTGGTTGGACTTGTATGATTTTGGACCTGGAGGGTCCTATTTATATAACATCTGGGGTGTGGATTGTTGCTAGGTGGTCATTAATGGTTCGGAGTGTTTGTGAAACGTTTCTGACCATTGACACTAAATTCTAAATGTTTCATACCATTAAATCAACTATCTGACCGTTGGATCATCATTGGCCGTCCATTTTCAGATTGTTGTCGCTATTAAGGCTACTAGTCATTCCTGATGCGCATGTGCGAAATGTTAAGTGTGCCAACTAGTGCCACTACAACCACACTACTTGAGCCTGTGCTCGTCCGTGTGTGTGTTCCAATTCTATGAGCATCTCTGTCTCAAATTTCCAAGTAAGATTACTCAACATTCAATAGCTTATAAACCAAAAGTTTTCTCCCACTTTATTCGATGTGAGACTAAAGAAAACCCTTTTTCTTTGATCTTTTCAAAAGTATTTTAAAGGAAAAAAATGGAAATTTTTTAAAAATTGAAAATATTTTCTTTTTATTTTTAAACTAAAAATCTCAACCAAACGAAACGACCACTGTTAAAACCTTTCTAGAGCCCACCATGATGTGTATATACCATCCAAACTATTAATGAGAGGTTATTCCTGCTGAGATGAAATAAAAACACAAATACTATCTTTATCCAAAATTTTTGTGTCTCCTGTGAAATTTCCAATGATGGACATTCAATCTCCACTGTTTTGTGTGGCCTAGCCCACTTGAGTTTTGGATATGCCTCATTTTTTGTCACATCTCTTGTTGTGTGCTTGCCGACTTGATGAACAGAGTGGGTTTCTAGTCGATATCACAGTAGGCCCCACAAAGCTTCCTCTGCAAGAACTTTTAGTTAGTGAGGCACATGAAGTTCGTGGAAGCGGATTGGATAGTGTACTACACACCATCGACCTGGATGGTGTGGGTACGTGTCATGTGAAGACGAGTGTTGATGCTCCTCGAGCTATGAGTTGTACGGATGATTTAAACGATATCAAAGCTACATAGGGCCCACCATGATGTATTTATTAAATCCACACCGTTCATCAATTTGTCGAGATCATTTTAGAGCATGAGCCCAAAAATGAGTCATATCCAAAGCTCAAGTGGACCACACCACAAATAGTAGTGGGACAATGATTCTCACCATAAAAACATTCATAGGGCCCACCATAATGTTTATTTTCCATCCAATCTGTTCATAAGGTCACACAGACCTGGGTGAAAAGGAAAAAAATCATATTGATCCAAAATATCTGTGACCCCAATAAGGTTTTAATGGTAGACGTTCAATCCCCAACCGCTTTTTAGAATGTGGTCTAGGGGTGTACATTGAGTCGAACCAAGTCGAGCTAGCCTTAGCTCAACTCGGCTCAGCCACTAGTTGACCTCAGCTCGAACTCGGCTAGGCTTGGTCCTTGAGCCTAACTAGCTAGCTCGGCTCGGTTTGGTTAGCAGCTCGGGCCAGTTCGAGCCCAGTTCGAGCCAAGATCGAGCTGAGTTCGCTTGTGCATCATTTTCACAAACACCTGGACTGTAGCTTCAAAATCTCACTGTATTTAAGACAACAACAATGGTTTTACAGGTATTTTATCAAACACCTTCTAAGAAACATAAAAATCAAGAAAAAAAGGGTATTGGTTTCATATACATACCTTCCTTGCCACCAGCCACACTTCGTTGGGTCATTTTATCAAACAATTGGTGAGTAACATCAATATCAAAGTAACTAAGTCATCGAACTGGTTTGATTCGATTTCGATTTGAGTTGGGTTCGATCCGAGTCAAGCTGGGGCCAGCTCGAACTCATTTTCGAGCTAAAAAAATCAGGTCGACTCAGCTTCGAACCGAGTCCAATCGAGCTTTTTTGAGTCGAGTCAAGCGAGCAAACCAAGCTAGCTTGGTTCGTGTACACCTCTAGTGTGGTCTAATTTATCTTTGGATCTACTTATTTTTTGGCTAAAGCCTTACGACGAGCTTGCCAAATGGACAGACGGTTTGGAAATAACACATACCTCATAATGGGACCCACAAAACTTGGTGACTTCAACACACTAGCTGGGTCGGTGGTGTGTGGTACACCAGCCAATCCACTTAGCGATGATGAAGAATCTTTTGATGTTTTTAAATCTCTTTTGACCATCTTTCCTGAAGCATTTCTAATACTTCAACCAACCCATCTTATTCCTGTCCATATCCTACCTGAAACATATAGCCAACCCATCCCTATTGTAGCCCTTCTTGATACTGGTGCATCTGCCTTTCTTCTTAATCCTAAACTCGTCCCTCCTGCTATATGGAAACCTTAAATCCAAGCATTTTGTGTTGCGATGGGAAAACATTCCACACCTCCCAAATTACCCGCACCATTACCTTTAACTCTTTCCTCACCTCAAATTCCACCATAAATTTCTATCCTCCAACCTTACTGGCAAAGACCTCATCATTGGGTTCGACATTCTCCATCAGCTCTACAATGAGCAATGGACTCCCTACGGCCTCGTCCATAAACAAGTTACCTTACCCTAGTCTTCCATCCTCATCCTTTACCATCTTCAATCTTCCCTGAAAGAGGTTAAACAGATACTCATAACAAACTGTTGCTCAAACTCTCATGCTGCATTCAAGCATCCTCATCCCCTCTGGCATTCTTCTAATTTCTTCATGCGATTACCTTTCAAAATGAATGAAGATGCAAATCCCACAAAAGCATCTCATATAAGAATGTCGCCAGAGCACCTCCATCCAGCTCATGTAGAAATTGCTGAATTGTTGGCCCAAAACTTACTAAACCCACTACCTCTCAGTGGGCTTCCCAAGCATTATATGTCAACAAATGAGTAGAGCAAGCTCGACGAAATTTGAGACTAGGTATCAACTACCAGCTTCTCAATGCTTTCCTTGCTGATGACAAGTTTCCAATCCCTCATAGATCATCTTTGTTTCAATAGCTTTCTAATACTCACATTTTTTTCAAAAATTGATCTTAAAGCAAGATTTCAGCAACTTGGTATCCATCCAGAAGATCGACACAAGACTGCTTTCATGATTCCTAATGCACATTATCAATGGACCGTCCTTCCCTTCTGCTTAAAGACTACTTCCAGTGTCTTCTGGAAAGCCATGATCCAGATCTTTTAGCCGATCTTGACAAATGCACTTGTTTACATTGATGACATTTTTCTATTTTCAGACTCCGTTGATGCCCACATTCAACTACTCCATCAGTTCTATTAGCTTGTCTAGAAATATAACATTATCCTCTCCCAGAGGAAGATGATTCTGTGCACTGATACCATTGAGTATCTACGCATGAAGCTCTCACAGGGAAAGTATCAGCTACAGTCCCATATTGGAGAATATTTGCATCAGTTCCCAGATAAGCTTACCAATCATAAGTAAATTGAGAAATTCACGGGTATTTTAAACTACGTCTTTGACTTCATTCCCCATCTTGCTCAACATCGTAATCTTCTTTTCAAACAACTCAAGAAAGAAGCTCCCCCATGGACACAGAAGCATACAAAAACAGTTAAATACACTAAGACTCAAGATGCCAATCTATCACCATTACACATACCAAGCCTTGCTGGCCTTCGAGTCTTGCAAACTGATGCTAATGATTTTTATTGGGGAGCTGCCACCTTCGAAGACATAAATGACCAACGTAAACCCTATGAATCATTCTCCCAAGCAGAAAAAGATAACCACTCCACTGTTAAAGAAATACTTGTTGTTAAAAAAGCCATTTCCAAATTCCAATTCCACTTGATTGACTATCATTTCCAAGTTAAAATGGACATGTCTTCTTTCCCAAAAATGTTGCAGTTTAAATAGAAAATGTTTCCCCATCCTCAACTCCTCCGATGGGTAGAATGGCTTTCTTAGTCAACCTTCACAGACAAGCATATTAAAGGGAAAGACAACATTTGACGAATTTCTTATCCTGCCATCAGCCTCCTGAGCTGACTTTTGTCTACATCCCTGCCCCACTTTACATCTATCTGTAAGTGTTATGTTGTATATCAAGCACCCTGTATTGTCAAATTATGTAGTGACAAACCACTTTGGAATGATGGGCTTGTTTATGATGGAAAGTTCACCTTCAAGTGACCTTCGAGTGATGGAATGTTCACATTCATACGAAGATGTGTTACAAGCCATGAAGACTGTTCTATCTACATCAACTTCAAGTGCTACATCGACTTCAAGTTCTAGACCAAGTTCAAGTGCTACTTCAAATGCAAGATCAAGTTCAAGTACACTTCATAGTCAAGAAAAAGATCAAGTTTCAAGTATACAAGTTCAAGCTTCAAATACTTCAAGAAGAAGATCTACCGGATATACCAAAGCTATAAGTTCTATGTTCAACATTTCAGGTATAAATAATTTAGAAAGACCTTAGGTTTAGGTCATTCATATTACACATTGAATTTGGGTAATTGTGCTTATTATAGGCTTTTCTTCGACTAGTCCTAGTCACTGTTCGACTAGTCCAGGCTCTGACTCAACTAGTCCAGGGTTTTTCTCGATTAGTCCAGATTTAAATTCAAATTTTCAGAATTTTCTGGTAGGTCCTCGACTAGTCGAGTACCATGCTTGACCGGTTATGGAGACTAGCTCGACCAGTTGAGCAGGGCTTGACTCGAACTCCAAGAACCATTTTGAGCCCTACTCGACCAGTCGAGTAGGCCACTCAACCAGTCGAGGGTTAGTTTTATTTGATCGTGCCAGAATTTTTGAAATTTAGTTATTTCCAGGACCAGTCGAGGGAACCATTTTTCAGCCTATAAATAGAAGACTTTTCTCAATTTTTTTCATTCATTCCAAGCCAATTCAAGCCACCACTCTGAGAGATAAGTCCCCATGATTGTTAAGCTATTGTATGGTAATTTAAGATTTTTTTTTTATAGCTTTTTACTTCCAATTTCTTGATCTCTTGCTACTTCAATCTTATTTGATAAAAGAGAATTCTGATTTACCTCTTTTGAGATCCAAGAAATTGAATTAAAGTAGCCCAAGGTTGGATTAATTTAAAATTCATCTAGACCTAGAACCCTTCTAATCGTGTGTTTGAACATTGGACACCTTCATCTTAAAAAAGAAGTGGTTCTTCTGGGCTACATCAAAATAGAATTTACAGATAAGTATTTTGAATTATAGCTTTTGGTTTTTGAGGTTGCCAGAAAATCTCTATTGTGGTTTTGACTGAGATAGCCATCAGTGTGGGGTTTTTAATTGTGATGGCCTATTGAAAACACAATTGTAAAGGTTTTAAGGTGAACCTTGAAAAACCTTCTTTCATAGTGAAAGCCAATATCACGTGGGTTGTGATTATTGGGAGTGGAGTAGGTGCGGCTATTTTAGAATAGTTGGTGTACACACCGAACCACTATAATTCTTGGAGTTTGGTGGATGCTGCTGCTGCTGATGATGTATGTGATTTATGTGTGGTGAATGCTTGTATTTATTTCATGTACTTGTGGTGAATGTTGTAATAGCTAGATTTGTTTCAATTACTTCTTGTATTAGTTTAAGTTTTTTATCCTTACTGAGTTCAAGAAATCAGGTTGTCCTACCATAAACTTTGGTTTTTGGTGTAAGGTTGTCATTTGAACAATGTTTGTATTAACCTCTCAATACTATTGCAATTGAGGTTGTTATTTGTTTTCGCTATTTGTAATTATATTCCACATTTATTTTTTATTTGACAGTCCTATTCACCCCCCCTCCCTCTAGGACTGAGAGCTCGCCCTTTTCAAGTGGTATCAGAGCTAAGTGGCTCATTCTATTGGATTTATTTCCTGAGCTTATCGATCTAGAGCTTTCAGTATGTCAAATTTTCATAGCCTATCTATTACTAGGCCACCACCATTTGATGGCTCCAACTATGCTTATTGGAAAGCTAGGATGAGGATATTTCTGAAATCCATTGATGAAAGCGTGTGGCAAGCCACAGTGACTAGATGCAATCCACCAATGTCTGAAGTTCTGGACAGTGATGGAACCAAGTCCCTAAAAGAAACACCATTTTAGATGTAGACTAATCTTCAGAAAAATGAGAGTAGTGCGAATGGTAAGGCTTTAAATGCAATCACTTGTGCACTATCACCTAATGAATTTAAAAGAATCATTTCTTATGATACTGCTAAACAAGCCTGGGACATTCTTGAAATGCCGCACGGAGCTAAAATACGAGCTCTCATGAGAGTCGTTAGATACAAAATACGACTGGGATTCAGCAGCCGTGCAACAGGAGACTCTCTCCTGCAGAGAAGACTCGCGACAGCTTTTTCGGACGCACACTACTCCTTCTGAAGTGACGTCTCTAAGTTCTGTGGGCCACACGGTGATGTGTTTTTTGTATCCACACCGTCCATCCATTTGGAGAGACCATATTAAGGCATGATCCAAAAAATGAATAAGAGCCAAAGGTCGAGAGGACCCCACCACAAAAAAAGAAGAGAGAGTGACACCCACCGTTAAAAAGTTATGAGGGCCCACAGATCTGCTATTGTTCTAGCAAATATTTGTGATTTAAGTCTTTCACGTCTGCTTTAACACATGATCCGGCTGGAATCTCAAATAAACATCACGGTGGAACTTTAGAAGGTTTCAACGGTGGGCAACACTCTCATCACTGTTTTCTGTGGTGGGGTCCACCCCAGCCTTGGATCTGCCTCGTTCTTTGGACCATGCTCTAAAATGATCTCTCCAAATGTATGGACGGTGTTGATACAACACATACATCATGGTGGGCCCATAGTTGGTGACGCCACCTGTCAGTATCCAACCCCGGTGACGCACGAATTCCAGATTAATATGCCCAGTTAAATAACAAGACAGTTCAGTTATCCCCACAACAACAATATAACGAGGCAAGGCCCAACACATTTACTGGACCAGATGCTAAGGGCCCACCTCTTATTCCTGATTTTGCAGGGCCCACCTAAACATGGAAACTCACTTGGCAAAAAGCAGCTCAAGTGCATTCCGATTGGTCCGTGGTCTACCCAAGCCACGACTCTTTTTGTTACGGGGGAAACGCCCCAGTTCAGACATCTCTACTTACATGGGCTTCTTAGGTGGCCAATCAGTACATTTGGAATGGACCAAAATACCCATGTGGGTTCCTTGCATAGATGGCAGATGGCTCACCTATTCAAAGAGGGCAAACACCCCACCATCAAACTTGGTAAGGTGGGCCTATTAGTAGAAGGCTGATTGCACATTCCATATCGACCAAAAAGTAATCCACATCAGCCTGGATTAGGTGGGCCACATATCATGTGCTTTGCAGTAGCATTTCTTTGAAAAAGAAAAGAACTACACAAGCATGCCTTGCTTTTTTTTGCCTGGCTTGAAAATAAAGGAAAAGGAGAAATCTTTACAGCACACGTGCCATGTGTGTGGACGATATCAGGTGGAGGTCACAACAAATATGCTATGGCCCATCTAATGATGGTCCACACGTGTATTTTGAAACTCAAGATACTGGACAGCTTTTCCTACTCTCCCATTTTCTGGTACACGTGTGGCCAATGATAAGTGGGCCGGCTTAATGTGTGTGCAAGATGTCGACCACCTGATGAATGGTCTTTATCTATTACACTTCTCAAGAAAGATACCAAAGGCAGGAACGGCGTGGATAAAACACTTACATCACGGTGGGCCCCACAGAGCCCTATCATCCGGGCGCGGTTAGGACGCAATCCAAATCCGGGAAGGATTCATGCGTGACGGGGGTTGGATACTGACAGGTGGCGTCACCAACTTCTATGGGCCCACTATGATATATGTGTTGTATCTATGCCGTCCATACATTTGGAGAGATCATTTTAGAGCATGGTCCAAAGAACGAGGCAGATCCAAGGCTGGGGTGGACCCCACCACAGAAAACAGTGATGAGAGTGTTGCCCACCGTTGAAACCTTCTAAAGTTCCACCGTGATGTTTATTTGAGATTCCAGCCGGATCATGTGTTAAAGCAGACTTGAAAGACTTAAATCACAGATATTTGCCAGAACGACAGCAGATCTGTGGGCCCTCATAACTTTTTAACGGTGGGCGTCACTCTCTCTTCTGTTTTTTGTGGTGGGGTCCTCTGGAGCTTTGGATCTGATTCATTTTTTAGATCATGCCTTAATATGGTCTCTCCAAATGGATGGACGGTGTAGATAAAAAACACACATCACGGTGTGGCCCACAGAACTTGGAGACGTCACTTCAGAAGGAGCAGCGTGCGTCCGAAAAAGCTGCCGCGTGAGTCTTCTCTGCGGAGAGAGTCTCCTGCTGCACGACTGCTGAATCCCAGCCGTGTTTTGTATCCAATGGCTCTCATGAGAGCTCGTATTTTAGCTCCGTGCGGCACGGTGTGCAGGAGACCGGGACTCTATATATATATATCTTAGGTGGGCTGCACCATGTGGGACCTACGCACATATGTTTATCCCAACCGTCCATCTGAACGCTGGTGCGTGGGCCCCCCCTTTATTCATGTGTCGTACGTGCACCGTCCAGATGGGCCACCACCGTGCTGTATGTTTGTATTCCACGCCGTCCATTGGACGGGCTGTGGAGACCCTATCATGATGTATGAGGTATAACCATACCGTCCAGCCCTTCCACGTGGACGTGGGGCCCAAGTAATGTATATCCAAACCGTTCATCTATGGCCCTACGCAGCACGCAGCTGCTGCTGCTGTAACGTCAGCAGGTTCTGTGGGACCCACCTCTCTGTACATCCAACCGTCCGTCCATTTAAGGGTGGGCCCGCCATGGTGTAAGTATTTTATCTGAGCCGTCCTTCCATGTGGATGGAGCTCACCATGATATATGTCTTGTCCACGCTGCCATCAACTGTGGACCCCACGTGTATGTGTTGCGTCCATGCTGCCAGTAGCTGTGGGGCATACCTAATGTATATGTTATATCTCACCGTCCATTCACCTGGACGGTGAGATCCACCTTGTTGTATGTGCCTTATCAACACCGTCCAATGCTTAGATGGTGCTGATTTGCTGGGGCATATTTGGATGGTGCAGGGGTAGTCCACCGTGATGAACGTGTAATATCAAGACCGTCCATCTTGATGGACATCAGCTGATCTGTTGGGGCCTTGATGTCTGTATTCCTACCTCACCTGCCGCGTGCAGTGGGTTCCAACCATGAAGCAAGTGTTTTATCATCCGTGTAGGACCCACATCATGTACGTGTTTCACACACAATGTCCATCTATTTTCAGATTGTGTGGGGCTCACCCCACATGATTGCACATGTGGGATGGGACCCACCTTGATGTACGTGCATTACATCCTAGCCATCCATCTGATTGGGGACGGTGAGACCCCTGCTATCGTGCGTGTGTTGTGTAGGACGCATCATGTGGCATGTTTTGTTCCTCGCCGTCCATATGTGAAAGACCCTCCCGCAATGTATGTATTAGATCCTAACCGTTCGTCCATTGTGGACCCACCTTATATGTGTTTTACCTGAGCCGTCCACCTGTTTTGCCAGCAAGGACACCACCATGATGTATTTTTTTTGCCCACTCGTCAGACCCACTTCATATGTATTTTGTGGCCCATTTGTGAGGCCCACCTTGATATATTTATAACCCATCCATAAGGCCCATTAGTGTGGCCCATTGATGTAGCCCGCTTGACGTATACGAGGCCCATTAGTGCGGCCCATTGATGCAGCCCGCTTGATGTATACGAGGCCCATTAGTGCGGCCCATTGATGCAACCCGCTTGATGTATATGAGGCCCATTAGTGCGGCCCATTGTGATGTATGGGGCCCACCGTGATACGGTCCATTGCGACGTGTATGAGGCCCAATGTGTTGTATAAGGCCCATGTGGTGTGGCCCTTTGTGATGTATATTAGGCCCATGTTAGAGGCCCATTGTGATGTATATTGAATCCATGACTGAGGCCCGATGTGAAGTATATGAAGCCCGTGTGTGCAGCCGCTTATGATATATGTTAGGCCCTTGCGTGTGTGGCCATGGGCCCACTATATGTTCAGACCTATGTGGGCCACTCCTTGAGAGCAATGTTGGTTAAATGGCCACATTAATAGACAATGATGGTTGAATGTCCACATTATGACCTTCCATTAGGCCTTATTAGGTCCATTCCTACCAATTTTGATCATTGTGAATGATTTTCGATTCCGATTGACGTGACCGGTTTGCCAATTCTGATTATCGATCGATTCCAATTGTCGTAGCCGATTGCCGATTAGCGATCGAGGCCGATTATCATGACCGACTGTCGATTCCGATTGTCATGGCCAATTGCTGATTTCGATTAACGTGACTGATTTGCCGATTCCGATTGACGTGATGGATTTGCCAAATCTGATTATCGATTAATTTCGATTGTCGTAGCTGATTGCCGATTAGCGATCGAGGCCGATTATCATGACCGATTGTCGATTCCGATTGTCGTGGCCGATTGCTGATTTCGATTGACGTGACCAATTTACCAATTCTGATTATCGATTAATTCTGATTGTCGTAGCCGGTTGCCGATTAGCGATCGAGGCCGATTATCATGACCGACTGTCAATTCTGATTGTCGTGGCCGATTGTCGATTTCGATTGACGTGACCGATTTACCGATTTCGATTGACGTGATCGATTTGCCAATTCTGATTATTGATTGATTCTGATTGTTGTGGCAGATTGCCGATTAGTGATCGTGGTCAATTATCATGACCGACTTTCGATTCCGATTGACGTGACCGATTTGCCGATTCTGATATCGATTGATTCCGATTGTCGTGACCAATTGCCGATTTTGATTGTCGTGATCGATTGTCGATCCCGATTGTCGTGACCGATTGCCAATTCTGATTGACATAACCGATTAGCCGATTCTGATTATCGGTCGATTTTGATTGTCGTGCCCGAGTATCGAGGTCGATTGTATAGACCGATTCCGAATTGTCGAGGCTGATTGTATAGGCCGATTTCGATTTTCGAGGCCGATTTCGATTGCTAAGGCTGATTGTCGAGACCTATATGATGTATATGTGACCCGTAGTTGAGGCCCATTGTGATGTATTCGTGGCCTATGGGTAAGGCCCATTGTGATATGTAATAGGCCCAGGATGCATGGCCCATTTGATGCATTCGAGGCCCAGATATGTGGCCCATTTGGTGCATATGAGACCCATGTGTAGGGCCCACATGTCATGTATTTTAGGCCCATGGGCAGGGCCCACCCATGTGTATATGTGGCCCTTGAGTAAGGCCCTTTGTGTTGCATATTAGGCCTTTGTGTGAGGCCGTGGGCCCATTATATGTTTGGCTCTATGTGGGCCATTCCTTGGGCGCAATGTTGGTTAAATGTCCACATTTTCGAGGCCGATTGTTAATGCTAGTTATTGATACCGATTATGAGTATGTGACTGCATAACATCATGATACATGCCCATACGCACCATCTGCATGTTTGTTATGAGATGTGGTTGACCATTGCATATGTCATTAGGCGAATTGTTATGAGACTCCCTGATAGGTGGAAGTTATCTCACATGAACGCACGATATGCGCAAGATTGATACATGACTAGATTGTATGATTCATGCATCTTGCATTATGTGCCCTAGCGACGTCAAGGCCATAGCCTCCACAGGCACATCGTAGATGGCCAGACCGGACACCAGAAATCTGTTCTACATGGGGTGCTATAGATATCCTTGGGTGAAGTCCCAGAACCCTCTTGGTTCCCAGAGGTTGCTCCAACATTTAGACCGAATGGATGCATGAGCACATGAGGGCCGCATACCATTAGGCCGTGTCTCCCACTGTGTCATGGTCGGTTGGAAGGGGGTACAACCTTACCTGCCCGAGAGGAGGGGGCAATGCTAGGCTGAGTCTAACCAGCTCAAGGAATGGGTCCGCTATCTACGAGCCGGGCCCAATATTGGCAGGCGGATAGTGAGGTCTCTTCCACTCACCTTGTTGCGCGCAATGGGGCGGCGATCTGGTTTGGAGTGTAATAGACCCCGATGATTTTCCAGAGAGGAATCGTACTGATATGTGGACTTATTGGGCAGGAATTGCATACTCATTCATTCACTATCCACTCGGGCTGGTGGTGCACAACTAACTGTTGTGTACCTTCGCATGGCCAGGATTTCGGTTGGACGCATGACTAACTTGAGATCAGGAGTCTACTACATTGAGTCTGACTATCTAAATTTATGTATGGGACTAGTTTGGATAGAAGTCCCTTGTGATGGACCCCATAACCTGTAATACTATGTATTATCATCCCGACTTCACACTCCAGTACAGTCATTCCAATTGCACAGCATATTGTATTACATTCGCGGCATATGACATTTTGGGTTACCTGTGTTTCTGCATTTATATGTTTTAGATACGGCATTTGATATTTGACTCTTTATAACCCCTCATTTGTATAGTTGATTTGTATCGCGTATTCTGATATTGCTTGACTCATGGACTTGTCAGTATTTCCATTTACTCTGATATCGTATGATTTATTATCTTGCCAATATTTCTGACATTGTATGATTATGACATTACAATGAATACTTGACACTTACCTTATGCACACACTTACACCACCCTCTCAGCTTTCTATAAGCTTATGCATGATAGATGCGTGCAGGTGATGTTAGGTTGCAGTGTTGAGCTTGGAGCGTGCAGTGATCTCTTGGAGCTTGATTTTTGATTTATGTATTTCCCTTTTAGCATTGTACTCAAATGATAATATTAGTGGATATGTGATGATGATGTTGCCTTTGTGAATTGGGTAATCTTGTAGTTATGCTTATTATGAGTTAAACGTACATTGAAAAAATCCTCCTTGTAGGATCCCAAGATTGGAATCTGGCGTATGGACGCTACGAGCCGAGAATGGGGTACTACGGAGGCTGTCGGCACTGGATTCGGCGATCAGGATTCCAGTGAATTCGATTTTCAGATTTGGGTCGTGACAGTAGGTTTGGAGAACATCTTGAATTGGGGCAGACCGGCATATCACTCGATTGCGCAAGGGATGTTCGCTTGCATTAGAGATGTATATCTTAATGAATTGACCTTCACGATTGTCTTTAGAGAAAGATCATTTATAGTCGATCGTTACTTAATTTCGGGCTTACTTGATGTTAATGTTAATGATGACTGTATTCCGCTACCAACTTTAGCCGATAAATTGAATGAATCGGAAAAGCATACACTAACATGCAAATTATGTAACATGGACTCGGAATGGAGTGCGGGAAATGCGCTCCGGGCTAACCAAATGTTGCCTAAATATAGGGTTTTGCATTGCATTTTTATTTCAAATGTCTATCCTTGATTTGGCAACAAAGCTAAATTGACATCATTTATGGTTTGTGTTATTCACTCTGTTATGTCGGGTATTCCTATTTGTCTTCCTTCTTTGATCTGTTACATTATTATTCAATTTCGTCTTCACTCGGGCCACAGCTATATCCTATTTGCTTACTTGCCGCCGGTGAGGCTCCTATTTCGCTTCTTCCATTCAATAATTCAAATATAAACAAGATGAACCTGAAGCTGAATCCTGGTCAAAGGGATGGGGAAGCAGAGGAAGTTAAAGAAGAAGATGTGCTACCAACCGACACCATGATGGAAGATACTTTTGATGAGTTAGAATCAGATGATTTTGAAGTTGATCCTGATTATCAGTCACCTGAGTGTGATGAGCGCCTTCGCGCTTTAGAGGAGAAGGTGGATGCATTGAAAATATCCCAGGATAGTCAAATGAAATATACGTGTAAGTATTTTCGACGCATAACTAAGGGACTGCATTGGATTGATTCATCTATTCTACCTCCTTCTTCATCTGGATTGGACTAGTTTTTCTAGATATTTTTGGCATGTATTAATGTTAAACTTTAAACTTTCGCTTCTTTTTGGACTTGTTATGTATAACTTGCTGATATTGATACTCTGCTTAATTATGCTCTTAACTTTACCTCTTTTTCTACTACTCTCTGTTATTATCATAATCACATCTATGTTTGTCCTCTATTATTTTTCTTCCTTTGTCAAGTTGTGACAAAAAGGGAGAGAATTTAGTAGTTTTGTGGTTGTGTTCATGAGATTATATGGTGTATGGTGAAGAGTTGCATTTTTTTTTTTTTTTTTTGGAAATGTGTATTTGTTAATATAGGTACTCTACAAGTCACCAAGCTCAGATTGAGGGAGTGTTTTTTTTTTTTGAAAGAGTGTCATATCATGAAGTACAGTTGTGATGTTTATGGACTTGCGTATTCTTCTGAAATCTTCTAAGTTGGTTTTGTCACAAATTTGACAAAGGGGGAGATTGTAAGTGCTATGTTGTATATCAAGCACCCTGTATTGTCAAATTTTGTAGTAACAAGCCACTTTGGAATGATTGACTTGTTTATGATGGAAAGTTCACCTTCAAGTGACGTTTGAGTGATGAAATGTTTACCTTTATACGAAGATGTGATACAAGCCAAGAAGACTGTTCTATCTACATCAACTTCATGTCCAACATCAACTTCAAGTGCTACATCAACTTCAAGTTCTAGATCAAGTTCAAGTGCTTCTTCAAATGCAAGATCAAGTTCAAGTTGAAATAGCGGTGAAGACTGCTTAAGTTGCAGTCAGAATATGCCAATATCTCCTAGAGGGGAGTGAATAGGACTTTTTAAAGATTTATGAGTTATTTTAAAAATCTTATCACTCTAATCCTATCATGTATGCAATTTTTAGGATTACTTAAATGTAACTCTACTTGCTTCCAAGCCAAGTAGAGGATCCAATCACAAACTAATCAAGACATAATAATATGCAACTTAGTCTATGTTGGATGTGACTGTGTATGTGTGTGAGATATGATCAGATATATGAATATGAATGCATTGTCATGTATCACACATATAGAAAAGCAATCACAAACACAGTTGGTTCGACGATAAGTCTACTCCACTCCCGACTGCCGCACTCAACCCTTGAGTGTACCAGATTACACTAAGGAGGTTTCCCAGGGTTCATCTCAAACCTAAGGTTTTAAATCAGGTTCACTTTCAACCTTTACACAGGGGTTTCTACTCGGTTCACCTCTAACCCTGGAGTTTTACTGGTTCACTCCTAACCAGATGTTTATGCTCTCCATAGAGCAAGGGTCCACACAACGCACCCAGAGGTTTCTACTCGGTTCACCTCTAACCCTGGAGTTTTACTGGTTCACTCCTAACCAGATGTTTATACTCTCCACAGAGTAAGGGTCCACACAACGCACCACCACGTACACTCCCGCCGGAGGCCTCCTTGAGGACTTCAAAGGGTGAGAACCACTTAAGACCCAATCCTAGAAAGGAATGATCGTAAGTGTTCTCTTGGACTCTAGATACTTACAGATAAGTTGATGAGTCTCGTTAAGCACAACGCCGAAGATCTCCTCCTCCTTGTTGACGAAGAGTCTTTTGCTCCCTTGATCCGCAACACAAAAGATATACCAAGACTAGGCTTAGGGTTAGGTCAAGGTTAAGATGGAATCCTACTCTCTAAATGTTTACCTATAAGGAAGGTAGAGTAGTTCCAATCTCATGCATTCAAGGCATCCCAGCTTAATGATTTGCCAATCAGGTAGTAGCTGAAGGATCCTTGAATGCGGAAGTTCATTCCCCAATCTACTCTACGAAATATCAATGGTGAGGGTGGATTGGAGGATGAACTCCCTCGAGAGAAAGGGCTTAGGGTATAAGATATAAGTTGAAACACATAAAAGCTCTCTCTATTATCTCTTACAACAACAAAACACAAGTCCTCTATATATAGGCAAAAAGTTCCAACGGATATAAAACGGTCACATTTATGATAGAGTTCGATATCATCGAGCGTATACTCTCAATAGCATCGATGGTCTGCTCGATGTCATACGCTTTTGAAACTTCTTACCAATAGGTCGATGAATCGAAGTTATTGTCGATGTCATCAAAATTCAAACTCCGATTCCATCGATGATAGGTTCGATTAATCGACACTCGAAAAATAAGAGAGACTTGACTTTGAGATATTTCAGGTTTTCATGAATGATCGGGGGAACCGTCAAGATCATCGGAATTTGAATGTCGATGATATCGAGATCAGAGTCGATGCATTGATAAATCCAGTGGATTTGTCTTTAAGCTTGCTGGACGATTTGTGTCCTTGTTCGATGCAATTGACATGGTGTCGATATCATCAATATTTGAATATCGATTCTATCGAAGGGCCCCCGATCATAGTTAAAAATAACCTGAGATATTTGCTGTAAGAAATGCGCGCCCACTATCGATGTCATCGATGGACCTCCGATCTTATCGATATTTGAATTCAGATCATATCGGACGGTCATCGATATACTGAAGGATTTTGAGATTTTCATTTAAAAAACAGGGGCGTCGGAAATCTGTCTGTTGATCTTATCAAGCCACTCTCGATGGACTCGAAATTTGAATATTGATGATATCGATATGTGTATTGATACATCGATAATTCGTCCAGTTATGTTGTGAAGTTGCTGGACATATTTAGTGCTTTTATCAATGATATCGATAGGTGTATCGATACATTGATAAATCCGTCCAGATGAATATTTAGTTGCTGGACATTTTTGGTCCTCTCATCGATAATATCGTTAAGGTATCGAGGACATCGACAGAACAGGTCGATCATATCGAGAGTGTTTCGATAAGATCGACAAGGTGAGAAAAACATAGAGATTTTCCTATTTTGAAAAAGTTTTCTCACCACAAAAATCCTAAGATGTTTATCTTATTTTAAGGGTTTTAATCACCTGGTGTTTTGGGACATGGGATGTGAGGCTATGGTTTACCTATTGCGAGCTTCCACACATTCAGTTGAGGCAGACGCTTAAGATAATCTTCTTATCAAGTTCTGTAGCCAGTCTGACTTACCATTCACGTAACTTGACAAATCAGGGCTCTAGCAGGTGCACTTTCAATCTCCCCCTTTGTCAATTACGTAACAAAATACCCAAAACACCCTAGAACACTTCTAGACATACCCTAAATTATGTGTACATGCTTTTACACAATTTTACAAATTTTTTTATCCCATGTACACATTCTGGAAGTAAAGTATGTGCTCCCCCTTACTTCAAAACTCCCCCTTTCTGAGTGCAGCTGCTCCCCCTCACAGCTGCAACAACATTAGATATACAATTTTTTGCTCGGGGTGTTTTGAACTGTTCTCCCCCTTTTTGTCAGTCATTGGCAAAGGTATAGTAAGTGATATTGGGAGAACCAATAGGCATAAGCAGATGAATTTGATGTATAAGATTTAGTGCATTTTAGTCAAACATCAATCTCAGAAATCATGAATGCATATTAGATAAGATATAGTAGTTGTAGAGCAGTGAAAAATATTCATTTAAGGCATCTCATGCATTCCATAACTTGCTAAGTTAGGGGAAAATTAACACACATATGGCAATAAAAGATATGAATTTTGTGCAGTCATAAAAGAACCAAAACTGCCTCAGATAGCAGTAAATTCCAAACCAAAAAAAAATAAAAAATGTTCAATCCTATCCAAAAAAAAATTTCTTCTTATCAGCAACCCACATCGAGTTATATGTACGAAGGAAAAAAAAATAAACAACCTTGCCAAGTCTGTAATTCATCACACCCATAAATATGATCACAGACATTCAAAAAATATTTAGGCCCGTAGCATTTCAGGAGAACTTTAGGGATGTGATGAATGTTTATCCTGAGTAAGCTTATGGAGTAAGTAGCCATTTCAGAACTTATTTTGTTACGCGTTGCAGGGCCACCAGTCATTGTCGAACTTCGGAAAGATGGGCTTCGCAGTCATCTAGTCGCTTCACAATGTGAACTTGTCCGTCCAGAATCTCTTGTATACTGTCTCGTACAGGGATGTTTGGAATGACTTCAACAGAGTCGGAACTATGCACTGGACTGCTACTGCTAGGAATTAAACCGGTTCTTCCTCCATAAAACACATTTTCAAAGATGTTTAGTTTATGTATGTCTTTATAATTGAACCACGCACATAGATGAGGGAGATCATGGGACGATGGCAGTTCGAATTGTTGTGAAAGTTTAGATAGAAGACATGGAAATGGTAGTGTAGTGACGGATGCTTCTGTAGACACACGAATCAGCTGCTGTACGATCAGAGTGGGTAGGCATATTGGAATTCCCAGATAAATATCGTACAGAATGTTAAGGATGTATGGCGAGAGCTTGTTCCCGGAGACTTCACAGGGATAGACGTTAGAGCTAAAAATGCTGTGAAGAATCCTATAGGTAGGATCAAGATGCTTGACATGAAGAACATTTTTGGCATTCCTGGAAATTGTGGCACCATTACACAATGCTCGAGTAACTTCCCCCCACACACCTAGACCATTCATATTTCGATTAGATACCGTTATTCCAGTCATTTTTATGTTAATCATCCTACTTACCCGGTTTGGTGTGATGTATTCAACCCAATTCATGACCATGATTGAGATAATTGGGGGATCATTTTCAACATTGTAAACCAAACTTAGAAACTGATATACCAAATTATGTTGAAAAGTTCCTCCAATGTTCACAACATTTTCCCATCCAATTTGTTTTAAAAGATCGATGATCCTAAAGGGCTCAATAATCTTTCTGTGAACCATTCATTCCGCCACAAGATTTAAGTTGAATGAAGGAGAAGAGGCAATTGCATCATGCTTACCTTTCTTCTTTTCAGTTGATGCACACTATGGATGGAACAATCCTTTATCTTTTTCTATCTTGGAAAGATGAAATATCCAAGACTGAGAGTGCCCGATGAGGCACTTCTTCTTGATCTACTGATTCTTACCAAGTAGCGACTACCTATTCCTTTGATCATGTTCTCAGTTTCCGAATTTTGATTCTTAATTTCAAGTTCTAGGGAAGAACAATCGTCCCGACGTTTCAGCTACCCGGAGAGTCATCGATGATATCGATTCTCACTCAATGTGATCGACATTCACAAGTGACCAATCGACGCTCATATCGAAGATGGATCTTTTCAATTTTCTTCATTCAGAAAGATCTTCAAATATACTCTTCATATTTCTGTCAACAGTATTCTCAACAAAAATTATGTATACACACTGTACTCAGCAAAATTATAAACATATAAAATGTTTATATACAAAAGATTTGAGGTCAGGGGCCTCAGATGTATCATTTAAAGCTCAGCAAAATTTGCATCATTTTAGCAAATATCCAGGTCAAGATGCATAACTTGGACTTGTCCTTCTATGCTTGGAATTTCAGGGTATGTGAAGATTAGTCATAAGACAATTTTGTTTTTCTTTTTCTATCCATTTTGAAACAGACTTCTTTATCCTGTCTTTCATCTTAGGTGGTGATAGATAAGAGTTTCTCCTAGGTGGACTCTTGACATTCTGTATGTCTCTGATCGGTTTGAATTTACCAATGTGATTTTGTCCAGAGTTATGTAAAGTCCATCTAGGTATTAGGCATTCAACCTTATAATGATCTGTATCACCACATAAATGATAAACTAGATAGATTCTTATATTGCTTCCTGAAGTAGCGGATGGTTTAGTTGTTGGTGCCGTACTTCCTGTTTTCTTCTTGGTTTTCTCATACCCTAGGCTACTCTTATCCTTTCCGGGCCTTTCAATTCCTAACATCCTTTCAAGCTTTTCACCACTCTGAGAAAATTTATAGTTTATTTCATCAAAATTTCTAGATTTCTCTAAGTTATAGCGGAGTGTGTGATTCTCACTCTTAAGATGCCTATTTTCATCTTCTAACAATTCAATTTGTTTGGTAAGCTTAGATGATTCAGTTTTTAGGGATAGGTTGATTCTTTCCAACTTGTCATTATTTGCATAATATTGTTGTAGATCATTAATTAGGTGTGAATTGATCTCCAGTGTTTTATCCAGATCTTTTTGCAGCAGCTTGCTTTTGTTCTCCGCTATTCCGAGTCTTTTGAGGATATTGATGCTATGAATATAAAGTAGATTATAGGTATCTTGCAGTTTATCCTCTTCGATTTCTTCTTCTTCTTTTTTTTTTTAAGTTTCCTCATTGTCAGATGAAAATGATTCAGTGGCTAGCTGTTCTTTCTCATTCTCAGATTCAGTGGGGATGGTTGAAGCAATGGAGACCATGAGTATTTTCAATGATTTCTGATCTTCGTCGCTTTCTGAGTCACTAAATTCAGAATTTGACTCCTCAATATCATCCCACGTAGCGGCCATAGCCTTGCCCTTAGTTTTTCTGTTTGGGCATTCGGTAGATAGGTGTCCATACTCATGATAGGCGTAGCATTGAGGTTCTTTGGTTCTTTTACCAAACTTGCCTGCAGGAGGTTTGTTGTTCACCTTTCTTCCTTTAGAAGGATGACCACGATTCTTATGAAAGAATCTTCTAAATTTTTGTGCCAGCAAGGCTACTTCCTCATCATCATCCTCTCTTTCACTTCCACTATCCTCATGAATTATTTTCTTTAAAGTTTTTTAGGACAGTGTTTTTGGATTTTTGGGATTGAGTGAAGTGTAGTTCAAATGTTTGTAGGGAATCTACCAGTTCTTCTACTTTCATCTCGTCTATATTCCTATACTCCTCAATTATTGTTACTTTGGGATTAAACCTCTCTGGTAGAGATCTCAAGATTTTCCTGCAGATTTTAGGTACTGGAACTTTCTCTCCCGATCCACCCATGGAGTTGCAAATAATATTTAGCTTTGTAAAGAACTCCATAAATGTCTCATGCTCTTCCATTCTGAGATTTTTGAACTGTGAAGTCAAGAGTTATCGTTTGGATCGCTTCACAGTACTTGTGCCTTCATGGGTTGTTTCCAGGAGGTCCCATGCTTCTTTAGATGTCCCACACATGCTTGTTTGATTGAAGATATCTTGGGACACGACACAGTAGATAGCATTCATAGCCTTAGCTTCAGATGTTTGCCTTTCTTTGTCAAATGCTGTCCACTTTTCTTTGGGTTTAGGCTTTGAGATTGTTGTGCCACTATCAAGCACAATTTGTTCAGTAGGTGGTACATATCCACTTTCAACTATATCCCAAACGTCATGATCCAAAGATCTCATAAAGTAGTGCATCCTAGCCTTCCAGTATGCATAATTTGAGCCGTCAAATACTGGAGGTCTAGTGACTGATGAGCCCTCTCCTTTAGCCATATTCCCAACTTCAGTCAAGATCACTCTCTTAGGCGGTGAAGCCCTTAAAGAGAGACCCGCTTTGATACCAATTGAAATAGCGGTGAAGACCGCTTGAGTTGAAGTTGGAATATGCCAATATCTCCTAAGGGGGGTGAATAGGACTTTTAAAAGATTTATGAGTTATATTAAAAATCCTATCACTCTAATCCTATCATGTATGCAATTTTCAGGATTACTCAAATGTAACTCTACTAGCTTCCAAGCCAGGTAGAGGATCCAATCACAAACTAATCAAGATATAGTAATATGCAACTTAGTCTATGTTGGATGTGACTATGTATGTGTGTGAGATGTGATCAGATATATGAATATGAATGCATTGTCATGAATCACACATATAGAAAAGTAATCACAAACACAATCATTTTATAGTGGTTTGATGATAAGTCTACTCCACTCCCGGCTGCCGCACTCAACCCTTGAGTGTACCGGATTTCACTAAGGAGGTTTTCCAGGGTTCACCTCAAACCTAAGGTTTTAAATCAGGTTCACCTCCAACCTTTACATAAAGGTTTCTATTTGGTTCACCTCTAACCCTGGAGTTTTACTGGTTCACTCCTAACCAGATGTTTATGCTCTCCATACAGCAAGGGTCCACACAATGCACCCAGAGGTTTCTACTCGGTTCACCTCTAACCCTGGAGTTTTATTGGTTCACTCCTAACCAGATGTTTATGCTCTCTACAGAGCAAGGGTCTACACAATGCACCCACCAGTACACTCCCGCCGGAGGCCTCCTTGAGGACTTCAAAGGGTGAGAACCACTTAAGACCCAATCCTAGAAAGAAATGATCGCAAGTGTTCTCTTGGACTCTAGATACTTACAGATAAGTTGATGAGTCTCATTAAGCACAACGCCGAAGATCTCCTCTTCCTTGTTGACGAAGAGTCTTCTGCTCCCTTGATACGCAACACAAAAGATATACAAAGACTAGGCTTAGTGTTGGGTCAAGGTTAAGATGGAATCCTACTCTCTAAATGTTTACCTATAAGAAAGGTAGAGTAGTTCCAATCTCATGCATTCAAGGCATCCCAGCATAATGATTTTCCAATCAAGTAGTAGTTGAAGGATCCTTGAATGCGGAAGTTCATTCCGTAATCCACTCTACTGAATATCACTGGTGAGGGTGGATTGGAGGATGAACTCCCCTGAGAGAAAAGGCTTAGGGTATAAGATGTAAGTAGAAACACACAAAAGCTCTCTCTATTCTCTCTTACAGCAACCAAACATAAGTCCTCTTTATATAGGCAAAAAGTTCCAACGGATATAAAAAGGTCACATTTATGACAGAGTTCGATATCATCGAGCAGGTTCAATATCATTGAGCGTATACTCTCGATAGTATCGATGGTCTGCTCGATGACTCAGACTCGATGTCATATGCTTTTGAAACTTCTTGCCAATAATAGGTCGATGAATCGAAGCTATTGTCGATGTCATCGGATTTCGAACTCCAATTCCATCGATGACAGGTTCGATTAATCAACACTTGAAAAATGAGAGAGACTTGACTTTGAGATATTTCAAGTTTTCATGAATGATCAGGGGAACCATCGAGATCATTGGAATTTGAATGTCGATGATATCGAGATCAGAGTCGATGCATCGATAAATCCAGCAGATTTATCTTTAAGCTTATTGGACAATTTGTGTCCTCGTTCGATGCAATCGACCTGGTGCCGATATCATCGATATTTGAATATTGATTCTATCAAAGGGCCCCCGATCATAGTTAAAAACAACTTGAGATATCTGTTGTAAGAAATGCGCGCCCACTATTGATGTCATCGATGGACCTCCGATCTTATCGATATTTGAATTCAGATCATATCGGACGGTCATCAATATATCGAAGGATTTTGAGATTTTCATTTAAAAAACAGGGGTGTCGAAAATCTGTCTGTCGATCTTACCGAGCCACTCTCGATGGACTCGAAATTTGAATATCGATGATATCGATATGTGTATCGATACATCGATAATTCGTCCAGTTATTTTGTGAAGTTGCTGGACATATTTAGTGCTTTTATCGATGATATCGATAAGTGTATCGACACATCGATAAATCCGTTCAGATGAATACTTAGTTGCTGGATATTTTTGGTCCTCTCATCGATAATATCATTAAGGTATCGAGGATATCAACCGAACATGTCGATCATATCGAGGGTGTTTCGATAAGATCAACAAGGTGAGAAAAACGTAGAGATTTTTCTATTTTAAAAAAGTTTTCTCACCCCAAAAACCTTAAGATGTCTATCTTGTTTTAAGGGTTTTAATCACCTGGTGTTTTGAGACATGGGATGTGAGGCTATGATATACCTATTGCGAGCTTCCACACATCCGGTTGAGGCGGACGCTTGAGATAATCTTCCTATCAAGTTCTGTAGCCAATCTGACTTACCATTCACGTAACTTGACAAACCAGGGCTCCAACAGGTGCACTTTCACAAGTACGCTTCATAGTTAAGAAAAAGATTAAGTTTCAAGTATATAAGTTCAAGCTTCAAATACTTCAAGAAGAAGATCTACCGGATCTACCAAAGCTACAAGTTCAATGTTCAACATTTCAGGTATAAATGACCCTAGAATGTCCTTAGTTTTAGGTCATTCATATTGCACATTTAATTTTGATCATTGTGCTTATTATAGGCTTTGTTTCGACTAGTCCTAGTCAATGTTCGATTAGTTCAGATTTAAATTCAAAATTTCAGAATTTCTATTAGGTCCTTGCCCGGTCGTGGAGACTGTCTCAACCAGTCGAGTAGGGCTCGACTCAAACTTCAGCAACCATTTTGAGCTCCACTCGACCAGTCGAGGGTCACTTTTATCCGATCGCACCAGAATTTTTAAAATTTGGTTACTCCTAAGACCAGTCGAGGTGACCTTAGACCAGTCGAGGGAACCGTTTTTCAGCCTATAATTAGAGGACTTTTCTCAATTTTTTTCATTAATTCCAAGCCAATTCAAGCCACCACTCTGAGAGATAAGTCCCCGTGATTGTCAAGCTATTGTACAGTAATTTAGGATTCTTTTTATAGCTTTTTGACTTCTAATTTCTTGATCTCTTTCTACTTCAATCTTATTTGATAAGAGGGAATTCTGATCTACCCCTTTTGTGATCCAAGAAATTGAATCAAAGTAGCCCAAGGTTGGATGAATTTAAAATTCATCTAGACTGAAGATAGTGTAACGCTCGGTAATCGGGGTCGAGAGCAACTCAACTTCCCGAACCCTTCCAATCGTGTGTTTGAACATTGGACACCTTCATCTTAAAAACAGAAGCGGTTCTTCTGGGCTACATCAAAACAGAATCTACAGATAAGTATTTTGAATTATAGCTTTTGGTTTTTAAAATTGCCAGAAAATCTCTATTGTGGTTTTGACCGAGATAGCTAGAAAATCTCAGCGTGGGGTTTTTAATTGTGATAGCCCATTGAAAACACAATTGTAAAAGTTTTAAGGTGAACCTTGAAAAACCTTCTTTCATAGTGAAAGCCAATATCACGTGGGTTGTGATTATTGGGAGTGGAGTAGGTGTGGCTATTTTAGAACTGTTGGTGTACACACTAAACCACTATAATTCATGGAGTTTGGTGGATGACGATGATGATGATGATGATGTATGTGATTTATGTGTGGTGAATGCTTGTATTTATTTCATATACTTGTAGTGAATGTTGTAATAGCTAGTTTGTTTCAATTTCTTCTTGTATTAGTTTGAGTTTTTGATCCTTACTGATTTTAAGAAATCAGGTTGTCCTACCATAAACTTTGGTTTTTGGTGTAAGGTTGTCCTTTGAACAACGTTTGTATCCACCTCTCAATACTATTGCAATTGAGGTTGTTATTTGTTTTAGCTATTTGCAATTATATTACATACGCCAGATTTTGATCCGGGGATCATACAAGGAGGATTTTCTAACGTACATTTATCTCGTAAGAAGAGTTTGCCCAAATCACAAAGGTGACAACATCATCATATATCCACTAATATAAACAGTTGAATACAATGCTGAAATGGAAAATACATATATCATAGCCCCAAACATGATAATCAAAGCTTCAAGACAATTATGCGTTTAGACGCTACAAGCTCAACGCTACTATGACCTAATGCTACAATCCAAGGAGATCATACACATAGTTAACGAGAGGTTGAGAATCATATCTCGCACGCATCTATCGTGCATAAGCTTATAGAAAGCTCAAAGGGTGATGAAAGTGTGTGCGATGCACATGCCAAGCATATAAATATCAGAGCAAGTGGAAATATTGGTAATCCAGAAATCATACAATATCAGAGGTATGTGGAAACATGCTAGTAAGTCCATAACTATCATCAGTCTTATCCAGGCTATGCGATGCAAAAACATATTAAGCCAATATCGTATGCTGAGGAAGCAATGCAATATACAAATCCTGACGAGTCCACAAATACTGCCAGCCGTATCTAGGCCATGCATCAAACCTGCGCGTATCACGCGATCATGTGGGGCAACTCCATCTCACAATGAGTCCCATAAACATCTCAGCCCAATGGCATATGCTTTATCAATCATTCCTCACAATATGCATACAAATGATGGGGTCAACAGAAGGACGGTGGATTTAGTCTAAATATCAAGATAGACTCTAAACAATGGATACACTAAAACTTGATACTGCATATCCTTCCGTTTACGACAAGGGGTGATATGGACTGCTTTACCGAAGCTCACTTATTTAAAACGTGTCATGACAGTTAAGGAAGGAATCCAACTTATAGCCACCACAACATCGGATATTACTTCCGATGTAGGACAAAGTTTTGCATTCACTGTGTACACAGTAGACTGCCAATCACTAGTAGCTCGCACAGGCTCTCAGGCCCCACCCATATTAGTGTCTGCTCACGTGTACCCATCCTCGTGTGCAATAATGACGGAGTGTCACAATATCCCCCACTGAGGGTAGAGCCAAGTCTAAGTACAATAAGTGGGCTTCCTTACCCCCTCTATCCCACAATAAACTGGACTTCCTAATGGGGCCTAATATATATACAAGGTGGGCTCCAAGGTGTAAGTATCATGATGCTATCTGTCACATACTAATAATCAGTAGCGATAATAGGCCTCGATAATCGGCCTCGACAATCGGAATCGACCTCGACAATCGGAATCGGCCTCCACAATCAGAATCGGCCTCGACGATTAGAATTGGTCCTGACAATCGGAATCGACAATTGAAATCGTCCTCGATAATCGGAATCGGTAATCGGCCTAACAAAGGGCCTAAGGAAAGGTCACCATGTGGACATTTAACTATCATTGCTCCCAAGGAGTGGCCCACATAGAGCCAAATATATTGTGGGCCCATGGCCTCACACAAGGACCTAATACACATCACTATGGGCCTCACCATGGGCCGCATATACATCACAATGGGCCTCGGCACATGGGCCATAATTACATCACATTGAGCCTCACTCGTGGGCTGCATATACATCACAATGGGCCACATCTAGGGCCTCATATACATCGTAATGGGCCACAACAATGGGCGTCAAATGAATCATAGTGGGCCTCGCCACATGGGCCATAAATACATCACATCGGACCTCACTCATGGGCTGCACATACATAACAATGGGCCTCATCGCCTGACCCTCAAATGCATCACAATGGGCCTCGTCACTTGGGCCCAACATACATCACAATGGGCCCCATTACATGGGACGCAATTACATCACAATGGACATTATCCCATGGGCATGATATATATCACAATGGGCCACACAACAGGGCCTCATCTACAATCTCAACGGGCCTCACAAGATGGACAGTTAATAAATACATCACGATGAGTCCCACATTTACACACATACACAGTGGGCCTCACACAAAAAAAATGGGCCTCACATACTTTAGATGTGCCTCACATACTACAATGGGCTTCACACACAACAGGTGGGCCTCACACATACATAGTGGGCCTCATAAACATCAAAATGGGCCTGCCAATAACCTAGACTATGTGCATACAAAACATACATCAAAGGTGGGATCCCATAGATCTGGACGATGTAGATAAAATGCATCACGGCGGGGTCCACATCTGTTAGGCGCATGGATAAAATACATCATAGTGGGCCTGCTGTCAGTGGACCACATGGATGAAACACATCGGGTGGACCCCACTGCCACTAGATGGCGCAGGTAGAATACATACAAATAAGGTGGGACCCATCCAGATGGACGGCCTAGATGGATGACATGAATAAAGACATACATCACAGGGGTCCCACCATCCTGGCATATGGACAGTGTGGATATAGAATAAGTACATCAGGGTGGGTCCCACCCACACGTGTGGGGTGGGCCCCCACACATCCAATAATGGAGGACAACAAGGATAAGGTACATATATCATGGTGGGCTACACCACTGTCCAAGTACGGACGGTGTGGATCAACACATACATCATGGGGTGGCCGATGCAACACTGTCCAAACTATCCAGCATTGTCCAGATGGTCTGGACGGTGTGGATGAAACAAATATATCACGGTGTGGCCCACAGAACTTGCTGACATCAGTGAGTAGTGCGACCCACCGTCCTATAAAATGGAAGGACAACAGGGATACAAAATACATAACTCAAAGGTGGGCCCCACCCCACACGTATTACACGTGTGGGTGGGTCCCACCCGTCAGAAAAATGGATGGGTTGTCTGGATATTGCCTCATGATCAGACCCCTAGAACTAGCTGGCGTCAAAGCAGCTATCAGCTGCTGGCCGTATGGACGGTCCAGATAAAACGCATGCATGAGGTGGGTCCACACGTGTGGCCCACCTCAGCTTGAAACGAAGTTGATATTTAAAATTTCCCTTCATCTGAGGTCTGTCTAGGAGGGACGTCCAGGATAAACACCTGCATCGAGTGTGGCCACGTTGGACGACCTGGATGTAAACATATACATCATGTGCGCCCCTGGATGCATGGTGTGCATTTAACACATATCACAGTGGGTCACATCGTCCCACGCAGTGGACGGTGTGGATTAAAACAAACATTAGGGTGTACCCACGTGTGGACGGTGGGTAAAACACCTACATCAGGTGGTCCCACATGGGTGGCCCATCAGCAGGACCAAATTGATATTTATATTTTTCCTTCACCCAGGATCTGCCTAAAAATGGGCAGCAGCGAGGTGGGTCCACGATTGGATGACATGGATAAAATACATTCAACATTGGGTGGGCCACACATCAAAAGAGGGAGAGAGAGAGAGAGAGAGAGAGAGAGAGAGAGAGAGAGAGAGAGAGAGAGAGAGAGAGATTGGATGGTAATGGAGGGACCCCACCACTATGGGCCCCTCTAGGCGATACAAACCATACATTAAGTGGGTCCCACCATATGTGGGCCCTCAAGTCATCAAAATAAAAAAAATTTAATACTATGAACACCTACCTTTCCTTCTTCTTCCTCCCGAGTGCTCCAAGACTCGTAAGAAGCTCCTTCAATGGTGGAGATGATGATCTAAGAGTTGGATTAAGTGGTTGAAAGGTGGGCCACACCTAGCTTCTTTGGGGAGCTTGGACGATTGTGAAAAGTGGTGAAGACCACTTTAGTTGAAGTAGGAATATGCCAATATGTCCTAGAGGGGGGTGAATAGGACTTTTCAAAGTTTTTATGGTTTATTTAAAATCCTATTACACTAATCCTAACAATACGCACATATTAGGATTACTCAAAAGTAACTCTACTGGCTTCCAAGCCCGGTAGAGGATCCAATCACAAACTATTTAAAAAGTGAACAATATGCAAACTAGTTTATGATGGATATGATTGTGTATGTGTTGAGGTGTGCTCTAAGATATTTAGATATGAAAATATTAAAGTAAATCACACAAATAAAAGAATAACAATCTCAAACTTAGTCATTTTTATAGTGGTTCGACTACTTGTCTACTCCACTCCCGGCAACCGCACTTAACCCTTGAGTGTACCGGATTTCACAAGGAGGTTTCACAGCGGTTCACCTCAAACCTAAGGTTTTAAATCAGGTTCACCTTCAACCTTTACAACCTACACTGAGGCTAACTGCTTATGCTCTCACGAGCAAGGGTCAATACAACACACCCACTTTTAGCCACACTAACCAAGGATCTTCTATAAGACCCCAACTGAGGTTTCACACGGATCACCTCGAACCTAAGGTTTTATATAGGTTCACCTTCAATCGGAAGTTTATGCTCTCCACAGAGCAAGGGTCAACACTACGTACCCACCACGTACACTCCTGCCGGAGGCCTCCTATGAGGGCTTGCAAGGGTGAGAAACACCTAAGACCCAATCCTAAAAAGGAATGATCACAAGTATCCTCTGGACTCTAATAACTTACAAATAAGTGGATGAGTCCCATTCAGCACGTTGACGAAGATCTCCTCCTTGTTGATGAAGAATCTTCGACTTCCTTGATCCGCAACACAGATGACATACCAATACGAGGCTTCGGGTTGGGTCAAAGTTAAGACGAAATCCTACTCTATAAAATGTTTTCCTATAAGGAAGATAGAGTGATTCCGATTATGCATTCAAGGCATCCTAGCTTAATGATTTGCCATTAAGGTAGTAGCTGGAGGATCCTTGAATGTGGAAGTTCATTACCCAATCCACTCTATTGAATATCAATGATGAGGGTGGATTGGAGGATGAACTTCCCTGAGAGAAAGGGCTTTGGGTATATGATCTAAGGTAAAATACTCAAAAACACTCTCTTCTTTCTCTACCAGTAGTAATAGACAAGTCCTCTTTATATAGGCAAAAGGTTCCAACAGATATAAAACGGTCACATTTATGACAGAGTTCGATATCATCGAGTGGGTTCGATATCATCGAGCGTATACTCTCGATAGCATCGATGCTCCGCTCGATGAAACAAACTCAAATGTCATACGCTTTTGAAACCTCTTGCCAGCTGGTCGATAGAATCGAAACAGGTGTCGATGTCATCGGATTTAGAACTCCGATTCTATCGATACTAGTGTTGATTCATTGACATTTAAAAATGAGAGAGATTTAACTTGAAATATTTTAGGTTTACAAGAATGATCGAGGGACCTTCGAGATCATTGGAATTTGAATGTCGATGATATCGATAACTGTGTCGAGGCATCGATAAATCTAACGGATTTCTCATTAAGCTTGCTGGACAGTCTCTGTCCTTGTTCGATGCCATCGAAACAATACCGATATCATCGATATTTGAATAACGATTCTATCGAGTGACCCCCGATCATAGATAAACAATCTTGAAATATTTTGCTAGAAGAACTTGGCGCCCATGATCGATATTATTGAGAGCCTTCCAATATCATCAAGATTTGAATTTCGATGGTATCAAGGAGGCTTCGATATGTTGATGCACATATGATATTCTTAAGGAAAAACGGGGGCGTCGGAGATATGCCTATCGATATTATCGAGTCACCTTCAATGGACTCGAGATTTGAATATCATGATATTGATAATTCCGTCTAGATGAGTATGTGGTGGCTAGACATATTTTGTCCTCATATCGATGATATCGTTTAGGTATCGAGGACATCAACAACGCAGGTCGATCATATTGAGATGTGTATCGATAAAATCAATAAAGCAAGAAAACTTAGAGAATTTTTCTATTTTGAAAAAAGTTTTCTTAACTTAAAACCCTAAGATGTTTTAGTTTGTTTTAAGGATTTTATATACCTGGTGTTTTAGGACATGAGATGTGAGGCTTAGATTTACCTGTGGTGAGCTTACATACATCTGGTTGAGGCAGATGTTTTGAATTGATCTTCCTATGAGGCTCTGCAGTCTAGCTGACTCAACACTCATGCTAATTGACAAACCAGGGTACTTTCAATCTCCCCCTTTATCAATTACATGACAAAATATGAAAAAACCCTAGAATAGTATTTAGACAAACACATCCTAAATTGTGTGTACATGCGTTTTACACAATTTTACAATTTCTAGTGAAGACATGTACACAACTTAGTATCTGCTCCCCCTGACTGTAAACTACTCTTATCTTGGTGCAGCTATTCCCCCTAACACCTGCAACACCCTTCAAGTAGATATACAATTTTTCGTTCGGGGTGTTTGAACTGTTCTCCCCCCTTTTGTCAGTCATTGACAAAGATATAACAGTCGATATTGACTGAAGTTTAAAGCAATGTAGGAGAACCGTCATTCAGAGGAATATGCATATAACAGATAGATGTAAAATGTTTAAACAGTTGATTAACAGACATCATTTGCAATAGGTATGTATGCATAACAGATTAGATAGTAGGTATGATAACCATTAAGAACATCACATGCATTCCATATCAGATAAACCAAGGGATCTTAAAGGCATGAGAATGGCAGTAAAAATGAGAATTACATTTAGCCTTATATAAAATATCCAAAACATATACTGCCCCAGACAGCAGTAGATTAACAGTCATCCCAACAAAACTACCAAGCCCATTCATGGGCAATCAAAATCAAACATCAGTTTTGAGCCCATCCATGGGCAACACATACAAAAAAAATTGTTTAGACTGTGCAAGTTAGCGAGTTATCACATACACTTATGAGAGTGCAGAACATCCAAAAAGATATTAATGTTCATACGCGGTAATAAGAGTGAAGTGTATGTGATAGCATCCAGAGACCAACACTTATGGAGCTGAGAAAGATGGCGCCGTATCATTAAGAGGACAGGTGAACAACTCAACCAACTGTTGTATTATCTGATACACTCCTTGGACCAACTGTTCCAAAATGGTAAGCCTCTCGTGCACTGAGTGGATATCCCTCTGAATTGCTCCAATCCTGTCCAGCTTGAAATGTTTGGCATACCCGGGCGTTGACGTTAACACTGCTAGCTCAGGTCCAGGGGGTTCATCGCTGGCCATTTCAGTCCCTTCAGTGGGAGCGACACCTGCACCACTTTCCCTCTTTATGTGAATGCCTGCCTCAGATGTATCCTCAGGATATTTATGAAACTTCAAATCCATCTTTCGAATTTTACTTTTGTTGAAGGTTTGGAGAGGAAGTACATGATCACTTATAGTTGGAAAGGCTATAGCATTGCATAGTGTATGTATGATCCAAGGATATAGTAAGTGGACATCTCTCGCCGTATGAAAAGCATAAACCAATTGATGCACGATGAGGGTAGGCAGACAAATCTTAATCCCAGAGGCGATCGAATAGATTATCATAGTCATGAAGCCCGTGAGATCTGCCCTGTTGGAACCCCTAGAGCAGATGTTTGAAGCAAGGATACCATGCAAGACTCGATAGCGTGGTTCCATAAATCTGGCTTTTAGGGCATTCCCTTGGTGCCACTGAACATCACGGTCATGACATAAGAATTTAGTGACCTCGGACCGAACCTCAATGCTTTCCATGTCCATGTCTGGGAGTCCTACAGGTGATAGAGTAAGATTGAAAATTCCTACGATAGACTCAAGAGTGATCTGCTGTAACAACCCGAATCTTCAGGACCCGAGTATATGACTCGTTTTCCAAAAACCCGAGTGTTAACTTTAAAGGATGGTCAAATTCGAGTGTATTTTTTTTCATTTATCAGAGTAAGTAGATGAGCGTAGAATGGACAATTAGCATAAAGGAAATTTTCAATTTCATTTAGAATATGCAAGTGGTCGCCCATAATGACTTATACAAACCAATGTCTACACTATCAATTACAAGATTACATACATGAGAAATTTAAATTATATAAATGAGGGCTGTAAGGTCGCACAGCTCCTCTTAGCAATACGGTCGTGCATCCATGGCACCTGCACAGCTCCTTATCAAGTCTGATCATATACATCATCTGGACCACTTGTTTTACCTGTACGGTTGTATATTTGATGGGTGAGTGGCCAAGTCAATGTGAATTCCCCTCAAGATTACACATCACCGCATTAGGTAAGCATAGATATAAAACAATGAAGCAATCAAAACAATACATGATGCAGTCTTTTTAAATGCATGGATGCATAGATGCACATCCAGCCAGACTTGGGCTCATCGCCCATGCAAATCATTAACCTTGGAAAATCATCCAGTCGGACAGGGGTTGATAGTCAGTGGTCTGGGAGCTAGCGAAACGATACCCCGAAAATCCTAAGGGCACGTGCTACAACATCCAGATTAGCCACCCGTCATCGCCAATATGCTATGGATGCATGATTAGCCAAACCATTATTAGTCCAGTTACAATCAACCAATTTAGGTAAGCTCAAAGGTCACTACGGGGAGCTCAGAGCCCAGCGTAGGCCGACAGCTCAGGCATAGTGTCCCATTCCACCATCCCTGGCTCATGAGGCTACCACCCTAGGATGTTTAATGGATCTTAACCGACTTGTGGCCAATCATATTTAGTATATAGGGCTTACCATCACATGGTTGCACAAAACAAAACATCGAACCCATATAGGAAAAATACTAGAACAAAGTCACATAAGGCGATATCAAACAAGCCACATAGGGCAATTATTAAAATAGGCCACGTAGGGCGAGTATCAAAACCATGCGATAAAAGACCATCCTTAAAAACCATTGGTCACAACAACCTTGGATGGTAGGCCCACATCAATGTCCATCTAGACCACCACTCAATAACCACCAAGTTAAAGGTCCATTACGATCACAACTAGTCAAGTTACATCCCAAGTATGGGTGTACATTCATATGTGGGAATTTTCCACTAATGTACCAGTTTAAGTTCCATAAGCAATCCACAAAAAGAAATTCACAAGCATGAACAATTATAAAGGATAATTATAAAGCAGGCAATATAGCAATTCAATTTCCACCAGCTAACACATGTGATTATAAGAGAGAGATATCAAATATAATTTTTAATAAAAACTATAACTTAAGCTAATGAGAAGATGGAAAGCTCAAGGGGAAGAATCATCACCTATGGATTGTAGTACGTCCCTCGATCTGGATTTATGCGCATAGTTAGCGGCCCCAAGGTACGTAAGCGCGTAGTTTCCTAGAGAGTTAGTTGTTATTAGACAACAAGTCCTAAGCATAAAATGTGTGGGGTTTGAAGGGCCCAAATTTTAGGTTGTTTGGGCCAGCTTAGAGGTGACTAGGCCTACAGGCTTTCGTCCCAACTAATGGTCCAGACTAGGATTGGAGTTTGTCCACAGTTAAGACCTGAATTGGACCTTACATATGAACCTCATATACATCAGGTAGGTCCCATGAACGGTCTAGATTTACATCATAGGCGGGTTATCCACTTGGGGCCCATAAGCTAAAATCATGTATATTATATTATGTACAGATGTGTTATATTATATTGTATACACATGTGAAATATATATTATATTATATACAAATATGTCATATGATATATATTATATTATGTACACATGGAAATATATATGTTATATTATATACATGTGAATTGTCCAAACCCTGGACGAATTGTTGGCGGAGGGTCTGGATCAACATAAGTGTCAGGTGGGTCATGTGTGTGGCCCACCAGCTGTATATTTCACAAGCATATGTTATATTTTATAATGAAAGATTATTATTATTTTTTCATGGTGTTGAAAACCCATCCAAAACTAGGGCTGTTCAAGCATGTCTAGCACTTGTCCAACTGCTGGATAGTGTGTACACTATAGTACCTCATGGCCATGCCCACACAGATGGGCAGTGTGGATCCAAACATTCATTACGGCGGTCCACACACCATCACCCAATTAGCGCCTGTCCAAACATTTGACAGCGTGGGTGCGACACATAGGTCACAGTGGACTTCACACATGCAGCAAGTGGGGCCCATGGTTGGATGGAGTGGGTGTATAATAAATATGTCTAGGTGGGGCCCATCTGCTGCTAAATAGATGAACGGCTTGGATTAAAACACCGCTCGCGATGGGTACCCACAATCCAGTCCTGCTAGACGGTGCAGGTAAGACCCATATATTTAAGGTGGGTCATGACTCGATCAAAGAAGGGAGAAAAACACAACAGGCCATTTTTGAATGGCAGCAGGCAGGAAAGACCTCCCATTTTTGGAAATGTCAGGTAAAAGCAGTTTGACTGCTTCCCACAGTCTGGTGCACAGAAGGTGCACACCCACTAAGGTGCACACACGGCTTAAGGTGGGGTCCACCGAGATGTTTGTGATATATCCACACCGTCCATCCTATTTCCTGGCTCCTGACATAGTCTTTTACTGAAGACGGGGTAGATCTAAGGTCCAGGTGGGGCCAACGACTCGATTCGGGCCCTATTTATGGATTTCCCGCCGATCTAGTGGTCGGATCTTCCTGAGATTCAACGTCAACGGTTGAAAGGTCCTACTGGGCCATTTGTAAGGCTTTCGTCACATGTTACTAACCAATACTAATATTGATAAGAATTTTATTATTTTTGTATATTATTTATAATAAAAATAATTTTATTATTTTTGTATATTATTTATAATAAAAATGTTTAAAATCTCATACATATTTATAAATAAAATTTTAATATTAACATACTATTAATTTCAGGTTGCTGTTCACGCTTTCATTAATATACATAATTCACAATATACAACATCATATTATATGTAAAAATGAATTGAAGATTACACGGTATCATATTTAATTAAAATTATATTTGTATTAGATAATTTTGTTAAATAATATACAATTCCATTAAATTATCTAATGACTTTTGAATGCATACGTATATATATATATATATATATATATATATATATATATATATATATATATATATATAAAGAAAAATAGTCAATGCTACATTATCATTTAAAATTTGATCTTATGTTGTGAAATTGTTATTCATTATGTTTATTTAATATAATATTATTTTTGTAATGTTTATAAACATTAAATACATACGTATCGTTTTAACATGAAATTTTAAATCTTTACTAAGTACATACATTTCATAATGTATATATTTACGTTGCATTATTTATATATTTATATTAAATTAATCTACATGGTAACACTCGAGTACTGGAAAGTACGGGGTGTTACATCTGCAGATCATCACCATCGACGATCACGGTGATGGACGGAGGGTCGGATATTGGAGAATGACAGGTGCCAAAGAAATTATATGTCCGTTCGAGTTGATATGGTTCCCCAAAGTCGAGAACTAGTAACCAATCTATGGCAGTAAACAGAGGTTCCAGATTGTATGGAATCAGATAACTTTTGTCGACTTTCCTCTTAGGAATAACTTTTCTCCCAGTGAACTTTGCCAAGACCGGATTGACCTGCACTAGTGGAGGTGCCTGCGCCTCAGATTGGGACTGACTATATCCGTGCGTTGCCTTGTGGGGCTCCCATGTTCCCGGGCCCTTGCACTTCTTTTCGAAGTGACCACTTTTTGTCGAGTGGACCTTGATGGCTCACCCGGACCGGATACTTTTCCTTTGTCTTTACCCATAACGACAGATTTTGGAAGAACGGACAAAGTTCCTCTTTTAAAGAAACTGAAAGTACCCGACCAAAAGACAAGATAGACTCTGGAATGGAAGGGGTGGAAGGATAATACCAGTTCTCGAGGAGCTTTTGGGACCCACGATGTACTTCCGACTGAGGATTTGAGCAAAAAGAAAACGAAAAGCTTTTTTTAAAAAGAAAATAAAATTTTTCTGCTCGATCGCCTTTTATCGGGCGACAGTCTTTGATATCATCGATCGGTGTTCCGATGATATGATGTAGCTCCCCCGATGTTATCGAGATTGTCTTTGATATCATTCTCGATCATATGGCTCTTTACATTCCAAAGAGGCATTGATGCGATCGACGCTTGATCGATTAATCGAGAATGACTTATCGAGGGATATATCGAAGATGAATATTTTTCCTTTTCAGCATACAGACGACCTTTCAAGTATACTTTTAGTATTTCTATGAATCAATAGTATACTTAGCAAAATTATATATAATTATTGTACACATCAAAATTATAAACATTTGAATGTTTATATACAAAAGATGGAGGTGAAGAACCTCAGATATATCATTTAAAGCTTAGCAAAATTTGCATCATTTCAGCAAATATCCAGACCTAGATGCATGACCTGGACTTGTTCATTTCATGTTTTGACATTTTAGGCATATGAATCAGCCCTATCTTTGCCTTTAATGACATAACAATGGTTATTTGTGCGACAACCCTTCATAACTGTTTTTCCTGATTGGTCTAAGATTTCACATTCGTCTTTGTTGAATGTAACCACGTGCTTATTATCACAGATTTGAGATATGCTTAGTAAATTATGTGCCAATCCTTTTATGCAGAAAGCATTCTCATTTTTGAGCGAATTAATTCCTCTTATGATTCCTTGTCCAATTACTTTGGCGGTGGTTCCGTCTCCGTAGGTGACTATCCCATTATCAAGATCCGTATAGTTTGAAGGAAGGAATTTGTCACCTGTGGCATGTCTTGAGCAACCACTGTCTAAGTACCACTTAGTATTCTTGCCTGTCACAAGATTTGTGTGAGTAGTAAGGCAATTTTTCTTTTCTTTAATTACCCATTTTGTAACAGAATTTTTTGTTGTGGTAGTTTTAGCTTTCTCATTTGATTCACCCACTTGATTTAATGGTTTCTTCATCCTGTTAGTTCTTGTATTTCTTTTGGCAGCACCAGATTTTTCTATTTGTGCTCCATATCCAGTTTTTGCTTTAACTTGTTCATATCCTAAGCCATTTTTGTCCTTTTCAGATTTTCCCATACCTAAAAGTCTAACTTCTCACCATTCTGGGAAAACTTACAGTTTAGCTTGACAATTCTTTTGGACTCTTCTAGATCAAACAGGAGTATATCATTTTCATTTTGAAGGAGCATATTTTTGTCTTTTAATTGCTCAACCTGTTTGTTTAGTTTTTCGGACTCGGATTTAAGGAAGGAGTTAATTCTCTCAAGTCTATCATTATCTAAGTGATATTGCTGTAAATCATTGATTAGATGTATATTAATTTCTAGAATTTTATCCAAATCTTTTTGCAGCGATTCCTTTTTGTTCTTAGATATTCCAAGTCTTTTAACTACTTTGATGCTACGGATATAAAGTTGATTATAAGCATCTTGTAGCTTGTTTTGTTCTTCCTCTTCTTCTCCTCCAGTTTCCTCATTATCACATGTAAATGATTCAGTGGCTTGCTGTTCTTTCTCGTTCTCAAATTCACTGGGAATGATTGGAGTAGTGGAGATCATAAGAATTTTCAAGGATTTCTGGTCTCCATCACTCTCTGAGTCACTAAATTCTGAGTTTGACTCATCTGTATCATCCCATGTGGCGGCTATCGCCTTGCCCTTAGTTTTTTTGTTTGGGCATTCAATAGACAGACGTCCATATTTCTGACAGGCATAACATTGTGATTCTTTGGTCTTTTTACCAAATTTTCCTGTAGAAAGTCTGTTGTCCATTTTCCTTCTTTTGGTAGAACGACCACGATTCTTATGTAAGAATTTCCTGAATCTTTGTGCCAGTAAAGCCACTTCCTCATCTTCATCTTCTTTTTCACTTTCAATGTCCTCGTTTATAGTTTTCTTTGAAGTTTTTAAGACAATTGTTTTAGATTTAGGAGTTTGTTTAAAGTATAGTTCAAAAGTTTGTAGGGAACCTACTAGTTCTTCTACTTTCATTTCATCAATATTCCTACACTCTTCAATAGTTGTTACTTTGGGATTAAACCGTTCCGATAGTGATCTAAGTATTTTCCTACAGATTTTAGGAACCAGAACCTTTTCTCCCAATCCACTTATGGAGTTGCAAATGATATTTAACTTTGTGAAAAACTCCATAAAGGTCTCATGTTCTTCTATTCTAAGACTTTCGAATTGTGAGGTCAGGAGTTAAGTTTAGATCTCTTCACAGTACTTGTGCTTCATGGGTTGTTTCCAATAGATCCCATGCTTCTTTGGATGTCCCACACATACTTATTTGATTGAAAATATCTTGGGACACGGCACAGTAGATGGCGTTCAGCTTTAGCTTCAACAGTCTGTTTTTCTTTATCGAACGTCGTCCGCTTTTCTTTGGGTTTAGGTTTTGTGATGGTTGTGCCACTGTTAAGTACAATTTGTTCAGTTGGTGGCACATATCCACTTTCAACTATATCTCAAACATTGTGATCCAAAGATCTCATAAAGTAGTGCATCCTAGCCTTCCAGTATGCATAATTTGGTCCACCAAATACTGGAGGTTTAGTGACTGATGAGCCCTCTCCTTTGGCCATATTCCCAACTTCAGTCAAGATCACTCTCTAGGTGATGAAGCCCTCAAAGAGAGTCCCGCTCTGATACTAATTAAAATAGCGGTGAAGACCGTTTTAGTTGAAGTAGGAATATACCAATATGTCCTAGAGGGGGTGAATAAGACTTTTTAAAGTTTTTATGGTTTATTTAAAATCCTATTACACTAATCTTAACAACATGCACATATTAGGATTACTTAAAAGTAACTCTACTGGCTTCCAAGCCCGGTAGAGGATCCAATCACAAACTATTTAAGAAGTGAACAATATGCAAACTAGTTAATGATGGATAGGATTGTGTATGTGTGTGAGGTGTGATCTTAAATATTTAGATATGAAAATATTAAAGTAAATCACACAAACAGAAGAATAACAATCTCAAACACGGTCATTTTTATAGTGGTTCGACTACTTGTCTACTCCACTCCTGGTAACCGCACTCAACCCTTGAGTGTACCGGATTTCACAAGGAGGTTTCACAGTGGTTTACCTCAAACTTAAGGTTTTAAATCAGGTTCACCTTCAACCTTTACAACCTACACTGAGGCTAACTGTTTATGCTCTCACGAGCAAGGGGCAACACAACACACCCACTTTTAACCATACTGGCCAAGGATCTTCCATAAGAACCTAACTAAGGTTTCACACTGATCACCTCGAACCTAAAGTTTTAGACAGGTTCACCTTCAATCAGAAGTTTATGCTCTCCAAAGAGCAAGGGTCAACACTACGTACCCACCACGTACACTCCCGCCAGAAGCCTCCTACGAGGGCTTGCAAGGGTGAGAAACACCTAAGACCCAATCCTAAAAAGGAATGATCACAAGTGTCCTCTGGACTATAATAACTTACAAATAAGTGGATGAGTCCCATTCAGCACGTTGACGAAGATCTCCTCCTTGTTGATGAAGAATCTTCGATTTCCTTGATCCGCAACATAGATGATGTACCAATACGAGGCTTCGGATTGGGTCAAGGTTAAGACGAAATCCTACTCTATAAAATATTTTCCTATAAGGAAGATAGAGTGATTCCGATTATGCATTCAAGGCATCCCAGCTTAATGATTTGCCATTAAGGTAGTAGTTGGAGGACCCTTGAATGTGGAAGTTCATTCCCCAATTCACTCTATTGAATATCAATGATGAGGGTGGATTGGAGGATAAACTTCCCTGAGAGAAAGGGCTTTGGGTATATGATCTAAGGTAAAACACTAAAAAATACTCTCTTCTTTAACTACCAGCAACAATAGACAAGTCCTCTTTATATAGGTAAAAGGTTCCAATGGATATAAAACGGTCACATTTATGACAGATCATCGAGTGGGTTTGATATAATCGAGCGTATACTCTCGATAGTATCGATCGTCCGCTCGATGACACAAACTCAAATGTCACACGCTTTTGAAACCTCTTGCCAGCTGGTCGATGAAATCGAAACAGGTGTTGATGTCATCGGATGTCGAACTTTGATTCTATCGAAACTAGTGTCGATTCACCGACATTTGAAAATGAGAGAGACTTAACTTGAAATATTTCAGGTTTACAAGAATGATCGAGGGACCTTCGAGATCATCGGAATTTGAATGTCGATGATATTGATAACTGTGTCAAGGCATCGATAAATCCAACGGATTTCTCATTAAGCTTGCTGGACAGTCTTTGTCCTTGTTCGATGTCATCGAAACAATACCGATATCATCGATATTTGAATATCGATTCTATCAAGTGACCCTCGATCATAGATAAACAATCCTGAAATATTTTGCTGAAAGAACTTGGTGCCCAAGACCGATATCATTGAGAGCCTTTCGATATCATCGAGATTTGAATTTCGATGGTATCGAGGAAGCTTCGATATATCGATGCACATATGATATTCTTAAGGAAAAACAGAGGCACCGGAGATCTGCCTGTCGATATTATCGAGTCACCTTCGATAGACTCAAGATTTGAATATCGATGATATCGATAGTATATCGATGTATCGATAATTCCGTCCAGATGAGTATGTGGCTGCTGGATGTATTTTGTCCTCACATTGATGATATCGTTTAGGTATCGAGGACATCGACAGTGTAGGTCGATCATATTGAGATGTGTATCGATAAAATCGACAAAGCAAGAAAACGTAGAGAATTTTTCTATTTTGAGAAAAGTTTTCTTAACTTAAAACCCTAAGATGTTCTAGTTTGTTTTAAGGGTTTTATATACCTGGTGTTTTGGGACATGGGATGTGAGGCTTAGACTTACCTGTGGTGAGCTTGCACACATCCGGTTGAGGCAGATGCTTTGAATTGATCTTCCTATGTCTAGCTGACTTGACACTCACGCTAATTGACAAACCAAGGCACTTTTAGATTGCTCTCATGGTGGCTTGGAAGATGGGTAGAGAAATGAGAGAGAGAGGGTTGTAAGGAGAGAGAGGGATGGATGATGGAGTGATGGGTGAGTGAGTGATGTATACTTGACATGTAAGGGATGGATTGCTTTTTCTTTGGGGTTGCTTTGGTAAGGGAGTGATGGATATGTACTTGACTAGTGATGTGTACTTGATTGATGTGATTGATTGATTGATTTGACATGTTCTCATGAATTTTACAAAGCGTGACATTTTCCTCTAACTAAATGTGGGCTCACATCTCTTAGCCAGGGTATCGCCTCGGCGTGCGGGACGTGGCGTCGAAATCGTAGTGATGACACCGTCGATAGGGTACAAGTATCAGGTCGAGCCGACTCTGGAATATGGGATACGACCTGAGGGTCACGAGCAACTACTATTTATGTATTGCGGGTTGCCAAAATTCCACCGGGAGGACTGTGAAAGCCTACAGAATGGTACGGTCTAGGATATGGGCCGACAGCTCTCCCCTCATAATAAAAATTTCATCCTCGAAATTTACAGAACAGACAAGCGAAGAGGAAACATCATCAAGTATATATGTCAAGGCACAATCAATCTACAAAAGGATGAAGATAACGCTCTCTAATCTCAACCTTGCCCTCCCTAGATGCATCATCAACACTATGGTGATCCTACTGAACCTCGAACCTCGGATCAGAGATGATCAAAATTGGAATGCTATGCAGCCTCATGATCTCAATGGTATTGAGCTATATTAGAAAGTCTCTAAGTTATTCGAACTCGGGGACCTAATCATTCTAAGTCCTCAACAATTATAAAGTGTAGGGTAGCTATCAACAGATATGTGATGTTATTTTCAAGAAACTGGGCTCACAAAATTCTCGATCGCCGAATCTGGCTTTGACAGCCTCCATAGTACCCCATTCTTAGCTCCCAGCGTACATACGCCAGATTTTGATCCTGGGATCTTACAAGGAGGATTTTCCATTGTACATTTATTTTGTAAGAAGCATAACCACAAGTTTACAGAAATCACAAAGGCAACGCATCATCACATATCCACTAATATAAACAGTTGAATACAATGTTGAAAGGGAAAATACATATATCAGAAATTAAAGCTCCAGAAGATAGCTCTACACACTCCAAGCTCAACGTTGCTGCGACCTAATGCCACCTACATACATCTATCATGCGTAAGCTTATAGAAAGCTTAGAGGGCGGTGAAAGTTTGTACGATGTACGTGCTAAGCATATAAATATCAGAGCAAGTGGAAATACTGGCAATCCATAAATCGTACAATATAAGAGTAATGCAGAAACATGCTGGTAAGTCTATAAATATCATCAGCTTTATCCAGGCTATGCGATGCAAAAATATAATAAGCTAATATCATATGCTAAGGAAGTAATGCAATATACAAATCCTGATGAGTCCACAAATACTGTCAACTGTATCTAGGCCATGCATCAAACTTGCGTATATCGCATGATCATGTGGGGAAACTCCATCTCATAAGGAGTCTCATAAACATCTCATCACAATGACATATGCTTTATCAATCATCCCTCACAATACGCATACAAATGATGGGGTCCACAGAGGGACGACGGATCTAGACCAAATATCAAGATAGACTCGTAATAGAGGATATACCAAAACCTGATACTGCATATCCTTCCGTCTACGACAAGGGGTGATATAGACTATTTTGCCGAAGCTCACTTATTTAAAACATGTCATGACAGTTATGGAAGGAATCCAACTTATTACCACCACAACATCGGACAATACTTCTGATGTGGGACAAAGTTCTGCCTTCACTGTGTGCACAGTAGCTTGCCGGCACAGTAACCTGCCAATCACTGGTAGATAAAATGCCTCACGGCATGGTCCACATCTGTTGGGCAACATGGATAAAATACATCATAGTGAGCCTGCTGTCACTAGACCACATGGATGAAACACATCGGGTGGACCCCACTGCCATTGGATGGAGCAGGTAGAATACATACAAATAAGGTGGGACCCATGCAACAACTATATAGTAGGTGTGTATGGCCAGGCCATCGTCCAGATGGACGGCCTGGATGGACTGTGTGAATAAAGCACATACATCACCGTCCTGGCATATGGACGGTGTGGATATAAAATAAATACATCAAGGTGGGTCCCACCCACACATGTGCCACATGTGTGGGGTCGGCCCCCACACAACCAACAATGGAGGATGGCAGGGATAAGGTACATATATCATGGTGGGCTACACCACCATCCAAGTACGAACAGTGTGGATCAACACATACATCATGGGGTGGCCCATGCAGCACTGTCCAAACTATCCAACACCATCTAGATGGTCTGGACGGTGTGGATGAAACAAATACATCACGGTGTGGCCCATAAAACTTGCTGATGTCAGTGAGTAGTGGGACCCACCATCTTGTAAAATGGACGGACGACAGGAATACAAAATACGTAACTCAAAGGTGGGCCCCACCCCACACGTGCTACACGTGTGGGTGGGTCCCACCAGTCAGAAAAATGGACGAGCTGTCTGGATACTACCTCGTGATCAGACCCCCGGAACTAGCTGGCGTCAAAGCAGCTCTCAGCTACTGGTCGTATGGACTGTCCAGATAAAACGCAGGCATGAGTGGGTCCACACGTGTGGCCCACCTTAGCCTGAAACGAAGATGATATTTGATATTTCCCTTCATCTGAGGTCTGTCCAAGAGGGACAGCCAGGATAAACACCTACATCAGGTGGGTCCACGTTGGATGGCCTAGATGTAAACATATACATCATGTGGGCCCCTAGATGCACTATGTGCATTTAACACATATCACAGTGGGTCAACCTATCCCATGCAGTGGACGGTGTGGATTAAAACATACATCAGGGTGTCCCACGTGTGGACGGTGGGTAAAACACCTACATTAGGTGGTCCCACGTGGGTGGTCCATCAGCCGGACCAAACTGATATTCATAATTATCCTTCACCTAGGATCTGTCCAAAAATGGGCAGCAGCGAGGTGGGTCCATGATCGGACAACATGGATAAAACACATTCAACACCGTGTGGACCACACATCGAGAGAGAGAGAGAGAGAGAGAGAGAGAGAGAGAGAGAGAGAGAGTGAGAGAGAGAGAGAGAGAGAGAGAGAGAGAGAGAGAGAGAGAGAGAGAGAGAGAGAGAGAGAGTGATCGGATGGTGATGGAGGGACCCCGCCACTATGGGCCCCTCTAGGCGATACAAACCATACATCAAGTGGGTCTCACCATATGTGGACCCCTCAAATCATTAAAAAAAATAATAATACTATGAACACCCACCTTTCCTTCTTCTTCCTCCCTAATGCTCCAAGGCTCCTAAGAAGCTCCTTCAATAACGGAGATGATGATCTAAGAGTTGGATTGGGTGGTTGGAAGGTGGGCAACACCTAGCTTCTTTGGAGAGCTTGGACGATTGCTCTCATGGTGGCTTGGAAGATGGGTAGCGAAATGAGAGAGAGAGAGGGTTGTAAGGAGAGAGAGGGATGGGTGATGGAGTGATGGGTGAGTGAGAGATGTGTACTTAATATGTAAGGGATGGGTTACTTTGTCTTTGGGGTTGCTTTGGTAAGGGAGTAATGGGATATGTACTTGACTAGTGATGTGTACTTGATTGATGTGATTGTTGATTGATTTGACATGTTCTCTTAGATTTTGCAAAGCGCGGTGTTTCCTCAAACTGAATGCGGGCCCACATTTCCTAGCCAGGGTATTGCCTCGACACGCGGTCGCTAAGGTACAAGTATCGGGTTGAGCCGACTTTGGAATACGGGATACAACTCAGGGTCGCGCGCAACTGTTATCTACGCGTCGCATGTCACCAGAGTTGGTCCAGGAGGACCGCGGAAGCCTACGAAATGGTACGGTCTAGGATACGAGCCTGATAAATACTTACCTTCTATCGGTTTCAAATCAAATAAGTGAAGAAAATCTAAAATCACCCATAGTCCGTGGAGGAACTAGAATGGTATTTGATGTTCATTTACCTTGAATTAGGAACTCATAAACTCAATATTAAAACAAAGAGAGACATCCATTCAAGGTGAGGGATATCCCACATCGCTTCCTCATTTCATTGAATTCTAAGATAGTTAAGCCTAAAAGTATAAAGATATTTTAATTGTCTATATGTTAATTTTGCTCCCTTTAATCTTGAATTGACTTTGATAATCATGTGGGATTGTTTTGAATCTTGTTGTTTTAATCCATCTTATAAGGATTGTAGTACGCACATTATGCCACATTTGAAATTGCTTACGTACATGTATACATCTACTATATATCTACACTAAGAGGTAACGGATCTTATTTCCACGATGAGGTTACTCCATTAATTCCATATATATGCTAGATTAGTTTTAAATTGAAGTTAATGATGTATTAGAATATTGCAAATAATAACTTGGTTCCTTAGTTTCTCATTTGGATGCGGTGAACACGAGTTATTTTGTTAACTTCTATCACTCAAGTCCCATGATTAATAATTATGTGACTAAGACTTAGGATTTCATTCTTTATGCTATCCTAGCACTTTCTCAATTTTGTATATAGTTTTATTAGTGGAGAAAAGAATCGTGATGCCTATATTCCTTCTATCTCATAAGATGTACAATGAATATCTCTTTTCTTAAGATGTGTAGAAATCCTGTTACTATCCTAATATGTTTGAAATGTCATATTTGGGCCCTCCTTTGGACCTTGAGAAAGTAAATGTATTTATATTAGGCTCATATTTAAATGCTAGATATCCTATTAAAAGACCACAAGTCTTGATCATGATTACAAGAGTAATCTTGTTAATCCTCTGGAATGTGTATGGGCATCATGTTATATGACATTCACGCATGACATATGAGCTTTTCCGAGTGCTTAATGTAAGCCACACTTTGTTCGATTTACTGAAAGTTCTAACACTTTAGTTTAACTCACAGAACCTGTACATTCGAGTCACTTTAGGCGCTTTTCTTTACGTGAGGCTTTTCCGAGATTTTAGAACCTCCTCGGGCTACCCCGTGTATTTTTCTAAGAGGTTAGACATCCTTGGGTGCACTCACTTACATGGCTTTTTTCAGGTAAATAATTTTTTGTGGGCGGTCTGCATGGTCTTTTCCGGGCGACTAGTTCTCCTTAGGTGTACCTTTGAGTATTTTTTCGGGTGACTAGTTCTCCTTGGGCAACCCTTTATTTTAACAGCTGGATGTGCATCTTTAGATCCGTGACTTAAACATACATTCATACACTCATACATTCATTTATAATCTCATGATTAGTCTCCTTGTAATTTAAATATGTTGATTTAAACTATTTTAGAATGACATGATATGTATGAATCCGTGTGAAAAATTCCCACTGAGTTTTCACTCACCCAATCGTGCGGTTGCACCAAATAGATGCAGGAATGAGGACAGGTGGATACCTCTACGATGGGTTTCCAGAGATAGCCGAGGTGGAGTTTAGGCGAGGAAGAGCTCTATGTGAATGTAGTTGAGCCGTTGGGGCTCACTGATATTCTAGGATTTATATATTTTTCATGTTTCAGACTTTGCGTTATATTTGAATTGTAATAAAAATTTTCCTGCCATGGGATTTCATTTTGTTTCTATTTACTTGTATTAAACTGCCTTGTTATTTACTTGAATGATTTTGAGATTTGCTATTAATTAGATGCATGTTAGTCCACTTCATAACGTAATACTCGCGTTCTCAATGAGGAGCGACTATCCTCGGGTTTTGAGAATCAGGATTTTACAAGATGGTATCAGAGAGAGATAGAGAGAGTTTAGACAAACCTTGCCTTTGGAAAACAATCTTATACCAACCTTAAATGCCTTAAGTTAGGATGTTAGAATCAGATGTTGAAACTTAGATGAATCTCTCCTAGACTTAAGGAAACTTTGAGAACATAGAAACCTAAACTTAGGTCCCATTTGAAATTATTTAACCATTTGGATGTATGTGGAATTCCCTTAGAATTTGGAAAGTCTGAGAATCTAGATAACCAAACCTAGGTTCCCTTGAAATCATTAGATTAGCCATTCAAACTTGGTTGGAATTACTTAGGAATTATGAGAATTGTGAACATAGAGACACAAGACTTTAGGGCCCGTAGGAAAGTTCAAATTTAGTTGTTTGGATGTAGAAATTCAATTTAGATTCCCATTATGAACTATTAATTGTCTGAACTCAAAAACCAAACACTAAGCCCCCTTAGAAAATTATTAGAAAAGCCATTTGAATACATTTAGAAACCCCTTAGAACTAAGGAAAATTTTGAATATAGAGACACAAAATTTTAGGCTCCTTGGAAACTTATAAATGTAGTTATTTAAATTTTAGAAACTAAATATAGGTACCACGAGATAATGAGCAAACCACTATGGTGTACATTAGATCAAATAAGAACATTCCTTGGATTAGACACACAATGAACGTTTGTGGAAATCTAAGATCTGAACTGTACCCATGATTTTCCTTCAATGAAATAACATTGTCACCACACTCAGTGAGTGAAACGAACTTAAACATCATAGGAAGATCTTTACCCATCATATTGTGCATTAGATCAAAGTTAAGCATTCCCTCGACTTTGGAAACGTAATAGGAATTATGATTTGATTTTTCTAATACATATCTCTAATTAGAGATAATATTTCTTACTAATTCTAGCACGTAAAGTAATTAGAGGTAGGATTATAAAATGTTGAGTTGCTTTCAGCCATAGATTGGGCATATAGAGGACAAAATTTGAAAGTCTAAATAAATTTAAAAAAATTTCAAGTTCAAATTTCATGTAGAAATTGTAGTCCTGAAGTTTTCAGGTAATGCGTTACGAAATTTGAATGCACGATGAAAGAGCGAAGGTCATCTTGGTCTATTTCACGTAGATTTCGTTTACACTTTATTGTAGAAATAAAAAAATTCATAATATTCCCCTAAGAGTCTGAATTAATTAGGACCACGAACTGATGGAATCATATTTTAAGCAAAGCATATGGGGTTTGATTCAAATTCTATATCCTAGAAAATTTTCAATGATCTCAATGCCTTGATCAAGCAGAAGATTTGAAATTTTCTAGGATTAGGAAATGATACAGGTAAATCCACTGTTCTGTGAAAGCAGAGGATCGAGGTATCAGACTCAAACCTATTACAACCATCTGTTCGTAATAGCCTGAACACTGAAGATAGAAAATTGCATTGTACTTTAGATGGCAGGGAGCTATCGTTAATCGTCACCGAAATGAACTTATCATTAGAAATAGAGATGGTGATGAGCGTTAAAACAAATCTTCATTGTTTTGAGTAGTACTGTGCATGTTTCTAACCTTTAGCGAGATCCATATACATTAGTTAATCTCTTAGACTAGAGACTCAAGAATTGTGACAGAAATAGATATAAATTCTTAGAAATTTAAGTCGTAATTGTACATACGAAAGGATCCAAGATGAGATGCACCGTAGGATGATTTTACTACTTGTAGTGGTGTTAAATACGATTTACATTATTAAATCTTGAGGATGAGATTTTCTTTAAGGGGGGTCGATTGTAACAACCCTCAATTTTTATCACAAATTTCAACTTGAAAATAGAATCAACCACCCCACTTTCCGACACTATGAAATAACATAAACCCGGTAGAGAGATCCTAATCATAAGAAAGATTCTATCTCCCTTTAAACACACCTCAGGATTACTAACTTACACACTGAAAATAGAAACTAACAACCCAATGAAAATAATCAACACTCATCAAGGATAAATCCACATGTAGGACCCCTTATAAGAATAAAGATAGATTGGTCCTCAATCTAAAGCAGTTAACAAACCTTGTAAGAAGAACAGACGACTCGATTACACTTACGAGAGATCAGGAACCACAATAATCCACACTTACTAACAATAAACGCTTAAGATGATAAACACCTAACCCTTAGGACTTACCAACCTTTAATCTGTAACCGTTAGTGGACCTCCCAAGACAAATGGACGGTGCGGATTGGCATAGATCATCACGTGGACCCCACATTTGATCTGTGTGTGTGCACAGATAGTGTGCACACGCCGTGCACAGAACTTAAGTATCGGGTCAAACACGCTTTGACCTGATAGAAAACCAAATTCCAGCGATTTCAGCATTATCTTCCGCCCGTCTTACATTCAAACAGACCTATCGTCTGTTGCTGATGATGGCCCACCATCAGGGACCCTTTCCCATGATCTGGACCGTCCATCGGGATCGTGGTGGTCCACCGACCATAACCATGATGAAATCCTAGGACAACACACACCTGAGCGAGCTTAATCAAGATCTAATCCTTCTTTTGTACATAGGGGTGCTAACGGGGAGAGAAAATCCACGTCCCCTCGTTGTTGGCGAATCCAACCATTCCAAATGGTCAGTTACCACCCACGCACGCGAGAGAGTCCTCATCATGCCACCTATTTACGGAAACAACTCCTCCCATAGCTGAAAGTGGAAAGAATCTTTCCGCTTGTAGGAAAGAACCATCTCGATCGATCGTTGGCCTCTAGAAGCTTCTCTCGAGCTGATCCAGGGCATTGAGATTAGGTCTGTCCAAAAAATCTCGTAAGGAAGCCGAGATTTTGACGAGTCACAGTTATTAGCAAGAAATATAACCAACGGCCCATCCGTCACCATATGATGGACCCCACAAGCTTTTTGGGTATAATCCAAACCATCTAAACGTCTCCGATCGAGTTATCAGTGGACCATTGTAAAATTGCCATTAACCACTGGTCATCTTCTCCAATCTAACCAGCGATTCGACCTTCTATAAACCTGACCCATTCTCAAATCCAAGCCATCTATCATGCGGCCCACCCCATTTAAAGTCCATCAGGGACGAATGTATAAACCTGTGCACACATCCAGTCAATAGAGAGACGGTTGATGATGGGTTTCTTAGCACCTCTTTCGTTAAAAGTGCATTAACCCATCTGATTAGCTGTGGAAGCATCTGAAAATAGAATGGCTATATATAACCGTGTGTTATGGACGACATGGATAAAATGCATTCAACATCAAGTGGGCCACACATCAAGAGAGAGAGAGAGAGAGAGAGAGAGAGAGAGAGAGAGAGATCGGATGGTGATGGAGGGACCCCACCACTATGGGCCATTCTAGGCGATACAAACCATACATTAAGTGGGTCCCACCATATGTGGGCCCTAAAATCATCAAAATTTAAAACATTTAATGCTATGAACACCCACCTTTCCTTCTTCTTCCTCCCTAGTGCTCCAAGGCTCCTAAGAAGATCCTTCAATGGTGGAGATGATGATCTAAGAGTTGCATTGGGTGGTTGGAAGGTGGGCCACACCTAGCTTCTTTGGGGAGCTTGGATGATTGCTCTCATGGTGGCTTGGAAGATGGGTAGAGAAATGAGAGAGAGAAGGTTATAAGGAGAGAGAGGGATGGGTGAGTGAGTGATGTGTACTTGACATGTAAGGGATGGGTTACTTTGGTAAGGGAGTGATGGGATATGTACTTGACTAGTGATGTATACTTGATTGATGTGATTGATTGATTGATTTGACATGTTCTCTTAAGTTTTACAAAGTGCAGTGTTTTCCTAGAACTGAATGCGGACCCATATCTCATGGCTAGGGTATCGCCTCGCTGCGTGGGACGTGGCGTCGGAACCGCGGCGACGATGCGGTCGGTAGGGTACAAGTATCGGGTTGAACCTACTCTGGAATACGGAATATGACTCAGGGTTGTACGCTACTGCTATCTACGCGTCGCGGGTCACCGAAATTCGACCGGGAGGACGGCGGAGGCCTACAGAATGGTATGGTATAGGATACGGGCCTGACAAATACTTACCTTCTATCGGTTTCCAATCAAATAAGTAAAGAAAATCTCAAATCACCCATAGTCCATGGAGGAACTAGAATGGTATTTGATGTTCATTTACCTTGAATTAGGAACTCATAAACTCAAGACTTAAAACAAAGAGAGACATTCTATTCAAGGTGAGGGATATCCCACATGGCTTCCTCATTTCATTGAATTATAAGATAGTTCATCCTAAAAGTATAAAGATATTTTAATTGTGTATATGTTAATTTTGCTCTCTTTAATCTTGAATTGACATTGATAATCATGTGGGATTATTTTGAATCTTGTTGTTTTAATCTATCTTATAAGGATTGTAGTACACACATTATGCCACATTTGAAATTGCTTATGTACACGTATACTTCTACTATCTGCACTAAGAGGTAACAGATCTTATTTCCACGATGAGGTTGCTCCATTAATTCCATATATATGTTGGATTAGTTTTAAATTGAAGTTAATGATGTATTAGAATATTACAAATAATAACTTGGTTCCTTAGTTTCTCATTTGGATGCGGTGAACATGAGTTATTTCATTAACTTCTATCACTCAAGTCCTATGATTAATAATTATGTGACTAGGACTTAGGATTTCATTCTTTATGCTATCCCAGCAATTTCTCAATTTTGTATATAGTTTTATTAGTGGAGAAAAGAATCGTGATGCCTATATTCCTTCTATCTCATAAGATGTACAATGAATATCTCTTTTCTTAAGATGTGTAGAAATCCTACTACTATCCTAATGTGTTTGAAATGTCATATTTGGGCCCTCCTTTAGACCTTAGGAAAGTAAATGTTTATATTGGGCTCATATTTAAATGCTATATATCCTATTAAAAGACCACAAGTCTTGATCATGATTATAAGAGTAATCTTTTTAATCCTATGGAATGTGTATGACATCATGGTATATGACATTCACGCATGACATATGAGCTTTTTCAAGTGCTCAATGTAAGCCACACTCTGTTCGATTTATTGAAAGTTCTAACACTTTAGTTTCACTCACAGAACCTGTGCATTTGGGTCACTTTGGGAGCTTTTCTTTACATGAGGCTTTTCCGGGATTTTAAAAGCTCCTCGGACGTACCCCGTGTATTTTTCCAGGAGGTTAGACATCCTTGGGCGCACTCACTTACATGGCTTTTTGCAAGTAGATAATCTACCGCGAGCGGTCTGCATGGTATTTTTCTAGCGAGTAGTTCTCCTTGGGCGTACCTTTGAGTATTTTTCTAGGTGACTAGTTCTCCTTGGGCGACTCTTTATTTTGACAGCTGGATGTGCATCTCCAGATCCGTGACTTGAGCATACATTCATACACTCATACATTCATTTATAATCTCATGATTAGTCTCCTTGTAATTTAAATATGTTGATTTAAACTATTTTGGAATGATATGATATGTGTGAATCCGTGGGAGAAATTTCCACTGAGTTTTCACTCACCCAATCGTGCGGTTGCACCAAAAAGATGCAGGAATGAGGACAGGTGGACACCTCTATGATGGATTTCCAGCGATGGACGAGGTGGAGTTTAGGCGAGGAAGAATTCTATGTGAATGTAGTTGAGCCGCTGGAGCTCACTAATATTTTAGAATTTACATATTTTCCATGTTTCAGACTTCGCGTTATATTTGAATTATAATAAAAATTTCCCTGCTGTTGGATTTCATTTTGCTTCTATTTACTTGTATTAAACTGCCTTACTTGAGTGATTTTAAGATTTGCTATTAATTAGATGCATGTTAGTCCACTTCATAATGTAATACTTGGGTTCTCAATGAGGAGCGACTATCCTCGGGTTTTGAGAATCAGGGTGTTACAAAAGACCACAGCCAAAATTCTGAAGTGCGGCTTATATTGGTCCAATATTCACTCACGAGTTCTGCAAGGCTTGTGAGCGTTGTCAGAAATTGAGAGCGTTGTCCCATCAAAATATGATGCCTCTGAATCCCATTTTGATGATCGAAGCATTTGACAGCTGTTGAGTGTCAAATATTACATATTTTTGCCCATTTATATCTTGGTTTTATGAACATGATGCTGATTAATGTTATATTTTATACATGTTTGTGTTGCAAGGTGAATATGAGAGCATGAATTGAAAAGAATGTTAAAAGCATGGAATTAATGCTCAAGAATCACCAAGGCAAGGGATGGATCTTAGGAGACCAAGATTGAAGATTTCAAGACCTCAAGATCCAAGGAAACCAGGTAAAGAATGAAGAAAATCGAAGATTTAAAGTGAATTTGCGTATATTTCAACTGGTCTTAGCTCTGGCTCGACTAGTCGATGCTTCAACTCGTCTAAGCTCCTGCTCGACTGGTTAAGGAAACTTCAACTCGAACTCAAGCAATGTGATCTTTTTAATTAGCATGATCTTCGACCAGTCGAAGGTGGTCCTCGACTAGTCAAAGGTGACCCTCGACCAGTCGAAGGTGGTCTTTGACCAGTCGAGGGTTATGTAGATTTTACGCTTAGTGCGTAAATTTGAGGCAGTTTTTTTATTTTGCGGATGAAAGGCTATAAATAGGGGTTTCTATGCGATTTTTAGGATATTGAGGGTTTCAAGGAACTAAGCCAAGGGGTGGAGAAGCCTTCCAAGAGTTTTTCTTCTTTCCTAGTTTGTTTTTAATGCTTTCTTTTAGGTTTTTGATTCCAATCATGTCCATGGTTGTCTAAATCCTTTAGCTTGGGCTAAAGGATGAAGCTTGTAGCATGATTGGGATGTTTTCTTTGCTTTGATGCATTTTTTATTGAACCTCATGGATTCTAGTTCTTTATTAAGGAATACTTTTAGTTTTTAATGGTTTGTCGTGACTTAAATAACAAGGGATCTGCGATAACTTTGAGTATCTCATTTTCCTTTTTTGAGATTGAGAAGTTAGGAAATCCTGTTGTTTACCATTGTCTCATGGGCATGGTCGAGTGATGGAATCCTTCATAATCTTCCCAATTCTCTTATGTTTGATTGTGAGATTGGTATATCCTATTGTTTATCATTGTCTCCTGGGCATGGTTAGGTGATGGAATCACTTCCAAACCTCATAACTCTCATCCGTTGAGACTAGATTCATGAGATGTTCAGAGATTTGATTATCTCTCTTTTCCAATTGGATAGGATAAGACTCCAATTCCAATTGTGATCCTTGAATCAAGCAAGGTAGCATCCTGAGAACCTACAAGTGGATCCTTGGCACCCTAGTTCCCACTTTGAATTGATAGTTCTCATAATCACTCACCATTACTCTTTTATTGCAGATTCAGGTTTAGATCTCAGTCTACTTCTAATTCTAGTTGCTTTCAGAATACACATAAGAATAGTCCCCGTGGATTCGACCTCGGTCTCACCGAGTTATTATTACATCGTGACCCTACAGTTGTGAATAAGTTTTTGGCGCCATTGTCGGGGACTAACGGTTGTATTTTTATGAGATTAGCTAGTTTTGGAGTTAGGTTAATATTAGGGTTTTTTTTGTTTTATTTTAGAAACTAACTTAGCTTTCTATTTCTAGGTTTAGAAATTTTCCTTTTCTGTTTTTAGAAACTTTCTATTGTCTGTTTTTAGAATATTTCCTTTTTAGAAACTAGTTTGCTTTCCTAATTTATTTTTAGAAACTAACTCATCTTTTTATTTTTATTTTTAGAAACTTTCTGATTTTAGAATTTCTGTTTTTAGAAACTGACTTGTTTTGTTTTATTCTACAGGATCTTAATTTAGAAACTTCTAATTTGGTAACTTCTTTTTAATTCTCCCCCTTTCTATTTCTAGATTTCTATTTTCTTCTTTCTTTAGGTTTAAGTTGGAATCTGAAATTGAGGGCTGAGAGTGTTTCATGAACAAGCGGGTCTGTGACAACACTCAATGTCTTTTGAGTGAAGGAAGATTGGTTGAGGGGTTATCTATCCATCACAGGATTAGACACCACTCGAGATCCTCAGAGTCAATTGAAGTGATGGTTGCCAATCAACCGATCATTCAATTGGAAAGACAACCTCAACCTCGGGTTGAGGAAGTCCAAGATGAGAATGAGGTGCATCAAGCACCCTCGCCTCATATTTTATGAGATTATTTACAACAGGCAAGGGTGACCACACCCTCATGCATAGTTTTTCCATAAAATACGGGACATATGGATATTAAGCCAAGGGTGATCTAACTCCTTCTAAAATTCTATGGACTAGAATATGAAAGTCTATATTTGCACTTGAAAGAGTATGACAAGATTATAGCCACTTTATATTTTCCTAATGTGTCTGAGGACACGGTCAGACTGAAACTCTTTTCCTTTTCTTTGAAAGAGAAAGCTAAGACGTGGTTGCATTCACTACGTCCCCGATCTATTGGCACATGGAATGACATGATAAGGGAGTTCATAAAGAAAAATTTTTCACATCATAAAACGAACACCCTCAGAAAGTTAATCATGAACTTCGCCCAAAAGGAGGATGAAACATTCTTCCAATGTTGGAAGCGGTTCAAAGATCTTATCAGTTCATGCCCACAACACAGTTTTGAAACGTGGTGCATTAGACACTTTTCTATGATGGTCTGACATCTTCCATGCGACAATTGGTTGGGACAATGTGCAATGGGGAATTCATGAATAAAAATGTCGATGATGTGTGGGACTACTTGGACAGACTTGTTGAAAATGCACAATCATGGGAAACCTCCTCAAAATCAAGCACCATTTCTAGGCCCACTCAATGAAAGGAGAGGGGTGGATTATACCTTCTGAAAGAGGATGATGATATCATGCTGAAGTGTCTAATCTCATAAGGTAATTCGAGGCCATGGAACTAAAGAATGATAAGGTTAAGGAAACTGCTTGCGGTATCTTTGCTTGCAATGTTCACACAACTGAAAATTGTTCAACAATACCTGCCTTTCAAGAGGTGCTGAATGAGCAATCTAATGCCATGAACAATTACTAAAGACCTTTTAATGGACCTACCTCCAATTACATATAATCCTAGTTGAAGAAATCATCCAAACTTCAGTTGGAGGAATGAACAAACTGCTATGCCTCATGGATTCCTTAATTAAAGTCCAAATCAAGGGAAACCTTAAGAGGATCCAGTTCTAAAACATATTCAAGACCAAGAGCTACTTAATTGGAATTCGGCACAAGCATTCCAGGATATCAGATCAGCATTAGAAACACTTGCGTTGTCTATTCAAAGGATAAAGTCATACTTAACAATTGGGAATAAAGGGATTCTTCCCGCTCAACCTCTCCCCAATCTTAAACCGCAATACGGAATCAGTGATCGAAGCTCTTCAAATCAAATTGAGCAAGCTAAGTCTATCACCACTCTTAGGAGTGGGAAGATAATTGACAAATCTATTCCGGTAAGGGCTGAGAAGTCTAAGGACCCGAAAGTAGATGAAACTGATAGACTTAACATTGCTCCACAAGAATTAGAACCGAAATTTCAAGGCAAACCAATTGCTCCATTTCCCAAATGGTTGGTTGCACCAAAACCTCTCTCTAACTCTCAAGACATTCTAGAGGTGTTGAAAGAAGAAAAGGTCAACATCCCTCTACTGGATGCGGTCAAACAAATACCTTCATATGCCAAATTTCTGAAAGACTTGTGTACGACCAAAAGATGACAAAATATTCAAAAGAAAATATTTTTAACAGAAAAAGTGAGTGTCATCCTAAAGCAAGATGTGCCACAGAAATACAAAGATCCTGGTAGCCCAACCGTCACTTGTGTAATTAGGAATTACGGCATTAAGCACGCACTTCTTGATTTAAGAGCGAGCGTAAATTTGATCTCATACTCGGTCTATGAACAACTTGTCAATCACTCAATTCGAGTACCGAGAGGGATAATTGAGGATGTGTTGGTTTAGGTTGACAAATTCTACTACCCGATAGATTTTATCGTCCTAGATACTCAACCCATCATGGACATGAGCACTCAAATTCTCATCATTCTTTGCTGCCCATTCCTTGCCACTTCAAACGCAATCGTTAATTGCAGGAATGGAGTCATGAATATGTCTTTCAAGAATATGACATTGGAGTTGAATATATTTTTTAACACCGGCAAATAATTAGAGGATGGAGACAATTCTCATGATATTAACCTGATTGATTCTTTCGTGGAAGATAGAGCACTTCTGACCTTACCTTCTAACTCTCTAGAGACGTGCTTGGTGTCACGCCCCAAACTTGGAAACTGGGCTCATAAAATTCCCGATCGTCGAATCCGTTGTCGACAGCCTTTGTAGTACCCCATTCTCAGCTCCTGACACCCATATACCAGGTTCTGATCCTGGGATCTTACAAGGAGAATTTCTATAATGTAAGTTTGTTTCATAATTAGCATATCCAAGATCATAACTCACAAATAATAACCACAGGAACATTATCACAAAATCCACTAAGAATAAAAACTTTTACAATACAAGGTGCATAAAGGGAAAGATACAATAACTATAATAAAACTCTAAAACCTCCGCGACACTCTCCTTCTCCTGCTCAGCTACGACCTAGCGTCACTTGCACGCATCAATCGTGCATAAGCTTATAGAAAGCTTAGAGGGTGGTGTAAGTGTGTGCAGGAAAGGTGCCAAGTATGCAATATCAGAGTATGCGGAATATGTTTGCAAGACCATGAATACCACTAGTCGTAACGAGGCTATACAATACAAGGCAGGAATGCCATCAACCATACAAAGGCTATACAATACAAGGCAGGAGTGCCATCAACCATCCCAAGGCTATGCTACACTAAGCATGAATGCTGTCAACCATACCAGGGCTATGCGATGTGGGGCCTATATAGTCAAATGTCATATGCAATATGCAATGCGATCATGTCAGTCCTCATATTAAGTCCACATATTGGTACAGTTCCTCTTAGGAAAATCACCGGGGTCAAATACACTCCACACTGACTGCCGCCTCCCTAGCCGCGCAGCCCAGCGAGTGGAAGAGACCTCACTACCCGCCTGTAATCTGCCAATACCTACTCGGCTCATCGATAGCGGACCCATTTGCGAGCTGGTCAAACTCAACCTAGCTTACAGCCCTCTCACTTTTGTGGATAAGGCCACACCCCCTTTTAACTGACAAAAATATAGTAGGAGACGCGGCCTAATGGTATTCGACACTGGCGCTCATGTTTCCACTCAGCCTAGATGTTGGAGCATCTCCTGGTACCAAAGAGGTTCTGGGACTTTCACCTAAGGACATCCTGCGTGCCCATAATGCTAGAACCAAACATTTCCAGTGTTCAAATATGGCCATCCACGATGTGCCTGTGGAGGCTACGGCCCTGATGACGCTAGGGTGAATAATAACTGTGTCATGCAAATGTGAGATGCATGAATCATACCAATCAACCATGCATTAGTCCTGCGCATACAACGTGCTCATGTGGGGCAACTCCATCACTCAGTGAGTCCCATGAACAACTTGCCCAATGGCATATACCATAATCAATCACTCCTCAACCAAGCATACATATGATGCAGATGGGAGTGAATCATGAAGATCACTAAGCATAACATGCGGTGATGATGTACTCTCCTCTTAGCAAGGTCGGGTCTAGGTACTTAGACGATTCTACATGGTATGGAGTACTTAGATGATTCTACGGGGTATGGAAGAAGCATAACCAATAGTGGGGGCCCAACGGTTTGGGGTAGCTCACAAAGTCTAGGTAAGCAATACTATGGGCCTAATAAATGAGAATGGGCCTAACGAAGGGCCTAGAGGGGTTCACAATGTGGACATTTAACCACCATTGTTCCCTAGAAGGCATCCTAACAAGGAATCTAGCTAAAACAAGGTCTATGACCCGGATACAACTATGAAAAGAAAATGGGCAGCAATCCATAACATCTCATACCACATGATGGGCCTCAAGAAATGGCCCAGAGCCTACATACATCAACGTGGGCTCAATGAGGCAAACCATGGCCCAAGTACCATGGCCAACAAATGCATGCATTATGATGGGCCTCATGGGTAGCCCATATGCCCAAATACATAGGTAAGGCATATCAAAGATTCGCCAAGATGGGCCTTACAATTCAGCCCAAGACTAGGCAAGATAGATGGGCAACAAGGATCCAATTACATGCAACATATCAGCCCACAAGGTCTAGCACAACAGGTAAGCAACCCATACACAAAACTAGGCTCAAGGGTGGACATACATAATCCATTTGGGGCTCAAGGCTAGACATCCAAAAATCTGGACAGATGGTCTCCAATTAATCAGATAAATGGTGGGCCTCACAAGACACTAATGGGGTCTAATAATCACAGGAAAATACCTACATAGAGTGAGTACACAACACCCTCAATCTGGTGGGCCTCATGACATCACGGCTTCCAACTACATACATAATTTTTTTAAGGCCTTTGCTGGACATCCAGCCCACCCAACTTCCTGGACCTACTGGGTCCAACAGATGGTAATTCTAAGTGAACATAAACTTCATGATGGCCCGTAACTATCACAGTGGGCTCCACTAGATGGAAGATGATAATACAACACATAAATCAAAGTGGGCCTACTGCTGGAATGCAAGTCCAGCAGCACCCCAAATGGTCTGGACGTCCCAATGGGGCTGGATGGCTGGCCCTACAAATACCCAAGGTGGGCCCCACTTGTGAACGTCCCACCAGGGGGGTGGACCACGTCCAAGTGGGCCACACAAAGGGGAGGACAGCGTGGACAACACACATAATCAAGGTGGGCCACATGGGGGGAACAGGTAGCCCCTGCTGGACGTCAGCCTAGCTGGAACATCCAGCAGGTGGGCTGCTGGCCCAGCTACAGTAACCCCCAAAAATGGGCAGTCCGGATGGTCCACATACACCTGAGGTGGGTCCCAGCAAAGTGGGCCACAAGGAAGGTAAGGGGAGAAACCATAAATACATACAAACAGGAATTAAAAATCTAAACAGCAAGGTTTTTAAATAAAATCTGCTGCTGGAATGTTGCTGTCCCCATCTTGTACACCTAATGGAGTGGGCCCAGGCCTGCCCAATCAAGGGAAAAATGGGTGGATTACATGCACCCATGGATGAACAACAAGTGGGGTCCACATGAGTGGCCCACCATCCCCAAAACCCAACTGATATTTGTCTTTTCCCAACATATAGGCCTACTAGACGGTCCAGATTTCTAGATTGTCCAGGCCCACTTGGGCCTGATCCATGGGGCTCCAATCAAGGGTGGATGTAAAGGGTTTCATCACACTATAGGGTGAGGTCCACACCTCAAAGGAATATCCCAAAAAATCAGGGAGAAAAGAGCTATAAACAGGGCTTAAACTCCATACAAAATCATATAGCAATGGGCCAGAAATCTGGACAGCAACATGTTGCTGCCCATTCCAGCCCATAATGCGGTTGATTGGGGGATTTATCTCAGATTCATCAAGGTGGGGTCCACCTAGATGGGTCACACATACTCCATACCCAAGCCTCATTTAAAACAACCATACAATCAGGGCCTAATGGCCATCCAAACCATGCAAACTAAATTGGGCAACAATGATGGGCCTGGACGTGCAGCAGCTTGGGCCTGGATGTCCCTACAGCTGGATGGTCTGGATGCATGGACACATCAGGAGGGCCACACACATCAGAAAACAAGAGAAAGAAGAGAGAGAAAAGGAGAGAGAAAGGAGATCTTGGCCATAGGGAGGGCTCCACCTCTATGAGTCCTCCTTAAGCAATCACAACCATACGATTAAATACACATGGGTCTCATGCAAGGGCCCTACAATAAAAAATCTGAGGTGAAGATACCATCCCCACCATGGATCTAGGGTTTAGATGACCCAACAAACTATAGATCAAAGGAAAAACATCATTATGGGGTCCATGGAGAATAGCCCTATCATGGCGACATGCATGCACAAGTGGGCCATTGGCCACACTCATGGAGTCATGTAGAATCTCCACCATTGATTGGTGGGTCCTACACACTCCCATGAAGGAAAGATGAAGATCTAAGGAAGAAAAATTAGAAGATCTACCCTAGGAGAATACCCACCTTAAGGATCTTCTTCTTTCTTCTACACTATGCTCCTCTAACTCCAAGGAAGAAGGATCTATGGTTGAGATGGGATTACAAGGGCTGGATTAGGTGGGATTCTAGAGAAGAGAGGGCTAGAAAATGGAGGGAGGTGGGACGTTTTCTCCTCTCTAGCAAAGGAGGAAGAGAAATGAAATGTTGTAGAAGTGGAATGATGAGGGTGTAAGGCCATTATGAGTTTTGGTAAGAGAACCCATCATAGCACATGGGGTGGAGAATCCAATGATGGCTTTAGGAAGAAAACCCATAATGAGATTGCTAGGCTAGGGCTATAGGTAATAAGCTAGGTAGCTAACTAGGTAGCTTAGGTAGCTATATGTAATGATGAAACTAGGGTGAGGTCACCCATTTGAAAAATGTGCACAAGCAACAAGGTGGGTCTCACATCATGATCAACGGTCCAAATATTGTGTGGGGTACATCTTTTGATCTGCACCTTGGATTGGCACACGAGACACGGAGTTGGAACCACGACGACGATGCGGTCGCAAAGGCATAGGTTTTGGGTCGAATCGGTTCGGGTTTACAGAGCAGAACTTAGGGATGATCGCAAATGCTACATACAGGTTGCGGGTCACCGAAATTCGACCGAAAGGATTGTGGGACTAATGGAATGGAATGGATACTGGGTTATGGGTCTGACATCTCTCCTCTCCTAACAAAAAATTTCATCCTCGAAATTTATTATAATCAGGACAAAACAAAGGAAGAAGACAAAACATCATCACATATATAGTAATCAATACAAGGCAATACATGACACAATATAATCAATCACTCAACAAACAAATGGGGATAGCGCTCTCTAATCTCAACTTCGCGCTCCCAAGACGCTTCTGCCTCAGAATGGTGACCCCACTGAACCTTCACTAGAGGAATGACCTTGGTTTGGAGAACCTACTCCTTCCGATCAAAGATGCGAATCGACTCCTCAATATAAGAAGCATCCTCATAGACCTCAAGAGGCTATCAATCAATCACACGAATAATGTCTGATCCACACTTCCACAACATCGAAACATGAAAAATACTGTGGATACTAGACAACTCAGAAGGTAAGGCAAGCCTATAGGTCACAGCGTTCATGCACCAAGTGATCTTGAAAGGTCTTATGAATCTCGGGGCAAGCTTGCCATTCGCTCCAAATCGAACCACGCCCTTCATGGGCAAGACCTTGAGATACACCCTGTCCCAAACTGCAAACTCCAGGGGATGCGCCGACGATCAGCAAAACTCTTCTGCCTGCTCTGAGTTATGCGCGTCCTCTGCCTGATGATGTCATTACCTCTGATGACTGCTGCATAAGCTCATGACCTAGGAGACGCCGCTCTCTAACCTCGGTCTAACAACTAGGAGATCTGCATGGTCTGCCATATAATGCCTCAAAAGGAGTCATGCCAATGGTTTCCTGATAGCTATTGTTGTACGTGAAATTGGCCAGGTGCAAATGCTCATCCCAACTACCCGTGAAGTCGATCACGCAAGCTCTAAGCATATCCTCAAGAATCTGGTTGACCCTCTCGGTCTGCCTATCGGTCTGCGGATGATACGCGGTGCTGAGTTACAAAATAGACCCCATCGCTGACTGGAAGCTCCTCCAAAACTGAGGTGTGAATTTCGGGTCTCAGTAAAAACGATCGAAATGAGAATATCGTGCAGTCTCACAATCTCCTCGATGAATATCCTCGCAAGCCAATCCAATGGTTAGGTCGCACGAATCGGAATAAAATGCGCCGATTTCATTAGACGATCGACGACAACCCAGATAGTGTCGTGACTGCGTTGAGTCCTTGGCAAGCCCATGATAAAATCAGTGGATACGTGATCCCACTTCCACAACGGAACACTCAATGGCTGCAAGGGACCATAGGATCTTTAGTGATCGGCCTTGACACGTTAGCACGTGTTACACTCGGCTACAAAGCTGGCAATCTGGCGCTTCATCCCCACCAAAAATACTGCCTCCTCATGTCGCGATACATCTTCGTAGAGCCCAGGTGGATAGTAAGTCGCTATCGGTGTGCCTCGGTCATCAGATCTCTACGTAACTCTAGCACGTTCGCAACACACAATTGGCCCTTAAATCGAAGTTCACCATTGGAACCAATCTGCCAATCTGATTGCTCCACGGATGCGGCCTCTGTTCGGTAACCCAGTAATGACTCTTCTGTCTGCTGAGCCTCGATTACCTTTGTGACAAGAGAGGGTTGAATCGACAGGCTTGATAGTTGAACAATAAAAGACTATAGACCAAACTCGAAGTCGTACTCTGCTACATCCTCGAGCATCTTCCACTCCTAGACCATCATTTATGCCACCAAACCTCGTGGCTGACAGCTGAGCGCATCCGCCACCACGTTCGCCTTGCTCGGGTGGTACTGAAGGTCAAAATCGTAGTCCTTCAGGAGCTTCATCTAGCGCCTTTATCTCATATTCAGCTTCGACTGAAAAAATAGATACTTCAGGCTTTTGTGGTCATAGAAGAGCTCGAACCTAACCCCATAAAGATAGTGCCTCCACACCTCAGTGCGAACATAACTGTTGCTAACTCCAGATCATGCGTGGAGTAGTTCAGCTCATGGACCTTGAGCTGGCGCGACGCATAAGCCACTAGTTTTCCATGCTGCATCAGGACAACACCTAATCCAACTCTCGAGGCTTTAGTAAAAACAACAAATTCATCACTCCCAAAGGGAAGAGTGAGGATAAGAGCGGATGTGAGGCGGTCCTTCAGCTCCATAAATGCCTGCTCACTGGTGTCATTCCAGACAAACTCGGTGCCCTTCCGAGTTAACCTGGTCAGTGGTGCTGTAATGCGGGAGAATCCCTCAATAAATCGCTGACAATATCCTGCCAGACCAAGAAAACTACAGATCTCGGACTCGTTCTTGGGATGGCCCCACTGACGCACTGCATCTATCTTCTAGGGGTCCATAACGACACCCTCCCTCGTCACTACGTGACCGAGGAACTTCATATGGGTTGAAACAGGCATCACAATAGTGGTACCTTAAGTTTCATGAAGTAATTTCCTCATATGGCTTTGTAGAAAACACTGCAGATGAATGCATTTACATTAAAACCAGTGAGAGTAAGTTCGTTATGATGATTTTGTATGTTGAGGACATTCTGTTGGCTAGCAGTGATACCAGAATGTTGAGCGACACCAAGAAATTCTTATCTCAAAGATTTAAAATGAAAAACCTTGGTGAAGCTTCTCACATCATCGACATTAGGATTCGTCGTGATTGAACACTTGGACTGCTCAGCCTGTCATAGAGGGCCTATATTACTAGGGTACTCGAAAGGTATGACATGCAAAATTGTGCTTCCGGACAGTCGCCCATTGTGAGGGCGACAAATTTGGTCTATTTCAGTGTCTGAAGAATAATTTCGAAAAGAATCGAATGAAAGAATTTCAGTACGCATCAGTAGTAGGGAGCATCATGTATGCTCAAGTCTGTATACGACCGGATATTTCCTTTATCGTTGGAAAGTTAGGGAGATACCTATCTAATTCAGAAATGCAATATTGGATAGCTGCAAAAATAATATTACGATATCTACAAAGACTAAATGACTTCGAACTCACCTACAGGGGATCTAACCATTCAGAGTAAGTTAGATACTCAGACGCAGATTATGTTGGCTGCATTGATACTAAGAAGTCTACTTCAGGATACATCTTCATGATGGTGGGAGGAGCTGTGTCGTGGAAAAGCGTGAAACAATCTACCATAGCCTCATCCACTATGAAAGCTGAATTTATTGCCTGTCATGAGGTATTTAATCAGGCACTATGGTTATGAGTTTCTTCTCAGGTTCGCGGGTACTGGAGCATATCCCAAAACCATTGAGAATATTTTGCAACAATTCGGCTTCTATTTCCTTCTCTAGTAACAACAAGCATTCGTCAAAGTCGAGGCATATCGACATCAAGTATCTTGTTGTAAAGGAAATGGTTCAGAATCATCAAGTGTCCGTGGAATTCATCGGCACTAAGCAGATGATTATAGATCCGCTCACTAAAGGGCTCCCTATCACGTCATTTCAGGAGCATGTAACATCCATGGGGAGTCATTGATCCTACAGATGTTTTCAGTTAGTGGGATTTGAGCGTACTTTGATTTTCACAGACATTTAGTGATTTCATTTTATACCGTTTATTTTGGATGATTTTGATATAAAGGTTTATTTATGCTTCTCTATATATATGCGCAAATTTCAAGTAAGTAAAACTACAGTCATGTCTCATCGGAGACATGTAAAAGCTTCGGGACCTCTTAAGGATAGGCACAAATTATCACACTAAGTGTATAATCCTTATACCACATTTTTTAGTTCCTAATCTATGTCGTTAAGATTGAAGGTACTTGTGATCGCGCTTAGCCTCACTTCGCCCAAATTAAATGTTGTGATGACTACCGTGTTTCAATGCTAACAATCTTGATGAACCAGATTAAATAACATTACTCATATAATCCAACAATTTCATTGGTTAACCATTTGGATGTTTTCTTAAAATTAAATTCTATTTTTGACATTATTCTATATGACAATCAATGACATTGCTCAATGAGGCCCAAGTGGGAGAATGTAAGAACTCCATATGGTGGGCCTTACTGATCAACAATCTGGATTGTCATATCAGTTGGACTATAGGATTGAGTAAACCAGTGGGCCCTACTTTAGGTGATACGCTGCGCAGGTTGGCTGCGCAGCAGTGCGTATTAGGGCTAGAATGCTATAGCCTTACACAGGGCTATTTGAGTTGAGCTAGGATACAACAATGTGGAGCAGGGGAGAGAGAGTTATGATAGGATTCAAACTCTCATCTCCCATATTCTATATGAGAGAAGAGTTGGGTCCCCAATCCAACACAACGACAGAACCTAAGTCCCATCTACTATTTTGTATATTGGTGTGAAGGAAAAGAAGACTACAACAATGGTATTCTGGTATTTCTATCTGGCATGTATGGCGTCACAGCTAGGTAAGCTATCCGACCTCTTGATTATCATGTCTTATGCACAGCTAGATCCGTGGACCTATTCCTTATTCAGATAATCTAACATGAGCTCAATCATTCAACAAATTTGTCAAGAGTTTTGAATTACGTAATTGAGTACCTGAGCAGGTCTTTTCATGATTGCAACCACACAGGACCTTAAAAAAATGCTTGTCTTATCCTAAAAGCAATTTGCTTATAACCCACTGGCAGTCTCAATTTCAATCCAGAAATGGGTGAATCAAGCTTCAAGGACAGCGAAGTACATACGTGATTCATACTGGTGTTAATTTTATTTTTATTTTCAATTTCTAATATTATTTGTGAAATATTTTCCAACATCTATTCCTTGTCTTGTCTTTGTTGGGGCCAAAACATGAACGGTGCTGATCATCCGACCATCCTCTCATTATGCATTATCCTGGGGACAAATGATGATCATTGTGTGCCATGTTAACAAAAACAGACTTCTCTATAGTCCAGCGTCCATGGGAGGCTGTTTTGCATCACTCACGGCTCAATATCCGGGACCCAGATGCCGCCTGGTCTCATGAGCGGTACCGTCCATACTGTGGAACCTATGTTAAATGGGCCACTGTAGGAAATAATCCTAAATTTTTCAATGGCTCTTATCAACTCTAAAATCAAAGGGTGTGGTCATCATTAAAGTGTTATCATGGAAAAATAGCTTATTTATAACAGTGACACAAATATGAACAGTTCAAATTATTGGACTGCTTCAGCATGTGGACACACCAACCCGCGGTACACGGTGCATTCTAAATCGTAACTGAGGCGGAAGCGGATTGCGTCCTACCCCCGCCCGGGCAGAGCTCTGTGGGGCCACCGTGATGTCAAAATTCTTATCCATGCCGTTCATCCCTATTTAAAGATCATTATACGGCATATGTTAAAAAATAAGGCAGAAAAAAGGCTTAAGTGGGCCACAAATTGAGTATTGAAGACCAACCATTAAAAACTTCTTGGGAGCTGCAGAAGTTTCGGATCAAGCTGATATTTATTTTTTACTTCATCCAGGTCTACATGACCTTATGAATATGTTGGATGGTAGAAAAAAAAAACATCACAGTAGCCCTGATAGAGGTTTCAATCGTGGGTATCATTATAACGACTTCTTCCTTTGGTGTGATCCACTGAAGATCTGGACCTGCTTAATTTTTGGGATCATGCCATAATATGATCTTTTAATAGGTATGAACGGCGTGGATAAGACGTTCACACCAAGGTGGCTCCCACAGAGGTAGGACGCAATCCACTTCCGACTGAGGCAAAGACTTGACCTTATCCACCCGAAGACATGACCCTGCCATGATTTTGAAATCATTCAGTAAATCGTCATCTATGAAATCCCTCCTGTACACCCTACGATTCATCATTCACAGAGTGGTTGGAACGTTGATCACGACCGTTCGTTCAGTTGAAACTAACATTGATGCGCCTAAAGTTTAATGTACACGAAAATAAGATGGTCCTATCATTAAGTACAGAATCTATAACTGGACGGTTGTAAATAAAAATAGCAACTGTGATCATTCATCATTGAAAGAATCAGTGGTTAGAACTATCTTGTATGCATGATTCTCGAACCGATGATAGGGAAGGCGTTATCCAGTCCCTCTATCCCTAGTTCGTGTAGTTCAAGAGGCAGGTATTATGTACGCAAGATGTAGCAGATGATTTAAGTAAAAAAAGGCGAGCGCGACTTGGCTGACCCGGAACCAGCGCTGTGGGTGCGAGCCTGACCGCAGGTCCTACCTCAATGTATGAATTGTATATCCACGATGTCCATCGTATTTTCCAGATTATTTTAATATACGTTCCAAAAAATAAAGCAGATATAAGTTTCAGGTAGACCACGCTACCGAAACAGTTGTCATTGATCGTCCACCGTTAAAAATATTTCTAGGTTCAACCCTAATGTTTATTGACCATCCAACCTGTTGAAAAGGTCACGCAGACCTTTATAAAAGAAAAACAATAAATATCAGCTTGATACAAAACTTTTGTGGCCCACAAAAGGTTTTTAATGGTTAAGATTCACCTGAAATTTGCGCCTGCTTCATTTTTCGGACTATGCGCTAAAATAATCTGAAAAGAGCGACGGTCAGCGGTAGATAGGTGGGCACACCGGTCAGGGTTGCACCCACTTCTCTGGTTTCGGGTGGCAACTAAGCGCCTTCGAAAAAGTCAAGTAAATAAAATTCCTATCCAATAAAAAAATGCCGCGTGGAGTCGCATTGAACAAACTGAAAACGATGAATTAGACTCGACGCGTCTTTACAAGCTTCCGTGAAATGCAGAAAACGTGTCGCCTAAAAGATACATCCTCCCATAACCTTATATAATTCTACTTCCATTCATCTCATACTCCCACCCCAACACATCCTCCCCTCACCTTACTCGAAAGTCGGAACCCATCTCTCTCTCTCTCTCTCTCTCTCTCTCACCATGTATCCTACTGCCTCTTCCAACGAGTATCAGAAGTACTCAGCGCCGCACATGCCAACAGCGCCGCCTTCGATTGACCAATACGGTTCGGCGACAGGCATTCCTGTGGGCTCGACGGACCAATCCTACGATTCGACCATCACTGCTGCCTTCCAAATCCAATCCCAACCTCCTGGCCCATGGTCCACTGGGCTCTGTGACTGTGGTGAAGACGTCGGCAATTGTAGGCACTGATTCATCATTTTCTATAACATTTTATTATTATTATTGTAATTTATACACACAAATGGAATTGGGTGATTTTGGCCCACGCCAAGTTCTCATTTTGACAATTTAGATAGTAGAAAAGCATAGACAGTTTCAATTGTGAAAGACTGTGGTGGGATCTTGATTTTCTGATTCTAATAAAATTGAAAAAAAAACGTGGACAGGTTGCCTAACATGTTGGTGTCCATGCATCACCTTCGGTCGGATTGCGGAGATAATCGACAGAGGATCGACCTGTAAGTTTTTCTAACAAAGATAGTTTTTTTTTTTTTTTTTTAATTATTATTATTTTCTAATTTTACATGGGAATGGTGTGTTTGGATGGATGCAGCATGCGGGGCGAGTGGCGCACTTTACACTCTAATACTATGTGTGACGGGGTGCACGTGCCTGTATTCGTGCTTCTATAGATCGAAATTGAGGCAGCAGTATACATTGAAGGAGACCCCATGCTGCGACTGCCTCGTTCATTGCTTCTGCGAATCCTGTGCTCTCTGTCAGATGCACAGAGAGCTTAAGCACCGTGGCTTCTACATGGATATTGGTATCTCTTTCTCACTCTCTCTTTCTGTGTGTGCTGTTTAAAACCTGTATGCTCTCTCTGTGCCGTTGCACATATATTTTCTCTCCTTGGCACACATATACTCTGTCCCTCTACCGTGGGGCAGATGCATGAGATCCAGACCGTTCATTTGGCTGGCCCTACCCTAAATGATGATAGCCAAAGTCACATAGGTAAAAGTACTCCAGTATGGGGCTACGATCACCTTTCGTCATATCATCCATCCTGGTACAGCCCCATTAGATGAACGGTCAGATATTATACACATGTGCCGCATGTAGTGAGACCAAGTACTTGATGATAACTTAGATAATCCCTTCCTGGCCTAACCAATCCTTGGTTTGATTGTTGGTAGGATGGCATGGGAACTTGGAAAAGCAGAGCCGTGGAATCACGACCTTGCCACCAACCATTCAAGGCGGCATGATCCGTTAGATTCAAAGATAATCATGGGATTATGGTCGCAGCGTGTGATGATTGTGAATGTGAATTAGCTTTGATGTATGTGTTAAAAAAAGTAGTATGTGAACTTTCATATATGACTTTTCTTTTTCACTGTCACTTCGGTTTGGGTAGGAAAAAAGGCATTGTATTGTGAAAGATGACTCTCTTTTATGTGTGTAGTGAACATGTAAGGGTGGAAACGAAAATTGCCTTTGCTATTTGTTAATTGTTGCTTGTTACTTAAATAAAACCAAGCAGCCTATTGTAATGACCCGTTAGTGCATGTTCTAGAGAGATGTTGCGGAAAAACACCCACATGATTTCACATGTGTTTACTTTAAATAATAATAAAAAAATCTTCATATCGGTTTGAATTAAGTTTTGCCGTTAAGTTCCCAACATCGATCCACGGTATGATTTGGCTTCCCACAATGAGAGCAAACGGGCCGGTTTAAGCCCCCATTCCTTCCTCTTCCACTCTGAGTTGTATGATTGGTAAAGGATCAATGGCCTCTAGCCAAAAGGGTGGAGGCTTCAATGTTGTGATGCATGGGGTTCTTCATCGCAAGCTGTAATATCCTGGATAGTGTGGCCAGATGATGTGTTGTGTGTGATGTGAAATGTGTGATGCATTTTGGAGTTGCCACTAGTCAAAATCTCAGAATTTACTGCAGGCTACAGCCATAAGACCACAATGAACAAGGGATCCAAATGACAAGTATAAATTTGAATGACTCCATGAGTGATCTCTACGCTGCCCTGTTTGATTTTCTAATTATAGAAGTAATTCAAAGTAAATGGGTAATAATTATTTACCTCATGTTTCTAGTTGGATTTCCAAAGTGATTTGACTGCGACCTTTCATTTATGACTCGAGATCCTCTGTTATCGGGTCAACAGGATTTTCCTGTTACCCTAGTGGTTTGGCGTCCGAAGCTTTTTTTTTTTTTTAATATTTTCAGTGAGTATTGACGTGGACCAATGATTTGTAGGGTATTAGGAATTCTCTATTGACCTGGTAACAGAGGATCCGGACTCTTCATTTATAGCACTCCTCATGTCACCTAAGGAGAAAAAAGTTAAATTTTGGGGACCACCTTGATGTTTGTGTATTATCCACACCGTCCATCCCTTTAGCCAACTCATTTTAGGGCATGAGCCCAAAAAAATAGGTAGATCCAAAGATCAAGTGGACCACACTACTGGAAACAATGGGAATTAAACTCCTATCATTGAAAGCTTCTTGAAGACCCTAGTAGTTTTGGATCAAACTGATATTTTTGTTTCCACTTCATCCATGACTGTGTGACCTTATTAACGGGTTGGATGACAAATAAACATCACTATGGGCCCTAAGGAGAAAACAACTTTCAACCATTGACGTTTTAATGATCATTGTTTCCTAAGGTGTCGTCCACTTGAGCTTTTGATTTTCCTCATTTTTTAGTTCATGTCTTAAAATGCATTTTTAAAAAAAGGTTGGATGGCGTGGATAACTCATATATATCATGGTGGGGCCCACATTTAAATCAATAATAAAAACATTTGTAAGGACCGATTTTCGAAACGTAATTCCTGGCGACTTTCAAACAGGTGCAGTAAGTAATAATCAGGTAATTCCATATATTTATCAGGGAAATTAAAAAATCAAACAGCCCCTAGAAAATGGGGAGAAAATACCACAGTTGTAATTGGCTCTGCTGAAAAGACTTATGTTAAGGATAGGGTTGGTTCAGGTGAAAATACTTACGTTAAGGATAGGGTATGATAGGAAATTTTGAAAATTACAAAATATGATGTTATAATTGGGTTTGTTGTCAAAAGAGGACACCCAATTTTCACTAGTGGTGATTCACCCGATCTTGATATCAGACTAATTAGTCATTGATTGTGGAAACTGTAACACTTTTCAAAGAAAACTGGGGTTATACTTGCCCGATTAGTTGGAACAAGTGTGTTTTTTTATTTATCTCGTACTGATCTCACAAAAGGGAGAGACCTAGAGTCCATTTAGACAAGGGCACGAATGAAAATTGACGATAAATCCATAGATCCTTGGTGCAAGAAGAACTATTTAGCGAACTAAAATACTCCATTCTTGGAGATTAAGGGTTGTTCATCCCCATTGTCGTCATCCCGTTCGAGAACTAATCAAGGAGAATTGCATGTGATCTGTATGGATCCACACGACATTCGAAGATTTGCAAATATATACGGAGAAGATTTCTCAATAATAGTAGCTGGAGCGTATCAAATGGTACCCTGAATTGCTTGAGTAATCGTGTGAAAGCGGTTACAGGACAAGCGGCAAGAGGAGAAACCAAGGAGTTCAAAGTAATTATGAACGGTTACCAAGTAACTAGTAATATTTAGCTGTAATTTGAGTCAATATTCGTGCACTAGATTCAGTTCATCAGTCAGAAAGGATCTTTGCAGCTGATCTTCACGACCGACTGTAAGAATCTCTTCCCTTTTTCTATTTATCTGTATCGAAAAGTCCTTTTGTATGAAGGCAAAAGTGCAACCCATCACCAGAGGATGAACCCCACCCATTAAATATCACTTGATCCAATTTTTCAAATCGAATGAGTGGCTAAATGGGCGACTGATCTCACCAGAACTCAGTCATACACTACCTATTTGCTTATCTTGGCACTTGGGGTCATTGTTGTTCAGTTAGAATTGAGGCAGCAATTTCAATTTTGGCACACCTGCACACCCAATTAATGCTGAAAATGATGCCAGCAAGGGTTTTTTAATAAGAAAATTTCACTCCTAAATCATCCAACACCTTCACATATTTGGACACAACCCTCAACCCTACTAATGTGATAATTAGATCATCGTCTAAGGTAGTATAGGCCCTAAATCGGCAATTTGGATAAACCTGCTCTACTACGAAACACTGAGAATGTGTTGTACCCTACTGTCAACTAAACTACCACTCCTGTTAAGGAAGGACCAAAGCAGAGAATAACATGCCAGCCATTAACAAAGTCAACAGCCATCGATTTGTCACCAAATTTAGATCAAAACTATAGATGTCATTTAAACCTTTTTAATTTTGGATCGAAGGACCCTTTTGATTAAAGGTACCATCACACTGTATTTGGCATAAAACCGCCATTAAACAGTCATGATACGGGTGCAAAAGATGCTTATTGATATTGTTTCTTACAAAGATACGCCTTTTTCCTTCTTCTTTCTCAACCATATTGATCCTACCAAAGTGGAGAGGAAATTCGGGCTATGCAGGCAGATCGAGTAGTTAACATCCAACACAACATTGAAACCAATCTGCATCCTTCCAAAGGTAGGTGGTGTTCATAGGATCAAAAGTGTAGCGAATCCTTTTAATCCATGGAGCACCAAAGGTATTAAAGTCAGTCCTTGTATATATCAAGTGTGAATTTATAGACAAAGTCCATAAAACATGACGGAGGACCATATCTTTTTGGTTTGAATCTGTTCGAAAGAGATTTTCATATCAGCATCCATGTCATTCCCTGCATAATGGGAATAGTGGCTAGCCAGGGTAAGTAACACTTGAAAATTTCACAAAACTTACGCAGTCACCGCCTTCGATAGGTGCCTCAAAAGGATTGAAACGTATCAAAGTCTTGTTAATGGCATCGAAGATCCACTCATTGGATCGAGTAGAAAAAAGAATTTCGTCTAGCAACTAACTTTCAAAATCCCAAAGTTGTTCGATGGGATTGAAGTAGTCTTCGATGGGATTAAAGAATTTGTCCAGCAAACTTCTCTAGAAAGTCAAGAGTTTCTCATTTTGAGCACGATCTCATAGGGGTCTTATCGAAGGTCTGTCAATGGGATCAAAGACCTACTGATGGGATCAACAGTTTCTGTATTTCTTCAGTTTTTAACTCCACTTTGAATCTTCCATTTTCTACTTTTCTCATTTGGTTTCTTCATTTCTTCATCTTATCTTCCTTTAAGTTTTGATTCTACCATTTTAAGCATATTTTCATCCTTAGTGATATGCGTGTTTTATAGTCACGTCACTCAATCCATTTTTCCATATCATTTCAGGGCATGAGCCCCCTAATGGGGCAAATTCTAAGCCCAGGTGGGCCGCGCCTCATGAATAATTGGGTTGATGATGCCCCACAATTGAAACATTTCTAGGGCCCACAATAGTGTTACTTGCCCTCCAATTAATTAGGCCCACCAAGTAGTGGGGCCCATTGTGATTTGTAAAACCTACTCGGTTGTGGGCCCTCTTTGATGAGTGTAATGTGGCCATGTCATGGGGGCCTACCTTGATGTATGTTGTACCCATACCGTGGGCCTACCTTGATGTATGTTTGCATCCACAGCATGAGGCCCACCCTGATGTAGGTGTTTTATTTGTGCCATGGCCTGCTTTATTGCATGTGTTGTAGTCATGTCATCCCACCATGAGATCCATCCTTAAGTGTGTGGGGGCCCGTCATTAAAGTCCCACACCATACCTATGTTGAGTCAATCCTCAGCCCGTCCTTGTTCAGATTGTAGGCCGCCCTTTTGGCCTTTGCTTGAGGACACTTGTAAGGCCCACTTTGATGTCCATCTCAATCCTATCATGATCTCTTATGGACCTTACGATTATCGCCCTGTTTGGATGCCATTATTAGTATGATTGTGCCCATTATGTGTGCTTGCTTTGAGTGGGCCCATTAGTTTAAAAGCCCACTCTAGTAGAGCCTTGTGAGGCCCTATTAGGCTTGGATTCTAAGCGGACCCTACCTCTTGTGAATGGTATGTTGATGTTATATTACATTTGTGTTGATGTTGTTGCACTTCCTTTATGCGTAATGTGGCGCTACACTTTTGTTGGTGCGATGTTTACGCTTGTGTTGCCTTAACACTTCATTTACGTTTAATGGGGCACTTCTCTTGTTTTTAATGTGACATTCCTTTATGCTAAATGTAGCATTACTCTTATGCTCGATATAACATCTCTTATATTGATATAGCATTGCCTTATGCTTGATATGGCACTACATGCACACTTCATGCATAGTTGGTTGTATGTTGTGCATCATTCATACCTCATTTGCATCATGTGCGCTTGACATGGGATGTTAGTTTGATCATGATAGAGTACACCCAGTGGTGGATCGTGGTTGATACACATGACATGATATTGGCTTTCCTATGCACAGTAATGTTTCATTGTTGACCCTATGACTTTTTGACTTTTCAAGAGACCCATGTGCGATGGAGTTGCCCTGCATGTATACACGATTTGCATGACTCGAATGATGGACTTAAGCATTTACGCATTTAAATGCACACCCTGGTGACATTAGGATTGTGGCCACCGTAGATTCACTGTGGTTGGCAGTTATAGACACCAAAAACTAGTTGTGGTTACAAGGCATACATGACATTCGTGGGTGAAAGTCTTTAAACCTTGGGGGCCTACAAGATGCTCCAATGTTTAGACTGAGTGATACATGAGCGCACTAGTGCCGAATATCAGGGGACCACGTCTCCCATTATGTTGGGGTTGATTGGAAAGGAGTTTGGTCTCACCTTCTCAAAGAGTGTGGTGGTGGTTGAGGTCATGTCTGACCAACTTAGAAATTGGTTTGCTACTGGCTGTCTGGTGGGATTTTGCATGGCTATCGGCCTTTCATTGCCTTACAGTATAAGCCTTGACTATGCACTAAACCCCGGTGGTTCCAAATGAGAACCGTACTAAGATGTGATTAGACATCAGGATTAACATATTTTCATCGCTTGATTGCATATGACATTCGGCTTGATTGGCCTTCACAAAGAATATATGTATAACCTTGGTATGGTTGGTGCATGCATTGTAAGGCCCATATCCTAGTCCGTACTGTTCCATAGACTCTCACGATCCTCCCGGTCGAAGTCCGTACTGTGCGACCCTAAGCCATATCCCGTAGATCTAAGTCAGCTTAATCTGAGACTTGTACCATTGTAACCGCACCGTCGTCGTGGTTCCAACACTGCGTCTCGCACACTAAGGCGATACCTAGGCCAGGAGATATGGGCCCGCGTTCAGTTCGAGAAAAACACCATGCATTTGCTAAACCCAAGAGAATCTCTACAACATATCCCATCAATCAATCAATTAAAGTACACAACCCATGCTTTCTTTCTCCCCAAGTCAAGCAACCTACCAAGTCAACTCTCAAGTCAAGTACAACTATCACCTCACGTCCATCACTCACATTCATCACCTCTCTTACAACCACCTTCTCTCTCTCTCTCTCTCTCTCTCTCTCTCTCTCTCTCTCTCTCTCTCTTTCTCTTCACATTTTCCAAGCAACAAAGTGAAAGTGCACCTGCTAGTGCCCTGGTTTGTCAAGTTACGTATATGGTGAGTTAGACTGGCTGCAGAACTCGATAGGAAGATTATTTCAAGCGTCTGCTTCAACCAGATGTGTGGAAGCTCGCAATAGGTAAATTATAGCCTCACATTCCATGTCCCAAAACACCAGGTAATTAAAACCCTTAAAATAAGATAGACATCTTAAGGTTTTATGGTGAGAAAACTTTTTGTAAATTAGAAAAATCTCTAAGTTTTTTTCGCCCTGTCGATTCTATCGAAGCACCCTCGATATGATCGACCTGCACTGTCGATGTCCTCGATACTTTAACGATATTATCGATAAGAGGACCAAAATGTCCAGCAACTAAATATTCATCTGGACAGATTTATCAATATATCGATATACCTATCGATATCATCGATAAAAGCATTAGATATGTCCAGCAACTTCACAATATATCTGGACGAATTATCGATGTATCGATACACATATCGATATCATCGATATTCAAATCTTGAGATCATCGAGAGTGGCTCGATAAGATCGACAGGCAGATTTTCAGCACCCCTGTTTTTTAATAAAAATCTTAAATTCCTTCGATATATCGATGACCGTCCGATATGATCTAAATTCAAGTATCGATAAGATCATAGGTCGATCGATGATATCAACAGTGGGCACGCATGTCTTATAGCAGTTATTTCAGGTTGTTTTTAACTATGATTGGGGGCCCTTCGATCTAATCGATATTCAAATATCGATGATATCGACACAAGATTGATTGCATCGAACAAAGCCATAAACTGTCCAGTAAGTTCAAAGATAAATCAGCTGGATTTATCGATGCCTCGACTCTGATCTCGATGTCATCGACATTCTAATTCCGATGACCTCGACGATTCCCCGATCATTCAGGAAAACCTGAAATATCTCAAAGTCAAGTCTCTCTCATTTTCAAGTGTCGATGAATCGAACCTGTCATCGATGAATCGAAGTTTGAAATCCGATGACATCGACAATAGATTCGATTCATCGACCAATTGGCAAAGAGTTTCAAAAGCGTATGACATTGAGTCCGAGTCATCGAACAAACCATCGATGCTATCGAAAGTATACGCTTGATGATATCGAACCTACTCGATGATATCGAACTCTGTCATAAATGTGACCGTTTTATATCTGTTGGAACTTTTTGCCTATTTATAGAGGACTTGTCTTTTGTTGCTGTGAGAGAAAGCAGAGAGAGCTTTTGAGTGTTTCAACTTATATCTTATACCTAAAGCCCTTTCTCTCAAGGGAGTTCATCCTCCAATCCACCCTCACTATTGATATTCAATAGAGTGGATTGGGGAATGAGCTTCCGCATTCAAGGATCCTTCAGCTACTACCTTAATGGCAAATCTTTATGCTGGGATGCCTTGAATGCATAAGAGTGGAACTACTCTACCTCCCTTATAGGAAAATCTTTAGAGAGTAGGATTCCATCTCTACCTTGACCCAACCTCAAGCCTAATCTTGGTATATCTTTTGTGTTGCGGATCAAGGGAGCAGAAGACTCTTCGTTAACAAGGAGGAGGAGATCTTCGCCGTTGTGCTTAACGAGACTCATTAACTTATCTGTAAGTATCTAGAGTTCAAGAGGACACTTGTGATCATTCCTTTCTAGGATTCGGTCTTAAGTGGTTCTCACCCTTTGAAGCCCTCGTAGGAGGCCTCCGGCGGTAGTGTACGTAATGGGTGCATAGTGTGGACCCTTGCTCTTGTGTAGGGCATAAATTATTAAGTCCTTGTGTAGGTCCTTGACCTATGTGGTCTAAAATCCGGGTGCGTTGTGTGGACACTTGCTCTATGGAGAGCATAAACATCTGGTTAGGAGTGAACCAGTAAAAGTCTGGGTTTGAGGTAAACCGCGTAAAACCTCTGTAAAGGTTGAAGGTGAACCTGATTTAAAACCTTAGGTTTGAGGTGAACCCTGGGAAACCTCCTTAGTGAAATCTGGTACACTCAAGGGTTGAGTGCGATAGCCGGGAGTGGAGTAGACAAGTAGTCGAACCACTATAAAAATGACTGTGTTTGTGATTGCTTTTTAATATGTGTGATTCATGACAATGCATTCATATTCATATATCTGAACACATCTCACACTTATACGCACACAGTCACATCCAACATAGACTAAGTTGCATATTGTTATATCTTGATTAGTTTGTGATTGGATCCTCTACTTGGCTTGGAAGCAAGTAGAGTTACATTTGAGTAATCCTGAGAAATTGCATACATGATTGGATTAGTGTGATAGGATTTTTAAACAACTCATAAATCTTTAAAAAGTCCTATTCACCCCCCCCCCCCCCAACCCTTCTAGGACATATTGGCATATTCCAACTTCTACTCAAGCGGTCTTCACCGCTATTTCACAAAGGAGACAAAAAAATGGTGGACGTCCAAGCATTTTTAAAGAGAGAAAAGTGAGATGTTGTGTGTGACCCACTTCCTATTCTAAGATCCATTATCCTAGCCCTTCATCTCTCATCACCTTCCATCAAAGTGAGACATAAGGAGATTGACATTCCATCGGACCAAGAAGATCGAACGGTAGGTGTTTCTATAGGCCTAGATTTCTTATTTTGATGATGGGTCAAGTGAGGCCTACCGATTGATGGTATGCATCTCATTTTGGACCCTAGATGTAGCCGATGGCCCACCTTGATTCTCATGATCATTCCATGATGGGGTCATTCTCCATGAACCCCATCATGATGTTTACTTTTTAGTTTGAAAGAGGTCATCTAGACCTTCCATTTTGGTGGAGAAGGAATCTCCACCATTGATTTTTGATTTGGTGGGCCCACATGTATTGGGACCCACTTGATGTATGATTGAATGCATGGAGCGGAGGGCCCATAGTGTTGAGGTCCCTTCATCATCACGTGTCTCTCTCTCTCTCTCTCTCTCTCTCTCTCTCTCTCCTTCCTCTATTTTATGGCCCACTTAATGAGTGTATGTGATGTCCAGACCATCCATTAAATGGACCCCAGGGTCGTCCAAGCTATGTGGGCCTACCCTCTGGATGGATGATGGGAAAACACGAATAGCAGCTTGATCTAAATCACGTGGGCCACGTCCATGTGGGACCCACTGTGATGAAATGTATGTTTACACCATCCAGTGTCCCTGGACGCTAGACATGTAGTGAAGTACAACAGGCAGTGGGATGCACTCCAGCGTCTGGACATGCTTTGTAAAAAAATATTATTATTAGAATTTTGGGTGGGCTGCTCATGCAGGCCCTACCTTAATGTATGAATTCAATCCATGCCGTCTATCCTATTTCCCAACTCATTTTAGGCGTTGAGCTGAAAATGAGGCTAATCCGACTATCTGGCGGGCCATAGCATAGAAAATATTGTCCTTTTACCGTTGAAATCCACCTGGTGTTTCTATACACCAAAACATGCCGAATATTAGGCTTGTTTGGCCTGTCTCGGGCCATAGAATCCAATGGGAGGGGTGGATTCTCCTGATGCAGGCCTCACCTTCGAAAAACCACCAGAAGAAAAAAATAAAATAAAAGGCAAGGCAGCAGGTGCTGCTGCTAGCGCCAGAGGACGCTGCGCAGCCTCCTGCTGCGCTCCTACGCTGGGCGTGAATGGGGCAGGGACCGTGAGTCCCAGCCATGGGCCCCACCGTGGCGTGTGTAGAACATCAACACCGTGCATTTGGTGGCCCCCCTTCTAGTCGTAGGCCACCCCAAAAATCAGCTGTATATGGAACTCAGGTGGTCCACATGGCAGGAAACAATGGGATTGAGCGTCTACCATTGAAACCCTTTTGGGTTGTCACAGAAGTTTTGGATCAATATGAAATTTGTTTTTACTCTTCATCCGCGTCTATGTGACCCTATCAACTGTTGGATGGAAAATAAACGTTATGGTGGGCCCCACGTGGAACCCCCAATGATGTATGTGTTCTATCCACACCGTCCACACCACTGGACGGTGGGACCCACCAATGATGTATGTGTTCTATCCACATACTACCACACCACTGGACGGTGGGACCCACCATGATGCATGTGTTGCATCCAAGCCGTCCAACCATTTTGAAAGCTCATTTTAAGGCTTGAGATAAAAAAGAAGACAGATCTAGTACCACGTGGACCACACTATAGAAACAGTGGGATTGAACAACTACCATTGAAACCCTTGGATTCCAGAAGTCTTGGACCAATAAGGAAATTGTTTTCCTTTTAATTCAGGTCTATGTGACCTTAAGATCAGATTGGATAGAAAATAAATGTTATGGTGAGCCTTGAGGATTTTAATGGTGGAAATCATTGTCACCACTATTATTTGGAGTGCGGTCCAGTTGATCTTTTGATATGATTCATTTATATATATATATATACATATTAATGTACTTGTGGCCGTCCATCGAGACCTAGCTTAATATATATAAGGCCCATGTGATTAGGCCCATTTTGATGTATTTGTGGCTTGTCCATTGAGGCCCACCTTGATATATATGAGGACCATATGATACAGCCCATTTGATGTATTGGAGGCCCACGGGTCGAGGCCCAATGGGATGTACCTAAGGTCCATTGCAATGTGTAATTCCACCATGGTTTATGTAATGATGTTTATGGTGGGCTATGCCTTGGGAGCAATGATGGTTTGACGTCCACATTGTAGAATAATGTTGGTTAAATGTCCACATTGTAACTTTCCCTAGGGCCCTTTGAAACACCCATATAGGCCGATCCCGATTATTGAGGCCGAGTATCGAGGCCAATTCTGATTTGTCGAGGTCGATTGTATAGGCCGATCCTGATTGTCGAGGCCGAGTATCGAGGCCGATTGTATAACCCAATCCCGATTGTCGAGGCTGCTTTTGATTTGTCAAGGCTGATTGTATAGGCCGATTCCGATTGTCGAGGCCGAGTATCGAGGCTGATTCTGATTTGTTGAGGCCGATCCCGATTGTCGAGCACGATTCTGATTTGTCGAGTCCGATCCTGATTGTCGAGGCCTATTCTGATTTGTCGAGGCCGATTGTATAGGCCGATTCTAATTGTCGAGGCCGAGTATCGAGGTCGATTCTGGTTTGTCGAGGCCAATTGTATAGGACGATCTCGATTGTCGAGGTCGAGTATCGAGGCCGATTGTATAGGCCGATTCTGATTATCGAGGCCGAGTGTCGAGGCCAATTTTAATTTATCGAAGCCAATTGTATAGGCCGATTCTGATTGTAGAGGCCGATTCTGATTTGTCGAGGCCGATTGTATAGGCCAACTCCGATTATCGAGGCCGAGTATCGAGGCCGACTCTGATTTGTCGAGGCGATTGTATAGGCCAATCCCGATTGTCGAGGCTGATTCTGATTTGTCGAGGCCGATTGTATATGTTGATCCCGATTGTTGAGGCCGAGTATCGAGGTTGATTCTGATTTATCGAGGCCGATTGTATAAGTCAATCCCGATTATCGAGGCCGAGTATCGAGGCCGATTGTATAGGCCGATTCTGAGTGTCGATTCCGATTGTTGAGGCCGATTTATATTGTCGAGGCCGATTTGGATTGCCGAGGCCGATTGTCGAGACCTATGCAGCCCGTGTTTAAGGCCTAATGTGATGAATATGAGGTCTATGTGATGAGGCCCATTGTGATGCATTTGAGGGGCAGGTGATGGAGTCCATTGTGATGTATATTAGGCCCATGTGAGAGGCCCATTGTGATGTGTATTGAGCTCTTGAGTGAGGCCCATAGTGTTGTATATTAAGTCCTTGTGTGAGGTCATGAGTCCACTATATGTTAGGCTCTATGTGGGCCATTCCTTAGTAGCAATGTTGGTTAAATGTCCACATTGTCGAGGCTGATTATTGATGCTGGTTATTGATACCGATTATGAGTATGTGACCGCATAGCATCATGATACATGCCCATACGCATCATCTGTATGTTTATTGTGAGATGTGATTGACCCTTGTATATGCCATAGTACAGATAGTTTATGAGACTGCCTGATAGGTGGAGTTATCCCACATGAGCGCCCGGTATGCGCAGGATTGATACATGATTAGACTACATGACTCATGCATCTTGCACTACATGATTGTGATTTATGTACGTCGTAACGAGATCAGGGCTGTGACCTCCACAGGCATGTTGTGGATGGTCGGATGGGACACCAAAAATGTTTGGTTAGAGCATCTGGGCACTTTGGATGTCTGTGGGTGAAAGTCCCTAAACCTCCGAGGCCAGGAGATGCCCCAACGTCTAGACTGAGTGGATATATGAGCGCCCGATTGCTGAATACCAGTAGGCTGCATCTCCCACTGTGTCATGGTCGGTTGGAGGGGGTGTGGCCTTATCTACTCGAGTGAGGGGGCTGTAAGCTAGAAGGAGTTTGACCAACTCGCAAATGAGTCCGCTATCAAAGAACCGGGTAGGTATTGGCAGACTACTAGTCAGCGGATAGTGTGATCTCTTCCACTCGCTTGGCTGTGCAGCTAGGGAGGCAGCAGTTAGTGTGGAGTGTACTATACCTTGGTGATGATCCCAGAGATGTACAGTACTGATATGTGGACTGACATGATATTATGACACCCCGTCACTGTTGCACATGTGGGCGGGCAGGCGCACCTGAGCAGACGCTGATGTGTGCGGGTGTGATGTGGGTGGAGCTGAGGCCTAGACGATCTACCACACTGGGCGAACTACCAGTGGTTGGCAGGCTACTGTGTTGGCAAGCTACTGAGTAGGAGTTGCATACTCATTCATTCATCCATTTACGATCCACTCAGGTGGGTGGTGCGTAACTATTTGTTACATGTACCTTCGTAATGGCCAGGATTTCGGTTGGGGAATGCGACTAACCTGAGATCAGGAGTTTACCACATTGTGTTTGACTATCCAAATTTAGGTATGAGACTGGTTTGGATAGAATTCCCATGTGATGGACCCCATGACCTGCGATATTACGTACTATCATCCCGACTTCACTCCAGTTTGGTCATTTCATTCGCATTGTATATTGCATTTCATCCACGGCATATATCATTTTGGGATTGCTACGTTTTTGCACTTAGGCTTAGAAGGACTTGGCAGGATCTAGATATTGCATTGCATCCGCAGTATATGATATTTGGCTCATTATGATCTGCACTACGTACTTTGATATTATATGACTCATGGACTTACCAGTATATTTCCACTTACTCTGATATCATATGATTTATGATCTTGTTAGTATTTCCGCTTATTCCGATGATGTATGATTTATGGGCTTTATTGTAATCTTGGCACTTACCTTACACACTTTCACCACCCTCTAAGCTTTCTATAAGCTTATGCATGAAAGATGCGTGCAGGTGGCGTTAGGTTGTAGCAGCATTGGACTTGGAGCGTGTAGCGGACTTTCTGCAGCTTTGATTTTGATACTTATGTATTTTCCCTTCAGCATTGTATTCAAATGTTTATATTAGTGGATATGTGGTGATGTTGTTTTGTGATTTGGTTATGCTCCATTACAAAATAATTCGCATTGAAAATCCTCCTTTTAGGATCCCAGGATCAGAATCTGGTACATGAGTGCTGGAAGCTGAGAATGGGGCACTACGAAGGCTGTCGGCACTGGATTCGGCAATCGAAAATTTTGTGAGCCCATTTTTCGAGTTTGGGGCGTGACATATATGGACATTAACATGATTAGCCCTCTATCTTTGATGCTTTGATATTGATGATATATATATATGTGTGTGTGTGTGTGTCATATGCATTGCACACATGCGTGCACTCTCTCTCTCTCTCTCTCTCTCTCTCTCTCTCTCTCTCTACTAGGCTTCGTGTAGAAGCTTATGAGCATTTGCTCATTTTTTAAGGATATTATACTGTGACAGTTGGTGATGTTGGAGCATGCTCCTTTGTTTATGCTTTTACTATCCTATGTATTCCCTTTCAATAACATTATACCTTATTCGGTTGTTTAGTGATGTATGTTGCTTGTGGAGTTCTATTGTTATGCTCAGTTACAAAAGTTTTCCCAAATCCTCCTTATGGAACATTGCCTTCGGGACTTAGTGTATGGGCATTGAGTACCTGAAATGGGGTTCTAAGTTGGCTATCAGCACCAAATTTGGGTTATAGCATATAAGCACCGGGAACCAAATTTGGGGTGTGAAAGTTCAAGCCTAGTTGAACTAAGCATGCTCCTAACATGAGCCATAATAAGCATACGATTCATGTCCAATAATTCCATTATGATATAGAGTACTAGGGATTGTATAGTACCTCTCACTGCAATGCTTACTATAAAAATTCTTAAATTTGTTTAGGCATATTCTATTCCATTATTAGTTTTCAAACTCTAAATCTTCTCTCTTTTAAATTTCTCTTAATGCTTTAAACTTATAATGGGACCATGTAGTACCTTTCAATGTTATGTTCATTCTAAAAAATTATAAATTCTTTTAAAGTATATTATGCTCAATTATTGATTCTTAAATACTTGAATAAAAACATCAATCTTTGTTTCGAGCATGTAAGCCTATACCCTCCAGGAGAAATTCTTAATAAAAGAAATAAAATAGTTAGAGCCTTCTGATGACTCAACTATACTCTCAATTATTAGAGTGAATCACATCTAAAGCATCCTTACTTCTAATAGTATAAGAGAGAAAACAAACTATTTAGAAAAGTTTAAATGACATTCTTAACAAAATTTAAATTAATATACTTTAAAGTAAGAAGCAACGTCAAATGAGAAATATCTTTGGTCCTTTCTCATGTAGCTCAACTGCCTACATCAGATATTGACAAACTTAACGATGACATTAATGAGAATAGCATTTCCACCCATGGTATCTCCAATCAACCAATACAGACAGTCTATTAAGTCTTCATTCACAACTAGCAACACTCTTTTCACCATATTTAATGAATCCTCTTCACTATAAAATGATCATTTTAACATTCCCAATCTTTCGCAATCTTACATAGGTTATCATCACCCATTTAAACATGCTACTATCACAAAACCAATATATGTAGAGCCAAGCCCTATTTGATTTTATTTGAAAGGAAGCGCTTGAATTTAAAATCCATTAATCATTCAAATTTTCTTATGGAATTGTTGATAGTTCTTCTTTGTCCTTGAATGAATTGCCTTTTTTCAAATAAGTTTCCTTCGAACCCTTTGAATTTGAGTTTTTTTTTTAAATCAAATAATTCAAATTTATAATCCTTCTAATTTTCCTTCTTGAATTTATAATTTTCATGCAAATAACATTTCCTTCCACAATTCCAAAACTTTCTTATTTTCTGTCCTTATCCTTAAGCTCATTTGATCTCTCCCACAGGTACCTTTCTCATTGGATCTTCCTATGATCACGTTATACCAAAAGATCCCTCAAATTTTTTCTTCCAATATTTTTTATTAAGTAACATGGATATGGTTGGCTTCATATTAATATACATGCCACCAAAATCCCTTTTTAGGAACGGCTTTAAACCGTGGCTAAATAGGGCGTCGCAAAAAATTAGGAACGATTTAGAACCGTTCTAAAATTGAAAAGTTTGTATATTAGGTACAGTTTTTGACTGTTACAAATTTTCAATTTCTAGCCCATTTCTAATTCCTTCTTAATTTTTGGAAACGGTATTTTTTCTTATTTAGGAATAGTTTTAAACCAAAAAACCATCGCAAAATTTCAATTTCGGCACACTTCTAAACCCCAATGAGGCCGGTTCCCCTTAAGTGAACCATTCTCTTCTCTTTTATTTTATTAATTTTTTAAAAAAAAGTGATGGTCTTTAAATTTAAACCATTCTTATGTACCACCACATAATAAGCAAAAATAATACTGGCAAAGAGCTCCTGACAAAGAATTCTTATTTGTGTCCATCTATCTTAAGAAGATCAACATAACATATGCATAAAATGACTTATTTCCCATGGTGAGTGCAAAAAACATGCAAATCAATGGCAATTTAAGATTTAATACAAAAGGAAACAGAAGTATGAACCTAAACATCAACTTACCACTCTTTTTTATCTTCTAGACCTTTAAGGAAAGTCTTTTAGCCACAATCCTATTTAAGAACCTCTGTCCTCAAATGTATTTCACCCCAAATCCTAGATCCTCTCTCTAAGTAAAGAATAATGAAAATCCTGGAGCTCTCCACAAAATTCTCAATCTTGAGATGAAAACACTTGATAAAATCACTGTACACTTATGCGAAGCCCATTTTGGATAACAATTCAAGCAATGTATCTAATTCCACTAGGATTATCTTTCTCCCTTTCTAAGTACTCCGTGTATAAAATCTTCGATCATCTCTTAACCAACTTAATGTCCGGCTGCAAAATAAAACCAATGTTTAGATTTTGTCTATTTCCTAATGAGAAATGCATTTCAAATACTAAGGCTCATTTGGATGTCCAACGGAAATGGATTGAAAAGTTCAGTTCAATAAAGAGTAAATGAATAACAATGACCTGTTTGGGTGAACTGAAAATTGCATAAAGCATTTTAGAAAACAAACCTTTTAGCTCATTGCATCATCTGCACATTTGACCCAAAGACAGACCTTCAGTTACATGCTGCATTAGATGAAAACACTTAATAAAATTAAAACAAAGATAACTGACAAATGAGTAGAGTAAATAAGGGTCCATAAAACCATAACTTGAAATTTTTGGATAGTATGTTTTTGATAAAGAATGTCATTAACTTCTAAAAGAGCATATATATATATATATATATGAAGACACGGGGTGTTTAGACTATAATATTTAACGGTTCTCTTCCCAAAATTGATGCTTTTATTGTCAGGGGTCCAAACCTATAGTTTGGATAATTGAAAGATGACCCAGATTCAAAGGCTAAAGTCTAGACATATCATATAGCACTACATCAAAGGTGAGTCGTATTAGAGTGGAGTCTTAAAACTTAGGCAAGTCGAAGAACTCAACTTGTAGAAACTAGGCCCATATTCTTTTTATTTTTTACTCTCTCTTTTTTATTATTATTATTTTTTTTTTATGCACTTCCTATAGCTTAAATTCTTCTTGGAAATTTAAAAATTAAATTAATTGATTCACAGAGTTCCAAGTTGGCTCAACCTGGTTAACTAGTTCTATTTTTCAAGCCTTTTTTAGCATGGGTATCAACCAAGAATTGTGAGCTAATGAAATACCGTGAAGAGATTAATAGGCAATTGAAATAAAGGCAGCTTGTCAAGGATGCATTGAATGGCAACCCGTAAAATGAATTTCAAAATGAACTCCTAAGAAAGGAAATTTTAGGCAAAGTCACTTCCTTAATGCTTACTTGCAAGATTTGCTTACGAGAAAGTCGAGCGGAGCTTCAAATAAAGTACTAACAACTTTAAAGAAGCCTGAAATAAATGAGCCCACTATATTTCCCATTGAGTCAGTGACTGTGTATGCATATAGCTACCGAGAAATATACAATTTGAGTCAAATAGGTTCACTTTCTCTTAATCATGCAGTTCTACAAGAGAGAAGAAAATACAAATTATGGCTCACGTGAAAAGATGCAAATACTATCCTGTACAATTTTTTATTTTTTTATTTGTGTGTGTGTGTGTCACACACACTAAATATATGAAGCATTTGCGAGGTTAAGAAACAACTGAAGGTATATGAAGATGAACCACTTCAACACAATATAGTTTTTGAAAGTTCAAGAAATTTCTACAATAAATTAGGAGCATTAGGCTATGTTTAGTTGCATGGAATAAAATTTCTATAATAAATCTAGGCTCATCAGGGTTGTTTCAAACAAGAAACAAATGTGTTTGATTTGGGAGATTATCTTATTCAAACATAACAGAGAAAGGGTATTTAAAACAATCATCACACTTTATTAATACTGAGTTCATTTACATCCTTCTAGCATCCTTTGATTTTAAGATAGATTATTTAGAATAAAAGAAATATTATAGGTGCAATTGTCATAGTCAAATATCAAATTCGGCAGCATTTCTTCAATGATTTCAGTCATCTCCTAGGACTTTGGAGGAATATGCTCTTCTGCTGATTATTTTGTTTTAAACTTGAACAGAAGGAACTTGAAGACTTCTACCATTTTAGCAACATAACAACCCCTTATCATTACAGACTGCAGGGCAGTCTGGTTGCACGGACCCACGTAACGGATATCTGTTGTGCGGACTCGTGCAACCGACTAGAGCTTCTTCTCCTACCTTCATCACCTTCTTTGCTCTGCTTCCTCTCTGAAATCTTCAATCCATCAAAATAAAGGAGGGGAGGGGGTATTTATAGGCCTTTGCACGTGTGGTACCTCGATTTCGGTGCCGTGGGACCCACTTTGCATAAATCTTAACCATTCAAGGAAATCTTCTCCTAAAACCAACTATGCAGACCCACGCAACGGATATCGTCTGTGCGGTCCAATGCATACAACTTCAAAGACATTTCTCTTTCTCCTTTCATTTTCCTCACTTCCTAGTCTTCTTTTACTTCAATTCTCTTATCACTTTTTTATGCTTCAATAGATGCCCCCTTGATCCTTTCTTTATTTTTCCAAAATTAGAGAAAATGATCAAAACAACAAATAATTATCCTAAAGACATTTGCGTGGGTCCGCACAACGGAAACTCGTGCACCGTCCTCGACCGCTCACCCTATAAATACTCCAATCCTTCAGTTATTCTTCATATTCTAGTGTTGTGGCGAACCTCTTGCTGTCCTGCGATTTCTTCTCCGCGTAACCAATATTACTTGCGCAGTCCCGCGCAATGACTTTGTTGTTCGCGCAAGGTTTCTGGGAGTTGCACCATTCCACGCAACAAACTTCAGTTGCGCGGCCCCGCGCAACCTGGACTTGCCAATTTTCTGAACTTAGTCCCTTTTCAGTACTTAGCCAATTTTCTCAATTTGTCTGTAAACCTTTTCTTCAATTACTTTCAGACTATTTACTCTTTGTCCTTCATGGCTTGTACTAAGCGTACTTTCTGTCCAATGGACCCACCATCTGATCAACCTTCTCATCTTGATTTGCCTGATCCATCTTCTTATCGCCCTTCCCCTTCCCCTTCTTCCGATCAACCACGACTAAACGAACCAAAACCACTGCCCATAATCCTGCATACTTTAAAGAGCCCATACTTCCAACCTTTGACTTCATTGATCGCATTGAATCATTACCACCTCCCATTCATCGAGCAATTGCACTGGGAGACCTAAAATATCCCCCAAAGCATGGTAGAGAATACGAATGGAATGAGTGGTTGAAAATAACTGCTCATATCTACACAGATAGCCAAAGGCCCCCTCCCCAAGAAGATACTCTTCCTGCTTCACGCTCAAAGAAGGCTCGCCGAAACAAGGCGAAGGAATTTGAAGAGAAAATCAAGGAGCACAATAAGAAGAAGCTCCAAAATTCATGGGAATCGATTCGAGTCATTGAGGGTATTATGAACTTTGACAACCCTCACTCAAAAGGTATGACGGTGATTCCCATCAATGTGCATCGCAATCAATCCATCCTTAACTGTGAGCCGAAGCATTATATAGACGGGGAAAAATTGATGTATACTGCTTCATGAGCGACGAGAGAACCGCGCATTCTCCAGGAAAAATTACAAGCACGCAAACCACGACAAAGCATTGAAGAAATCCACCCAATGATCTTTCTGATCCCTTTTCATAGTCCACATAACCTCTTTCCCACGTATTTTTACGAGACCATCAGATAGTGCTTCAGAGATCGCGATCAACTTTGGGGACCAGAAGATTTCCGAACAAGAGGTCTGTTGACTTCTTGACGCTACTATTTTGATTGGGCATAAGCCATCTTGAAGAAGCATGTAAGTACACTTGCCAAGGTTGGCCTCTATGATGCTATAGAAGTTACATCTAAATACTTCTATAAGGAGCCCACCGTGATCAAGGGATTTCTTGAATACTGGTCACCTACGACCAACTCTTTCCATCTACCATTTGGGGAAATAAGCATTACACTTTGGGACCTGCACGAATAGCGGGCCTTCCTTTAACAGGAAAATTCTATGACGAATTCATTCCGTCAAACAGAGAACTAGCATTTGTATCTTCCCCTAATCGCAAACCTTCTATTTCTGAAACTACCATTGAACTTTTTAAAGAGATGGGGAAATTTTTGAATTTTCATATGCTTTCTCATTTGCAATGGTTGGCGCACTTCTCCAGAATGCTCAGGTATGTCCAAACCCCGAAATCAGCATTCCCTTTCTTATCACACATTTCTTTGCACCAACCTTTTATCTTTCTCTACAGATTCCGTAATTGCCGTTGCAAAGAGCTAATGGAACTTTGTGATGACATGAAGGAGAGAGCAGATTATAGTTCTTTTGGGGAACTCGTAGCTTTTCTAGCTTATTGGCTAAGTATCATAACACTTCCAAGTTCCAAATGGCAGATGTTATTCGTCCCAAAGTCTTTGTTGTTGCCGGTGCTCTGGTAGAGGGGCAAAAGTATTCCCTCGAACCTCCAGTGCTATGCTCTATCTACAGGGCCTTTGGAGAAATAACAACACACATCAAGGACCCTATCATTGGATCTTCCTCAGCATATACTGCATGACACTATTTCACCGGCTGGTTAGGAGTTTACTTCCCCTGGACCTTTGAAGCACCAGAGAAAGCATACGCTCATCCATGCATCTCCCACTTTGGTTCTTTCAACAGAGAGCTATGGCCAAAAGGTCATATGAATGGGTGGCCAATAAAATTCGAGATGATGATCTTCCAATTCTGTCTCCATCGCTACAATGAGGATACTGACATGGTGGATCAGGGAACACTTACTGTAGCTGAAAGGGCTTTCTTTCTCTCTATTCACTCCTGCAGCCTACCTCTCCGAGAAGGGACAGAATTCTGACGAGAGCCTTATTACCCTAGCCGCTTTGCCCGCCAATTCGGCTATGAACAAGCCGTGCCGGAGGACTGCAGATTGGTCACCAAAAAGATGCGTTGCTACGGAACTGGTCCTATCAATTGGGCCATGATATGGAAGCAATTACTAGGTGGTCGCGTTAATTCTTCTTTCATAATTCCCAATTGTGACCACATAGTTCGCACTTCATATAGCTGGATGCGGTGGTGGGATCATCAGTCGTACTTGGTCAACAAATGTTTACCAGTGGACTCTCCCATCTTTCTTCATCCACCCAGGCTAAGAGGCAGAAAATTTTAGAGTAGAATTGGCTTTATTCTGGAGAAGAGTCGTGCATCTCATCACAGTGAGATTTGCAGTAAAATATCAATAGAAGAGCCGATCCGAGAGAAGAAACCCATTAATACCCTGGATGGCTGGTTTGCTTACGGGGTCTTGACGCAATTTGAACAAGTCCCTCGTGACTTTGGTAGCCGGGTCACAGAAGATGTTGAAGGAACATCTTCTCCCATTCCCATAGAAACTGCGGTATTTCAGAATGAGCCAGCTCCAGATGAACCAACTCTCCCTTCACAGTCTACTCCTCCTAGTTCATCGTCTCCTATGACCAGATCTCGAGCGTGCATGCAAGTGTCGTCGCTTACCCCTCAGGAAGGAGGTAGACAGGAATCTACGTCCCCTTCAGTCCCGGCTGACAGAGAGCCCCAACTAGAAAGTAGCCAAGCAGTTTCTTCTAAAGGAAAGCAAGTCGTGATTGAAGAAATAGACAAAGAGAGCTTAGGAGATGAAAGTTTGGCTTCTTCATCAGAGGGTACCACTTCTATGGAATATGACAATGACGAGGACGACAAAAGCGGTGAGGATAAAGATGATGATTTTGAGCAAGGAGAAGTTGATATAGATGGAGAGGAGGATGTAGTTGTGGAAAATATTGAAAAAGAACACCCTCCTGTGACTTCTGAAACTCTTCCTAGTGCCAATATCCCTGCAAAGTCTCCTGCGACAATAGAGGAGGAAGAAGAACCTTTAGATTATGGAGAGTACAGATATTCACCTGGTAAGGGAATTTAATTTCGTATATATTTATATGCATATTTAGTGATAATTGTATCATCATTATTGTCGTGTCTTTATTCCAGGCACTTGTGTTGCTAATATTGAGACGGGTGGCACTCCTTTAAATCCTTCCACAGCTGCACCAGCGGCTTCGCCGAGAGCTCCTTTGGTTTCACTAGCGGCACCTAAAGTGGTAGCCCGTGAAATTATATTTCCAGTAGAGACCACTGATTTGCCCACCCCGACCACCAGAAACTCAAGTACAGAGGCCAAGGCGCCTTCCTTTGCTAACATGGCAGGGGGTGGCTCTCTCATGGCCCAAGAAATTCTTTCTCCCGTTATTCATACTTCTACTATAGGTATATATATACTGATTGCTTTATCGAGAGCGATATATCTTCTAATTTTCTGTCATCATTTCTGACTTCTTTCCCTCTTTATACTATAGGGACCCCTCCTTGCAGCGGGGCTACAAGTTCTGAGTCTATGGCCATTGTATCTGAACTGTCATCTTTTATGAAGGTTCCCGTCCACAAGATGCTTTTGATGAAGAATTCTTTGTTAGCAATAGTTCACATCTTTAAAGATCCTGAACAATGATCAAACCTGGATATTGCTATTGAAATTCTAGAAAGTTCTACAAGAATGGCAAAGATTAACATCTCCACTTTGCGTGATTCTATTCTCAAATTTCGTGATTCAATAATCTCTTTGACATCAGCGAAGAATATCACAATTGCACTTGAAATCTTGGAATATGAAAAGCAACTTACTATTTGTAAGGAAAAACCTTTTCTTTTTGCTTCCGCTATTTCTGAATTTGATCAGAAATGATTGGTTCTTCAAAAACAGCTGAGGACTCATACTGATGATAGGGTAGTCATTCAAGACTGCATCGCCGCTCTGAAAGAGGAGATATTGCAGCTAGAGTTGAAGGGTCGCGAAAAGGAATCATTTATGAAGGAGATCGAAGCAAGGATACAAGCCAATATTCAGTCTGCTAATGCTGAGAAGTCCGAACTGCTCAAGAGCGAAGAGATGATCAAATCGTTGGAAGATAAGCTGGCTGATATTCCTGACCAAGCAAAGATCATTCTCGAAGAAAAGTCAAAGCATGTTGCAGCTCAGATGCAATTAAAGGAGGACTTGTAAAAGTACATGGGGATAGCGGGAATTGTAGAAGAACTTTAAGCATGTAATTTCTCTTGTGTATATGCTTTTTGAACAAAGAATCTCTTTTGATTTTTAGTGATGATTTTCAGTAATCTTTTTCATGCATTTCTACATCACACATTATTCCGAACATGTTGTCTATGTAGTAATCTTAACATAATCACTGACTGATGGATTAATATAAACACTAGTATTTTATGCTTGTTAGTGCGGGATAACCTATGTGACTTTATTTACTTATATATTTTCATTAGCGGTGCTAGATTTTAACTTAGTTACACACAGTTATAGCTCTTGAGTAGTGGAGCCGGGTCTCACATGATGGCCTCTGTAACTCTTAGGAGTTCACTGGACTTCTCACTGCCTAGGGAGTTCACAAACCGCGATCCATCAGAGGGGCCCAGTGAAGCTACCGAGGCCTTGAACTCGGTTGGAATTACGCACAGGGTTGGCCGTGGTAACTCTCTAGAGTTCATAGAGCTCACAAGGTGATCTTTGGGGTACCAAGTCTAGAGCCGTCAGTCCGTCAATGAGTAGGTTTAAGCCCTTCCTCGTGAGTTAGTACTGAAATCAAATTGTAAACTTGGGGGGTCTTACGCATGATTGGCCTATCTAAAGCTCACACTGCGGCCCTCATTTTCTTAGTTTACAAGGTCGAGCCAATTCATGGGAGAGCATTTTCCTCAATTTCTCGTGACACTGCCGGAAAACTATACAGACGGCATAGGGGTTACACATGACTGGCCATTGAGGACTTTTAGCCTTTTTAGACTTTTGGTCACTGGCTCCGTCAGCTGCCCGCATGGGTATGCGTACGATGGCCTTCACGGGCTTTTTAGGGCCAATGGCTTCTCACCGCTGCCCAAATGGCAATCTTGATAGGCCTTATGCGTGATTAGCTATTGGCTTAGGCTGCCTTAAAATGTCTTAGAAGACAATGATAGATACGATCAATTGTTGTGAGAATGAAAGACATCTCTGTTTGAAATTGACACATCACCATTTCTACTAATATCTTTGATTATACCCGTCTGTGTTATTCATAATATACCAGTTTGGTGATGGTATAAATTTCAGACAGAATTTTTGTAGAGGCTCGCTTGATGATGGCAATGTTCACTTTCCTTTTACAATGTTTGCTTTTACATAATCTTGGTATGCTTGCAAACTTCTTTATTTATTCATCAGATGATACATGGCCATGATCTATTCTTGCCCCCTTTTGATTCAGAATCATTGTTCTAATGATATTCTGGATCAAAATCAGTAGTGTCTCCAGGAACGATTCTTTTGACAAAGCGAGCATTGATCGATATACGATTCTGTTTGCCCTATTGGAGTATTCCTCTTTTATGATGTACAGCCTGTCTTATTTGGACTTGAATTTGCCCCCTGATATGATTGCGATTACTGTTGGGCGGTCAAGTATTTCTCATCAAGCAACTCCAACTTTTCCAGGTTTATTTTCACATTTTCATCATCTGTTACGAACTGATGTATTGACATTACTTTTATTTCAATCAGGATCCATGCTTATGTGCCATAGGATCAATGTAGCACTCTCGGTATATTTGATCCCTCTAATAAATTTGACCTATATCAACTTATTCATTGCTTCTTCTATCAGGGAACCAAGTCCGGACGGAATCGCCTTTGCGTTTGTTTAATCAACTCTTTCTCCTCGGAGTCATTAAAGCAGTGCATTGCCACAGAAGACTGCACGGCTGTAATCGTATTCACTGATGAGTTTGTCCCTAGACCTTGAAATTTTCTTCGCTTATCCTGACCGATTCCAATAGGGATTTGAATTCCCTTCCCATAGTTCAAAATGATGGTTTCTTCATAATCGAAACCCATGTTTTTCATAATCTTCTTACTTACCGGACTATATGTTTTAAGATCTCGCGGCATTAGCCTACCATGGTACACATTATTCTCGGTCTCTTCTCCTGTCTTCGCTTCTTCTGAAACATAAAATTCTATTGGTTCAAGGTATTTTACACTTGCTTCAACCCGAAACCTCTCTGGGGCGATCGAAAATGGTTTATTCCTTTCAACATATGGCAGTGGCATTGTGTAATTAGACTGTAAAATTTTCAACTGTCCGCCTCAGATGTTTTGGCACAAAGTAGAATTTCTTCTTCACTTCTACAGGTTCAAATGATTCTGCTCTTTCTATTTTTTCTTCAATCACATTCATTCAAACGTCCTTTAGGACCTTACTTTCATCATTCTTTCTCTCCTCTATAGCAAACCCTTTATAGTAACTGGCGTCTGCAAAGAAGGATTTGCCCTTTGTATACGACTTTGCATCGGCCATTACTTTATATTGTATTCCATCTTTACAGTATTTGAAGCACTGATGCAGAGTGGAGGGTAAAATGCTATACTGATGTATCCATGGCCTCCCTAGGAGAAGATTGTATATTGTTACTGCATTTATAACATGACACATGACATCAGTAGTCAGTTCTTCTATATCCAGCATTACTGTAATCTTACCAAGCACGCGTTGTCCATCTTGATTAAAGCCCTGTATCATCATTCCACTAGGGCGTAGATCTAAACGACGGTAATTCAATTTACTCAACATTGAGAGTGGCAAGAGGTTCACCGTGGACCCATTGTCTATCATGATCCGCTTGACTTTCTTCCCACGGATATGACCTTCTATCATCAGCGGTCTGTTATGCTCTGCTTCACAGGTCAAATCGTCATCAGAGAAGGAAACGACTGGTAGACAATTTTCTTATTCATCATGTTCTTCATGCTCTAATTCTGCCAGTAAAGTTTCTCTAATGTCGTGATCAGACAACGCTTGAACCAAGCTCTGTCGAAATTCTTCTGATAGCTTAAGTGCATCATAAACACTTAATCGAGCCGGTATGCCCTTCAAGTGACTTACCACATCATAAGTCACTTTCACCACCTCACCCTTCTTTTCATTCTCACCATTACTGTTCTACCTTTCAATGACTTCTTTCCTAGTATTTTCTGATTTTTGCTTTACAGGACTTGTTATCTTCTTACCCGATCGTAATATAATTACTGCTACCTTCTTTGGCGTTTTACACTCTTCCTTCTCATTCGCATCTTGAGCTTTCCCTCAGATTGTAAGTACATTTACTATCGCCATGGTACCCCTTTCCTTTTCTTTACCGAGTAATATTTCGCCCCTATCTATCATCCACTGTATTTACATTTCAGTGTATAACAATTCTTTGTTGGATGCCCCACCAAGTGGTGATAGCGGCAAAAATCTCTTTCCTTGGTCCTTGTCACATCCTCAGGGCGTTTGGGCTCTGGTAATTTTATCGTGCCAGCTTTTAACAGTTGGTTCATCATAGGGACCACGTCTTCTTTGTCAAACGCGAATCCCTCATGAGAATTGAGCATCCTGGGCCTTTTTCCATTGTATCTGTTCCTTGACTGGCTCCACTCCTCCTTTCGGTCTGACCTCTTTTCCCTCAAGTCCCTTATATCTTTGCCTCTTTTGTCACGATCAATAGCATTCACGGCCATCCTATTGGATACCCTCCTAGCTGTCTCATGCTGGAATGCTAGCATCTTACAAGTCATCAATTCCAAAGCGTGAGCTTTAGTAGCCAGGTCGCGGAAAGTTCTGATATCGGCGCTGGTGAGTCCAAACGCGATTCCTGTCCCCATAGAGTTCAAACACATTTTAACCTGCTCTTTTTCCTCCTGTAACTGTCTGCATGAGGCCTCCAATGTTTTCCATCTATCTATAAACTTTTCTACCAGTTCTCCTTCTCTCTGTCGTACGGAAGCCAACTCCGTAATACTGACATCGTGCTCTGAAGAGAAAAAATTTAACATAAAAACTTCTTCCATTTGTTCCCAGGTACGTATCGATCCTGGTGCCAAACTAGAATACCATCGAAATGCTTTGTGTTAGTGATGACCCGAACAATCGTAAACAATACTGTGGTATTGTAGAAAAATTTCTCATGCTGGTGATGAAGTGCATTAAATGTTCCTCTACGGATCCTTCCCCATTAAACTTTTGAAAATCCGGATGCTTGAAATTGGCTGGAAAGGGGATATCTTCTACCTCCCTTGGATATGGCGTTCAATATCTAAAACAACCAGTATTCTCATGTTCTTGCTGTTGGAATGGACCCCAGTGACCCTGCCCCCTGTGGTTGGAGGCCGTCAGGCTGGTTTTCCTATTCATTTATCGTACTTTGGGGTGCTGCCATCGGGGCCATATTATGTGCAAGGATTGCCAGGGCCTCTCTGAGATTTCTTCATTCCTCCATCAATGCGTTTTGGGCCTCTGCTATTTCATTAATACAATCCTCTGTAGTCGCTATACATTCTAGATTCGTCTCGGCCATATATACTGCAGTTTCTCCACTCTTTGACGAAGCGGTAGTTGGAGTAGAACATGAATATGCTGACGTAGGGGGACTTACAAAGAGGGGGAAGGATGGGGTTTCATTAGGCTTTTTCATGCTCCCAACATCATTAATCGATTGGGGTGACACTGATACTGGTGAACTTGTCTGGGGAGGCATGGACATTGGCGATCTAACTACCAGCGCTTTTCCTTTCTGCTCTCTTGTCCATTTGACTCTCGAGGCACTCAGAACTGGGAAATCACGCGCTGTCAATAGCGGGGTTATTCGTTTGGGGTATATCGCTGGAGGAGCGAGTTTGGGATTCCTTCTGACTGCATCACGTGTTATCGGCCCTCTGACTCTTAGCGAAGGCTGATTCATTCTAGAACTTCTTGTATTCCGTGCTCTCATCCTACGAGACATTACGACAGTCCAGTCTTCATCACCCCCCGATGGTTGAGGTGATGCAGATACAACCCCAGCTGTTACCCGAGTCATGTTGTTTCCACTCGTAGAGATTTGAGTCATGTGCTTCGGAATTCGATTCGGTGTGTATTCTATTACGAACCCGGTCAGAGTGAATCGGAAGTTCACCTTTCTTACAGAAGTTGCCATGAGTAGTAGGTTGGAATCGGATGCAGAAACCTTCGAACACGAAACATGATTGTAGTTAGTGGTTGAAGAATTAAATAATCTATCTTAGAGATGAAGGGGAGGATGTTCCCACTGAGAGTCGCCATTTTGGTGTCTGAAAGACGTCAAACTATGATGAAAGTTTCATAACAATTTCACTGCTAATGTTAAATAAGATAATTCATTAGTCCCCAGCAGAGTTGCCATTTTGTCTCGAACAAGAAACAAATGTGTTTGATTTGGGAGATTATCTTATTCAAACATAACAGAGAAAGGGTATTTAAAACAATCATCACACTTTATTAATACTGAGTTCATTTACATCCTTTTAGCATCCCTTGATTCTAAGATAGATTATTTAGAATAAAGAAAATATTATAGGTGCAATTGTCATAGTCAAATATCAAATTCGGCAGCATTTTGTCAGTGATTTCAGTCATCTCCTAGGACTTAGGAGGAATATGCTCTTCTGCTGATTATTCTACTTTAGACTTGAACAGAAGGAACTTAAAGACTTCAACCATTTTAGCAACATAAAAGCCCCTTATCTTTATAGACTGTAGGATAGTCTGGTTGCGCGAACCCGCGCAACTGACCGGAGCTTCTTCTCCTACCTTCAATCTCCTTCTTTGCTCTGCTTCCTCTCTGAAATCTTCAATCCATCCAAATGAAGGAGGGGAGGGTATTTATAGGCCTTCGCACATGTGGTACCTCGATTTCGATGCCATGGGACCGACTTTGCATCATTCTTAACCGTTCAAGGAAATCTTCTCCTAAAATCAACTGCGCAAACCCACGCAACTGATCTTTGGTTGCGGACCCGTGCAACGGATATCGTCTGCGCAGTCCAATGTAAACAACTTCAAAGACATTTCTCTTTCTCCTTTCATTTTCATCACTTCCCAGTCTTCTTTTACTTCAATTCTTTTATCACTTTTTTATGCCTCAACAAGGGTCTCTAGCACTGATTAGGACTCTATGGGCTCGTGAGGAGGTTAATAACCATCTTCCTCGATTGATAAATACCTTGAATACATAAGGCTCTTTTGAATTCGCATAAGAGAATTCTCATACCACAAGAGAAATAAACTAATTTATGAGAATTCTTACTAATTGATTTTTAAAAAATGAGTTTAACATGTTTAAATAATTTTAAACAAACTCTAAAACATAATAAAAAAGAGTAAATACGAAAACAAATTCTAAAAAATGTGTAAATTCCTGTTGTCTGTCAACCCATCATTGATTGGTCAGGTTGAATGATCAAACATGGTAAGAGGAAGGTGGATTACTGGATCACTGGTCAAACGGTGTAGTTACATCTTATTGATTAAGGTCTTGAGTTTGAGCCCAACTTACCTATCAAAAGAAAAGAAAAGCTTCTAGGAGTGTCAGATTTATATGAATTGTGTCTAGAGTGAATGGACAATATGGATAGGTGTGACATTGCACAATTTCAGTAAGGTGGTCTCCATGTTACATGTTATCCATCAATACATGTTGTTTATCTGAAACTTGTGGGTTTGTTTAGATGAGCATGATCATGCACATTCATGCATATGTAGTTGCATGTGATTACCTTGTCCACTAAATGGATTTAATTCTTCACTAACAATTTAGTTTCTAACACGGGCTGTCTATAAAAATGTGAATAGGCTGGATCTCACCTTTTTTGTGTTTCAAGAGTAGGTATTGTGCTTACCTGTCATTTGGCATTTGAAGAGTTTTGGAGTATTGGGTCTACTACTTGAGAGAGATCTAGAATGAAATAGCGGACGTGAACCGGGCACTGGTGAGTCTGATCTTTTGTCTTGAGTCATGCACAAATCATTATTAGTACAACAAACCCAACGAAGACCTTTGAACCCAATTGCATCAAATCAGAAAACAAGATCTCCAACCATAGAAGCTCAATACCTGCCAGATTACCTATGAAGAAAAATATTCCAGGTCGTGGTCAAGGTTACGGAGAACGTGATTTTCTACATGGAGAAATAGTCCTCTAACCAGTAGTGAGGTGAGAAATGAGGCAACAAAAAAAAAAAAAAAAGGTAGACAAAACTGAGAGGCTTCTTACCCAAAGATGTCGAAGATGTGGGCAACTTGACAAAAGCTTAGCCAGTTGAGCAGTTTATCTAGCAAAAGATAAAATAAAGATACCTAGAAATTCTCAAGATAGCTTCTTAAGATAGCTCAACCATAGTAAGAATATAACATACATACCAGAAATGATGCAAACTTGATAGGCTATCAAGACACTTGAAACATCAGCCCCATCTTGAGCCTAGCAGAATAAAATGGTAGACATTTTACAAATTGGTGAGGATAAAAAATGAATAGAAAAATAGGTGCCACCTTTGCATCAAATCCATCATATTTTGCTATTCTTTTTCCATTGATATGGTATTTGGCATGAAAGCAAGCAAAAAGAAAGAAAATTATGCATCATGCGGAACGACACGACAACATGCTGCCTTTTTAAAAAAAACTAAATCATACAAACTAACATAAAAGCATCACATAAGACAATTTAGAAACCTATAGCAAAACCGAAAAGCTAAAATTTATAGGAGTTGGCCCTAAGGTTGCAACTTTTTTTTTTTTTTTGAAAAAACAAAAAAAAAAAACACGTGTTCAGCAAAATATAACTAATAATGAAAATGTGATCCAACCCATAAAAACTAACAGAAACCGAAAGTGAACTAAAATGTGTCAAAATAGAACTCAAAAGCATTGCAACCTTAAAATCTAATAAGGATCTTAGTCAAAGAGACCAAAGCCCATATCGTCATCTGATTCCCCTGCAGGCTCTTCTTTCTTCTCTTCTTCTGTGGCACAAGCTGCTGCAGCTAGAGTAGCAGTTTCTCGAACAGAAACTAGCGCAGTAACAGCAAACTTACTTGGATCCTTCAAATATTCCTTCACTTTCTCTGCCTGCGGGGATGAATACTCAGTAGCCAGTGCAATGGCAAGAGCATTCTTGTAGGCATTTGCAAACATGTGGGGGTGGATGCCAGAGTTGGGTAAGGCCATATATAAACAATGTTGTCACCCTGGAAACACCAATTGCAAACTTCTCAATCAGATCATCCTCTGTGAGGTCTAGCACTTCTGGGCTAAAAACAGAGTCATTGTCATGCATAAACAAGACGACAAGGCCATACGAGAAGGGCCTAATCCCAAGCTTCACAAGTAAGGCAGCCTCAGAAGATCCCACCTTTCCCTCCTTTCTGATCAGCTAGAATCCATGGGGTCCCAGTTCCCCGATTTGGGCTTAGATTTCTTTCTACATGCAAAATGTTATAAATGAATGCAATACTTCAAGGCTCGACATATAAATGCATAGAATACTTCAAGGCCCAACAATCACCACACTGAATTAAGGTTGAGATCCTATCCTAATAAGATAAATTATATAATGTGTCACGTGTAATTACAAAAGTTATTGGTAGGTTTTCAATCCTAACACGTGGGTAATGCAATTAGACTCTTAAAGGTTGAATTGATTATAGATCTTACCAGATTCAGCAGTACTTGTAATACCAAGATTAGATCTCATGTAACAGTGTAAGAAGGAAGATATTAGGATTGTGAACAGCAGTCAGCAGATCCCTAATCTACAACTAGAGATCAACAATGTCTACCATAACTGAAATTCAACAACTTTGAAGAGTTAAAAATATTATCTAAGGGAAAAAAATATTTTCCTTCAATTTGAAGTATGTATTGCTTCCCACTGGGCATGCATTGCCTATGGCAAGAGAAGAGCTGGGGAATGTTGTGATTACTAACATAGAGGCTAATAGGTTGTTCGATACCAAACCACAACAAGGATTAGAAACAAGCTTTGGCATACCGCATGCTTTACAAGACGATACAACCATTTCCCTCGTGGACAATGCCAACACACATCTAGACATGTACAAGTTTCAGACAATACCAATGCCCACCCAAACACCAACATAGGTGGTGCTCCACTTGAAAGAGAGTAGACAAGCTTTATCATTAAAAAAATTCCCATGTCCCCATCCCTCCACTCAACCAGCAAAATGATAGCGTACTCCACCTCTATAAGATTCTATCTATTTCCATTCATGGATTTCAGCAAACATGTAAATAAATTTTCTTTATTAACTTTTTATCCTAGGATTGAATATAAGGTCTACAGTTTTGAATGACCAACATATAATTTTCTTTAATGATTGCCACCGTGTGATATTTTGATGGTTATACCAACTCATCATGATTTTTATATTATTTAGTGTTCAGAAAACATTATATGATCTATGAAAAACTCCTCAAAAAAAAAAAAAAAAAAAAAAAAAAAAAAAAAAAAAAAAAAAAGAAAAAAAAAAAAAGAAAAGATCTATGAAAAACCACCTTATCTTTGAAGTTTATTTGCATGACTTACAATTCACGAGTTTCACTTATCCCAGAACAAGTCCAGCTATATTACAAGAAAAAAAAATCATTCAAGATTGTGCATGAAATTGTATTTGCTATTCTGCTCGGATCATCATGTTTGTTACAATAAGTGCACTAATAAGGGAAGATAATTAGAAATTGAGGATAATGCGGCTATATGCTACATAAGAACCAAGATCAGAGACACGAAAGGAACAAATTAATGAACCATAAACACCAATTGAATTCATTGATGAAAATTACATTCTCATGAGGTTTTGAAAAAAAATAAAAAAAATCAACTATCGATTAGTAGGAAACTTCAAAAGAAGAAGGCAGATCTAAGCCTGTCTAAAATCAAAAGGAAAGAGAAACATGCAGATCTGATGATAAAAGCATTAGATCCTTGCAATCAAGATAGATCCAACTATTGAGAAGAATTCAGACACGGAAATTAGATCAGAGCAGGAGAAGAAGAGATCTAACCTGCACCATTCGCGAAGCATGAAGCCTTCCTCGCGCATCTCGATCTTGAGCGACTTGATCTTGAGCCTGAACTTCTGTGGGACTACCCGTCACACCCCCTTTCCCTGGCCAGCTTCTCGATCTCCTCCCGCATGCTTGTGCACTCCTTTTCTAGCTCCAACACCCACATCCGTATGTTGTCCATCCCCTTTCCCAAACCCTAATTTTTGTTGTGAGCAAGCAAGAGAGAGAGAGAGGAGAGAAAGAAGCTTCTGCTCTCGAGAGGGAGGGTTGGGAATGGGGAGCAGGAGAGAGGGAGAGAGGGAGGGTTGTGAATGGGGAGCGGGAGAGAGGGAGAGATCGCGTGAGAGGGTCTTAAGGTTGGGAGTGAGGGAGCGGGAGGGAGATTGAGGCTGGGAAAGAGGGATTTATGTTTGGTTCTGGCACAACTTTAAGCTGTTTCAGAACAAAAAACATACCCGTTCCTAAATGGCCTTTTTGGTGTAGTGATATGAACTATTACTAAAATTTGTAATAAAACCATTACATGAATCTCACATTGAACGACAATAAAAGAATATTTTTATCATGGTCAAATTTCACGTCCATCATTGCCAATTTATTGACTAGGTCCATTTAAGTGTTCTTACGAAAGGACCTTTCCTTCCTTTTTAAGTTGTACAGTTACCATGAGAGGAAAAAAATATTGTTTAACATAGATTTCCTTTCATACAGGTTTCACAATTTGTCATAAACCTTTAATAGTGGTTTGATGTGATGCATTGAATAAAATTGAATTATCTAGTGTAAAGGATTCATATATATATATATATATATATATATATATATATATATATATATATATTAGTTTTCCTCCTCAAAATCCTCATATATATATATATATATATATATATATATATATATATATATATATATATATATATATATATTAGTTTTCCTCCTCAAAATCCTCATCGTTTAGCTATATTGGCTTCTTTTCTTTTCCTTCGATCATGATTACATAGCTTTCATTCAATAATACCAAGTTCATCTTTAATTTTCACATACAAGTAGACCTGTTGAACTTCATTGCCTTGAATCTTGTAGAAATATTTCCAACAATTTGACACAATTGCAACGCAAATGCCTCCACCGATTCCATGTTAAACTATTTCACAACTTTATGAAAAATGCCATCATGGTTTGGCAATTTGCCTATGTTCACAGGGTAGCAATATATAAGTTTCTTTTTCACAAAAATAAGAGAAATTTAAAGAATATGAGTCACTCAGCCTCTCACTATACATCAAGATCTTACACTAGAAAATCACACTCCCTATGTGTTTCCTCATTTATATACACCGCACCATCCAAGAGAATGCATTAACTGAAAACCCCACATAACTAGGATCTACCAATTTTAAAATAAGAAATATGACGAAGGTGTTTCCTTGTAAGGAAACTCTATTGGTGTTTCACAGTTATACACACTACCACCTCAACAAGGTAGATAAATTTTAGACAATATTAGAGTTTTAAAATTGCGGTTCAAGGGATGTCTTGAATAGAGTTAATTTATGAATGGACTAGGACTTATTTTGCAAAAATTGATATTCATGTTGGATGTGAACACTAGAAGGCCCTTGATGATATTAAGGGAGACCTTAAGACTGAAATTAAAAGCTCAATTGCTAAACATGCCAGGCTTGGGCCTTTCCTCTTAACCTGATTACTAATAGGGTCAAAGGCTAGGCTCGAAGTGGCCTTTTTTTTTTTTTTTACACGCACACACACTCACGCTAGTGGGATTTCACCACCTATGGATACTCGAACCCTTGACCAGGTGTTGAAACCCCTAAGAGTCTACCAGTGGGGCAAGAGTAATGATTCAAAAAACCGTTGAAAACTGTTGGCTAAGAGCGGCCTTGACCCAACTTGTCACTACACCAAAACCGTCCCTGAATCATTTAGGAATGGTTTTTAATGGTGGTTAAGTAGGGTGTCGTAAAAAATTATGGATGGTTGAAAACTATTGCAAATTTTCAATTTCGAAATGGTTCTCAACCGTTCCTAAAATAGGGTGTTGCAAACTATTAGGGACGGTTAAAAACCGTTGCAAATTTTCAATTTCAACACTACCAAATCCTCAATTTTGGAGAAGGGTATTTTTTCTTTAGATTTTTTTTTTTTCATTTGGAACCTATATTTTTGAAATATTTGAAACTCGAAGAATGTTGTTGTACAATTAAAAATCAAAAATTAGAAATGACTATAGAAATTTAAGATACAAATCAAATCCTTGTTAACTAAAAATATCTCAAATATCACAAATCATATAAGGTAAATCTATCAAAATATAAGCTAGTTCGTACTTTTCTTAGTTAAGATAATGATTACATCATACTAAAGTATAAAGCAAAGCTAGATCAAGAAATAAAATTTGGACGGTTAGGATTAAACCACCAAAATGATTAATGTAGTTGAATTTTATTCCAAGTCTTGAATGGGCCTGACTTTTAGGATATAAGAAGAAAATGTGGTGGCGAATGTGATGGACATATTGGATATCATGCACACAACATGATGAGCTTCAAACCCACATTATCAACAAACAACATTTCATGGAAAATGACTGAGAACCACAATTCCCTCCATAACTCCTAATAATACCAAGATAATCTTTATATAATTTACTAAGAAATGCTGCAGCTGCTGCAAACTGGAGTGGGCCACCATGATCAGGCCTCAAGAGGATCAACCCACCTATACAATTAAGAAAAAAAAAAAACCCAACATTAGTCTACATTCAATGAAAACTACGCCAATAGTGAAGTGCTACCCATCAAACCCATGATCTCCATTCGATGGGCCGCATATGCGTGAGATCACAAAATCATACATGCTAAGATAGGGGACCCTGCATATCAGCTTGTTGTACACTCTTTAATGAAGGGGCATGAACCGTGTGATCACAAACATGTGAGAGTGCAAAAACTCACATGCAACTAGTCTTAATATCAATGCTTGAAGATAAGAGTTAACAGCAATAGTGAACAACTACTTATTGTTATATTATGAACAATACAAAATTAAGTTTTAACCCTGCGCTGAAATCATTATAATTCACCCAAGAGGAAAATCCAAAAAGCAGTAATCGCAAACATTGAGGTTGCGTTTGGATGTTCAATTGAACTGAACAATTAATTCAATTTGATGGAGACTTCTAGAGTGAGCAGCACCATTCTAGTTCATAGTGAGAACAAACCACTAGTTGTAGTTCCTTATGGTTCAAGTTGGATTTAAAACAATAGCAATCACAATTTGTAGCAGGTTCCCTAATCATGAATGAGTTGAGCTGGCCACATTTTGGTTATTTTCCATTCATTGAATTCAGTTATTGCTATTAAGTCGATCAAACATCAAAACATAGACAATATCAAATGAATGCATGGCCACTAATATGAATATTGAGATCGTCCACTAGAATGATTCTTGATTCGTCAATGAGTTTAGATTTTATAATGAGGAGTATCAAGAAACTGTTACAAATACAGTGACAAGCATTTACGGACCCAAAGAAGTCAAGCACTTCAGCTACCTAGTCTGCATGGTCGTCCACGCTAAGCAAGGGAGAGTCTGAAGAAATGACAGCAGCTTCCAACTGCAGTGACTCTTAAACAAAAGATAACAATATGCATTAAAATCATTAAAATCAAAATCCCAAAATGCATCCATACTGACCTCATGGCTGGGGGCGTCAATATGGTAAATGCAGAAGCTATGGAGCAAGAATGAAGCAGCATCAGGGCAGAAGAACAGGCCTTGGAAACATGCCATATCTGCCAAAAATCGATGGAAAAAGAAAAAGATTGAAATAAAACTGAAATTCTCTTCCATGTGTTTAGCTGACCCCAATTATCCCATGAGACGGCAGAACAGGATTAGATGTAGCTGACCCCAATTAGTTGGGATAACACTTAGATGATGATGATTATTATTAGCTAGTGCTAAAATGTACTATTTTCTAATTATTTGTGACATTGCCAAATCTGCAGCATCTTTCTGAATTCTTTAAAAGACAAACAAATATAAGAACATATTAAAAAACCATCTTACTAGTTTTTCATGACATCGAAATATGAACACCACAACTATGAAACTCACAACAATCTGATCTTGCTCCTCCCTTGTGATGCCAAAACACTGTGCAACTGTATTGTGAAAACTACAACTTGTTTCCTTCATTAGCCCTATTATAGATCGCATTTCTCTTTAAAAGACAAACAAATATAAGAACATATTAAAAAACCATCTTACTGGTTTTTCATGACATCGAAATATGAACACCACAACTATGAAACTCACAACAATCTGATCTTGCTCCTCCCTTGTGATGCCAAAACACTGTGCAACTGTATTGTGAAAACTACTTGTTTCCTTCATTAGCCCTATTATAGATCACATTGCAGAAATCATAGAGAATTGGTGATACTAATGTCTTGTTGGTGGCATATAAATAAAGATTACTAAGTCATTTATCAACAAACAAAAAGGTTCCCATCATTTACTTGAAAATTTTTTACAAGGAAGTTTCTCATACCACACAATAAATAAGCTTTTTTCAGGGCTGGCATGTTAGAGTTGGGAAACCAAATCCTTGGTTTCTTTACAATAAGGAGACCCAGATGCAAGACTAGCTTACACAAAAAATCTTGCCACAGTTCTGATGAGGTGATTACTAATTAAAAGAAGACTTCAGTCACTGAACACATATCAAGAACAGTGGTAGAGTCTACTTTCAGAGCAAGTTCATAAAGAACCCAACATATTATACGATGCTACAGATCTAGCAACTTAAAACGAAATTTGGGGCATTATCGTCAATATTAAAAAGTAGAAGAATGCAGGCACATGATTTTAACAGGTTTTGTGATACATTTAACAGGTATGGAAGCTATCGATTGTCCTTTTGAAAATAGAAGGCATGTACATGGCTATGGATGGATTCATCAAAATATTATGAAAATTATGAGAGAATGGAACTAACATATGGTTCTCTTATTACTATTATTTTCAATGGTGAGAGACCAAATATATCAAAAAAAAATGTACTAGCAACAGGGAGCACAAGCAGCATTCCATATGCTAGAGTACATGTACATTGGCTTCTCATTTGGAAGCTCAGCAATTTCCAACAAACAGCACACACACTGCTCAAATTACAAGTAGGGAGCTGTCTAATTCACTTCCAATATAGAGAATTTCCACTGGCATAATGGATCTGCATTAAAGCATAATCGACCCGAATCGGACGGACTTACAAACGGGCCCAAACCTATGTGTGGGCCCTATTGCTGACCATAGGCATTTCTAGCAACCTTAAAAACAAATGGTTGTACTTACATTATTTGGTGGTTCTTCCAAAGAATGGAATAGGTGTGGAAGTCCTCAGTTGGATCAAACCACAGAACATGTCTCATTTCCCTGCCTCCAACTCCTGATTTGTATACATAGGTTTGTATTGTATACGGCTGCACTGTTCTGTTTCCCAAGAACTCAAAATCAAGCTCAACTCCTTCAGGCCCAGTATCTGAACGCATCTGCATTAGCAACAAATGAAAAATAATAGAGCAAATGAAAATTGGAAGTTATTGAATGTAAATGCCTTACATTCTAGCAAAATAAAATTTCATAGATTGCATGTAGCCCCAATCTAAATTAGCACAAGAGCTGTAACAATCCTTACAAATTAAACTGACAAAATCAGTCTAACTAACATAACATGATTGCATGTAGCCCCAATCTAAATTAGCCAAAAAAATAAAATTTAAAGAAAAAGGCAATCAAAATCTCTAACCCAATTACAAAAATCAACAACGAAAGAAAACCAAACAGTTTGTTTTCAAGAATATTACATTCTTCAAAGTAATTGAATCAATACAAGTTCAATATAAAAACCAAAACCCGAATCGTTTTGCAAAAATTCAGATAATCCTAACAGGTTCTATAAATCTATAACACTTAAATAAAGAAAAATATATCAAATTGCCAACAATGCAAATAAAATTGGATGGTTTAGATATATAACAAATCATCAAGGTGGGCCCCACAGTAAGGATAACAACACATCAGGGTAACACCAAATCCACTCCCGTAACACCAACGGAGACGGGATGGTACTCAACCAGCATCCCTTCTAGATGGTGTCTTCTCACAGGAAAGAACGCGGATCAGGTGAGTCAGGGTAGCAACTTAGTGGGTAAGTCCCTAACCGTGGGGCCCACCTTGATGTATGTGTAGGATTGCATGTGCCCCTGGGCATAGAGATATCTCTGTGGGGTCCACATCCACTATTCATCTATTTTGAAAGACAACAGTAGGACAGGCTTCTAAAAGTCAGGCAGATTCAAAACTCAGGTGGCTATACTAACAAAATAGTGGGAACAGCCACGTACACCGTTGAAACCTTTTTGGAGTTGACCATAATGCTTATATGCCATCCAAACCGTTTATATAATTATTATCACTCAAATAAATGGTAAAAACAAATATTATCTTGATACAAAACTTTTTGTCACTGTTAGGCATTCAATCCACATTGTTTTGTGTGGTATAATAGCCCACATGAGTGATTTTTAGAATCCTGTCCTACTGTGGTCTTTCAAAACATATGAATATAGTGAATTTGCCACATATTTTTTGGACCATCTTTGAGCACAGAAATATCTCTATACCAGCTGCGCATGCAATCCACTCTCATTTAAGGATATGTCCAAGAAATGAAGTAGATCTAAATCTCAAGCAGGCCACATTACATGTAGACCAATCTTCGCATGCACTCAAGTGCGCTTTTGAAAGCCCTCTTTAAAGTAGCTTTTGTTTTCCAAAACCTACACTCCGATGATAATTTTACACCATTTAAAATGGTTGCAAGTTTTTCAGCCGTATGCATATTATATACTTTAGTAGGTGTAATTAAGGTGTGCTTCTAGAGATATACTCCATCCATAATAGGACCCATAACCTAGATGGTTTGGATAGTTGTACTTTAGTGCCACATGTGAGGAGGGTGAGTCTCCACCATTTTCAAATACTTGTTGAACTAACAAAACCACACGGATCAAAAAGAACTTGAAGATACTAAATTTTAAAACCCACATGGAGCTTCACGTATGCTACTAATGCAACACGCTATGCAAAGTATAACATACACTATGCACAAAATAGCATACGCTACACAAGATTTCCACTACTAATTTGGTGTCACATTTTAGAAGGAAGATGTTGTAAAAGTTTATGATTGAAAGAAGAGAAATTCAAACCGTCCAATTTTGTTACTTTGTTCACTGCCTACACTACCAAAATTGGATAAAAGGCTAGATATTAAGGTCGTGGTTATAATGTAGTAAGGGTCGAGGTTGTGGTTGTCATGTTATATGGGTCGTGGTTGTAATGTAACAAGGGTCGAGGTCGTGGTTGTCATGTTATATGGGGTCGTGGTTGTAATGTGGCAAGGGTCGAAGTTGTCATGTTATATGGGTCGTGGTTGTCATAGGTCGTAGTTGTCATGTTAGGCCCACAATGGGGTGATCCATTCCATCCACCTTGTTGGCCAGCTTGTCGTGGGCCAAAAAAGTCTTGACTTGGGCAGTGTCCACTTATAACAAACATCACAGTGAGCATGAAAAGTTTCAACAATGAGTGCCACTGTCCCCATTATTTTTTATAATAAGGCCCACACGAGCTCTAGATCAGTTTGATATTTGGGCTCTAGCCCTAAAATGACACCGCAAAAAGGATGGACAACTTGGATTATACACATGCATCAATGTGGGCTCCACACGAGCAAGGCCCAAATTGTGGGGCCCACATTGATATATGTGTATAATCCATGCCGCCCATCCTTTTTGCCTTGTCATTTTAGGGCTAGGGCCCAAATATCACTTGATCCAGAGCTCGTGTGGTCCACATAATAGAAAATAATGACGATGTGATGTGAGCGGTCGACAATTACATGGCAAAGATGGATCGAAAAGGCCCTATCCGAAAAGAAGTGATCTGGACGATCGACCTTAAATCAGCGTATCTCACAACCGGGATGAGTTGACGAAAAATATATGATTTTAGGGTAGACGAGCTACTTTAGCCAACCAACCTCGCTACGCAGGTTGCTTGACGCTCGGAATTGCGACTGATTTGACGGTCGTTTCCTTGTTTTAATTTCGTTTTTACTATAAATAGTAAGTTTTAGTTTGCTTATAACTCTTCATCCGTCGGGCTTTAGGAGTTGCGCCCAACGTGAAAAGAGCTTAGAATAATTAGGAGAACGGGTTGGAGAAGCCAAATAGGACACTTACTATTTTTGGCCGAAAACCTTGCGCACTAGTAGACATCACGATCGTCTATAAATAGTAAGTTTACTATTTATAGTAAGTCGCGAATTTTAGGAGTTTTAGTTGTAGTTTGATTCTGATTTCTTTCCCATTGCTTAGTACCCTTATTTAAAGGGTTGTGAACTAATTTTTATGAATTCATTAATCTATTTCGAATTTATTTAGAATTTATTTCTATTTTCTGCTCTCTTTTCTCGTGGATTTGAGAAGTCTCTGTGAGGAGTCCAGAGAAGTTCCGTGGATTCGGAATAGCTATCCTCTTGAGGAAGACGGTGTTCGACCTCACGTCCTCCCCTGCGTCACAGTGGCACTCACTGTTGAAACTTTCCAAGCTCACTGTGATGTTTGTTAGAAGTAGACACTACCCGAGTTAGGAATTTTTGGGCCCACGGTGAGCTGGGCGACAATGTGGATGGAATGGACCACCCCATTGTGGGGCTTAGGATATGGTACCAATGACTATCCTTTCATTTGGTAGTAAAGTAAACATGTAACAACCACAACCCATATAACATGACAAGCATGACCCATATGATAACTACGACCCATGACAACCACGACTCATATAACATGACAACCATGACCCATATAACATGACAACCTCAAACCTTGCCACATTACAACCACAACCCATATAACATGACAACCACGACCTCGACCCTTACTCCATTACAACCACAACCTTAATCCATAACCCTTGATCCATTTTTGGTAGTGTAGGGAGTGAACAAGTAACAATCCGTCCCTTAACACATCACAACCCCTACCCTTAAGACATGACAACCATAACAACCCCGACCCATATAAATTGAAAACCTGCCATTAAAAACCTTTTGGGGACCAATTAATTTTGGGATATAACTCCTTTTTAGCTCATGAAGTTAAATTAAATTCTTAATCCACTAGACGAATTGTTACTTGTTCACTCCCTACACTATCAAAAATGGATCAAAGACTAGAAATTAAGGTCGTGGTTATAATGGAATAAGGGTCGAGGTTGTGGTTGCCATGTTATATGGGTCGTGGTTGTCATGTTATATGGGTCGCGGTTGTTACATGTTCACTTCTTTTACTACAAAATGAAAGGATTGCCATTGGTACCATAGCCTAAGGCTCACAATGAGGTGATCTATTCCATCCACCTTGTCGGTAGCTCACCGTGGACCCAAAAAGTCCTGACTTGGGCGCTGTCCACTTATAACAAACATCACAGCGAGCTTGGAAAGTTTCAACAGTGGGTGCATTGTCACCATTATTTTCTATTATGTGGTCCACATGAGCTCTGGATCAGGTGATATTCGTGCCCTAGGCCTAAAATGACACAGTAAAAAGGATGGGCAGCGTGGATTATACACATGCATCAATGTGGGCTGCACGAGTTGGGCCTTGCCCAGGCTAGAAAAGGCTTCCGTTCACGTCACTTTCTCGGGATTGAAATAACACGTAACTTCTTCTGCACTATAAACCATACAACTATTGATCCAAGGACAAGGGCATTTTAGTCCGAAATTTTTTCCAAAGCTGGTCAGAAGGCCACTCTCGGAATATTTGAACGGTTGAACCCCTTTAGGGAATTTGACCATACAAGGCCAGTACAGTACAAATCCCTAAATATTACATATGGTACAATTTTATTTTATTTAATTTTTTTTTTTTTACATTTGGTAAAGCATTTAAAATTTAGAACGGCCTTAAGGAGTTCCTGAACCAAATATGTATCTGTTCCAAATTTACAATTTCTGTGTAGTGTATGTTCGGCTGGTACCACATCTACTACCCAGTCAGTCACCTCAGACCCCATTAGCCTTGTAGGTCCCACGTAGCCAAAAGAACCTTTTTTTTCTTAATTGTTAAAGGGGTGCGCCTGTTCCATGCAGTAGTGCGATGCATTAACGACACATGATGGCCCTTGCGCATTGTCAAGACCCGATAGCCAATTTGTGGGGTCCTATATAGCGGTGAGAACAATTTTCTCTTAATTGTTGAAGGGGTGCGCCTGGCCCATGCAGTAGTGCAACACAACAACGAGCCCCAATATCCCCGGCATGAGCAAGCCGTACTTGTGGTGGGTCACGCCATGCCCCATTAGAAATTAATTTAATATCATATAACTTGATGGGCCACTTATCAGATATTAAGATCTTTTGATTGTCAAAAGAACCTAACAATTCACTCAATTTTTTCAATCAAATTAATGTGTTATCATTCATAATTTTGTCCCATCTCTTTTAGGTGAACTTGTAAAATGATCAAGATATTCCTACTGTCTTAAGAGTTATAGGTAATCCAACGTGGCTTTCATCAAACCATAGATCCAGAACATCATATCCACATCCCACGTGTATGGTGGAGACAAGAACAAGTCACATTGATATCCATTTAAAAACCATTTATAGTCACGCTGCCACTTTTTAGCAAAAACAAAAGACTAGGAGTCATTTATTATTTATTTTAGATGGTGCTAAGGATGTTTTAACTGTAAACAAATATTTTATTACGTTGACCTATTATTTTTAATCATTATTTTAAATAGTTAACAAAGTTTAAGATAGGGAAATGTTCCAATGCTATGAGAGAATTCGAAGTTATAATTCTCCTAGTTGCTTTGGGCCAGAAAATCCAATCCATTGATCTAGACCGTTAATTGGGAGCAGAGTATACTTGATGGGGCTAGCATTCAAATATCATATGATACGATATTTATCAATCTGATCGATGGCCTTTACTATGGACATTCGAGATCATTTTCACACAAATTGGTCCAATAATTTTTTTTTAAGCCATCTATTTATCAATACCTATCATGAATTGCTTATGATTCCGGAGAATCACTTTTATTAGGTAATCATAACCATCCCATCCATGCATTGGAAAAAGGGATGACTATAGGGAAAAGGCCAAATCATGGATAAATTAGAACATCTGATCGCTCAAAGACCACTGAAGCATTTGTCCTCGAGGTATTTTAGTAAAGTGAGTCCCCACTTAATGCCTTCAACTATAGAAGAGTCCTAGTACTCATTTGGCATCTCTGCTTTAATCTAATAAGAGCTTTTCAAATAAGAGCTACTCTGATAAGTTAACCATAGAAGAATCTAATGGGGATTTTTATCCTCATTGTTGGTATCGATGAAATCGAACAGGTTTCGATATCATCGATAATTGTTGAAATTTTCAACCCTGGTCGCTGGACAGTTTTGGTCCTGATCTGATATCATCGAGAGACCTGTCGATGATATCGAGGTTGTCATCGAGAGTGGCTCGATGACATCGACGAGTTCCGCAGATGCGATTGCGGAAACGCAGATTTTGCGGATTTTGTTTCCTATTTAGGTTACACCTCTTTCTGTTCTTATATATATGGGTGTATCCGGGATTGGGGTGTATTCCAGGGTATTCTAGGGTTTCCTAAAGCTTTGCTTAGGGTTATCAAAGGTGAGAGAGAGGGAGAAAGAGAGAGATGAAGCTTGTGGAAGGGAGGCTATGCTCGTAGAGGTGATCTACCATATCTCAGCGCTTCCACGTCCTCGTAATCAGTGAGATCTCTCTATTTTCTCTTGTTTCTCTTATTGTTTATCTATTCCTGCGTGAGTGAAGAAGGTTTGATCCAAGCGGTGTGTGCTTGTGATCGGTTGTAATATTCTGCTTTATAGTGGATTGTTGATCTGGACGAGGTCCCGTGGTTTTTACCTCTTTGAGGGTTTTCCACGTAAAAATCCCTGGTGTGATGTGGTTTATGCTTTGATTGTTTTTCATTGCATTATTGTTCCATAATTCTAGTTTGTTTCGAGGGGCTAGATCCTAAGGTTTTGTGCAAGGCACCCAAGAAAGTGGTATCAGAGCTAAGTTCATGGAATGGGTAGGATTAGTTTTTGAATTATGGAAGGTGGCTCATCAAGGATGATCAGCCTCAATGGTTCTAACTGGACCATATAGAAGGCTAAGATGGAGGACTTACTTTATTGCAAGGACTTATATTCTCCAATTTTAGGCATATCAGCAAAATCCAAGGATATGACTGATGATGATTGGAAGAAGATGGATCGAAAGGCGGTGGGGTTTATTAGACAATGGTTGGATGATTCTGTGTTCCACCATGTGTCTACAGAAACCTCAGCTGCTAGCCTATGGTTGAAATTACAAGGGCTGTATGAGAGGAAGATAGCCGGTAATAAAATTTTTCTGATAAGGCGACTTGTGAATCTCAAGTTCAAGGATGGTGGTTTTGTGGTCGAGCACATGAATGAGGTCAGTAATATTGTGAACCAACTCTCCTCTATGGAGATGGTCTTGGATGATGAATTGCAGGCTTTGCTATTGCTTAGTTCATTGCCTGACAGTTGGGAGACATTGGTAGTGTCTCTAAGTAACTCTGCGCCAGACGGAAAGATATCCATGGAACAAGTTACTAGCTGTCTCTTCAATGAGGAGACAAGGAGGAAGTCTCAGGGGTCTACTCAGCAAGAGGCCCTTGTGACATAGGAACGGGGGAGAGGAAAGAACAAGAAGGGCGTGAAGGCCTGAAATAGATCAAGAGGCAAGTTGAATAACAGAAAGGATGTTGATTGTTGGAATTGTGGGAAGAAGGGCCACTACAAGCATGAATGTCATGGTAAGAAGAACGATAAGAAAGGAAAAGGGAAGGAAGATGAATCAGATTCCACTGCGGTCGCTTCAGATGGCGACGTTGTAGTTATTCTTTCAGCAGATTACGATGTATGTCTCATGGCTACGAGTTAGGACACTGACTGGGTGATAGACTCGGGAGCTTCTTTTCATGCGACTCCATGCAAGGACTTCTTCACAAGCTATAAGTCAGGTGACTATGGGACTATAAAGATGGAAAATTCTAGCATATCAAAAATCATAGGAGTCGGTGATATTTGTGTGAAGACCGATGCAGGCTGCACATTGGTTCTCAGGGATGTGAGGCATATCCCAGACCTTCACCTCAAATTGATGTCAACGGGAAGGCTGGATGATGATGGTTATGAAAGCCAGTTTACTGGTGGGCGATGAAAGCTCATCAAGGGTTTATTGATTTTGGCCTGAGAAAAGAAGTGTTGCACCCTTTACAAGACAAGTGTCAATATGTAGAAGGGTGGGTTGAACGCAGCAGAAGATTCAGCTATTGACATGTGGCACAGGCGTCTAGGCCACATGAGTGAAAAAGGGCTTCAGGTACTAGCAAGGAAGTGGCTCCTTCCAAACGTGACAGGTACACCTCTCAAAACCTATCTTGATTGTTTATCAGGGAAACAACATAGAGTTTCATTTATTAAAACTGCTTCTCATGTTAACAAAGTGCATGCATTAGATTTGGTTTATTCTGATGTTTGTGGTCCTATGAGGATAAAAACCTTGGGTGGGGCATTGTATTTTGTTACTTTTATAGATGATGCATCTAGGAGGGTTTGGGTTTATGCTTTGAAATCCAAGGACGAGGTCTTTGGTGTGTTTAAATTGTTTCATGCTATGGTCGAGAGAGAGACAGGTAAACCATTGAAGTGCATCCGCACTGACAATGGTGGTGAATACATTGGCGACTTTCATGAGTATTGCAAGTCCCTAGGTATACGACATGAACAGACGGTTCCCAAGACCCCCCAGCATAATGATGTAGCTGAACGAATGAATCGCACCATTGTTGAGAGAATCAGATGCATGTTATCCCATGTGAAATTGCCCAAGACGTTCTGGGGAGAAGCAATGCACACGACAGTGTATTTGATAAACAGGTCTCTATCATCCCCATTAAATGGAGAAGTACCTGAGAAGGTGTGAACTGGACATGATCCATCGTACAGTCATCTCAAGGTATTTGGATACACGACATCCGTTCACATACCAAAGGACGAGAGGTCCAAGCTCGATATGAAGATCAGGCAGTGTGTGTTCTTAGGATACGGTGATGAAAAGTTCGATTACAGATTGTAGGATCCGACCGAGAGGAAGCTCGTCAGGAGCAGAGATGTGGTTTTTTTTTAAGATCAATGTATAGAAGACATTGGTAAGCTATAGAAGAACCAACCTAGTTCAGGTGAGCTAGAGAACATGGATCCGATTACTCCTCCCATGGTGCTTGATGACGGGGGAGTACAGCAAGGTGCAGAGGATGAGAGAATTCCTTCAGAAAATAGACCAGGGGAGTAGCCCCCACTTGATCCACCTGTTGAGCCACAGGTGAGGAGGTCATCTAGGGACAGACAGCCGTCCAAGAGGTACTCGTCACATGAGTACATTATGCTGACTGATAGGGGAGAGCTAGAAGATTATTCTGAGGCCCTAGCCGATGAGCATAAGGGGGAGTGGTTGAAAGCTATGTAAGAGGAAATGAAATTCTTGCATAAAACCACACCTATGACATGGTGAAGTTGCCTAAGGGCAAGAAAGCTTTGAATAACAAGTGGGTATTCAGAAAGAAGATTGAGCAGAAGAATTCACAGATGAGGTTCAAGGCCAGACTTGTGGTGAAAGGGTTTGGTCAGAGGAAATGTATAGACTTCGAGGAGATATTCTCACCAGTGGTGAAGATTACATCCATACGGGTGTTGCTTGGGTTAGCGGCTAGTATGGATCCGGAGATAGAGTAATTAGATGTTAAAACTGCCTATCTCCATAGTGACCTGGAAAAAGAGATCTACATGCACCAACCAGAGGGGTTCAAAGTCGAAGGCAAAAAGCATATAGTATGTAGGCTGAGAAAGAGCTTGTATGGGCTGAAATAAGTTCCATGACAATGGTACAAGAAGTTCGACTTGTTTATGTTGAAACATGGGTATGACAGAACGGAGTCGGACTACTGTGTGTTCACGTGCAAGTTCTCAGATGGTGATTTCTTAGTTCTGCTCTTATACGTTGATGACATGCTTATCATGGAAAAAGACATCAAGAAGATTGACAGGCTGAAACAGGAGTTGGGCAAGTCGTTTGTGATAAAAGACTTGGGCCCGGCTAAACAGATCCTAGGAATGGAGATAACCCGTGACGGAAGCAGCAGGAAGCTTTGGCTGTCACAAGAGCGGTATATTGAGAAAGTCCTAGAGCGGTTCAATATGAATGCAATGTGGCTTGGTCAAGTACTCCACTGGATGGTCACTTCAGATTGAGCGACAGGCAGTGTCCCAAGACGAAGACAGGAGTGGAAGAGATACAGAAGATACCCTACGCGTCAGCTGTAGGTAGTTTGATGTATGCTATGGCATGTACACGCCCAGACATAACATATGCGGTTAGTGTTGTTAGCCGGTACCTTACCAATCAAGGCAAAGAGCATTGGGCAGCGATGAAATGGATACTGCGGTATCTAAGAGGCTCATCCAGGTTGAGCCTATGCTATGGTGATGGAAAACCTATGTTAAAGGGCTACACAGATGCAGATATGGCAGGTGACATTGACTTCAGGAAGTCTACATTGGGGTTCATGTTCACGTTTGCAGGGAGAGCGGTCTCCTGGCAAAGCAAGTTACAGAAGTTTGTAGCATTGTTGACGACAGAGGCCGAGTACATTACAGTCACAGAAGCATGTAAAGAGATGCTTTGGATGAAGAGGTTCCTACAGGAACTTAGCGTGAAGCAGGAGCATGTGGTCTATTGCGATAGTCAAAGTACTATACACTTGAGTAAGAATCCAAGTCAGCACTCCAAGTCGAAACACATAGAGATTCAGTATCACTGGATTAGGGATATTTTGGAACAGAAGGTGTTACAGCTTGAGAAGGTCCACACAGAAGATAATGGGTCAGACATGATGACCAAGGCTTTGCTCAAGGGCAAGTTTGAGGTTTGTAGAAACCGAGCTGGCTGGAAGAAGGCGAACTCCTCCTGAGTCGAAAAGGGGGAGATTTGATGAGAATTTTTCTCCTCATTGTTGGTATCGATAAAATCAAACAGGTTTCGATATGATCGATAATTGCAGAATTTTTCACTGCTAGTTGCTGGACTGTTTTTTGTCCTGTCGATATGATCGAGAGATTTTCAGATCATATCGAGGCCGTCATCGAGAGTGGCTCAATGACATCGATAATTGTTGAAATTTCCACCCCTAGTCGCTGGACAGTTTTGGTCCTGTTCTGATATCATCGAGAGACCTGTCGATGATATCGAGGCTGTCATCAAGAGTGGCTCGATGACATCGATGAGTTCCATAGATGCGATTGCGGAAACGCAGATTTTGCAGATTTTGTTTCCTATTTGGGTTACACCTCTTTCTATTCTTATATATATGGGTATATCCGGGATTGGGGTGTATTCCAAGGTATTTTAGGATTTTCCAAAGCTTTGCTTAGGGTTATCAAAGGTGAGAGAGAGGGAGAAAGAGAGAGAGGAAGCTTGTGGAAGGGAGGCTATGCTCGTAGAGGTGATCTACCATATCTCAGAACTTCCACGTCCTCGTAATCAGTGAGATCTCTCCGTTTTCTCTTGTTTCTCTTATTGTTTATCTACTCCTGCGTGAGTGAAGAAGGTTTAATCCAAGTGGTGTGTGCTTGTGATCGGTTGTAACATTCTGCTTTATGGTAGATTGTTGATCTGGACGAGGTCCCGTGGTTTTTACCTCTTTGAGGGTTTTCCATGTACAAGTCCCTGGTGTGATGTGGTTTATGCTTTGATTGTTTTTCATTGCATTATTATTCCATAATTTTGGTTTGTTTCGAGGGGCTAGATCTTAAGGTTTTGTGCAAGGCACCCAACAGAATCCTAGTACTCATTTGACATCTTTACTTTAATCTAATAAGAGCTTTTCAAATAAGATCTACTCTAATAAGTTATTTTTATTATAGCACTTGCCTTAAATAAACTCCTATGATACGAGCTTTTCAAATCAAGTTTTCAAACAAAAAAAATCTCTTATATGAAAGAAGCATGTTTTATAAGACAATCAAATAAAAGCTTTTCTAGGGGTAGTTGATGTCATTTTTAAAGATTACAACAAGTCCATTACATCAATGTCTACTACCCACCACGTGGAATGCACATTTGTGTGTCCATCTTGTAGACCTTCAAAGTGGGTTGTCCATCGTGCAGGGCTCACTTTTGATGTCCACCATCCATCGTGTAGGGTGCACCTTCTCTGTGGATCATCCATCATGTTGGTGCCACTTTGGATATGGGTTGGCCATCATGTGACTTTAGATGCAGGGGCCTACTTAATGTGGATTGTCCATCACAAGGTGTAACGCCCTGAAAATCGGGGGTCGAGTAACAACTCAACACCCGAGTTCCAAAACATCACTTATGCAACATATATGCTTCTGATTAAAATGTTGTCTATGTTAGTGCATTAATCATGAGTGGGATTATACCAAAACAGTAATTCATACTCCAGATCAGTTTATACAACGCAAGCGGAAGACTGAAAGATGTAAATAAACGTATATGTACCAAAAGGATCACTATCAGTTTCTAGAGTATGAACACATCACTGAGTCACCATATACATGTAAAAGTTCAAGAGTCAAAATGTCAAAAATAGTTTGACTACAATGATCAGCCCTATAGCTCCGTCGATCAGGACGGCCTAAGCGAAACCGCCGGAGTACTGCATATACGAGAACGCATCCTGATCGCCATCGTAATCCGGCTCCGCCTCCAGAGTCACATCATCATCTGCATCTAAGACAGAGTCTGGTGGGTGTTCAGAACACCGTCCCAGAACGTGGGAGTGAGTGATCAACTCAGTGGAATCATAAAGCAAAGGTTAACATGTTATCAACTCAGTTAAGCAATAATGATAAAACAGACATATCAGACAATCCTAGATACTCTTATCAATGCAAGGATGAAATGTATTCATAATGCATGCCCTCACCTATACTCCCTCGTGCGACACCATCTTACGGTCGTGGCATTGTTTCTTCCCTCTGTGCTCTTCAACCCAGGACACATGCAATGCAATGTTATGAGCATGATTACCAAGTTTTTATTAGTCCTTTGTCATATAGTAAGATTGGGAAACTAAGGTACCTCCCTTATATCATTCCCAAACAATGATCCATTTTAGGGTCGTCAATCCTAGTAAATCTCATACGATAATGCAGTTTTAGGTCACTGCAAAGGGCTCGTCACCTTGATGCAGTGTAGACCTAGTTTATACTTTAGTTGCCACGGAAAGACTCGTCGCTTCTACGCAAGCTCAGAGTATGCTCGAGGTCACTATAAAGGGCTCGTCACCTTATCAGTGTAGGCTGATAGCTCGAATACAATGTCCCATACCACCATGTCCAGCTCATGAGTCTTAGCAGATCGAGATACCAAGGTTAACGGGGTTTTCACTGGTGAGTTTGGTACCTTAGGTTCAAGTAGTAGCGTCCAAATATGGTGAACATACATCAAGTCAATCAGGTTACTTGACGAGCTAGACTATTACGAACGCACCTGAAGTTGATCGACATGAAGTACGTAAACACTCCGTGTGGCTTAACCACTGCCGACAACTCTAGTACGGCTCGGGATCATCAAACACGTTCTACGTGGCGAATAAATCTCAGCCATGAACTTAAAGCCTGTTATCGATTTCCTGGGCTATAACATAGCCCCAATCACATTCAATCCTTAATCAGTAAGCATGTGGAGTAGTCAGAGCAGAATTAACCAAGTAGTTCAAACATGTTAACAAGCATGTTATAAAATACAACTTAAACAGGAAGTCCAAACACATACATTTCATAAGTAAAGCGATTAAACTAACTAAGGTAGTTGAGAATCCTATCTCACACCCACCCAAAGCACCATTTACTAAGTACTTACTTATACAAGCATTTTTACAAACACTTAGACTACACGTATTAACATACATAACATATGTTGGCCAAAACATGTATTAGGGCGAATCCTTTCGCCGAGGATTTGTTACACATATAACAAGCATATACACATAGTAGTTAATCATGATAAACACACTTTCATATTTCGTACGTATACGGTATTTTCTACAAATACACAGAATACGCTAAACTCCACAAATTTCATATATAATTGAAATGCAAAATAAACATCGCATTTTGCATGTAAAATAACATCCACATCAGAATCTATTTCATATGAAATGAAAACCATAATTGTCTAAATGCACCTTAAATAAACATCGTTTTAAATGTTAAGTTTTGCGGTGGATTTGTAAAATAGCTACATCATTTCAACTATTTGAAACCCAGAACGGATTAGGGTTAGATTTTACCTAAGAACGGGATCAAGCATCGCCGTGAGAGCGATACGAAGTATGATGGTAAGGCACGTTAGCGGGATCGAATCCCGGGAAGAATCTCCTCTTCTCCCAAATTCGTATGGAGTGAATGAGAGAGGGTTTAAGACCCTTATATAGGCTTAAAATTGATGAGAATGGCCCCAAGGCCAAGGTATACTTAAAGTTATAGCCAAAAGGCTTGTCTCGATCCAACGGAGCACTTAAGCCCCTTTTTATGTACGATACTTAAGCTCCTTGACCATGGATATAGGTCGAGTCGGTTTATCAATGTGGCGGTCTTCCGTTCGGTGGATTTGCAACCTATAGCATGAACTAAGTTAGCTATTTCATCATTACTTTTTAACTATTTAAAACCCAGAACGGATTGAGGGTTAGATTTTATTACCCGAATTTACGGGCAGGATCTGTTTAATGGTACATTTTAATCACATTTATCAGGGGCAATCGTGAATAAAGCGATATAGAAGAATGATGGTGGAACCAAGGCACGTGGAGTAGTGGGATCGAATCTCGGGAAGAATCCCCTCTTTCTCTCTCTCTCTCTTTTCTCTGGTCTTTTCAAGATGGATGGCAGGTTTTTCCCAAATTCGTATGGAGTGAATGAGAGAGGGTTGGTCGGCCGGTCAAAGACCCTTATATAGGCCTAAAATTTTGATGAGCCGTTGGCCCCAAGGCCGAAAGGTGTCCACACCCTTAGTGTAGGAGCCCTTTTGACCCAAGATGAGCGTTGGTTAAAGGCAAGATGGACGGTGGAGTAGATGATCTCAAGGCCACAGCTTCAAACCATCCCTTGTTATGGACAATGGATCCGAGTCTAATCTTCTTGGATGGACTGATCATAGGTCTGACCGGAGTCAAACTCTTCCAGGGATGGGATATTTCATGTAGGTGATATGTCGACATGTCGGAATCGATTAATCTTTGACGTCTATGGATATACGTCGACGATTAAATTAACCATTTCCTATGGCCGAAATTCGAGGTGAACGGATTGGATCTTGTCCAAAAATCAATGTCCGGCGTTTGGCGTGATGGAGTTATTACGCGTTGTTTCAGTATAGAGTCTCCAACTCAACTCGTTCTTCACCACCCATCCGTGCAGGAGTGGACGTGGATTAGGGGAGAGAGCAAAAGACGTGAGGAGAGAAAGAGACAGAGAGAAAAGGGAAGTTTGTTTAGTTTTTCTTTTCATGTATAAACCTCTTAAATTTCTCCTTAGCGTGATCGAGGGTGCCTTTTTATTTGGGTTAATTGATGTTGATTTTAGAATTTTTTTTTTAAGGGAATGACTTTAACGGTCGTTACTTAAATTACAATAGATTTTATATGTTCTTTTCTTTATGTTTAAGAAGCCCTATTGTTCACCATCGACAGGTCTCGGATGACACATTTAATTAAACACGTTGATTGGTTGGTAAGTGTTTAATTTTTGCTTTGTCTCCGGGCATGGTTGGTGATGGAATCACATTTAATTCATATACTTCATTCGAAAACTTAGTGAATAGCCGGGACACTATCAGGACTTGATTTTTTCAGGTAAGATGATCAAGTGGATCCAAAGAATTTTCTCCTAAGTTTTAGATTAAATATTTCTTAATTATATAATTTCGTAGTAATCGGACTTTCGACATCACAACCCGGGGAGTGAACCGAGGTGATGATCAAGAGAAGGCGGAGTTCCGATACGGAGTTTCAATGTGCTCCCGAGAGCAACTGGATAATGAGATTGATCCTAGATTTTAGGGTAACCTAGCGTCAATGATTTTACATGTTTTGAGTCTTGCAGATCCTATTTAAAGTGATTAGTATTGATTTCGCATGTAATCTAGTTTAACACTAGTTAATCCTCGTCTAATTCCTAAAGGATTTGATCCTGAGTGATTTCTGCTTAAGGTGGTGCTTGGGTCTTTGTACGGATTTTTCCGAGACGTTACACAAGGGGTCACACTTTGATATGGGTCATCCATTGTGTGTGGTCCACTTCATCCATTATGTGGGCCACCTTGATGTGGATCATTCATCATGTGGGCCCCCCTTCAATATGGATCGTTCATCATGTGGGCACACCTTTGATGTAACGGTCCATCACGTGGATCCACCTTTAATGTCCACCACCCATTATGTGGGTCCCACCTTTGATGTGGACTATCCATCAAGTGGGGCCCACTTAACATAGATGGTCCATGCCGGGCCACACTTTAATGTGGGTCATCAATCATGTGGGGCCCACCTTTGATGTGAACCACACATTACGTGAGCCCACCTTGATTTGGACCATTCATCATGTGGGGGGGCACCTTCAATATGGGTCGTTCATCATGCGGACCCACCTTTGATGTCCACCATCCATCATGTGGGTCCCACCTTTGCTATGAACCTTTAATCATCTGGGGCCCACTGGATGTAGATAATCTATCATGCTGGGCCACATTTTGATGTGGGTCATCCATCATGTGGGACCCACCTTTGATGTTTGTCATCCATCATGTGGGTCCCACCTTTGTTATGGATCGTCCATCATGTGGGGCCCACTTGATGTAGATAGTGTATCATGAGGGGCCACATTTTGATGTGGACCATCCATCATGTGGGACCCACCTCTGACGTTCACCATCCATCATGTGGGTCACACCTTTGTTGTGGACCATCCATCATGTGGGGTTCAACCTTCAATATGGGTCATTCATCGTATGGACCCACCTTTGATGTCGACATTGTCCCACCTTCAATGTCCACCATCCATCATGTGGATCCCACCTCTAATGTGGGTTGTCCGTCATTTGGGGCCACACTTTGATGCTGGGCATCCATCATGTGTGGCCCATCTTTGAGATGACCATGCATTATGTGAGCCCACCTTGATGTGGAACGGACGCGGATTGCATCCTACCCTTGCCCATCTCCAGCTGGGAATGGGCAGGAGCATTGAGTGGCCACCATGATGTATGGGTCTTATCCAGGTCATCCATCCACTTTTTCGTATCATTTTAGGCTATAAGCCCAAAAATTATGCAGATCCAAGCTCAAGTGAACTACAAAATGGGGATTAAACTCTTACGGTTGAAAACTTCTTTGGGGCTATAGAAGTTTTGGATGGAGTTAATATTTGTGTTTTCTCTTCATCCAGGTCTATGCAACTTTATGAATATGTTGGATGGAAAATAAACATCATGGTGGACCCTAGAAAAGCTTCAACGGTAATTATCATTATCATTGTTGCTTCCTATAGTGTGGTCCACTTGAGCCTTGGATCTGCCTCATGTTTGGGCTTATAGCCTAAAATGATACGAAAAAGTGGATGGACAGTGTGGATAAGACCCATACATCATAGTGGCCACTCAAAGTTCCTGCCCATTCCCTGCTAGAGATGGGCAGGGCTAGGACGCAGTTCACTTCTGATGCGGAGCCTCACCTTTAATATGGGTTGCTCATCATGTGGGTCCACCTTAGAAAGATTGTAAAGAGAAAAGGATGGTAAGATGTGAATTACTTAAAAAGTTTAAGGACAAACTTGTCCAAAAATTAATAAAAAATGTCTACTCATTTAACATTTAAGCCAAATAAGATCTAAAAAAATATTAACATTCTCATCACTTATTTTCGAAGAGCTTTTTGGCTAGTTTTTAAAAGAATAAGCTCTAAAATTAGAGCTTTGCCCAACAGTCTATTTAAAAAAAATAGTTATATATATATATATATATATATATATATATATATATATATATATATATATATATATATATATATATATAAAAGCAAATAAGCTCTTATTAGTATAGATGCCAAACCGCCCACTAGAAAACCAGGGTCTATTGGTTCTATGACCCGATGACCATGGGTGCCTTCCGCTTGGGTCGTGCAGTCATAAATGTGCCAAACATGCTAACTGTAGCTGTCCAAATTGTTAGGACAATCTGTCTCAATCTTATTGATAGGAACTTAGCTATTGAATTTGGAACAGTGAACGTTCATATTTATAACAGTTCATATGAATTTGACAGGCCATTAATGAGGCAATTAGGATCTTAGATCAACTAGATTTCATGGCTACCATTCACTGTGTGGCCTATAATTTGGAAGACGTGCATAAATTCATGTATGTCATTATTGAGGTATATATATTTTTATTTGATCCACCATGCTTAATTGGAGTATTATGATATTAACACTCTCTGCTTATGACTCCATATAGGACAAAAAAATAATAATAATAATAATAATAATAATAAATCCTTCTTTAGTAGTAAGCCAAATGGCAACAGCCTAGAAGAAAACAGAAACCCTTCTCAATTGAAATGGATCCTCATCTTGAGACATTGATTTATCATAATAATAGATAGAGTCAATGGTGACTCTGCCATGAGAAGAACCAATTCGTTGTCGTTAGGTGGGAGGCATGAAAGAATAGAGACATAACAATAGAAAAACAAGCTTAAAGATAAGCTTGAGGTGAAATAAAATGTCATTATCTTTGAGGCAATATTTACACTCTTTTGGTAATTAGACCAGTTTGCAAGAGGGTTGGAGCAAATAAGCCTCTAGGAGATAATAAGTCCCCTCTCTTAAATAGGAGAAATGTGAGCTTTAGCCTACAAAATTGAAAAATCACACCCTAAACACACTTTTACAACAGACCCTTGCTTCTTCTTCTTCTTCTTTTTTTTTTTTTTTTTTTTTTTTTTAATACTATTACAGTATACCACCTGACTTTTTTCTTGTTTGTATTTTACCCCAAAAAAAGACCTACAATTTCTGCAAAATTCAAAAATGACCCAAAATGGAAAATGAAGGAGAATGAGAGGAGATTGCTGGAATTTTTATGATTCAGAATGACTTAAAATTGGTTTTTATACAATCACAAGGGTCACTTTGAGAGCCTTTTCATCAAAATACATCTTCTTCCATAGTATTTTCTCATTAATTGAATCTCTCCACCATCATTTTTTTAATTTTAAAAAAATATGAAACAACATTACACCCATTCACTAAGAGTCAACATGACTCACAATCTAAGAGACACCAATAGTCACCAAAATCCACTTCATCTTCTTCCTCTTCTTATATATTTGAAAAAAAAAAAATTCCAACTTTTCATTTCTTCATATTGGAAAAAACCTAATGATCACCCACTATTTTTCAAAATAAAGAAATCAGAGTATGTAAAGAAAATATGTATGTATACATGAGAATGTATCTTATCGACTTAAACCTTCATTTAGTGTAGATAGATTAGAGTTACATCAAAATCTTTAGTGACAATGGTTTTGAACTAAGTATTATATATGATACAACAAAATATTTCACACACACACACACATATTTTCAATTACCAAGTGTTTTAAAAATTGTAACACATTAATGGTCATGTGCTCAGTCCTAAATTCATGGGTTCATGAGAGCAGCTAAAACTCTTAAACATGAGGAAGCAATCCCACTTCCAATATTCATATGGGTGAGTCCTTATGAATGCCCCTGTAATAATAACACCCTATAAAGAACTCATTTAAAGCAAAAGCTCATCTTTGATTTAATCATTATAGGCACCCAATATTATACATACATTAAAAAATGAGACATATTAGAAAATGCATAGTTTTCTTCAACCACTTCCTGTGAGGTACTTTGCCTATTGAACCTATTTACTTAGGTTGGGCTTCCCTCATCAGGTGTATGTGAAATTAGTTTAAGTCTCATTCATCTTGACTTTTTTTGCTAAAAATATCTCTCGCCGGTCCCTTAGTAAAAGGGTCTTCAAGATTCTGCATAGACTGCACATACTATAATGTTATAATGTCATCACCAAGTAGCCACCGCACAAAACTTTGCCTTAAACAAATATATCTAGATTTTTCATTATGAGACTTGTTATATGCTTTGAGAATGTCACTTCACTGTCACAGTAGATAGAGACTGAAATTGTGATAGAACCGCTATTACTAAAATATGAAGTATGTCCAAATGTCCTAGAGGAGGTGAATAGGACTTTTAAAAAATTATTTTCTAATAAGAACAAACAATGCCTAACTTTTAATAAAAGAGTAAGGCAAAGTAACTCTATGGCTTCCAAGCCAATAGAGGGTCCAAATCAACTAGGCTTATACAAGGTTTACATGTGAAGAACAAGCCTATTAAGGATAGTGTATATGATAGTGTGTGGGATGTGATCTCTATCAATACTTATGCAATAACTAAATCATGCATCATAAGTGTCATTTGATAAACAATAACATAATTAGAATAAAGCACCAAAAGCAATCCCAAACACAATCATATATAGTGGTTCGGCTACTTGCTTAGTCCACTCCTAACAGACGCACTCTCTCCTAAAGTGTACTGGATTTCACTATCCAATGGTTTTAAACCAGGTTAACCATGAACCTTCACAACCTACACAAGGCTAACTAATGGACCTACACAAGATTCCCTTAAGTGCCTACACAAGGCGATGAGTTCTACATAAGGACACAACTGGGAGCCTACACAAGGCAACCAAAACTTACACAAGGCAACTCGTCCTACACAAGGACCACGTATTCTCCCGTTGGAGGCCTACAAAGAGGTCTTGGCAAGTTTGTCACTCAAACTCTGAATCTCAATCTTACACAAGGAAAGGGCTTCAAACTTGATAAACTCCGTATACTTACAAATAAGTGAGTGAGCCCCTTTCTCGCACGATGTAAAGATCTTCGATGATGATAATGAGTCTTCAACTCCCTTGAACCGCAACCGCTTCTGATGCATAGATCAATGCTTCAAGGTTATGAGGTTTAGGGTTATGTTATTCTCTATTTTATAAGATATCATCTTAAACACACATAGAGAAGGTTTCCATGAGCTATGCATTCAAGAGTTCCAAAACTAAGATTTTCCTACAAAGAGGTTAGTTGGAAACTCAATAAATGCTAGAGTTCATAATTCAATCTAAGCACTTAAGATGATGAGTTAATGCTTATGTCAAGATTGAATGATGAACTCTAATAGGAAAGAGGGAATGAGGAAGAGGGTGTTAATCTTTGAAGCAACTCTCTTAAACTCTCTTAATTTCATGATCATTTTACAAGCAGCAATACTACTATATTTATAAAGTTGAAATCCCAACGGTATAAAAAAAAAAATGGCAGAAATCTGACATTGTCAATGCTATTGAAGGGTATTCAATGCCATCGAAATTTGAATTTCGATGCCATCAAACTTTCTTCGATTGCATCAACTTCATATACTTGATTTTCATATGGGTGTAGGACAGATTCTGATCGTTCCCATCGAGCATCCTTCGAGGTCATCGATGTGCACTTTGATGCCATCAAGGGATGTCTCGATGCCATCGAGATTTCTTTTGAAAAATACACAAACGTTGTTGGACAGTTTTGTCCCCTGTTCAATGTCATTGAATAGACCTTCGACCCATTGAGATTTGAATTTCAATTCCATTGAATGATCTTCAATGAGATTGAAGAAAAGAAGATTTTCTTTGAAAACTTCCTGGACAAACTGGAGTTAGTTTCGATGCCATTGAATAGACTTCGATGCCAACGATAACTTACTCTCGATGCCATCAAGAAGGGTTTGATGTCATTGAGGTGCACTTAGAGTATTTTGGGTTTTGGAAGAAGCAAGTCCAAGGTCAATGCAATCAAATGTCATTTGATGTCATCGAAACATAGGTATTGATGGCATCGAATAGCATTCGAGCAATCGATAATTCCAACATTTCTTTCATTTTGTTGTTGGACAGTATGGACTTGTATTCGATGACATCGAAGATGTCCTCGATTACAATTCGATGCACTCGACAAGGACATGTGATTTTTCTATTTTTGTTTCTTTCTTCCAAACATACTTAAGGTGCAATTTAACTCAAACTTACCAGAATATGTTTTGAAATAGTTTCTAGGATAAGATGGGTTGGGCATATACCTGTCAGGACTTTTCGTGGGTTGATGAGGCTATAGTTTACCCGTTGAGCATGATCATGTGCTTTCATCTTTAAACAATCTTGGTCATGATGTCTTCATCTTAGGGCTCACTTGACTGACGGACTCAACACTCACGTATATTGACAAACAAGGGTACTTTCAGAGACAGGTGGCAAATGCCTTGTAATAATCGCATCTCTAACAACAGGTTTCACAACCACTTTGCCTCTTTACTACTAGTAGCCAAAGCTATGAATTCATATTTCATGATAAAATTAGATATAAAAGTTTATTTCTTGAATCTTCAAGAAATGGCGGCTCCTCCCAGTGTAAAAATTCATCAACGGATAGATTTGGATTCATTAGAATCAGTGACCTAATGTGCATCATTATACCCTTCAACCACACTCGAGTAACTAGAAAAGTGCAAATCATAATTAATTATTTTCTTCATTTATCTAAGTTGTAATATCCAAAAAAAAAAATGAGATTTTTTTCCAGAACCTACTATATTTGGTAACCCGCTAATTTTATCACCTACCTAATTGCTATACTTGTCATAGATAATTTTAAGATGATGATTTGCATGTTAGAAAAACAAAACTTATGTTTCTCATGCATTTATAATTTGAGGCTTGTATTTACTATTTTTGGCATGTGGGTCACACGATCATGAACCTTTGAAAAATGCCACAAATCTCTACTCTTTCTTTTCACATTTAATATACATGATATTCTTGATGGAACTCTAGCAAAAGGCATATATTGCAAGTAATTTCCTTAAATTGCTTCTCACGTTGACTATGAACCATTCATACCTGCACCCTACATATTTTGATATAAATAGAATAATGTATTTGGTGGTAATTTTAGTGTAGAAAAGTAATGATACTTGTGTAAAAATATCATGAGATATCTTAGTTTTGTATTTTATTTGTTTAATGCAAATATGAAACATTTCTTTGGATGTTTGGTTAGTGGTATGTTTGGGTGTGTGAAAGGTTATATGTAACGCCCTGAAAATCGGGGGTCGAGTATAACTCAACTCCCGAGTTCCAACGCATCACTTATGCAACATGTTTAATGATATTTGAATGTTGTCTGTGTTAGAGCAAAACATGAATGAGATTATACTAAATCAAGAATTCATACTCTAGATCGCTTGTATAAAAGCTAAGACTGAATTATATATATATGTATGTAAAGAAACAAAATAAATGATTCATTATCCATAGTATGAATCCTTCGAGTCACAATATACATGTTCTGTTTATATAAACAAAATGTCAAAATAAACTAGGTACAATCCCTCGGATAGAATCCCATCACCTTGAGAAAGCAACCTAGTCGAAGCCGCCCGAATCGCATATATGAGAACTCCTCCGGTCCTCGTCATAATCGGGCTCCGCCTCCTTAATAGTCTCGATCGCCTAAACCCGAGACAGTAGTCTCGGTTGGTGTGCGCAACACCGTCCCGTAACGTGGGAGTGAGTAGCTAACTCATGGAACGATAAGACATAAGTTATCATGTTATCAATACAAAAGCAAGAATGATAAAGCAAAATCAAACACTCCTAGTTACTCGATTAATGCAAGTATGAATGCAGTATGATGGATGCCCTCTCCGACATACTCCCTAAAGCGACACCATCTCACGTTCGCGCATGCTTACATCCACAAGTTGCTCCACATCTTTCTGTGCACATGCGATGCATGATGAGTATGATTACCGAGTTTTTAATTAGTTCGATTTCAAACAAACAGGATTGGGAAACTAAGGTACTCCCTTATATCATTTCCAAACATGATCCAATCTAGGGTCACATCCTAGTTAATATCGACGATGGTGTGTTTTCTAGGTCACTGCAGAGAGGCCGCCTGTGGTCGTTACGCACAAAGGTCCACCACAAATTGCACCACTCCCCATCACCCCTTAAACGATTCATCACGATACAACTATACTAAACATGATCTAGTTCATACTCTATATATCGCGGCGAACCCTAAGGCACGCCGCAACTTCAGAGTATGCTCGGGTCACTACAAAGGGTCGCTGTGGCAAGGGGGGTACGCACAAAGGTTGCACCCTCCCCCATCACCTTATCAATGTAGGCCGACAAAACGAATATAGTGTCCCATACCACCATAATCGGCTCACGAGTTGAGTTGCTCACTGGTCACTACGGGAGGCACGTAGCCCCGCCAGAGGCCGACAGCTCGACCACGGTGTCCCATACCACCATGCCCGCTCATGAGTCTTAGCGGATCGAGGTACCATGGTTAACGGGATTCTCACCGGTAAGTTTGGTACCCTAGGTTCAAGCATTAGCGACCAAACATGGTGAACATACATAAGGCACACGGTTTAATGACGTGTTCCATTAGCTCGAGCGCACAACAAGTTGGGCGATATGAGGCGCAGAAGCACCTCGTGTGGCCAACCACTATCGCCAACCGAAGTACGACACGGGTTCACCAACACATCATGCGTGGCGGAACGAATCCCAACCACATCTTCAAGTCTCGATATGATGCCCTGGACTATGAACATAGTCCCAAGCTCACCAAATCCTAACCATAACATGTGAAATATACGGCATGATAACATGGTAATTCAAGAACACTAGCAAGCATATTATAAAGCGTAACATGAAGCATGTTAATAAACAAGTCACCAAGCATGTTCAACGGCATGTTATAAAGCATTATGTAAATAGGGATACAAATACTTAAATTTAGTAGGCGAGTGGTTAGAGTGAACAACCACATGGAGAGTGTCATATGTGACTCTAAGGTAGCCGAGAATCCCACCTCAAAGCACCTACCTAAGATTCTAACACTTAAGCACTTACACTAACAAGTGAATTCACCAACACTTGAATGCAATATTTCAACATACATGACGTGCCACTAGGTGTTATGCTAGGGAAGTGTGTACTAGGGTTGTCCCTTTACCAAACTAGTATTTAATACATATACATCATATTCATACAGCAATTAAACATGGCAATCACATCAGCAATTTTTATACGTATAGGGTACTTTCACGTATACCCAATTTCGACATACATAGTGTTTACAAAGGAACATAGATTTCGGCGATTCCTTTCGCCAAGCTAGTATTTTAATCATGTATTGTATAATCATACATTAAATACATATGACAAACATTATTCCAAAAGGAATACGTATACGATATTTCTACAATACGTAATTTCAACATATGGCGCATTTACAAGTAAACATATATTTTGGCGATTCCTTTCGCCAAACTAGTATTTTATTCATATGTTATATAATTATACATTAAATAAACATGTCAAGCATTTATCCAAAAAAAATACGTATACGGTATTTCTACGTATACCTAGAATATGTG